>OU342740.1:210245640-210845640 GCA_910589775.1 Avena eriantha
TGTGTTTTTTTTAGAGACCGCACATAGATCTACCAGCGTCATTGCATATGGATCCACCAGAGTTCATTGCATGTGTGTTCTCTTTGCAATCCACATATGGATCCACCAGTGTCATTGCATGTGTGTTCTTCTCATTGACCACAGCTAGAGTCTTTGCATGTGTGTTCTTTTCACAAACCACATATGGAACCACGATTGTCATTGAAATGTGTATTCTTTCATTATCCACATCTAAAATCATTTCATGTTTATTCTTTTCATAGACCACATATAGATCCACCAGTGTCATTGCATGTGTGTTCTGTTCACATACCACATATGGATCCACCAGTGTCATTGCATGTGTGTTCTTCTCATTAACCACAGTTACAGTCATGGCATGTGTGTTCTTTTCAGACACCACATATGGATCCACTAGTGTCATTGCATGTGTGTTCTTTTTACTAACAACAACTAGAGTCATTGCATGTGTGTTATTTTCATTAACCACATATGGATCTACCAGTGTCATTGCATGTGTGTTCTTCTCTTTAACCACATCTAGAGTCACTGGATGTGTGTTCTATTCACAAACCACCTATGGATCCACTAGTGTCATTGAAATGTGTGTTCTTTTATGAGACCACACATAGATCCACCAGCGTCATTGCATATGGATCCACCAGAGTTCATTGCATGTGTGTTCTCTTCGCAATCCACATATGGATCCACGAGTGTCATTGCATGTGTGTTCTTCTCATTAACCACAACTAGAGTCTTTGCATGTGTGTTCTTTTCACAAACCACATATGGAACCACGATTGTCATTGAAATGTGTATTCTTTCATAAACCACATCTAGAATCATTTCATGTTTATTCTTTTCACAGACCACATATGGATCCACAAGTGTCATTGCATGTGTGTACTCTTCACATACCACATATGGATCCACCAGTGTCATTGCATGTGTGTTCTTCTCATTAACCACAGCTAGAGTCATTGCATGTGTGTTCTTTTCAGAGACCACATATGGATCCACTAGTGTCATTGCATGTGTGTTCTTTTTACTAACAACAACTAGAGTCATTGCATGTGTGTTATTTTCATTAACCACATATGGATCTACCAGTGTCATTGCATGTGTGTTCTTCTCTTTAACCACATCTAGAGTCGCTGGATGTGTGTTCTTTTCACAATCAAAATATGGATCCACCATTGTCATTGAAATGTGTGTTTTTTTCATTAACCACATCTAGGGTCATTTCATGTCTATTCTTTTCACACACCACATATGGATCCACAAGTGTCATTGGATATGTGTTCTCTTCGCAGAACACATATGGTTCCACAAGTGTCATTGCATGTGTGTTCTTCTCATTAACCACAGCTAGAGTCATTGCATGTGTGTTCTTTTCAGAGACCACATAACCAGTGTCATTGCATGTGTTTTCTTTTTACTAACAACAACTAGAGTCATTGCATGTGAGTTATTTTCATTAACCACATATGTATCCACCAGTGTCATTACATGTGTGTTCTTCTCATTAACCACAACTAGACTCACTGGATGTGTGTTCTTTTCACAAACCACATATGGATCCACCAGTGTCATTGAAAAGTGTGTTCTTTTCAGAGACCACACATGGATCCACCAGGGTCATTGCATATGGATCCACCCGAGTTCATTGCATGTGTGTTCTCTTCGCAATCCACACTATGGATCCACCAGTGTCATTGCATGTGCGTTCTTCTCATTAACCACAGCTAGAGTCATTGCATGTGTGTTCTTTTCACAAACCACATATGGAACCACCATTGTCATTGAAATGTGTATTCTTTCATTAAACACATCTAGAATCATTTCATGTCTATTCTTTTCACATACCACATATGGATCCACCAGTGTCATTGCATGTGTGTTCTTCTCATTAACCGGATCTAGAGTCATTGCATGTGTGTTCTTTTCAGATACCACATATGGATCCACCAGTGTCATTGCATGTGTTTTATTTTTACTAACAACAACTAGAGTCATTGCATGTGTGTTATTTTCATTAACCACATATGGATCCACCAGTGTCGTTGCATGTGTGTTCTTCTCATTAACCACATCTAGAGTCACTGGATGTGTGTTCTTTTGACAAACCAAATATGGATCCACCATTGTCATTGAAATGTATGTTCTTTCATTAAGCACGTCTGGGGTCATTTCATGTCTATTCTTTTCACACACCACATATGGATCCACCAGTGTCATTGCATGTGTGTTCTCTTCACAGACCACATATGGATCCACAAGTGTCATTGCATGTGTGTTCTTCTCATTAGCCACAGCTAGAGTCATTGCATGTGTGTTCTTTTCAGAGACCACATATGGATCCACCAGTGTCATTGCATGTGTGTTCTTTTTACTAACAACAACTAGAGTCATTGCATGTGTGTTATTTTCATTAACCACATATGTATCCACCAGTGTCATTGCATGTGTGTTCTTCTCATTAACCACCACTAGAGTCACTAGATGTGTGTTCTTTTCACAAACCACCTATGGATCCACCAGTGTCATTGAAATGTGTGTTCTTTTTAGAGACCACATATGGATCCACCAGCGTCATTGCATATGGACACACCAGAGTTCATTGCATGTGTGTTTTCTTCGCAATCCACATATGGATCCACCAGTGTCATTGCATGTGTGTTCTTCTCATTAACCACAGCTAGAGTCATTGCATGTCTGTTCTTTTCACAAACCACATATGGAACCACCATTGTCATTGAAATGTGTATTCTTTCATTAACCACATCTAGAATCATTTCATGTCTATTCTTTTCACAGATCACATATGGATCCACCAGTGTCATTGCATGTGTGTTCTTCTCATTAACCACAGTTAGATTCATTGCATGTGTCATCATTTCAGAGACCACATATGGATCCACCAGTGTCATTGCATGTGTGTTCTTTTTACTAACAACAACTAGAGTCATTGCATGTGTGTTATTTTCATTAACCACATATGGATCCACCAGTGTCATTGCATCTGTGTTCTTCTCATTAACCACATCTAGAGTCACTGGATGTGTGTTCTTTTCACAAACCAAATATGGATCCACCATTGCCATTGAATTGTGTGTTCTTTCATTAACCACATTTGGGATCATTTCATGTCTATTATTTTCACACACCACATATGGATCCACCAGTGTCATTGCATGTGTGTTCTCTTCGCAGAACACATATGGATCCACAAGTATTATTGCATGTGTGTTCTTCTCATTAACCATAGCTAGAGTTATTACATGTGTGTTCTTTTCAGAGACCACATATGGATCCACCAGTGTCATTGCATGTGTGTTCTTTTTACTAACAACAACTAGAGTCGTTGCATGTGTGTTATTTTCATTAACCACATATGTATCCACCAGTGTGATTGCATGTGTATTCTTCTCATTAACCACACCTAGAGTCACTAGATGTGTGTTCTTTTCACAAACCACCTATGGATCCACCAGTGTCATTGAAATGTGTGTTCTTTTTAGAGACCACATATGGATCCACCAGCGTCATTGCATATGGATCCACCAGAGTTCATTGCATGTGTATTTTCTTCGCAATCCACATATGGATCCACCAGTGTCATTGCATGTGTGTTCTTCTCATTAACCACAGCTAGAGTCATTTCATGTCTGTTCTTTTCACAAACCACATATGGAACCACCATTGTCATTGAAATGTGTATTCTTTCATTAACCACATCTAGAATCATTTCATGTCTATTCTTTTCACAGACCACATATGGATCCACAAGTGTTATTGCATGTGTGTTCTCTTCACATACCACATATGGATCCACCAGTGTCATTGCATGTGTGTTCTTCTCATTAACCACAGCTAGAGTCATTGCATGTGTGTTCTTTTCAGAGACGACATATGGATCCACTAGTGTCATTGCATGTGTGTTCTTTTTTCTAACAACAACTAGAGTCATTGCATGTGTGTTATTTTCATTAACCACATATGGATCTACCAGTGTCATTGCATGTGTGTTCTTCTCTTTAACCACATCTAGAGTCACTGGATGTGTGTTCTTTTCAGAGACCACATATGGATCCACCAGTGTCATTAAATGTGTGTTCTTCTCATTAACCACATCTAGGGTCATTTCATGTCTATTCTTTTCACACACCACATATGGATCCACAAGTGTCATTGCATATGTGCTCTCTTCGCAGAACACATATGGATCCACAAGTGTCATTGCATGTGTGTTCTTCTCATTAACCACAGCTAGAGTCATTGCATGTGTGTTCTGTTCAGAAAACCACATAACCAGTGTCATTGCATGTGTGTTCTTTTTACTAACAACAACTAGAGTCATTGCATGTGTGTTATTTTCATTAACCACATATGTATCCACCAGTGTCATTGCATGTGTGTTCTTCTCATTAACCACAACTAGAGTCACTAGATGTGTGTTCTTTTCACAAACCACCTATGGATCCACCAGTGTCATTGAAATGTGTGTTCTTTTATGAGACCACACATGGATCCACCAGCGTCATTGTATATGAATCCACCAGAGTTCATTCCATGTGTGTTCTCTTCGCAATCCACATATGGATCCACCAGTGTCATTGCATGTGTGTTCTTCTCATTAACCACAGCTAGTGTCATTGCATGTGTGTTCTTTTCACAAACCACATATGGAACCACCATTGGAATTGAAATATGTATTCTTTCATTAACCACATCTAGAATCATTTCATGTCTATTCTTTTCACAGACCACATATGGATCCACTAGTGTCATTGCATGTGTGTTCTCTTCACAGACCACATATGGATCCACCAGTGTCGTTGCATGTGTGTTCTTCTCATTAACCACAGCTAGAGTCATTGCATGTGTGTTCTTTTCAGAGACCACATATGAATCCACCAGTGTCATTAAATGTGTGTTCTTCTCATTAACCACATCTAGAGTCAATGGATGTTTGTTCTTTTCACAAACCAAATATGGATCCACCATTATCATTGAAATGTGTGTTCTTTCATTAACCACATCTGGGGTCATTTCATGTCTATTCTTTTCACACACCACATATTGATCCACCAATGTCATTGCATGTGTGTTCTCTTCGCAGAACACATATGGATCCACAAGTGTTATTGCATGTGTGTTCTTCTCATTAACCACAGCTAGGTCATTACATGTGTATTCTTTTCAGAGACCACCTATGGATCCACCAGTGTCATTGCATGTGTGTTATTTTTACTAAGAACAACTAGAGTCATTGCATGTGTGTTATTTTCATTAACCACATATATATCCACCAATGTTATTGCATTTGTGTTCTTCTCATTAACCACAACTAGAGTCACTAGATGTGTGTTCTATTCACAAACCACCTATGGATCCACCAGTGTCATTGAAATGTGTGTTTTTTTAGAGACCACACATAGATCTACCTGCGTCATTGCATATGGATCCACCAGAGTTCATTGCATGTGTGTTCTCTTCGCAATCCACATATGGATCCACCAGTGTCATTGCATGTGTGTTCTTCTCATTGACCACAGCTAGAGTCTTTGCATGTGTGTTCTTTTCAAAAACCAAATATGGATCCACCATTGTCATTGAAATGTGTGTTCTTTCATTAACCACATCTGGGGTCATTTCATGTCTATTCTTTTCACACACCACATATTGATCCACCAATGTCATTGCATGTGTGTTCTCTTCGCAGAATACATATGGATCCACAAGTGTTATAGCATGTGTCTTCTTCTCATTAACCATAGCTAGGTCATTACATGTGTATTCTTTTCAGAGACCACCTATGGATCCACAAGCGTCATTGCATGTGTGTTCTTTTTACTAAGAACAACTAGAGTCATTGCATGTGTGTTATTTTCATTAACCACATATATATCCACCAATGTCATTGCATGTGTGTTCTTCTCATTAACCACAACTAGAGTCACTGGATGTGTGTTCTATTCACAAACCACCTATGGATCCACCAGTGTCATTGAAATGTGTGTTTTTTTAGAGACCGCACATAGATCTACCAGCGTCATTGCATATGGATCCACCAGAGTTCATTGCATGTGTGTTCTCTTTGCAATCCACATATGGATCCACCAGTGTCATTGCATGTGTGTTCTTCTCATTGACCACAGCTAGAGTCTTTGCATGTGTGTTCTTTTCACAAACCACATATGGAACCACGATTGTCATTGAAATGTGTATTCTTTCATTATCCACATCTAAAATCATTTCATGTTTATTCTTTTCATAGACCACATATAGATCCACCAGTGTCATTGCATGTGTGTTCTGTTCACATACCACATATGGATCCACCAGTGTCATTGCATGTGTGTTCTTCTCATTAACCACAGTTACAGTCATGGCATGTGTGTTCTTTTCAGACACCACATATGGATCCACTAGTGTCATTGCATGTGTGTTCTTTTTACTAACAACAACTAGAGTCATTGCATGTGTGTTATTTTCATTAACCACATATGGATCTACCAGTGTCATTGCATGTGTGTTCTTCTCTTTAACCACATCTAGAGTCACTGGATGTGTGTTCTTTTCACAACCAAAATATGGATCCACCATTGTCATTGAAATGTGGTTTTTTCATTAACCACATCTAGGGTCATTTCATGTCTATTATTTTCACACACCACATATGGATCCACAAGTGTCATTGGATATGTGTTCTCTTCGCAGAACACATATGGTTCCACAAGTGTCATTGCATGTGTGTTCTTCTCATTAACCACAGCTCGAGTCATTGCATGTGTGTTCTTTTCAGAGACCACATAACCAGTGTCATTGCATGTTTGTTCTTTTACTAACAACAACTAGAGTCATTGCATGTGAGTTATTTTCATTAACCACATATGTATCCACCAGTGTCATTACATGTGTGTTCTTCTCATTAACCACAACTAGAGTCACTGGATGTGTGTTATTTTCACAAACCACATATGGATCCACCAGTGTCATTGAAAAGTGTGTTCTTTTCAGAGACCACACATGGATCCACCAGGGTCATTGCATATGGATCCACCAGAGTTCATTGCATGTGTGTTCTCCTCGCAGTCCACATATGGATCCACCAGTGTCATTGCATGTGCGTTCTTCTCATTAACCACAGCTAGAGTCACTGCATGCGTGTTCTTTTCACAAACCACATATGGAACCACCATTGTCATTGAAATGTGTATTCTTTCATTAACCACATCTAGAATCATTTCATGTCTATTCTTTTCACAGACCACATATGGATCCACCAGTGTCATTGTATGTGTGTTCTCTTCACATACCACATATGGATCCACCAGTGTTATTGCATGTGTGTTCTTCTCATTAACCACAGCTAGAGTCATTGCATGTGTGTTCTTTTCAGAGACCACATATGGATCCACCAGTGTCATTGCATGTGTGTTCTTTTTACTAACAACAACTAGAGTCATTGCATGTGTGTTATTTTAATTAACCACATATGGATCCACCAGTGTCATTGCATGTGTGTTCTTATCATTAACCACATCTAGAGTCACTGGATGTGTGTTATTTTTACAAACCAAATATGGATCCACCATTGTCATTGAAATGTGTGTTTGTCAACACCCGTATTGTTAATCCCAGATGCATGTTATGCCATACATCGCAATCCAAGGATTACCCTTTTTGCGAGACATAACAGATTGGATATCACAGTACATCATCCATTACAAACCATAATAAGGTCTTACACAAATAAAGGATCTGATGATCCAGTCTGAATACAAACAAGTAGCGGAATAATAAGCATAGCAATGGGCTCCATCTTCAGTGTCACAGGCAATGCTGACGATGGGAGATGGTCCTAGTTGTCATAGCCGTCCTGCTGCCCTTCTTCCACATAGTCCTCTTCATAGTCTGGTCACAGGAATAGCAAGGGACAAAGCCATGCGTACTCTTTAAGTACTCGCAAACTATCACTAACAAGTAAGGTAGTTCTAGTAGGAATGCTAAGTTCTAAGTTTATTTGCAAAGTTAGGTTTGAAACTTAAGCTAAGTTCAGAAAAAAGAAAGATAAAATAAATTTCAAAAATCACTTAAGTGGGAACTTAGTTTTCATAGTCACAACGTTGTTGTGGTCAATTCATGTCACAATTCATTTCATAAGTCATTTTGAAAACATCTGATAACGGAACAGTATGGCAACTCCAATTGTCCATAACCGCGGACGCGACTATTCGAATAGTTTGACACTCTGCATAGGTGGTACACTTTCACCACAACATTCGATACATCCGTCATGGATAACCCTGAATCATCATACTTAGTATGCGGATAATCAATCATACTTAGTATGCAGATAATCATCATACTTAGTATGCGGATAATCAATCATAACCATCTGCCATCCTAGGCACTGCATAGGTGGACAACATTGAGAGGTAGCCTCAGCTCAAACCTCTCCCGCGAGGGAACCAATACTAATGCATATGAACTTCCTGCTAAGCCTTACCCAATTCAGGTATTGTGGTTGTACGGTAAAATTGGAATGGTATCGCATCCGAACCGAACCATCAGTTTTTATAAAAGGGCTAAGGCTCATCAACATTTTCATCATCATAAACGAGTTGTGTTTCTCAACACATGTCAAAACATCTCAATAGAATGACTCGTCATTCCAAGGTTTTCATAATCATTTTCACCAAGTATTCCCATCTAAAGTGATCAAGTTTTTGGTTTAGCTCTAAACTACAAAGATAAGAGTGTTCACTAATGTGGGATGCTAATATCAATCTCATGCCATAGAATGACATCTAAGTCTAACAAGATAGGCCAAGTTTTATACTCTTTATGATATCTATAAATAAAGTAAAGAACTTTGGTAAAGTAAAAGGTAAGACTTGTAAGTAAAACTTTGGATGGGTATATCTCCAAAGGGGTATAACCAAAGCCTGCTTAAGGCATTTTCTTAGGTTATCAAGCTTGAAAGTGTTAGCTTGCATTGTTAATGATCGCTTTCCTTGGTTGGTGCAGTGGTTGAAATTCTCCTCTTCTTCCTCGGGGTAGAATCCCTCCTCTTCGTAGACTTGGTTGGTTCTATCGTCTATAAATACATACAGAATACAAAATCACCAAACAATACTCAACTAGTCTATTTAGTGCACTAATGCACACACTTGATGATCTAGCATCATCACAATCATCACAAGATTTAATTAACTAGTTTCATTTATTTTATTTGAGAAAAGTAATTTCTACTCATTGAAAATAACTGAGATTTAATATTCTCCAATTAAAATATGGGATCATGTGGACACATGTCATCACCACATATTCTAATGCATGGGAATGTGATTTAAAGTGTTGGTCACATTTTATAAAGTTTAAGTTTATTATTTAAACAATTTAAAGTGACTAGAAATGCCCTAATAGCATTATTTTGGTACTAGCCCAAAGTCACTACATACAAACGTAATCACTTTTACATATTCAGATAGGTATTGTCAAATGTGATTTTTGAGAGTTGGAATCAACTCAAAAGCTATTATAGTTGATTTTTGAAAAAATATTTGAATGTAGAAAAGTCTGTGTCTTGTTATTTTTGCTATGTGAGATCTCTAACTCCAATTGATTTAAATCCAACGGGCTTAGATAGATATTTTGATTATATTTCGAACAAAATTTGAATCATTCATTTTGGTTCAGTAGAATTCTCTGAATTGATTTTTAAACTAGTGGATAGAATTGAGTTTAAAACTAAATAGAAAAACACTTATTTGAATTCTAGGGCCAGTGCGGGAAACTAAATGGGCCGTCCCAGTGACACTCCATGGTGCAGAGGGTAGCTGACAGGGGGGTCCCGCATGTCAGCGGCATGACTAAACGTGAAGCGGTGGGGCGATGTGGACCGTGCAATTAGAACCTAGATCAACGGTCGTGGCTCATCGTCGATGACGAACTGGTCGCCGGCGAGACTGAACCCTAGCGGCTCAGTGGGGGTCGATTGGGGGCTTACCAGGGCTCCAACTAATGTGCCGATGGGGGAGATCGAACGTGTGGACGACAGCGGACTCAGGCGTGGTCGCAGTGGCTCCTAGGGTGGTCGAAATCGACGAGCCCCTTCCTCCTCGAACAGTGGCTCGAATGGCTCGAATGGCTCGAACAGCTGCGGTGGCTCTGGTGGAAATTCTGGCGAACAGTGGCTCGAATGGCTTCGGGGATGGTGTGAGGGACTCAGTGGGAGGTGGGGAGTGTTGGAGTGTGGAGAAATGGTGCTGGGGAGGGCTCCGTATATAGGTCGACGAGGGGACCGTGGGGTGTGACGGTGAGCTCGTTGGTGACGGTGGTACAGGGTGCTAAAGGCATGGGCGGGGTAGGCGGACGGTGGGCTGCCTCCTGGCGGTCATCTATGGCGCAATGGCGCAGCTAGGGGCGGTGGCTTTTAGTGCTCTGAGCGGCAGAGGCGGTGCTCGACGCTGCGTGCGGTGGCTGCTGGTCGCGCAGCGGGAAAAGTGCATGTCCTAAAGCATGCTGGGTTTATGGCGGAGCGATGCGTGCAAGCTGAGGGCAAGGCGCGGCTTGTGCTACCCTATCAGGGACGACGCTTTGGCGTGCTCCGTGCATGGCGCATAGGCTCGATGCGCGGGCGTGCCTCGGTGGTCCAGGGCTCTGCTGCTTCCGTGGGGTGGACATCGCGGTAGGGTGTGGCGGAGCTAGGGGACGTGCTGGATTGGTGCGGCTTGGTCTCTGGCGCATTGCCCATGCTTGGCCGGCGGGGACCTTACTCGGGCGGCACGGTACTGGCGCTACCGGGTAGGAGGAGGGTTGTCTGGTGCTTAGTTAGGCTAAGAGGGGACAGAGGAGAGATGAGAGGTTTAAATGGGGGGCAAGAAGTTAATTTGCAACAGTATTAGTTAGGCCAAATTTTCTCTGTCTGCCAACTGTTCGACAAAATGGCCGCAAGAAAGTTTTGTTTGAGTTTTGAAAAGATTTTTGGTGGGTGTGTTAGTCATATGCTTGAGCATCTGTGGTTGCTTGGTATTGTCAAGGTGAACTCATTTGACTGGTTTTTGAAAAAGTGGGATCTATGCACATACACTTGATTCCATTTCAATTGCCATTTAAAATTTAGTGTTTAAATGTTTTTGTAAGAATTCAAAGTGGGCCCTTGTAGATCTTTACTTGTACTAGCAAGGGATGCAAAGATCTAGAATTGTTTCTTTGAATTTGACTTCTAGGAACACCTAAACTGGCCTAGTGGATTAAAATGGCAAAAGTGACCATTTGGTCTTTTTATTCTTATTTGATTTCTTTTTCTTTGGATTTGGTTTTTAAATGATCTAGATGATGTGGCATTCACCTTTGAATCATTTTACAACCATTAGAACAAACAAACATGGCATTTCCAAACAATTCTATATTAATGCAACACACATATGCATTCCTAATTATTGTTAATAATAAAAAGTTTTTGTTAACCCTAAATTGGGGGATTTGGATCTTAATATCTTTGATTAAAGATTTGGGATGTTACAAACCTTCCCTCTTTGCCAAAATCTCGAGGTAAATTGGGTTCCTCGATCCGACACTATGGTCTTGGGGGTTCCATGCAAACTGACAATTCTGGGAATGTACAACCCTGCTAGCTTAGAACTCTGGTAGGTTGTCTTGACAGGTATAAAGTGGGATACCTTGGATAATCTATCAACGATGACCCAGATTGAGTCATTTACCCTACTAGAAGTAGGCAAACCGGTGATAAAGTCCATTCCGACGGAATCCCATTTCCATTACGGAATCTGCAATGGTTGCAACAATCCTGCAGGTCCCTAATGTTCCCCTTTGACTCTCTGACATATGTCACACTTGGCGATGTAGCTTCCGATTTCTCTCTTCATCTTGTGCCACCAAAATTGCTCCATCAAATCCTGATACATCTTCGTTCCTCCAGGGTGGATAGAATAAAGAGTATCATGAGCTTCCTGCATGATAACTTGCTTCAGCTCCGAATCTGCTGGCACATAGATACGTCCTTTGTACCACAGAACTCCTTCTTCGTCTTCGGTGAATCCAGGTACCTTTCCTGTACCAATAAGGCGCTTGATTCCGTCGATACTTGCATTTCCCTTCTGGGCTTCCTTGATCTAACTAATCAAAGTGGGTTGAAGTTCAATCTAGCTAAAAATCCTTTGCTAGCTAGCTCAGTTCTAAACTGCTCCAACTCTTCATTCAAACTTGGTTGCTTCTCCTTTATCATGGTGTTTAACCTACACGGCAATCTCGTAAGAGCATCTGCTATCACATTGGCTTTGCCGGGGTGATAGTGAATGTCAAGGTCATAATCCTTGATTAACTAGATCCATCTCCTTTGCCTCATATTCAGCTCCTTTTGAGTGAAAATATACTTCAAGCTCTTGTGATCTGAGTAAATCTCACAGCGATTACCCATAAGGTAATGACACCATGTCTTCAAGGCTAAAACTATAGCTGCTAGTTCAAGATCATGGGTAGAATAGTTTTGCTCATGCTGCTTTAGTTGTCGAGACAGATATGGGATGACTTTGCCTTCTTGCATCAACACAACCCGAGACCAATCTTGGATGCATCACAATATACATCAAAAGGCTTCTTGATATCTGGCATAATCAATATTGGGGCTGAAATCAATCTCTTCTTGAGCTCTTGGAAACTTGCTTCACATTTGTCAATCTATTCAAACTTCTTGTCCTTCCTCAACAATTTGGTCATGGGTCTTGCGATGCTCGAAAATCCTTCTACGAACTTGCAGTAATATCCTGCTAATCCGAGAAATGCACAGACTTGGGTTTGAGTGGTTGGGGCTTCCCATTCTTCGACATCTTTGATCTTGGTGGGATCAACAGCGACTCCTCCGGTAGACACAATATGTTCGAGGAATCCTACTTCCTTCATCCAGAACTCACATTTTCTGAACTTGGCATACAATTGATGTTCTCTCAGGGTTTCAAGGATGATTCTTAGGTGTTGCTCATGGTCTTCTTATGACTTGGAGTAGATAAGAATATCGTCGATAAACACAACGACAAACTTATCTAGAAAATTCATATAGATCTTATTCATGAGATTCATGAAATAAGCGGGGGCATTGGTTAATCCAAAAGACATGACCGTATACTCATACAATCCATATCTAGTGGTAAAGGCGGTCTTTGGAATATCCGTTGCACGAATCTTAAGTTGGTGATAACTAGTCCTAAGATGAATCTTAGAGAACACTCTGCCACCAGTCAACTGATCAAATAGATCCTCTATCTTTGGCAATGGGTACTTGTTCTTGACGGTGTCATCATTCAGCTTCCAGTAATCCGTGTACAAACGGTTGGCTCCATCCTTCTTGTCGACAAACAGAACGGGCGATCTCCATGGCGATGCGCTTGGTTGATCAAGCCTTTCTCCAGCATAGCATCAAGTTGCTTCTTCAGCTCCACTAATTATGAGGGGTTCATGCTATAGGGTCTCTGAGCTATGGGTCTAGTTCTAGGAATTAGTTCAATAATAAACTCAATATCCCGATCCGGGGGCATACCGGGCAATTCATCTAGGAATACGTCGGGGTATTCACAGACTACTCTGACTTGGTCAATGGTTGGTAGGGCTAGACTCTAGTTGCATTTGAACTGACGGGGCAAGGTTTCAGAAACATGCTCTACTGTTACTCCACAGCTACTAGTCATGGTGATGGCTTTCTTGGCGCAGTCGATCCATCCTTTATGTTTCGACATCCAATCCATTCCTAGTACTACTTCCAAACCTTTGGTTCCAAGTACTATTAGATTGGCATAAAAATCTATCCCATGTATTCTGATAGGCACAACCCTGCAAATTTTTCTATCTTTGGTGGTTGAACCAGGTATTTGAACTATCATAACATGCTTCAAGTTGGATGGGTGAATCTTACTAGTGCATGCAAATTCTTCTATAACAAACGAGTGCGATGCTCCAAAATCAAACAACGCTCTTGCTAATACTGAGTTAACAGCACAACATCTAGCGCTTCTTGGGCTTCTTTGGCGTTCATGTGGAAAAGACGGCCGTTGCGGTTGTGAGGGTTCCCTAGGGCGAATCTCCTTTCGGGCTGAACACGGCGCTGCTGCTGAGCTGGGGCATTCACATTGGCAGTGGCGGAAATCTTCTTAGGACACTCATTGGAGTAGTGACCCTTCACTCCACATTCAAAGCATGTGATCTAAGACTTGTCTTTGGCTGCAACAGGCACGACATTGCTTCCAGTCCTTGGGGCAGTATTGTTGTTGTTGTTGTTGTTGGACTTGGGAGGTGCACGGTTGAAGTTGTTGGAGTTGCCGGGGTTGTTGTTGTGGTTCCCTCCGGTCTTCACATTTCCTCCACTACGGTTGGGGTAGCTTGGGCGAGACATTGGGGGTCTATTGTTCCGCTGGGCATATCCTGCAGACGGGTTGGAGCGATACTTCTGGTGACTGTTGGATCCACTCTGGTGCATCATTCTACGCTTGCGATTATCGATGGCTTGATTGATCTTTCCCTCCATCTAGATAGCAGAGTTGACTAGCTCTTCGAGATCTTCAAAACGGATGTTGATTAACACCGTTTGCATCTCATCATGCAATCCATTTAGGAATCTCTCCTTCTTCTTGGCTTCATTATTGATCTCATTAGGTGCATACCTAGCGAGGGACAAAAATCTGTCACGGTACTCTACTACAGTCATCCTGCCATGCTTTTGTTCTCTGAATTCATCTCTCATTCAGGTGACTAAACCTTGTGGCACGCGGGGACGGCTAAACTTAGTCTTGAAAGCATCCCACGTCATCACTTGACCGTGGTTCATTGTACGGGTGTTGTTCTGAAGGGAATATGCCCGAGAGTAAATAATAAAGTGGTTAATATCTTATTCCTTGTTTATGTTAAATATTTATTTTGCATGCTATAATTGTATTAATTTGGAAACATTAATACATGTGTGTTTAATAAAAAAGGAAAGTTCCTAGTTATGCCTCTCTTATAAACTAGCTCGTTGATTAACAAGATGATCAAGGTTTCCTGATCATGGACATTGGATGTTGTTAATAACGAGGTCAGAACATTAGTGGAATGATGTAATGAACATTCATCCAAAGTATAGCATTACAATCAAAGTCATTATGTTTATATTGCTATAACATCATACGAAGTAATCCTAGTCCTTAGACCATGAGATCATGTCAATCACTAATACTGGAAGAGTATCTTGATAACATCAAATGTCACACTTTGAAAGGGTGATTATAAAGGTGGGTTCAGTGCTACGAAAGTGTTATGTAGAGGCTCATGGATCAAGACTGGGATTTATCCATCCCGATGACGGATAGATATACTCTCGGCCCTCTTGGTGATATCATATTGGTTAGCTTGCAAGCAAGTGATGAGATCAGTAGAATGTTATATCACGGGAACAAGAAAAGAGTACATGTCGGTAACGAGATCAAACTAGGTATGGAGATACAGATGATCGCATCTCGGACATGTAATATATCTGGAGACAAAGGGATTTAGTTACTAGCATTAAAGGTTCTCATGATCACATAAGTCATCGTTGAATGTGTGGGATTCAGTACGGATATCCAGGTCTCGATCATGTCTCCATTATTCGCGAACCATAGGGTGACACACTTAAGTGATACTGACACCATTTGGATCAAATATGTTTCAGATAAAGATTTAAGAAAGCGCTGGAATTATTTCAATAGACACCAAAACTATTTCGGGTGAAATTGCTGAAATTGGTTCTGCATGTAATATTGAAATGTTGCAGGGTTGTTTATGTGAATGTTTGTTAATTAAAGTAATTAACAAAATTCTGAATAAATTTAATAAAAGAGTTTTATTAAATGAGAGAGCATTAAATTTGGAGAAATTTAATGCATTTAAAGTGGAGACTTCAAAAGAGAATGTGAAGGGGCATTTTAATGTGGAGGGGGTTACCACCACATGAATGGGGGAGGTGAAGGGACACCCTCCATTGGCGCCGGCCATGGGAGGGGTACCCTCACCTCCTCCTATAAAAGGCCCCCTATCACAGCTTCATACTTACACCTCCTCGTGAAGGATCTCTCTCCCCCCCTAGTATTTTTCCACCATGGTCTCGGATTGGCGAGATACATGTTCCCGGTGGATTTGTCTGGAAAGGAGTTGCTGCTTCCGCTGCTTTGCTGGAGCGAGGGATGGAGGTTGTCGGGGTACCAGACGTGTGTGGGATCACGGATGCACCGCTGCTTTGCGGTGCTGGACTTGGTGGTGATGGACTTGCTGGAGCTAGATCTGATGGACGTGCTGGAGCCAGACCTGCTGGACTTCATCACGATCTTGAAATCGGCAAGCGTACGACTACATCATGCACGAGTTCCATCTCGTTAACAAAGCTTTGTTGTCATTGAGGGTAAGTTCTCTATGGATGTATATCCATCCGTTGCTTGTATCTAGTAGATAGATCTTGGCGTATAGTTCCCATCGTAAGAAAATTTTATTTTCTATGCTGCGAACACTTTAGTGGTATCAGAGCCTGATCTATGCGTAGGCGCTTTGCACGGGTAGAACACATAAGAGTATGTGGGCGATGATGATCATGTTATTGCTTCTTTCATGTATTTTGGATATTGGTGGCATAGTGAGATGAAGCGGCCCAGACCAACCTTACATGTCATCGCACATGAGACCAGTTCCACGACTGACATGCAACTAGTTTTGCATAAGTGGCTGGTGAGTGTCTGTCTCTCCTACTATAGTCAATATATGATTTACAACGAGTTGCTAATAACTTAGTGATACATTGCAAATGTATCTATAATTTTTGATGTTCCATGCTTGGTTTTATCCACTTTCTTGTGTTTTGTTCCAACTTTGGAGTACTTTTCATATGATTTCTTGGACTAACCTATTAACAAGAGCCGCAGTGCCAGCTGCCTGTTTTCTGCTGTTTTTGGTTCCAGGAAAGTCAGAAAATGAATATTCTCGGAATTGGACGGGACAAAAGCCAAAGTGCCTATTTGCCAGAAGTGATAAAGTGCCAGAATACGAGACAGAGAAGGGCCAGGGAGCCACCACACCACCTGGCTGCGTGGCCAGGCCTGGCCCGCGCCAGGGGGTGGTGTAGCCGCTCCCGGCTCCCCCTCGGCCTCTCCTTCCGCCTATATATTGCCCTCGGGACGAATACCCTAAGTACCCGATACAAAATCCACGGAAGAGTCTGTAGCCACCGTCATCTCCATCCCTAGATCGGGAGGGATCTGAAGCTCTTCCCGGCACCCTGCCGGAGAGGGGAATTCACCTGGAGGCCTTCTTCATCACCATGCAAGCCTCCGGTGTGATGCGTGAGTAGGTTATCCTGGGACTACGAATCCATGTAGTAGCTAGATGGCTGGTTCCCCTTCTTTGTGCTTTCATGTTTAGATCTTGTGAGCTCCGTTCATGATCAAGATCATCTATTTGTAATTTTGCATGTTGTGTTTGCGGGGATCCGATGGCTATTGAGATGCTATTTCAGATTGATTATTGATTCTATCATGTCTTTGTTATTTGAGATCTTGCATGCTTTCCGTTGTTAGTAGCTATCTTGGCCAAGTAGATGCTAGCAACTCCAAGAGTTAGTATTTATGCTCGATAGTGGGTTCATGCCTATGGTAATCTGGGGAAGTGACAAAAATCTCTAAGGTACTAGATGTGCTGTTGCTACTAGGGAGAAAACAACAATCCTTTGTTCATAGAACAATCGTATTGTTTACTTTACACGCAGTTCGTAAAGCAATAATCTGTTGCTTACAACTTAATACTGGAGGGGGTTCGGATGATAACCTGAAGGTGGATTATTAGTCATAGATGCAGTTGGATGGCGGTCTATGTATTATGTTGTAATGCCCGATCAAGTCTTAAAGGAGTCAAGATGATTAGTATATGCATGTATTGCTTTCTCCGTGTTTGTCAATTGCGCCGCTATAATTTGTTCACCCGCCATGTTATCTATCTTAAGGAGAGCCACCTCTAGTGAACTATGGATCCCAGTCCTTTACTTTACATACAATCTATAATCTTTTACTGCTTTGTGTTTACTTTCTGCAAACTTTTACTTCTTTCCATTCTATACATTTAATCCTTTGTTTTCCTCAAAACACGGTGAGATTGACAACCTCATCGCAAGTTGGGGACAAAGTTCTGTGGTTGTGTTGTGCAGGTCTCCACGTTGCTACTAGCACCGGTAGTGCGCCCTGCCAAAGCTCAGCTAGTAAGACCTTTGGGGTGTTTCCTTGCTCCTACTGGTTCGATTAAACCTTGGTTTCATAACTGAGGGAAACTTGCTGCTGTGCTCATCATACCTTCCTCTTGGGGTTCCCAACGAGCTCTACATCAACACCACACACCAAGCACTTTTCTGGGCGCCGTGCATTGAGCCATCACTTAGTTATCATTGTTGTGGTTCCATGTTGTAGGTAAGAATGATTCTATCTTCGAAAGCCCTAAGCCACGTAAAAACTTGCAATTGATAAATTAGAGGCGTCTAGTTTAGATCGTTGCTGGGCTAGTGTCATGATATGATAATGTTTTAAGTTGATGTATAGTTGATACCCTTACAACACACTTAACGTGTAAGTTCCATAGACCTTGGCCTTACACACAAAGGAATGATAGAGATCATACCACGATGCATATGATGGTGATCAAATGCATGGACCATATCATTCCACTTTACACATATGATGTTCGCATCTTATATTGCTTGTTTGGCATCTTAGAAGCATTATAAGATGATACCTCATTTAAATATCAAGATAAAATGTGTTCTTCCTTAAGTATGTACTCGACTCTGCGCTTTCATACAATAAGATAGTTTTACACACGCGAGTACTAAGGTTCTTACTTCGCGAGCCTAGCATGTACAGACATGGCCTCAGAACACGGACCGAAAGGTTAAGCATGAGTCATATAGTTGATTTGATGCCCATATAGATGCTCTCCTTTGAAGCTACACCGACTCACGTGATGATCGGACTTGGTTTAGTGGATTTGGTTCATGTAATCACCAAAAAGGCACGAGGGATGTCGTTTTTGAATGGGAGTTCATTTCTAATTTGGATTAGTCGGACTCAATTTGTCGTAAACTAAATCAAAGTGAATTTGCATTATTTGTTGTAGTCATTGGCATATGTTTACTACCTTAAGCTTAGTTTTAATTGAGATAATAGAACTATAGAATTCTACATATTTACTTTACAAACTGGTATCGTATTATTTTGAATGTCAATTTAAAGTTTAGAAGTCCTATTACAAACTTTCAAAAAACTCTATTTACACCATGAATTTTAATAAGTAGTATTAAATTAAGAGTAAGAATTCCAATGTTAGTATCTAAAGTATCATGTTTTCCTCCATGATTCTTGATATTCAAAATTTGTTTTAATATCGAGGTTATCTAGGAGATGAAATAATTGTTTCAGAAACCATCATGTGTGAAATATATTGTGATATCTGAAACAATGTTTTTGGTTGCAATATGATAGAGTATAATTTAATACACGTCCTCATATTGTATGAGAATTTGTGAAGGTTAGAGACGCTAGGCGTCCTAATATACCAAAAAGGTTTTGGGAACTAACATTATACTCGTGATTCTTCCTTATAGGCTATAGTAGCTTGATCATGAAAGTTGTCTTGATAAGGATGAATATAAGATGTAAGTAAAATGTTTACTACACTAAAAGATTACTAAAGAATGGATTTTTGAAAGAATGCCAAACATTTGATGATGGTGATCCACTTCAAAGTGCAAGTCCAAAGGTATTACTATTTGACACGCTTTGTACTATGTGTCATGTGAATGACACCACTATTGATGTTGATAGATTATTTTAAGAAAAGGAATTGCTGAAAGAGAATCTATAAAATATTTGTTAGAAAAGAAAAAGTTGGAGATGTCCAACTTAGGTATATAGAAGATATACATGTTATGGTGGTATTCCTATCTTGTTAAACAATGTGGTTCTTAGGTATTGGATACTTGTATTGGATACCGAATTGGTTGGTGTGAAGTGTCATACAGGACAACACAATTCATGAACTGCAACGGCCTAAGTAACAATCAAGAGAATAAATGATGATGTTCATCGAAAACAAATAAAGTGTTATTGTGTTTTTCGTTGTCGTCAAACCTAGACTTCAAGATTTGTTTAATAATTGTTATTTTTTTCCGGTATTACAAGAGCAATGGTTTTTCAAATAATTACCGTATTCCATAAAGGATGGATGAACTTTTACAAGTCTAGTTGGAGAAATCACATCCATAAACACTATTGCTAAAACGTCGTAAGACAAATGATTGGAATATCACTTATGAAGTGACATCGCTGTTTGAATTATATTGGAAAGTAAACATGAAGAAACTCCATGTTGATGGATTTTTGGAGTCTTTGATTTTGATAAATTGATGCTTGTGAGACTTTCCTCGAGATAACTGAAACTCTGTTCATAGGCCAAAGAGGAACGGATGACTAACTTATTGGATATTATACATATTGATGTATATAGTCCATTATATGTAGCCATGTGCGGTGGATATTTCGACTTCATATGCTTTCTCAAGAAATTTGAGTGAATATATCTGTATATTTACTTAATAAGGAAGAAGTATGAAACATTTGAAAATTGTTCAAAGGCTTTCAAGATGAAGTGAAAAATCATTGTAACAAGAAAAATAAAAGAGTTTATGATTTGATCATAAAGGAAGATATTTGAGTTATAGGTTTAGCAAAACACCTAAGATTTGAGGAATTGTTCCATGATTTGTGTTTCCTAATAAACCATAGGAGTATGGCATATTTGAGAGATGAAATCAAACCATGTTTGACATGGTAAGATCAAATGTGTCATTTATAAAACTGCCATTATGTTTTAAGGATTAAAGATTTAGATACTACCGCTTTTACACTGAAAAGAGCACCATCGTGATCCGTTGAAATGATACCATATGAGTTATGGTTTGGGATAAAACCCGAATTCTCTTTTCTTAAATTTTGGTATGCTATGCATAAGTAAAATGTTTACAACCAAAGTCGGATAAGCACGTATTAGTAGGTTATCCCAAAGAATTTGTTGGGAACTCCTCCATAATACCGAGGACAAAAGAGTTTGTCGCTTGGAACATCAAGTTTCTTGAGAAGGAATTTTTCGTGAAAAGTCAAGTGGGAGGACAATAGAACTTTGATAAGGTTGTTGAACCTTAGCTATATGTGCTAAGTAGCACAGCACCGGAAAGTGTCCTAGTGGCGGCTAAAATGCTCATGGCTCCCGTGATTACAAAGTTTGTGATCTCGGAGATTAGAGTTCCTATTGAACCGTGTGGGTCGGTAAGAATCAAATAGTGAGATTTGATAAACAGGTCATTATTGTTTTGATAATGATGAACCGACTACATGCAAAGAAGCGATGATGGGCCCTGACTCCATAAAATGACTAAAAGTCATAAAATCCATGATAGTTTCCATATACGAGAAATCAAGTTTTGAACTTGAAAGACCCACCGGAAAGGCGTGAAGCCTATCAGTCGTATTTGGATCTATAAAGAAATAGACATGGATGCTGGACATCTATAAAATAGTCGACATGTCGGAAAGAAGTTTACGACAATGTTCAAGGAGTTGACTATGACAAGACTTGATCTTTCATAGCGATATTTAGTCTTGACAGATTAATGTAGCAACCACTACATATAATTTGATGTATGGTAGTTGAACAAACAAAAAAAATGTTCTTCTAATAGAATGGTTACCTAGGACGTGTACAAGACATGGTCCGAAGGGTTTTGTTAATTCAAAGAGTGCTAAAATGGCATGCAAACTTCAATAGTTGAAGTAAGCATAGCGGAGTTGGAATCTTCAGCATGATGAAACTGTTAAAAGAGTTTAAATTCATCGGAGATGATGAATATGCTTTCATTTGCAAGAAATTAAGTGGGAGCGCTAAGACATATTTCTAATACATTATGTAGAGGACATATTGTTGATTGGAAATGATGTATCTTGTATTTACACAAGTTAAGAATTTCATTAAAATAAGATTTTGATGAAAGACTTGGGAAAAACGGAATATTTGGCATCAATATCTATATGGATAGATTGAGGTGCTAATATGGTTGTGCCAGACATACATATATGAGATATTTAAAGGGTTCAATATGGAAACAACAAGAAAGGTTCTTGCTGCATGGAAAGGATTGTATCAAGATTCAAGTGTTTCAACACTTGGTGAGTAAAATCACATGAATATTTTGATCGATTATACTGTGATATGTATATATCCAGAATGTCCTATGCTCTAAATGTTATGAGCACATAAGATGATCATTGGACAATAGTAAAGATATTCTTATGGGCTTTGGAAGAACTAAGAATATAACATGTATAAGTGACAAATAGTTAAAGGTAGTTCATTGTAAAGTGTTACATTGATACTAGTTTTGTCACAAGATACAAATTAAATTTATCTCAATTTAGACTATGGGTGGCACAATGTAATGGAAAAGATGTTCCATGATGGATTTGGATGAGTTCCAAAGTTGAGACTTTGTGACAGATACTACAACAAAACGCTAAGTATATGACCGCTATAGTAGCAGCAAAAGAGGGCATTTGTGTCAAGTAGTTTGTTATCAAACTAGGTGTGGTTAAAAGTTGGCTAATACTATGAAGATATATTGTATGACAATAATATCAACATATTTTAACCGGGACGAACTAAAGGTCTCACCAAAGGACCAAATTTATACAATGTCATCTCATTTGAGAATGAGTGATGCGTAGAGACGCAAAGACATGCAAATACACACGTCCCTAAAACTGTCAGATCTGGAGATTATGTTAACCACTAGCAATCGCGTATATCCAACACCAGAAATCCATAGGTGTTCAATACACAAAGTTTTTCAAACTATATTATTGCCTCTAGTGCAAGTGGGAGACAGAAGGGAATATACCCGAGAGGCAATAATAAAGTGGTTTTTATCTTATTCCTTGTTTATGATAAATGTTTATTTTGCATGCTATAATTGTATTAATTTGGAAACGTTAATACATGTGTGTTTAATAAACAAAATGAAAGTTCCTAGTTATGCCTCTCTTATAAACTAACTCGTTGATTAACAAGATGATCAAGGTTTCCTGATCATGGACATCGGATGTTGTTAATAACGAGGTCAGAACATTAGTGGAATGATGTGATGAACATTCATCCGAAGTATAGCATTACAATCAAAGTTATTGTGTTTATATTGCTATAACATCATACGAAGTAATCCTAGTCCTTAGATCATGAGATCATGTCAATAACGAATACTGGAAGAGTATCTTGATAACATCAAACGTCACACCATGAAAGGGTGATTATAAAGGTGGGTTCAGTGCTACGAAAGTGTTATGTATTGGCTCATGGATCGAGAGTGGGATTTTTCCATCCCGATGACGGATAGATATACTCTGGGCCCTCTCAGTGATATCTCATTGGTTAGTATTACAAATAGATGATCTTGATCATGAACGAAGCTCACAAGATATAAACATGATTGCACAAAGGAGGAGAACCAACCATCTAGCTACTGTATGGACCCATAGTCCAAGCGTGAACTAATCACGCATCACTCCGGAGGCTCGCATGGTGATGAAGAAGGCCTCTGGGATGATCTCTCCCCTCCGGAAGCGTGCCAGGATGAGCTTCGGATCCCCCCGATCTAGGGATGGAGATGCGGCGGCTATAGACCCTTTCATGGATTTTTGATCGGGTACTTAGGTTTTCTACATGGGGGTACTTTTATAGGTGAAAGGGCAAGCTCGTTGGGCTCCCGAGGGGCCCACACCATGGGGCGGTGTGCCCTAGGGGTGGACAGCTTGTGGCCCCACTTCGGCTGCCCTTTGGACTTCGTGTTCCTTCTGGCAAAATATTGACTTTGGCTTTTGTCCCTTCCAATTCCGAGAATATTTCCTTATTAGCTTTTCTGGAACCAAAAACATCAGAAAACAGGCAACTGGCACTGCCCGCATATTGTTAATACGTTAGTTCTATAAAATGTATAAAAATACCTCAATGTGTAAACAAAACATAAGAAAGTTGATATAAAACAAGCATGGAGCATCAAAAATTATAGATAAGTTTACGACGTATCATGACACTCAGTCGATTCATTAGTTGAATGCGCGAGCAGGCACTGCCATTTTACCAACCCATTCACAAAGCTGAAAAGTTCGAGTGGACGGAAGAAGCACAAGAAGCATTTGAAGACCTCAAGCATCTACTATCAACTTCGCTGGTGTTGGTAACACCTAGAGAAAAGGAGCCCATATTGATGTACATCTCTGACACCAACCAGGTGGTTAGTACCATGCTTGTAGTTGAACGATACAAAGAAAACAAAGTCCACGGGGTGCAATGTTAAGTCTACTACCTCAGCGAGGTGCTCACACAAACAAAATAGCAGTACCCACACTATCAGAAGCAGGCATACGGCCTCTTCATGACATCTCGGTGATCGTGCCACTACTTCCAGGAGCACCCCATCATTGTGGTGAACAACGCTCCACTAGGGCACATCCTCAACAATCCTGATGCCACCAGATGAGTCGCGCTTTGGGGGATAGAACTGTCTCCAGGAGACATCACATACGAGATGTGAGACACGATCAAATCGCAAGTACTACCAGACTTCTGTGTTCACTAGATGGAGAACCATTCCCCCGACAGGCCAGACATGTTCTACCTATGGGCAATGCACTTCGACGGATCAAAACATCGAGAAGGAGCCGGCGCCGGTGTCATCCTGACATCACCACAAGGTGACAAGATGAGGTACGTTCTACGAATGCAGTTCTGTGCCTCGAACAATGAGCTGAATACGAGGCTCTGCTCCATGGGATGCGAATGTCCAAAGCTTGTGGCGCAACACGATCATCATCTACTGCGACTCTAAGCTGGTAGTAGACCAAACCATGAACTAGTGTGATGCCCTGAGCGACAACATGATCGCCTACCGCAACCTCCATGATGCACTCGAAGGAGACTTCGACGACTGTGAACTACGGCACGTTGGCCGCGAGAGCAATGAAGAGGCGCATACACTCGCCAACATTGGCTCCACCTGTGCCCTGGTGCCACCTGTAGTATTCCTAGAGCAAATATGTGAACGCTCCATCAAGCCAAAGGTTCCAGAACAGCCAACAACACGTCAAAGAACTCGAGGGCTACTCCACCCGACGAACTCAAAACACTTGAAGATAAGGAACAAGAGACAGGACTCGAAGGCCCCATGGAGGTCATGATATAAAGCCATCCTGGATGCGACCATACATCACATATCTTCTCAGCAAAAGGCTGCCAGATGACCCGAAGGATGCGTGGCATATAGCACAATGATCCAAGGCTTTCCCCATCATTAACATCAAACTACATAAGCACAACATCACAAGAGTCCTTCAATGATGCATCTCCAACAGAGAGGGGAGAGCCATCCTCCTCGAGATACACGAAGGCACCTGCGGCCATCATGCCGGAAGCCGCGCCTCATCGCCAAAGCTCTACAAGCTAGTTTCTACTAGCCAATGGCATTGCACGACGCTAAGGACATCGTCCAGAAATGTAATGCTTGCCAGAGATTTCCGGACAAACCGCATGCACCTGGCACAGAGCTTAAGACAATACTCGTGGCCTGGCCCTTCGCGCAATGGCGACTCGATATGGTCGGCAAGCTACAAAAATCTTGACCTGGAGGATACATTTACCTCCTCATCACAGTCAACAAGTTCACCAAGTGGATTGAGGCCATGCCGGTGCCAAATCAGTCAGGGGCCACTATCGTCAAATTTTTTGAGTCCATCGTCTTCAGATTCGGGGTGCCACACAACATCATCAAGGACAACGGAACGAACTTCACCTCGAAAGAATTCCAGGATTTCTGCGAAAACCTGGGAATCAACATCAGCTACGCCTCGGTGGAGCATCCTCAGACCAACTATCAAGTCAAAAAGGCCAATGGCCTCATCTACAGCGGCATCAAAAAAAGGCTCCCCGGACCACTCGAAAGAGCTGCTGGGTGCTGGCCCGAGGAGCTACCATCGGTACTATGGAGCCTGCGCACAACTCCAAACAACGCCACAGGCTATACTCCGTTCTCCATGGTACACGGCGTCAAGGTAGTACTACCTGCAGAAGTATGCTACAAATCCCCAAGGGTCGTAGCATATAGTGAGGCGGAATCAGCTTCCACACTCGAAGACACTGTCGACCTCCTCGATGAAGTAGGCGAAATAGCAACGGAACGATCCACAATCTACCAGCAAAACCTCCGCAACTACCATAGCCGAAGGCTATGCCCAAGGTGCTTCGTCGAGGGAGACCTCGTCCTGCAATTGAAGCACGAAGGACACCTCAAGCTCGAGTCCCCTTTTGGAGGGACCTTATGTGATTACCAAAGTAATCCCAGGTGGCGCCTACCGCCTTAAAGACATAGAAAGTGGAGTTGCATACTCTAACCCCTGGAACATCGTGCAACTACGTCGTTTCTATCCTTAGATGTTTTTACATTACAAACAAGGCTATTCAGCCAGGCTACTTAGCCACACATTGTACCTCTTGATATTCTGTGAATAAATAAAGCTAAGTGCCTCCAGCCTTGTGTCTCTGTTTTAATTGCAATTACATCACTCGGGGGCGGTGCCACCCTGTCTACCTCGTTACACGAGCAACGCAGTAACCTAAGTATCTAACATACTATTAATTGAACCCTTGATAGACCCAACCTAGCTGCAACGCACCTGACAGGTTGGCAAGGTGCTACGATAAGTATGCGTCAGGCTAATGAAAAGGCACTACATAGTACAAGCTACTCGAAAAATACACAAGCTAGCAAGCTTTACACACACTACGGGTAACAAAAACAACCAATCTGAATATATGAACTTTACAACACCTTTTACATCTCCGCCCAGGCCCAAAACTACTCTACTGACATAGAAGGAGAACATTGGTGCGCTCCTCAAACAACTCGATGATGTCTTCAGCTGGCTGATTAACCGCCCGATAATGGGGCACCATATTCCATGCCATCCCCTCTGGTGGGGTGCCGATCCCGCAGCAATAGCAACAAAATCCAAATCGGGTCGATGCAGGCGCACAAGCACCAGTGCAGCCTTGGCACCCAGAACTAATTGTTGATGCACGCACTCGCGAACTACGATGGCATCCTGAAACTTCTTCAGCAGTTCTAACAAGCTTGATGGCAGAATGTCAAAGGGGAACATTGCCCGAAAGATGAGCTTCAGGCACGATTGCGCCTTCTTCAAATAACTCAGCACCTGCAACACACGATCCTGCAATGTCGTCAACACGATTGCGCGATCCTGATCAACCCAAAGTACCTGCTAGCTTCCAGCTGCTCCTGGGTCAAGCAGTTTAGTCGAATGGCGACTCGGTTGCTATATTCCTATGGAAGACGAGTACTAACAACTTCAAAGAGCAATAAAAAGCATAAGGGGAAATCGCCGCCACAACTGGCTAGAAAAGGAGAAGAAGCTAGGGAAACTAACACTTCAATTGCTCATTCAGTTGAGCCACCTCGCCCAGAAGATACTTCTCACGTTCACTGGCTTTTTTGGCCTTCGACTTCCACATGTCAACGCTACCATGGATCATGGGAATCTCTCGCTCCAAGTGTTTTATGCGATCACGCAATCGAGACAGCAGCGACAATTCCTCCACCTTTGAACGTGGTTGCCCCACAGGTTCATCGGTGGGAGGTGTGTCAGACGGATCACTCAAAGGACCCCATCCAAGCACAGGAACAGATGGATAAGACCAACCATTCAAAATAACACCAATAATAAATGTATCGAGTTTAGCAAGTTTCAAAGGGGGCACGGCCACAAGCCCAACGTAGGTCATCGAGTCAGTGGAAGCCTCCGACACTGTAGCCTTCTCGGTTACAACCTCTAATGTCGTGGCCTTTGCCATCTTTGACTGCTTCAGGTCCGCCGAGTACTTTGCGAGTGTCTCAATGAGCCGGGGCCCATATTTGTGACATCGAGAAGCAAAGGGAGCAAAAACTACCTGCTGGCCATCTGTAGTAATTGACATCGCCGTGGAGACCTTGCTAGGGTTTAGATTAACACCATGGGCTTGCACCATCGCAAGTCCCATGGTAACTCCCACCCCCTCTACGCATTCTTAAACTCCATGGGAATGCCTCTAGAAAAGGACTCCACCAATCCGTCAAGATATTCGACAAGCTCGGCCTTGGGGACCATCTCCTCTCGAAGACTCCCAAGTGTACCCTTGGCCTTTTGAAGGGAATCCTTGATGGAAACATTGCGGTCTTCAACTGCAGCTATAGCACCGGACAAACCATCCTGGCGAGCCAGAGCTTGAGCGTCAAAGCTCACACCAACAACATATGCAGAAGACACAGATGAGCACCACCAAACAAAGGAAAATGTAGAGCAAAGAAACGACGCAGCATCACACCTGAGAGTACCTCAACAATAGAGAGAAGCTGATGCATGAACACCTTCTCCCTGTTGTCTACAATGGCAAGCAGGTCCTCCTCGCACTTCTTCGACTCCTGGACGGATCGTTCAAAGGCTTCGGCTTCCTAGTCATGTTTCTTCTTCGCTGCAGCAAGACCCTTCTGGAGGGAATTGACGTGATAGAGGAGCTCATTGTTCTCACCTACAAAGGATGATAGAAAAACTCAAGCTTGATGATTTTCTGTACCAACAATATATAGATAAAGAGTGCAAATTCACCTTCGAACGCGTGATGCTGGGTCTCCAGCAAGGCATGCTGATGGCCCAAGTATGTAATTTGTTCGGCGAGGCGAATTGATTCCTTCAGGACAGGCTGCAAAAAGAGAAGCATTAGCACCAATCTAATTTCGACTGGCATAGTCAAGAAAACTTACATGCTCCTCTAGGGACTACAAAGTCTCCTTCTGCGTAGACGTTCAGGCAACCATCGGGTGCCCCCCGTGTGGAGGGAACTCGAAGAATTGGCACCGGAGGTGGCCGCCACTTGGGGAGAGCGCGACCACTCTGCCACATCCTTATCATTGGAGTCCGCGACTCTAGTCTCGTTCACGAAGCGGCAATCATCGGATGATGACGATGCAGTTTTTCTACAACAAAAACATACAAAACAACTTTAGAGGAAAATATTTCAGGACATAAGGTCAAACTAGCAGAAGTACAAAACTTACCAGTCGAAGTCTTCGAGGTTGAAAGAGTCCTCAGAAGCCTCCTTCAGTGTCCTCGGCTTGTTCCGTGGAGGAGGAGCCACGGGGCGCACATGCACCATGGGGATTGGATCCTCTACCTCAGTCGAAGGACCATCTGGCATCACCGATGAAGAAGCATCTGAGTCCTTGCTTTGGGAGCATTTCCGAGTTCTGTTCTCGCTGGACTTGGGGGCTTCCTGCTCTTCAACGATAGGGATGGTGGAGCCCGACTCGTCCTCCTCCTCCACTTTGCCAGGGATTACTCCCTCTGGCTGGGGAGGCAGAACAGTATCCACTTTCCAGTCCTAGAACAAGAGGCAGTGTGAGTATAAGGGAATCCTAGCAGGCAATCAAAAAACAAGAAGAGACAAAGAAATAAAACTACCTCGGGTGGAGGGTGACTCGCGTAGAACAAAGGCACGGCTAGTCACTAGGGATTTTCTCCTTGGCTATGAACTTGGTCAGCATCCAAAACCTCTCGTATACTTCACCCGAAGGAATATTTTCCTGGGATATACGGGTGAAGGCTTCAACAACTGTCCAACAACACATCAGATGCGCCCTAGCTTGCAGTGGCTGCACTCGACGACGCATCCAGGTGCGAATGAGATGTGCGCCACTTACTTCCTTTCCTCGCATGAGTTGAAGGTTACAGACCCACTTGTACAAAACCTCAGTTTCTTCGGCTTCACCGGGCATCACCGTGTTCTTCCACGACCTCCTCCATTTGCACTCCACCTTTGGATCAAAAGGTGCGAGCCTGAAGAGTTCGCCATCGGCCTTCTGGTCATGGATGTACAACCATTTATCCGTCCATCCTTGGATGGATACATTAAACTTGAGGGATAAATATTGGATACTGGGGTCCACATGGATCCCGCAGCCTCCTATATCGTAGACTGCCGACCCGGAGCCCGACTGCCGCTTCAATTTGAAGAGCTTTTTGAAAAGACCAAAGTGTGGCTTGATTCTGAGCCAACACTCGCAAAGTGTGATGTTGCAGGCAATGTGGAGAATGGAATTGGGAGTTAGATGAAAGAGATGGACCCCGTAGAAGTAGAGTGACAATCGCACAAACTTGTGGAGGGGGGAGAGAGGCCCCGAATGATAAAAGCGAGAAAAATCACCTAAAATCGAGAAGGGGGATCGGGGATTACCTCGTCATGAGGCATTAGGAAGTCAGCTTCATCGGCCGGAAGACTGCCATCCTAGCGCCAGTTTAAGAGCTCCGACTCCTTTATGGCGGATCACTGCCACGATCCATTGGTGACGCGCATGCCCGCGCCCTTCTTCTTGCCAGTTGCAGCAACACCACCAGAGCCCGTAGCAGCAGTGCCCTTCTTCTTGGCTGCAACAGTGGCGGCTATAGATCCAGCAGCAGAAGCGCCTTCCTTATTCCCCATCTTTTGCTTGCGGCGGGAGCGCGGAAAGTATCTTGGGAAGGTTTTGAGGCCGTCAAACGCAGCAATGGAGGCGCGAGCAATGGAACAGCAGTGGGCAGCAATGGAGGAAGAACGCAAGGGAGAAGCTGAATTGTGGGAAAAATTACCGCATAGAGATCCCTACTTAACCTTAGCACAGATGCAATCCAGACACCAGAAGCGCTCCAACTAGACGCGTGGCGATGCAAACGGTTAACCGTCGCACCACTTTTCCCATTACGTGCGAGAATCGAGGAGACGCAGTTAACACCGAAGATTACACACGCCTGGTCAAATCCAAGTTAGAAATGGGGTCCCACCTTGGTCACATCCTGTCAAAACTGCTCACGCGGGCAAACAAGGTCATCTCATCGTCAGCACTGACGTCATCCACTCCAGCAGGAGAATATTTCAACTACTCTAGTCCTCACTCGACTCTATGACTCGACTAAGCACTCAAGGGCTACTCCTAATAGGAGCGTTGGCCACGCACCCTAAAACATCATGGACATGGAAAAATTTCGACAAGGTAATTGCACTTAAACCCCTCACTCGAATCAACGATTCGATTGTGGGCTCGAGGGCTACTCCCATAGGGAGCACTGAAAGAATATTCGGCTAAAATAAGCAAAAGATGACAGCAGTCGAAAACATTCATAGTCCCCACTCGAGTCTACGACTCGAATAGGCACTCGGGGGCTACTCCCATAAGGAGCGCTAGCCGCGCACCCTATGATTTTCTTTTACTAAATGTGTGTTGACTACTTCCACACTCGAAAGCATTAGAGACTCCACCTCATATTTTCCCTGGAAGGAGACTGCGTCTCCTAGGCCACCTAAATCATCTCCCCGATGACAAACTTTGTATGACACGCTCACATCATGAAGATAAGACCTGAAAAAGGCCTAGCAACGCACCTGCTGCGCTTTACCAGAAATAATCCATACCTGCAGGTATGATGAAATAAGCCTTGACGGATGCGTCGAGTTCTCACACTTATATACTAGAACTCGATTCTATAAGACCTCTGCGGTATGAGTGGAATTACGCCAACACTTTCCCAAATTCGAGTCCGGGGACTCGAGTTTGAGTAGATTGCGTTGTTTTGCCCTAAGGTAGATAACTGATCCCGATACATTGGATGAATCAGGCACGTATATCGACAATCCCTATGACATAAATTAAAGCACCCGAAAACATGTTCGGCTATGCACTTGAAGGCTTCATAGTCTCCACTCAAATCTAAGATTCAACCGAACACTTGGGGGCTACTGACGTGGCATACCCTATAGGTACTCGTGATCAGCATATATGGTCCAGCCCAGAAGAAGCCCATGACATTGCTAAGGCCCAGTCAAGATTCGGGTGGCCTGGGAGACTTCAACTCCTTATAGGACATGACAAAGTACAGGATAGAAGTTTAAAGGGAAAACCCTAATATGTAACCAACTCGGCTTGCCATCTCGAGACCTAGCCTATCTATATAAAGGCTAGGAGGGGCAGCGAGGAGGATATTTACAACCCTAGTTTCCACGCCATCACCAGATTGCATCTGCGCACCCCTGTAACTTTCGACTCCTTGATATTTCTAAGAGCAGACAAGCAAGAGTAGGGTCCTTTACAAGGCCTGAACCTGGGTAAACCTCGTGTCACCTGTGTGCTTGTTTGCTAGCCGATCGATGCCTCAAGTGCTCCCTACTTCCTCGAACCTAAGTCCATCAGTGATGGGCATTGATGAGTTAACCCCTTGTAAGGAACAGTGAGGAAACCTTTAGAGGGAGGGGAAAAGTGAGGAAAACTTTAGCGGGAGGGGAAAACTGAGTAGAGCTAAGGAAAACAAGGGCAGTCAGATAAAAAAATAACTAAGGGAAATTCAAGCTTTTGGCATAACAAATCGAAAATGTGTTATTTGAATAAAATAATCCATCTTGGACGACATTATATTGTTTGCAACTCAAAGACACACAAGTGTTCCAAATTTGGCCTCATTTATACAAAGTATGTTTTGGGATGGGTTATTTTGAAGGTTGATTGAATAGAAAGCCATGCATCTTCATAGCTAGTAGCTCATTCCAAGAAGGTTTTAAGAAGTGGTTTAGGGGATAAGTCCAATTCTATTTATTTCATTTTCCTTTATTATTCATGCTAGGTTGTACGTAACATAACAAGACTCCATTTGAAGGTTGCACTATGTTTTGACTTTTTTTAATTAAACTAACCCTAAAACCATTTTTTGAATTTAATCACTTAGAAAAAAAAGAAAAATGTGGCTGATTACAAGTAAATCCAAAATTACCAATTTCATATGGTAAATCAATAAAATATACACAAGTGTGCCAAATTTTGGATCAATTGGTCAATGTTTGCTATGGTTTAAGCCATGAACTAGCTAAACCCCATGTGTTGACCACATGTTGAGGGAAAAAATGTGTAGTGCTAAGCAACTAGGTGGATAGCCATAGAAACTTGCAATAACACATACATTATGGGATTATCCCACATACAAACTTGGGAGCGCCACACTAGTTCGAATTCAATACAAACATTGACAGTAGTTCAAATTCATTATACAAATTCAAATTAACAATTCAAATTCATTTTCTGTCTTGGTCCTAGTGTTTTTCGCTAGGTTCACCACCTTGCTCTAGGTGATCCTAGCTGGAATATTCGCTAAGTCCACCATGAGCTTCTTCCGTTTGTTCCCTTTGTTCTTTTTCTCTGCATCTAACTGATCAAGTGCTTCAGTCTGTCATACAATTGGTTCAATCACGTTTTGATCCATTGGTTAATATGGTTCAAAATGCATTGGCATCCTTTCTTCAATATCCTCTTGTGTAATTCCTTTACTTTTGAGCTTTGCTTCCAATGAATAAATTGATTTATTCTCCTCTCGATCCATTGGTTCAAACTCCTCTCGATCCATTGGTTCAAACTCCTCTCGGTCCATTGGTTCAAACTCCTCTCGATCCCATTGGTTCAAACTCCTCTAGATCCATTGGTTCAAACTCCTCTCGATCCATTGGTTCAAACTCCTCTCGATCCATTGGTTCAATCTCCCCTACATTTGGTTCAACATCCTCTCGATCCATTGGTTCAATCTCCCCTGCATTTGGTTCAATCTCCTCTATATCCATTGGTTCAGTCTCCCCTGGATTTGGTTCAATCTCATCTTCATTTGGTTCAATCTCCTCTCGTTCTGTTGGTTCAATCTGTAATGTATCTATTGATTCATTCTCATATCGTTCAAATACTTCATTCTCATCTACATTTGCCGCTCTCGCCTCATCATCCATTCCATAAGCTGGGTCCACTGCATTTTTACAAAGCCTAGCAATGTGCCCTAGGATCGCACAACTTTTGCACTTACGTCGTCGAGGTGGTGCGTGATACATTGCAAATGTATCTATAATTTTTGATGTTCTATGCTTGGTTTTATCTACTTTCTTATGTTTTGTTCCACACTTTGGAGTACTTTTCATTTGATTTCTTGGACTAACCTATTAACAAGATGCCACAGTGCCAGTTGCCTATTTTCTGCTGTTTTTGGTTCCAGAAAGTCAGAAAATGAATATTCTCAGAATTGGATGGGACAAAAGCCAAAGTCAATATTTCACCGAGGGGAACACGGAGCCAGAAGACGAGACGGAGAGGGGCCAGGGGCCAGCCACACCATAGGGTCGCGCAGGTCCCACTTGGCCGCGCCACCAGGTGGTGTGGGCCCCTCCGGCCTCCACCGACCTTGCCCCTTCGCCTATATATTCCTCCCAATGTGAAAACCCTAAATTGAACAGCCTCTAGCCACGAAAAGTTCCACAGCGCCGCCGCCACCGAAGGGGAGATTTGGGGGACAAAAAGTCTCTGTTCCCGCACCCTGCCGGGACGGGGAAGTGCCCATGGAGCCATCTCCATCTATCTCCACCATCATCTCCATCACCGTTGCTGATTCCCATGATGATGAGGGAGTAGTTCTTCCTCGAGGCTAAGGGTTCTACCGGTAGCTATGTGTTCATCTCTCTCTATGCGTGAGCATATTGTGATCATGAGCTTGTAATCTATAGATCTACCTTGCTACTCAAGTGCTTTAATAGATCTCTGCTCTCCCCGTGTGTGTGAACATGACAGCGTGCTCACCATGGTGGCACTTAGGCTAGAGATTACAAATACTTTTTATGAGTTATATTTGGAGTTGGATGTCTTTATGAAATTGTGGTGTTTGTTGGACTCATCTAGTACTCAAGGTGACAGTGTGGGGTTTTCTAGATGGGAAAGATGAACTTTGAGGTGTGCTGTTATAGCCCTACCGTTGATTATAGTGTCCAACCGGAGAGTAGTTAAGGCTAGTATAATGAAGAGAATATATTTATATGAGAGTGTTCACTAGTGAAAGTATGATCCCTAGGCCTTGTTTCTAAGCATTGAAACACCATTTGCTATTAGATCTGTTACATGTTTGCTTGCTTCCATCTTTATTTCAATTTGCTTTTAGTCTTTTCCACGCCATCAAGCTATTTGTTGCCATCGTTGTCTTATATCCATACCACTTGTATTTCACTATCTCTTCGCCGAACTATTGCACCTATACACCTGACAAGTGTATGGGTGTGTTGGGGACACAAGAGACTTCTTCTATCTTGATTGCAGGGTTGTTTGAGAGGGAATACCTTTGGCCACTTCCTCCCTGAGTTTGATAAACCTTGGGTGATCCACTTAAGGGAAAACTTGCTACTATTCTACAAACCTCTGCACTTGGAGGCCCAACAACTGTCTACAAGAATAGAAGTGCGTAGACAGCAAGCTATTTTGTGGCGCCGTTGCTAGGGAGGTAAGGTAAAAGGTATTCACACCGGAGGATTAAAGAAGAAGAACCTTCCACGGCAAACGCCTATTTTCTGGCGCCGTTGCCGGGGAGGTAAAGTAAAAGGTACTCACATCCTCCGGTGTGAGTGCTCCAAGTTATTTCCTTTAGATTCTGCAATTTTGTCTTTTTGTTTCTTGTTTTCACTAGTTAGGCTTAATGGAAAACAACAAAAAAATTAGAGAGCTTTATAGTATTTATCTTGAGTTAGGACATGAAGTGTTTGAAGAGAAAATTTAAAAACCTATGGAACTTTATTTGCATGCTAATAGCAATGTTGTTAGTATGAATTCTTTGGACACCATTATTGCTAATTCTATGGAAAAATCTAATCTTGGGGAAGCTGGTTTTGATGAGTATGATATTTTTAGTCCCCCAAGCATGGAGGAGGAAATCAACTTTGATGATACTATGCCTCCAATATATGATGATTACAATGATGAATATGATATTTTCAGTCCACCTACTATTGAGGAGGAAATTAATTATGATTACAATATGCCTCCTATATTTGATGATTATGGTGATGAGAATAATAATGATAGCTATTTTGTTGAATTTGCTCCCACTACAATCAATAAGAATGACAATGTTTCTGTGGGGAGTATTAATTCTTTTATGCACGTGGCTCATGATAAGAATGTTTCTTGTGATAGTTATATTGTTAATTTTATTCATGATGCAACTGAAAGTTATTATGAGAGAGGGAAACATGGTTTTATGCATCTTAATAATATTAAGTTTCCCCTCTTTATGTTGAAAGTCTTGAAGTTGCACTTGTTTTGATTTACTCTACTTGTTGCTTTATGCTTTCATGACTTGCTTCTTTACAAGATTCCTATGCATAGGAAGTGGGTTAGACTTAAATGTTCTTTGAGTTTGCTTCTTGATGCTCTCTTTTACTTCAATTCATATTTCTTATGTGAGCATCTTCTCAAACTATCATGCGTAACTTAAAAGAGTTAAAGAAAAGTACTTATTGGGAGATAACCCAAAAGTTTTAGATGAGTCTTGGAAGTTATTACCTTTGTAATAACCGCTCCTTATCCTTTTTATTTTCTTTTTGTGCCAAGAGTAACCTCTAATGAGAGAAAAGTAATGATTGGGAAAGTTGCTTTCCCGAAACAGATTTCTGTGCTTCACCGTAAAAATTCGTGTAAAATCTCTGAATGTTTTTTTGAGGCGTGAAGTTTTGTGCTTCTACCCCAGGTGGTTATCTAACTTTCGTTAGTTCAACACTTTTTGATTTGAGCAACATAAGGTCTTCGAAAAAATTCGTCTTTATCTGCTGGTCTGTTTTAACAGATTTCTGCCATTTTCTGCATTTGCTTCTTGTTGGTTCCTTTTTTAGTTCTTTTGGGGAATTGAGCTTTTTGAGGGAATTGCTACAGTAGCTAGTGTTCTAATGGAAGTTTATTTGGTGTTAGAACTGAAACTTAAGACTTATTTATCTTGAGTGCACTAATGTTGCTAATAAAGATTGTGTGAAGTTTTGTATGAAGGAAAAATTTCAGGTGTATGGAAGGAATGAGTAATGAGATGAAGGATGGACTAAAGCTTAAGCTTGGGGATGCCACGCGTGCCACCCCAAGAAATATCCAAGAAGTACAAGCGTCAAAGCTTGGGGATGCCCATGGCATCCCCTTCTTCATCGATAAAAATCCCAGGTTTCTTCCAGACGCTTCATTTTTATTGTTTCATGCACAATTGTGTTGATCTTGGAGCGTCTTCTTTTTCGTTTTCGTTTTGGTTTTTGTTTGCTTTGTTTGCTTAGTTTTCTGAATAAATTGGTTGTAACCCCTCTTTCATACATTGGTTTGCAAATAGTTTGGTTTGGTTTGGAAAAGAGTAGGAAAGTTCATGCTTATGTGGTAAAAAGAGCTTGTTTTGGACTGTGGACTATGCTTTGTCATGCCATGCTTGATATTGTTTTGACTTTATTCTTAGTATTCTTTACTGTAGTATGACTTGTTATAAACAATTGAGATTGCTTAATGTGCCTTGGATGAATCATGCGTTGTTTTAGCATATTAAAGCATAGTATATTGGTATTCTCCTTTGATGCTTTATTTGGGTTGACTTGGTGCATGCTCACACCATGTTATGACTATCTCAAGTCACCATAGCCTTTATGATCCTTTAGTTTTCAACTTATAGTATCACTTGATGCTTTGATCAATGATGTTATGTCGCTCGGCATGATTATGGCCATTATTGCTCTCTTAGTTTGTCGCTCCCTGTCTTTTGCTAGCCTCCACAACAAAGGATGAGTTCAACTCATGCATCCAACTCCCTAAACCAAGTTATTCCAAAGAGTCCACCATACCTACCTACTATCTTATGCTATTCCAAGTATATTCATGCTTTTGTTTACCTTCCAAATTAAACTTGTTATGAGAAAACTAGTGATTAAAGCTCTCACGAACTTGATGGCACACTTTACTTTTCTTGCCCTTAATAAACTTGAACCATTGTGTCTTCTATGTTGTATATGCTTGCACTTATTTGTTGGGAATTAGCAGAACCATGCTTTCATGGGTGACGCTTTCAACATTGCACTTGGTACTTGTACCTAGTTGATATCATGCTCTTTTGTATATGGATGTCGTCGGTGTAAAATGAAAGGGGAGCTTGTAAGTCCATGGAGTTATGTATATGTGTTAGAGAAATGCCTGGGCCGCTGGTCTAATCCATGCTGACATGGTGGAAACCTGCAGCGTAACCATAATGAGCTGTCTATGAAGCATTCTTCTTATAAAAAAAGAGTCCTATATTGAGAAAAAAGAGAAAAAGAAAAAAAAATAGATTATGAAAAGAGGAAAGAGATAAAAAAAGCACCATATTCCCGTGGTAAATAAGAAGATTGATGAGATGCTTGTTGTCTGCTTGCCTTGTCATTTTGATATGGGGATTCTTCCGTATCATCGGGCAAGGGGTACCCCGTTGGCGGTTCTCTATGATACACATGTACTTACGATGACAAGAACTTACCGGTGACTAAACTTAAGTAGCATGAGGAGCGGCCCTCGTATGCAAGGGACATGAGATTTCTAACTTATACTTCGTTAAGCATGTACACCATAGTTTGTTCACTTTAACCTTAATCACTTCAAGATGCTTATGATAGGGGCAATGAGAGCTGAAAGCTATAAGTACCATAATTTTTGGAAGCTCTTTATGAGACTTGAATCCCTACTTCCTTTTATAAAAAGGCCTTTCTTCCACCATTATATTGAGTCTCCACCTTCTACCTTTATGCACCTACTTTGAGAGCATAGTGGCCATTCTTAGTTCTATGTGCATTGTCCCAAGACTTGTTGATTGATGCATACCTTGATATTGCTTGTTTTAAACTATTTGTATCTAGTCACTCTTATGAAATTTGAAGGTGTCCTATGCATTTATATTTGCTACTCTACGAGGGACAAGCTGAATACTACTATGCTATGTTTTCTTTATGTGAAACAAACAAACGTCTTGCAAAGCATTGTTATTCATGAATCTTTTGTTTGTGCCTTTTTATGTTGCAACATAGTTGCTTTCCCTTATTGCTAGAACTTTATCTTTCATGCTATGTTGAAGTACTATGATCACATCTATGAATGTTTTACAAATACTTTGATCAAGTTTATGATGGTGCATGTCGCCTAAAAAATTATTCTTTCTTTTTATCACTTACCTACTCGAGGACGAGCAGGAGTTAAGCTTGGGGATGTTGATACATTGCAAATGTATCTATAATTTTTGATGTTCCATGTTTGGTTTTATCTACTTTCTTATGTCTTGTTCCACACTTTGGAGTACTTTTCATATGATTTCTTGGACTAACCTATTAACAAGATGCCACAGTGCCAGTTGCCTGTTTTCTGCTGTTTTTGGTTCCAGAAAGTCAGAAAATTAATATTCTCGGAATTGAACGGGACAAAAGCCAAAGTCAATATTTCACCAAGGGGAACACGGAGCCAGAAGACGAGACGGAGAGGGGCCAGGGGCCAGCCACACCATAGGGTGGCGCAGGTCCCCCTTGGCCGCGCCACCAGGTGGTGTGGGCCCCTCCGGCCTCCACCAACCTTGCCCCTTCGCCTATATATTCCTCCCGATGCGAAAACCCTAAATCGAACAGCCTCCAGCCACGAAAAGTTCTGCAGTGCCGCCGCCACCGAAGGGGAGATTCGGGGGATAGAAATTCTATGTTCCGGTACCCTGCCGGGACGGGGAAGTGCCCCCGGAGCCATCTCCATCGATCTCCACCATCATCTCCATCACCGTTGCTGATTCCCATGATGATGAGGGAGTAGTTCTTCCTCGAGGCTAAGGGTTCTAGTAGTAGCTATGTGTTCATCTCTCTCTCTATGCGTGATCATATTGTGAGCATGAGCTTGTAATCTATATATCTACCTTGCTACTCAAGTGCTTTAATAGATCTCTACTCTCCCCATGTGTGTGAAAGTGACAGCGTGCTCACCATGGTGGCACTTAGGCTAGAGATTACAAATACTTGTTATGAGTTATATTTGGAGTTAGAAGTCTTTATGAAATTGTGGTGTTTGTTGGACTCATCTAGTACTCAAGGTGATAGTGTGGGGTTTTCTAGATGGGAAAGATGAACTTTGAGGTGTCCTGTGATAGCCCTACTGTTGATTAGAGTGTCCAATCGGAGAGTAGTTAAGAGTAGTATCATGAAGATAATATATTTATATGAGAGTGTTCACTAGTGAAAGTATGATCCCTAGGCCTTGTTTCTAAGCATTGAAACACCATTTGCTATTAGATCTGTTACATGTTTGCTTGCTTCCATCTTTATTTCAGTTTGATTTTAGTCTTTTCCACGCCATCAAGCTATTTGTTGGCACCGTTGTCTTATATCCATACCACTTGTATTTCACTATCTCTTCGCCGGACTAGTGCACCTATACACCTTACAAGTGTATTGGGTGTATTGGGGACACAAGAGACTTCTTGTATCTTGATTGCAGGGTTGCTTGAGAGGGAATACCTTTGACCACTTCCTCCCTGAGTTCGATAAACCTTGGGTGATCCACTTAAGGGAAAACTTGCTGCTATTCTACAATCATCTGCACTTGGAGGCCCAACAACTGTCTACAAGAATAGAAGTGCGTAGACATCAGTGCACCACCCTCTACACTATCTCTCATCCTATTCTTCCTTGGCCTACGTGTTGATCTAGTAAAAACCGGAGTGTATATCTTGAAGCCTGGATCCACTTCCATCCATTGGTCTTTTCCAACAAGGCTAGAACATTCTGAGCATATGCTGCCCTAAATTTGGCAACAGAGAAATATTTCGACATGTATTGATCAGCTTCATCCTCTTCACCTCCTAGAACACCCATGAAAAACAATGCATGTACGTAGGGTTTCCCAAGGAGCTACCATTGCCTACAATGGCATGTCCTACCAACCAAACTCACTGGATACCTCCATTGCCTATCTTTATTGTCAGTGTAGGTTACCTCAGCCTCCATTCCTCTTCTAATGCATTTCATCTTTAATTGTTTTGCCCTAGCATGCAAAGCCTTAATCAATGATGGGAGGATGAGATGGCCAGCGTATATTGTTGATGCAATTCTTTAACGTGAATCGATCTTTATCATGACCACCTGCCTAATGTTATCAAATATTTTCCACAACATAAGCCCTTTCAATGACTTGAGCTTTGCATTGAAACTCTCTACAAGGTTACTTGTTACATAGTCTACCTTGCAAATTTCATTGAATTGGCTTCTTGGCCACACCATTCCATGATGTGCATCCAAGTACTCCTTTACCGCAGGTTTTTGTTTATACAACACTTCTAAATGATACAGATGCTTCCTCAAACTTCATGTGTATGAATCTGGCCATAGGTTGTTAGTATAAACTTTACACTTGAATTGCTTTGTAAAATTCTGCACTAAGTGTCACATACATTCCCTATGCTCCACTCCATGGAATACTGATTCTACAGCTTTCTCCAAACCTTTGCAAGCATTCGTGTGCATAGTAAGTCCTGGTGGATGAACTATAAGGTCACGTAAATTCTCCAGAAACCAAGTCCAACTTTCCTCTGACTCAATCTCCAAAACTCCAAAAGCAACATGGAACATCCAATTGTGGCCATCAACTGCAGTAGCAGCTACTAACTGTCCTTTAAATCTGCCATGAAGAGTTGTTGCATCCACATCCAAATAAGGCCTGCAACCATCTAGAAACCCTTGCCAACAAGCTTTGAAACAAACAAAACCCCTTCTAAATCACTCCTTCTCCTTTGTCTTCCCTCTTATTTTGTACTGAACTTTATGCATGTCTATCTGTACAACACTACCTAGACTAGCCATCTCCACTTCAGCTTTAAAGCTATAAAGCAACTAAAAACTTTCATTCCATGGACCATTGATCATATCAAGAGCCATTTCCTTTGCATAGAACATCCTCATGTAAGGTGCTATAATATTAAACTTTTGAGAAACTTATTTTATGAGCGTTGTTGCACCAAGTGATGGGTTCACTCTCATCGAATCCATGATTGCATCTACCAACCACCTAGTCTTTGCCCTAGTCTCATCGAATCCATGATTGCATCTACCAACCACTTATTTTAGGAGCGTTGTTTTGTCCTTTGGCAGTCCCCCTTGAGGTGGACAAGGATGTTCAAACCGGTTACTTTTTATCTGAAAAATAATAAAAATGTTAGATACAATTAACAAACTCTACACAATGATCTAAAATACACAACTGGTTGTAATAACTGAGCCAAACTTCTCCTAAGCATAGTGGATGCATGCATCCTCCACCTACACCTATTGTATGGGCACTTCACTGTGAACCTTGCTGGATCACTCTTAATAGCATCATAATCATTGTTGGTGTGGATGCAATACGTAGTAAGGGAATTACGATAGTCCCACATCGTTTCAAATACGGTGCCATTTGAAATCTTAGGATTGTTCCTGTCCCACTCAATTACTGGCAAGTCCTCACCATCGCACTCAGCTAAAATGATACTATCGTTGTTCTCCTCGTTGTCTTCGTCATCAGTGTCGTCAAATCTGGCACTGTGGGCCATTTTCTCCGTGTATTGATCCTCTAGTGCTTGTTTACTAAATCTATCTACCAATTCAGGAATCATCAACTCATCCTCATCATCTAGTGGATGCGCTCCCTCATCAGGCTCTGCTTCGTCCTCCACATCGGCCGCATGAGCGATTTGTCTTAAACTCGCATTGCAAAGAGGTAGTACTGTTGTCGACCTACAAGGAGCGATGGCGCACACTATTAGCAGAGACAGCAGAGACACATGATGCCCGACCACCTAATGATGCCTGACCACCAGATGATGCTTTAACCCTCTTTCCTATCTGTTCAAATTTAGGTTGCACATGGAGATGAATTCAACCAAAAAATTTGGCAGCATTCAAAGAGACAAGCATTACCAGATTAGCTTCGCTAGTTAGTGGGAGCAATCTTTGCTCGCTAATTTTGAAATATTGCAAATCAACTAAATCGCCATTGCTCCAGGGGAATTTAGAATAGATTTTATCTTTCAAATCTCTGAGAGTTATGGAAGTTGAAACCACCGCTAGGAAGTAAAATCCAGAGAGATATTGTTCACAACCACGAATTACGCTAGTATCCAGTTTAACCGCCAGCCGAAATGCCAGCGTTGGATCAATCATATTCGAAAAGAAAGGTAGTTAGTTGAACACTAGCGATTCGTGCTCAATTACTGCCTATAATCAATCCACAAAGGGAAACGATGCTTACCTAGATGGAATCCATGCGTTAGATCCCTCTGATTCCACCCAATCATCTACGCGCTTGATGGGGAGGACCGGTAAACTAGCCGGCGTTCCATACTGTTCCACAAAAGGGGTAGATCTAGTAGGGGCAAGAGCGGAGCTGGAGGTGGAGTGGGCTCCGCGGCTAGGGGGGCGGCTCGGTGCCCGAGGACGATATAAGGTAGCAGCGCACGACAGCTGGGGAGTGGAGGGGCAGCGTGGGTGCTATTCCAGGCTCGGAGGAAGCGAATTATTTGGGTGAGAGAGAATGGCCGGTCCAACATGTCTCCATGCGGCCCCACCCTGCACCATGTTTGCAAGACCCATCCCAACACGGCCCCACCCTTCACCGCATATGCAGGGCCCATCCCAACACAGCCCCACTCGTCAGCATGTAACGGTCGAGGCCACGTGATGTAACTCTCAACGCACAACCCACCCCAATGCGGTCCCACCAGTCAGCATGTAACATTCAAGCCTTTGACCTGACAGCATCCCTCCGTCCGAGCGCCTATGAGGGTTTTAGAATAGAGGAAGGGGAAAAGTGAGGAAAAGTTAAGCGGTTGGGGAAAAGTGAGTACAACTAACGAACTAGGGGCACAAAAATAGAAATCCCTATATACCAATATAAGGAATAGTTTCCAATTAGAGCTCTGCTAACAAAGGGCTAGAAATCATAAGGTAGCTCCATATTACAGTACTACGACTGTAGTGAACCAATCATGGGATAGCTCTATGTATATTTAGAGAGACCTTAGGTGCACCCCAAGAGTTTTGCAAATGGGCTAGTGGTCATGAGACCACCCAGACGACACCAAAAGTATACCCTTGATGATCAGCAGCCCTGCATCAACTCCATCCAGAAGCATTGTACCCGATCCACATCCTCAGGTGCACGCTCATGAATGAACAGGTCATCGTCATTACCATCAAAGTCCTCTTCAGTTGTCTGCTTCTTCGATTAGTAGATTAACAGATACATTTATAGAGAAACATCAAACACACACAACCTGAACATTTGTCGTTCTACAAATATACCTTGTCATCTGGCATAGCGGAAATACCATAAATGAAACCTGTTTCATGCATCTGCACTTTTTCTCTCCTCTCCTTCTCCAAGTTGATATAGAGTCTCAAGAGCTTCCTCTGTCAGTTAATATAAATGATCAACATCTGCTTCCCCTACTTGATCTTGATGATAAGGATGTGCTTCCCATGGTTCGTATACAGTAATTTTTGAACAACCATTGTTCTCATAATACCGGAAAAAATAACAATTATTAAAATAAATCTTGAATGCTAGGTTTGAAGACAACGAAAAACAAAATAACACTTTATTTGTTTTCGATGAACATCATCACATATTCTTTTGCTAGTTACTTTGGCCATTGCAGTTCATAAATTGTGTTATTCTATATGACACTTCACACCAACCAATTCGGTATCCAATACCTAAGAACCACATTGTTTAACAAGCAAGGAATACAACCATAACATGTATATCTTCTATATACCTAAGTTGGACATCTCCAACCTTTTATTTTCTGCCAAATATTTTATAGGTTCTCTTTCAACAATTCCGTTTCCTTTAAAAGAATCTATCAACATCAATAGTGGTGTCATTCACATAACACATAGTAAAAAGTGTATATAGTCAAATACTAATACCTTTGGACTTGCACTTTGATGTGGATCGCCATCATCAAATGTTTGGTGTTCTTTCAAAAATCCATTCTTTAGTAATCTATTAGTGTAGTAAACATTTTACTTACATCTTCTATTCATCCTTATCATGACAACTTTCATGATCAAGCTACTATAGCCTATAAGGAAGAATCACGAGTATAATGTTAGTTCCCAAAACCTTTTTGGGAGATCCGGATGCCTAGCATCTCCATCTTCACAAATTCTCATACAATATGAGAATATGTATTTTTCTAGATTATACTCTATCATAATGCAACCAAAAACATTATTTCAGATATCACAATATCTTCCACACATGATGGTTTCTGAAACAATTTTTCAGCTCTTAGATAATCTTGATATTAAAACAACTTTTGAATATCAATTATCATGGAGGCAAACATGATACTTTAGATACTAACATTGGAATTCTTACTCTTGATTTAATACTACTTATTAAACTTCATGGAGTAAATAGAGTTTGCTGAAAGTTTGCAATAGGACTTCTAAACTTTAAATTGACATTCAAAACAATACGATACCAGTTTGTAAAGTAAATATCGAGAATTCTATAGTTCTATTATCTCAATTAAAACTAAGCATAAGGTAGTGAACAGATGCCAATGACTACAACGAATTATGCAAATTCACTTTTATTTAGTTTATGACAAATTGAGTTCGACTAATCCAAATTAGAAAAAACTCCCACTCAAAAACGACATCCCTCGTGCCTTTTTGGTGATTACATGAACCAAATCCACTACACCAAGTCCGATCATCACGTGAGTCGATGTAGCTTCAAAGGCGAGCATCAATATGGGCATCACATCAACTATATGACTCATGCTTAACCTTTCGGTCCATCTTCCGAGGCCATGTCTGTACATGCTAGGCTCGCCAAGTAAGAACCTTAGTACTCGCGTGTGTAAAACTATCTTACACCCGTTGTATGAAAGCGTAGAGTCGAGTACACCCGATCATCACGTGATGTCTCGAAACATGATCCATAGAACGGTTCATACTTAAGGAAGAACACATTTTATCTTGATATTTAAATGAGGGATCATCTTATAATGCTACTAAAACGCCAAACTAGCAATATAAGATGCAAACATCATATGTGAAAACTGGGATGATGTGGTCCATGCATTTGATCACCATCATATGCACCGTCGTATGATCTCTATCATTCCTTTATGTGTAAGGCCAAGGTTTATGGAACTTACACGTTAAGTGTGTTGTAAGGGTATCTACCATACATCAATACATCATTACCATATCATGATACTAGCTCAGCAACAATCTAAACTAGATGCCTCTAATTTATCCATTGCAAGTTCTACGTGGCTTAGGGCTTTCGGAGACAGAACCGGTCTTACCTACGAGCATGGAACCACAACGATGATAACTAAGTTATTAGCAACTCATTGTAAATCAGATATTGACTATAGTAGGAGAGACAGACACTCACTAGCCACTTATGCAAAACTAGTTGCATGTCAGTCGTGGAACTCGTCTCATGTGCGAGGACATGTAAAGTTAGTCCGGGCCACTTCATCCCACTATGCCACCAATATCCAAAATACATAGAAGATGCAATAACATGATCATCATTGCCCACACATAAAAATATGTGTACTACCCGTGCAAAGCACCTACGCATAGATCAGGCTCTGATACCACTGTTGGGTTCGCAGCATAGAAAACAAAAAAATTCCTACGATGGGAACTATACGCCAAGATCTATCTACTAGGTACAAGAAACGAGTGGATATACATCCATAGAGAACTTACCCTCGAAGACAACAAAGCTTCGTTAACGAGTCGGAACTCGTGGATGATGTTGTCGTACACTTGCCGATCTCAACACTGTGATGAAGTCCAGCAAGTCCGGCTCCAGCATGTCCATAAGATCCAGCTCCAGCAAGTCCAGCACCACCAAGTATAGCACCGCAAAGCAGTGGTGCATCCATGATCGCACACACGTCCGGTACCCCGACAACCTCCGTCCCTCGCTCCAGCAAAGCAGCGGAAGCAGCAACTCCTTTCCAGATAAAGCCACTGGGAACATGTATCTCTCTAATCCGAGACCATGAGGAATAACTAGAGGGGGAGAGAGATCCTTCACGAGGAGGTGTGTGTTGTGAGGAGGAGAGGGGGGCCTTTTATAGGGAAGAGGGAGGTAGCCAAGGGCCATGGCTTGGCAGCAATGGTGGTGCCCCCACCTCTTCCATCATTCATGTGGTGGATGCTCCACTCACATAAATATGCGTCCACTCACACTTCCACTCACATGCATTAAATTTCCACCAAATTTAATGCAAGCTCTCATTAAATAAAACTATTTTATTTGTTTTATTCAGAATTTTGTCAATTACTTTAATTAAAAAACATTCACATAAAACCCCCTGCAACATTTCAATTTCACATGCAGAACCAGTTTCTGCAATTTCACCCAAAAAAATTCGATTTTCATCAAAATGATTCCAGCGCTTTCTTAAATCTTTATCTGAAACATATTTGCTCCAAATGGTGTCGGTATCCCTTAATTGTGTCACCCTACAGTTCACAAATAATGCAGACATGATTGAGACCCCTCTCCGATCAATAATTAGCTGCGGGACCTGGAGATCCATACTGACTCCCACATATTCATTGATGACTCTTGTGATCGTGTGAACCTTTAACATCGTAACCAAATCCCTTTGTCTCGCGATATATTACATGTCCGAGATTCGATCATTGGTATCACAATACCTAGTTTGATCTTGTTACCGACATGCACTCTTTTCTCGTTCCCGTGATATAACATTCTAGTGATCACATCACTTGCTTGCAAGCTATCTTAATGTGATATCACCGAGAGGGCCTAGAGTATATCTATCTGTCATCGGGATTGACAAATTCCACTCTTGATCCATGAGCCTCAACATAACACCTTCGAAGTATCTGAACCCACCTTTATAGTCACCCTTTTACGGTGTGACGTTTGATGTTATCAAGTTACTCTTCTGATGTTAGCAATTAACATGATCTCATGGTCTAAGGACTAAGATTACTTCGTATGATGTTATAGCAATATAAACATAATGACTTTGATCGTAATGCTATACTTCGGATGAATGTTCATCACATCATTCCACCAATGTTGTGACCTCATTATTAACAACATTCAATGTCCATGATCAGGAAACCTTGATCATCTTGTTAATCAATGAGCTAGTTTATATGAGAGGCATTACTCGGAACTTTGTATTTTGTTTATTAAACACACATGTATTAACGTTTCCAATTAATACAATTATAGCATGCAAAATAAACATTTATCATAAACATGGAATACAATAATAACCACTTTATTATTGCCTCTCAGGCATATTCCCTTCACCCTTAACCCATAAACCCTAACCAAGCAGGTATCATGCACTTATAGATCAAAAATTGAGATACTTAAATTAAATTAGGCAACACCATTCTATTCGACGAATATAAGCATAAAGCTTGATCATTATTGAAAATTCCCTAAACCGTAAACAACCCATAAAACATAAACCGTAAAACCCTAAAACCCTAAGGTCTCAACCCATAAGCCCTAACCATGAAGGTGTCATGCACTTATAGATCAAAATCTGAGATCCTTTCATTAAATTGTGGTAACGCCATTCTATTCCATGAATTTAAGTACAAAGCTTGAACATTATAGAAAATTCCCTAAACCCTAAACCCTAAAACCCTGAACACTCAACCCCTAAACTATCCTGACAAAGGAGGTATCATGCACTTGTAGATAATAATTTCAGATATACTTTCATTAAATTGTGTTAATGCCATTCTATTCCATGAATATAAGCACAAATATTGAAAATTATTGAAAACTCCCTAAAACCTAAACCCTAAACCCCTAAAACCTAAACCCGAAACCCCTAAACCATAAACCCTAGAACCCTAAACCATCACGTCTTACCAAGCAGGTATCATGCACTTATAGATCAAAATTCGAGATACTTTAATTAAATTGCGATAAAACCATTCTATTCCACGAATATATATAAAGCTTGAACATTATTATTGAAAATTCCCTAAACCCTAAAATCTAGAAAACCTTAAACCCTAAGACCCTATACAACCCTAAACCCTAAATACTGAAATCTAAACCGTAAAATACTGAACCCTAAACCATAAACCCTAAACCCCTAAACCCTCAACCCAAAAACCCCGAACCCTAAGCCCTAGGCTATATATATTTTGTCTAAAAATTGGGGCAGTGGGATTTTGAGCCATACTTATTTGTAGTTGCTTCATGACAAAAGCCACAATTGTCTCTTGGAAAATTGAAAATAACTTCAAATTTGGAAGATTCCTTTGTAAACAATATTTTAAATGCCAATACGCACCAATCTACCAAATATGGACAGGTTATTATGAACTATAGCAAAGATATTGTAACATCCCAATTTCAGCAACCCTGATTAGATATCTAGAATGCAAAAATTAGGGGGAACAAAAAGTTTTTCTTGCTAGTGATGTAGTGTTTGCTTGTTGTTTGTGTGTGCTTATGCATCTGAAAGTGTAGTAGCCGGCATACTCCTTACCTCACCCTCAGTTGACAAAAGCTATTTCATAAAAACTGTCTTGGTTCATTTTACATTTTCTCAAATGTTTTGGCATTTCAAAACTAGAGCCACGATGCCTTAGACACACTAACTATTTTAGTAGCTTTTATTGACCAAACTAGTGAGGGCTATAAAATATAATCTTCATATGTTTTCAAGACTAAAATTTAAACTACTCTTACCTCTAGGTTTTCTAATACCTTTTTATAAAGCTTTTGAATTCTACTCTTTGTAGAGATACCAAGGACTCTCACCTTATTCAAACTCCAGCCTTTCAAAATACCCATCTTTACCTCAAGCTATGCTTAGAGGTATCCATAGTAGTAGATTTGTTTTGCTTGTAAGATGAGTTGCCTTGATCTGTTGCTTGATGATTTGCCTTGATCTGCTGCCTGACTTGTTTGCTTATGAAGGGTATGTGCTACTCTGGAAGCTCATACTCTAGGATCAAGATAAATTAAGGTTTTAAAACCCCAAACAAGAATATCAGGGTGGATCTGAACACTAGCCCCTAGGTGATCATCTAAAACCCTTAGCCACATCACGTCTGAAATTATCCTTTTCTAGAAGCTTCCAAGTAAATGAAGACCAACCCAAAGCATGGGTCCTTTCTACTCAGTTTATACTTCTCCATCATCCATTTGATGAAGAATTGGAACCCTGAAACCAATCAAAAACATTAAATCTTGTATTCTAGTCAAAATCCTTAAATCTTCCAAAAATGGCTAAGTCTAGAAAAATGTTGTTAATATCTCATTTTTGAGCATCACTATTTCTAAACCCATGTGCAATTTTGGAAATGCACTTGAACCATCTTGTAAAACATCTTAAGTACTACCAAGGACCACTATTTCCATGGCTAGATCATCCTCTAACCCATGATCTACATAACTTGGTATATCTATCCCTATATCCCATGACCTAAGGGGAGCTCTGAGATCCAAGATCCAACAAGATTTTGAAGGTATAAACATAATGGTGCAAAAGATCCCTTATCCCTTGTTTTTCTTCCAAATCAAGTGGAAGCTTCAAAACCCAAGGTTGCAAAGGATTGATACATCAATATGACACCCTCTACCATGGAGATATCAACTTATCCAATGTTTTCAAGAATTGTTTTGGCCCCAAAACAATTTAATTCTTTAATTGACAAAAACTCCAAACCCCCCCCCCCCCTATAAAATAAAGTTGGTTTTTCTCTGAACACTTGTCCATCATTAAGCCCATTTTCGGCCTATATATCATACTCTATATGCCATCTTCAAAATAAATATTTTTGAAGAGTTTTAATAATTCTTTTTGCCTATTCTCTTAAATGGCTGAAACAAGAAAATAAATTCTTTAAATAGTTTCCTTCTGGAATAAATCTTGGGAAAATTCACCAAGGTGTAAATGGATAATTGATATCATATCACCCCAAAACCCCAGTGGGTCAAGTTCAACTTTTCAAAATAAAACCCTAAAAACACATTCTGGTCATTTGGAAAATAAGACAAAAACTTCATAAAAAACGCTTGGAAAATTCTCAAATAAATTCTCAAAATACATCAGGACCTAGCACACCCACCTGTACACTCATTCCATCTTGGACAGTTCAAAAAGATTAGAGATAAACCATGATTATTAATTATGGACATTTCTCAATATTAATCATTCTCCTCAACTCCAAGGTAATGCAATCTTTCCACCCCCACTATACTGACCTATCTAGCCCATGAGTCATCTTTGGTCGACCATCCCTGTAGCACCACTGTAGAACTTCCCTCCTTTGTCCCTTGTGCTTGGAGAGAGCGAGAGAGAGATATGCCCATATATTTGCACATATTGAAAATAAATGCGTGGCAGTAGCCACCCCCTCTCCATCTGCCTCTCTTTGACCACCACCATCCCCCACATGACCACGCTACCTCCTAGCACCGCCCATCCTACCCTATCAGAGAACAACACCCATTGGCCAAGCCTCACATGGACTAGGTCTTCCATGGACTCACAGCCTTGAGATAAATTTCCCTAGCCACCCCGAGCATCCTCAATCCATCTCAGTACCCTCCTCCATCCACACCTTACTCACGCTAGAGCCCCAGCTCCTCCTCTTGCCCCATAGCTCCATGGAGAAGGACAAGTAATCCTCTCGGCTTCCTCCAAAATGTTGAGCTTGCAGTCGACCTAGATATCCCTAGCTCCCCTTATTTGTTCATTTATGCTCCCCTATATGCACCCTAACTCCCCGTGTTCTCCTTTCCACTAAGGGGAGATCGGAGCCACCACCCAGGGTGCATGCCATATGCAAGCTTCCTCCTCGAGCACTACATACTCGAGCATCTACAGCTTCCCTATAGGCCGTCTAATGGCCTCCGCCATCTCCCTGGCTCGCCCAGGCAACATCAGGACGACATGCAGGATCCCAGGCGTGCCCCGACATGCATTCGAGCCATCCCCGCCGTCGCAGACGCTCGTGGCCCTAGGTCCGCTCCAAAACCGCTACTTCCGCCCCTCTCTAGGATCACCGTATCAAGCCACGCCTCCCCCGCCACCTCCCTATCATCGAAACATCCTCTCGTGAGCTTCTCGTACCCCATCGACGCCCGTAGGGTTTCCTATCCACCAACCCTAACGCAAGGTAGAAGACGACCTCTGGGCAATCGATCGCGCTTTTAATCCCATGGTTGAGAATCCCCCATATTGCTTTAGCATATCCAGGTCACTAACCTCTAGGCCCCACCTCGCGAGTTTTGAACCGCCTTCCTGCACACACACCAACACCGGATGGGCCGAATCTGGAAAGTGCGTAGCCCGGTCCAGTCAAACCCGGGCCCAGCCCCTCCTTTTTATTTTCAATACATTTTCAGATCTGCTAGGAAATGGTTTGGTTTAATTCTAAAGAAAAATGGAAACTGGTGTGTTTTGCCCAGATTTAATTTTCTACATGTTCCCACATGTTTTGTAAAACATGCAAAACTTGTCCATTGCCAAAAATAATTTCTATTATTTATTGGCATTTAATTTACAAAAAAGTATCCCTTGTAGTAAATAAACTACTCCTTGAGTGAAAAACCTACAAATGGGATATTTGCAATTTCCACTGGTAGGCTTTGAAGTTTCCCAAATATTTCCATTGATCTCATGCCAAGTGGAGCTCTGGTATACCTTTAAAAATAGCAAAAACAGATCATATCTAACTTTATAAAAATCCCTAGGCCAAACTATGAATTGAATTGTCCTCATTCCAACTCCTAGTGATGTGGTACATCAAGATCTATCTTTTCCTAGGAGTTCAATAATTATTGAGCTTCTAAGATTTTTTGATAATTTAAACACTTAGGTATGTGGTAGTTTCACTAGATATATCCTTACAATAAATGTAAAAAATCCTAATTTTGTGATTCCAATCTCTACGGAATGGTATGTTCAACATATACCGTGTGTAGTTAGATTCATATCAAAATCTTGTGTAGTTTAAATCCATTGAAAAAGACAAATAGCCAGCAGAACTGACTTTGGGAATTTCCCAAGGGCATTCTGGTAATTGTTTTGAAGTCATTCGAACTCTCAAAAATCACAAACTCAAGTATATACAATATACTATGAGCACAAATTTATTTGAGCTACAAATATTTTGTGGTGATTTATTCACCTAAACTAGTGTTATTTCCACTAAAATAATCATAAGTAATTAATGAAAATTGATAAAATCATGAAACCACTTTTGTTGTCCTTGTGTCAGATATTTGTCCCACAAAGGAACTAGGGTCCAACGAACCCTTGGTTGGTGAGGGGGTTGAACAAGCGAGTCCGAAGGAGTCTGGCGGTGACGGCGGCGAGGTGGATGCACAAAAGAGAGTTGACACCAGTTTTTTTACCCAGGTTCGGGACCATAGTGAGGAGGTAAATCCCCTACTCCTACTTGGTTGTATTGCTCATTTTCCTCGCGAGTCTACAATGGTGAATGAATGACTAGGGTTTTAGATCTTAGGGATCCCCCTTCACAAGGTAGGAGAAGGGCCCCTTATATAGGGCGGTGTCGGCCCTCTCCCCTGGTCCATAGACAGGTAGGGGCACCACAGTGTCGTCCCTTGCGATCTCTGCATAGGAGACTACTTTTTGGTGGACTGGGTCTTTGGCGCTAGACACTCCTCCGCCCATTGGGAAAGCGTCCTCCTATGCGCGCTCCTTGTCCTCGTCCGTCGGGGAGCGCGTATCTCCTTGCACCAAAATGGCCAAAGGTAGTTATGCCCACCCTGATGTAATCCGTGACCCAGTCAGGGCCTTGTTGGCTCCACTTTTGACTAGGTCCTGGTCCTAGGGGCCGCGAGGGCCGGGGCATCCAATGCGTCGGTCGCTCTTGCCGTTTAGCTTGGGACGAAGCCGCGTAAACCACCCAGCCTCCAACTCCAGAGGTCTCTATAAGAGGTGTCCTATCCCACCTCATGGAGGGAAAAACTCTCCCTCACGAAGCCCTCTCGGGGCCGCTGAGGCAGCCAGACATAGACAGATCAAGGTACCCCCTGTACCAGCTGACAGTAGCCCTCGATCGGTCGGACCAAGCGCTGTGTCCAGGTCGCAGTGGGCATGGATGGCCACCACAGCGTCTGGCGCCCCCCTAGGTGTGGTCTGCCCTAGGCCCTTTACGCACCTTCTCGAGAGACGCGCCTCCGAATGGATACCTCCATAAAAAGGAGTTGTGCGGAGATCTGTTCTTCTCTGCCTGTTCTTCCCCACTTGCTCGCTTTCTAGCAAACTGTTCCCGCACACCGCACGAGATGTCTCACCGCGAATCTCTGGCCACGGCAAAGGGGAAGCGCCCTGCACCCAACCCCCCTCGTGAAGAAGAGGAGGAGGGGGAGGAGGAGTCAGGAGATGTGCTGCTGCTTTCCACTATCAAGACCGACTCTGGTCTTGACCGGTGCGGCCGACAACTGGCCACCGACCAAAACAGGTGGGGAGGACCTAAGTGTGGCCTGGGTCCGCAAATTTGATGGCTCTCCCGGGCCCGTGCACCCCTTCTTCTACCACACCATCAGCACGGGGTTGGTCCCGCCATTCTCCCCCTTCCTCATGGCAGTTCTAGAGCACTACTGAATCTACGCCCTCTAGTTACATCCCAACTCAGTAACCACCTTGGCTATCTTCGCCTTCTAGTGTGAGATTTTGGTGGGGGTGAAGCCTTTCGTGGCGTTGCTGCGCCACATGTACGCTCTCTGCCTCACCACCCCCAAGTGAACCACCGGCTACACCTCTTTCGTGAAGCGGGGGACCGTTCGGCCTCCCGATAGGCTAGACGAAACGCGTGGATGACTTTTGGAAGCAATGGGTCCTGATGGATGTGGTGGAGGATAGTCTCCGCCTTGCTCCCCCCACCGTGCTGGCCGAGAAAGTCAACAGCCGATGGTCGGCGGCAGCCTTGGAGGCTGACAAGATGGACGCTCTCACCACCCGTGTCGAGAAGCTCAACTCCTCAGGTCTGACAGGACCTATCGTTGCCATGGAGTTCATTGGCTTTAGGATCACTCCACTATAGAAGCACAACAAGGACCTGTGCGATTTCTCCGTGGGGGGCCGTGTGGCCCTTGGGGACGGTGTCACCGACGATTCCATCATGGCGGGCCTTATCCATGAGCTCCTAAGGAAGCTTGTTTCCGGCCTCGATGTCGAGCTGGACCAGTTCCTGGTAGACGTGGGTCATGAGGACCGCTAGCTAACCCGGGAATGGGGGCATCTCATAGAGGCTCGGAGAACGGTGGACACCGATAGGGAGCACGCTCGCGTGGACGCGGAGGGCGTAATGAGGGACATGTTGGCCCAGGCGGCGAAGATCCTCGCTGATGCCAAAGACCAGGCCTCTCGAATCAGGGATGCCTTATCGGCCCGGGAGAAGGATGTCTACGCTCAGGAGGCAGCGGCGGCTCAGTACTAGAAGGAGCTTGAGGATCGGTCGCTGGAGACCGGCGCCAAGCTATCGGAAGTTCATGGGGCCCTCGCCCAGGAGCTAGAGGAGGGCTCCAAGCTCCAGGACACCCTTGATGAGGAGAAGGAACTTCTGAGGGGCTCACTTCAGGATGCCGAGGAGCTCTGGGGCGAGATCAGGGCCCTGAAGGAGCCCCTTTCCGCCACTGCACAGGCCGAGGAGGGGCGCGAATGGTCCGATCGCGAGGCGTTGGAGGCCCTTTGCCCGTCCTTCCATGCCCTTGCTAGGCAGAGTGTTGCGGTCCTCCTGCTCTTGGGGGCTAAGGAATTTACTACGCTACAGCTCCAAGTCGGCCATGAGGTTGAGGCGCTTCTGGAGCTTGCGTGCAGGGTCCTGAGTTCCCTGCAGGCCATGGATGGCATTATTTCCTCGAAGTGCGAGGCGATGCTGACTTCTGTGGGGAAGTCCCTCTTCACCAACCTCCTGCAGCTGTGGCCTGACCTTGACTACTCCCTGGTCGTGCGTCAATCGGCCGCAGTGCCATCTCTCGAGGCGAGTGTTGCCCCGCTCGTCAGCCTGCTGGTCAAGACGTTTCCACATGTGTTGGATGATGAAGATGAGGCTGAGGATATTGACTTAGGTGGCTCCGCCATGACATAAGAGGAAGGAGATTCTCGCCAGGTGAGCACCGAGGGTGTCGCTGGGGAGGTTTAGTTCTTATATATGTAATGCTCGAGGAGTAAGTCGGGGCTTTGTTATTTCCTTGCCGGGACCTGTAAGGGTACCCTTCACAGGACCGGGGGCCTTAACCGTCTATTGTTACCTTTCTAGACCCCACAGGGTGGTGTGAGGTTCTTCCAGGAGGGTCCTCGCGAGGATCGTCCTGCACGTCTCTTGTGAAGGTGGCCATTGGTTTATGCGCCGCTTGAGGGGTATTCTCCATGGTTTCCCTCCTAGCCCCCATCTTGAGGAGACCGCGGGGCTTGTAACTATCTCGTACGTCCCTCGGGGAGGAGGCCGTACGCTCTGTATGTTCAACTCCGCCATGTAAGTCCCTCGAGGAGGCGACGGTAGGGCGCGTACTTTCCCTGTATAGTCCCTCGAAGAGGTAACCGTAGGTTCCGCAAGCTGATTGAGGAGTAGTATCAAGGGTCGCCCCGGTATCCCCCTCTTTCGAGGAGGTCGCGGGGCATGTACCTATCCTGTAGGTCCCTTGAGGAGGAGGCCGTAGGCTCTGTACGTTCAATTCTGCTCCATAAATCAATCGAGGAGGCGACCGTAGGGCGCGTACTTTCCCTGTATAGTCCCTTGAAGAGGTAACCGTAGGTTCCGCATGGTGTATACTTTCCTTTTGCGTGTCGTATGAGGATCATCGAGCAACGGGAACCTTGGTTGAGGTGACCTATTGCTGGAGCCAGTCAGTAAGTTCAGAGCTCAGCGCTCTACGCTCCCATGCTGACTAAGGATGGCAGTGGCGGTAGGCATCGTGACTAGCCCCCGCTCACGCGGCGTGAAAAAAGGAGACACCGCAAAAATAGAAACAAAGATGCAAATGAGGATAACGACGAGGAAATTAGAGTTGAATATGAGCTATTGCTCGGGAAGTCTTAAGACCACCCGAGGGGTCAGCTACTTGTCCCCGTTGTCGCTGTGAAACCAGCTCACGGGTAGAACTTGCGAAGGTGGTGGATGTTCCAGGGGTTGGGGATTGGGACTCCCACCTCCTTCTCCGGCCGTGCCACGCCTGGTCTTGTGATGTGGGCAAGCTTGAACGGGCCCTCCCACATTGGAGATAGCTTGTGAAGGCCTTCGCGACAGAGGACGCAGCGAAGAACCAGGTCCCCCACTTCCATGGTACGAGCGCGTATGTTGCGGCAGTGGTATCGACACAGCGCCTGCTGGTATCTGGCCGCTCGCATGCTGGAATTTTGGCGAGCCTCCTCGAGGTGGTTGAGCATGTCATGATGTAGCTCCTCCTGTGCTATTTCATTGAAGGCGAGCACCCGGGGGGAGCCATGCTTGATTTTTGCAGGTATGATAGCTTCAACACCATATACAAGGAAGGAAGGGGTCTCACACATCGGTTTGGTTGTAGTGGTTCGGATGGACCATAACACCCCCAGAAGGGCGTCCATCCATCCTCGCCCGCACTCCTTAACCTTGAAACGGAAACTCTTGGTCTTGAGGCCCCTCAAGACCTTGGCGTTTGCTCGCTCTTCTTGCCCATTACTGCGGGGATGGTCGACTCATGCGTAGCAGATCTTGGTATCGATATCCTTGTAGTAAGCTTGGAATAGTCCACTTGTGAACTGGCTGCCATTGTCAATGATGATGCGGTTAGGCATCCCGAAGCGGCACTCCAGGGCTTGGATGAACTTCACCGCCGAGCGCGCCAGGATGGTTTTGACTGGTTCCACCTCGACCCATTTTGTGAACTTGTCGATGGAGAAATAGAGGTACCGGTAGCCCCCGGGCACCCTCGAAAAAGGCCCCAAGATGTCCAGCCCCCACACTGCGAACGTCTACGAGAACGGGATGGTCTGTAGTTGCTGCGCCGGCTGGTATATTTGTTTGGCGTGGAACTGGCATGCTTTGCATGACTTCACTAGCTCGCTAGCGTTAGTGAGCACAGTGAGCTAGTAAAATTCACTGCGGGAGGCCTTTCTATCTAGGGTGTGTGCCGAGGTGTTGTGCTCGCACTCTCCTGCGTGGATAACGGTCAGCAGCTCACGCCCTTTGTCGCTGGAGATGCACCAGGGCGACCCTGTTGGAGCGGCGGCAGTACAGGTCCCCGTCCACCATGCAGTACTTCTTTGCCTGGCGCACCAGGATTTCCGCCGTGTCCTTGCTGTCCGGGAGGGTTCGGTCCTGGAGGTAACCCTTGAGTTCGGTGATCCAGCTCTGTTCCTGAGTTGTGGCCACCAGGACGAGCCTGCCTCCCGAAGGCAAACCACCGGGAGGGTTCTTTCCTGGAGGTGCGCCTATGGAGGGTGGGGACAGGAGCTCTTCTTGCTAGGGGGTCTCCTTCCCGAGGGGGTGGCTGAGGGTTTCGACAACCTTTCCTCAAAGACACCTGGCTATTGTGGCTCCGGCCTGGATGCGCGCTTAGCAATCTTGTCCGCCTCATAGTTGTCTTCGCAAGGGATATGCAGCAGTTCCAAGCCCAGGAAGTACTTTTCCAGCCTTCGCACCTCCTCCAAGTACGCCGCCATGTGTTCTTCCTTGGGATGGTAGATTTTGTTGGACAAGTTGACCAGGAGGAGGGAATCCCCCTAGATCGTGACACGCTTGATGCTGAGGGCGATGGCCGCCTTGAGGCCCGCAATTAAGCCCTCATACTGAAGGGTTCGTAGCAGGGAACACAAAAAAATTCTACCGCAAGAATGAACAAAAACCAAGATCTAATCTTGGATAATCCAAGATCTAATCTATTAGATTAGTGCAATGAGATAGATCTGTACTAACCCTTGTAGATCCGAAAGCCTTGTGCGAGATCGGATCTCGTGGTTGATGTAGACAATCACTTGACGATCTCAAGATCAAGTAGACGATCCTTCTGGCGCCGCGTTCCGGCAGCGCTTGTCGGTCACACGTGCGGATTCGATGTAGACCTTCCTCTCCCTGTTTCAGTAGGCAGCGGAGGTGGTAGATCTCCATGGAATCCCAGCAGCACGACAGCGTGGTGGTGGTGGAGAAGGATTTATGTAGGGCTTCGCCTAAGCCCTAGCAGGAGGATGGTGGAGGAGAGAGGCGACCAGGGTTTTGGCTAGAAGGGTGCAAGGGGGGAGGCGCCCCCTCCCCTACTTTATATTGAGGGGCGGCCTAGGGCTGGCCCCCTTTCCCTCTAGGGTTTGGCACGCCAAGGGGGATGTTTTCTTCCCCCCAAGTATTACCCTTTCTTTCTTGGTTTTCAAGTAAACCCTATAGAATCTTCTGGGACCTTCCAAAACATTCTAAAACCTTCTAGAAGCTCCATACGAATACACCGGAACGTTTCCGAAACCTAGAAATTGATCTCCATTATATGAATCATATTCTCTGGACAGTTTCGGATCTCCTCGTGATGTCTCGGATCCAATCCGAGACTCCGAACAACATTCAGTCTCCAACGCATATTCCATATCTACCTAAAATAGCACCGAACCTTAAGTGTGTCACCCTACGGTTCGCGAATATGTAGACATGATAGAGACACCTCTCGGCTCAATAACCATCAGCGGGATCTAGAGATCCATAATGGCTCCCACATATTCAACGATGACTTCGTGATCGATAGAACCATTAACATACGAAACCAATTCCCTTTGTCACACGATACTCTAATTATCCGAGGTTCGATCATCGGTATCTCCATACCTAGTTCAACCTTGTTAACGATGAGTACTCTTTATTCGTTCCGTGATATGTCATCCCTTGTGACCTAGTCACATGCTTGCAAGATAATTAGATGACATTCCACCGAGAGGGCCCAGAGCATATCTATCTGTCATATCGATGGACAAATCCCAGTCTTGATCCATGTGCTTCAACCCATACTTTCAGAATACCTAATGCCACCTTTATAACACACACTTTGCGGGGTTCAATTTGATGTTCACCCGATGCAAGTTGGCGAAGGTTTCCGTTAGGTCCTCCACTAAGGTGTCCCTATGGTGGGTCTTGATGACGAGGTCATTGACGTATGGTTCTACATTCCTTCCCATCTGCCTGCCTAGCGCGATGTGCATGAGCCTCTGGAAGGTCGTGTCGGTGTTCTTGAGTCTGAATGGCATGCAAGTCTAACAATACATGCTGCACGGGGTGATGGAGGCAGTCTTATCCTTGTCCTCCTTGGCCATCTTGATCTGATGGTACCCCGAGAAGGCATCCAGGAAGCACAAAATGTCATAGCCCGCCATGGAGACGACGATCTGGTCTATCCATGGCTGAGGGAAATGATCCTTGGGGCATGCCTTGGTGAAGTCGATGTAGATCCTCCCCCCCCGGTGGTCTTGGGGACCACCACGGGGTTTGTGTGCCAGACAACATGCAAGACCACCCTGACGAGGTGTGCCTTGACGAGATTTTCCATCTCAGAGACAATGAATTGCTGCTTCTCAGCCGAATGCTTTCAGGGCTTCTGCTTCACCGGGTATGCCGTGGGGCACACTGCCAGGTGGTGCTCGATCACCTCGCGAGGGACTCCCGTCATGTCCAATGGGGACCAGGCGAACATGTCCATGTTAGCCCGTAGGAAAGTGATGAGAGCCTCCTCCCTCTCGGGAGGGAGGTCGGCATCGATGGTGATTGTAGCCACCGGCACCGCCGGGTCGAGGGGGATCTTCTTGGTTTTGGCCCTCTCCTAAGAGAACACCCGTTATTTTTGCCAGTGACCCCGGCGATGCACACGATTCCCTCGTGGGGAAGCGCTGCGGACTTGGCGTCTCCTTTTCCTTGCGAAGGGGAGAGCTGAGGGCGATCATCCACGGGTTCCCGTTGTGCCAGTGCGGCCTCCTTACAGGCTTGCCTAAGGGAGAGCACGGCTTTGACCTCGTCACAACGCACCGTGATGGTGTTGCTGCGCTGTCCGGCATCTTGACCAAGCTGTAGGCGCTATGCGTGACCGCCATGAACTTGGCCAGGGCCGAGTAGCCTAGGATGGTGTTGTAAGGCAGGGAGATCCGGGAGACTTCTAAGTTGATGAGCTCTGCAAGGTAGTTGGCACTTGTCCCAAAGGTAACGGTGAGTTGTACCCGGCCGAGGGGCACGGTAGAGCCCACCGTGACCCCTATGAACGGCGGGGCGGGGATAAGGCACGCGTCGGGTACCCACAGTTGCCTGTATGGCTCCTCAGAGAGCATGTTCAGACCTGCCCCGCCATCGACGAGGGTCTTGGCAACCACGACCCCACCGATGGCGGGGTGCAGACCATGGGCACGACGCCCACTATGCGAGTAGAGTCGGGGTGGTCTGAGGCGCCGAAGCATACCAGCTGTAGCACTAGGCCTTGTCGCCGCCAGCCCCCAAGTGGACTGCCCAAGGCCTGCACCATGGGCAGAAGCCTGTAGGCTGCCCAAGATGCAGGCAACCATTCCAGTCGCCCCCCCTAAGCGAGGAACCTCCCGAGGTGACCTCCACGCATGCACCCCTCGCCATAGCATCACTCGCCCGGAGGTCTTGGAAACACACCACAGCACCTACCTGGTGTGCCAAATGTCGGAGATTTGTCCCACAAAGTAACTAGGATCCAACGATCCCTTGGTTCGTGAGGGGACTGAACACGTGAGTCTGAAGGAGTCCGGCAGTAGCGACGGCGGCGTGGTTGATGCACGACAGAGAGTTGACACTGGTGTTTTTTACCCAGGTTCGGGACCCTCATGAGGAGGTAAAGCCCCTAATCCTGCTTGGTTGTATTGCTTGCTTGCCTTGCAAGGTTACAATGATGAATGAAAGACTAGGGTTTTAGATCATAGGGATCCCCTTCACAATGTAGGAGAAGGGCCACTTATATAGGGTGGCGTCGGCCCTCTCCCCCTGGTCCACAGATGGGGAGGGTCACCGCAGTGTCATCCCATGCGATCTCGGTGTAGGAGACTACTTTCTGGTGGACTAGGTCTTGGGCGCTGGACACTCCTCTGCTTGTTGGTAAAGCGTCCTCCTATGCACGCTCCTTGTACTCGTCCGTCAGGGCGTGCGTCTCTCCTTGCACAAAACTGGCAAAAGGTAGTCATGCCCACCTTGATGCCATCCGTCAGCCGGTCAGGGCCTTGTTGGCTCCACTTTTGACCAAGTCCCGGCCCTAGGGGTTACGAGGACCGGAGCATCCAATGCGTCGGTCGCTCTTGTCATTTACCTCGAGAAGAAGCCGCGTAAACCTCCCGGCCACCTCCTCCAGAGATCTCCCGAAGAGGTGTCCTAGCCCACCTCGCAGAGGGAAAAACTCTCCCTCACGAAGCCCTCTTGGGGTGCTGAGGCGGCCAGACATAGACGGATCAAGGTACCCCTGTACCCGCTATCCGACACCTTGTTATTTCAATATCTATCTGATGATATCATTTTTGTATATTGATATCATACAGACCTAAGCCTTAGTTCAAAACCCCTTCATCAAGTGGTATTTTCCTTTTTAAACCATAAAAAGAATGCCACAAATGCAACCAAAGTAATCCCAATTTCTTTGATCAAAATTTCTCAACACCTACTGATTAGATGAGACTTCTAGATTGCTTATATTGTATTGGTGCTTTTATGCCTGATGTTGATTGTGGTCTTATTTGCTTACATGTATGATCTCTAACGACGATAGTTGTGATTATATGGAAGACCCAATGAAGATGATTATTATTATTGTTATGGTTTTCTAAGAAGAAGTCCAGGGACATATTTTGCCAGATTGCTGATCTCAAGCAAGCCACCTTCTTGCTCATAAGCCTTGTCCTACTGTTTTACTTATGCATGTTTTACATACTGTTTATGAAAATTGCATTGTCTTATTATATAATGGTATATATCTAGTAGTGGCTTGGACCCTCCAAACTATTACCCTTTTGTACTACTAAGTACAACCCCATTGATTACACCTGCTTGTCCCTAGTATGGTAGATGGTGTATAACATCATACCCCTTTGGAGACTCCATTTTAGACGAATCAAAACTATAGGATGGGAAGACCTCGGAAAAGTTTTACAAATTTTTTTATGGTAAAACCTTGGTGAGGTTTGCCCTACCAAGAGAAGTTTGAGAAAAGAAAAATGTTTTTGTTTTACAAAGGAAAGAGGAGGAATTATTTTCGAAAACACACCTGGTTAGCTATAACAACTTAACCTGTGCAACCACATTACTCTGGAATGGGACAGGGTTGGACATGAAGTTTGCTACTCTAGTATGGGAATTCTCATAACTGCTTATAAAGGATCAGCTCCGTCTAATTCTGGGCTTTCTTTACAAAAAGGGTCAATTGTTAGACAGTCGCTTGGAGGAAGTAGGATCGCCGATGTGAGTGACCGGTCGATACTATGATCCTCTCATTGAAAGTGCCAAGTATCGAGGATTCGGATGCGCTCCGATTGGTCTTTGGCCCAGGCATCTCGATGTTGAGAGGAACAACTCATAGGGTAGAGCCTATGCTAGAGTTCCATCCAGAGAGTCTTGATCGGTTACTCGACCCACGATCTATAGGTGATCAAGGCAGGGTAGCCGGATGGTGTGGGTAAAGTGTACAACCTCTGCATATTGTAGATCTATTCGAATAGCCGTGTCCACGGTTATGGACGGGTTGGACAAACTATTGTAGCGTGGTTCTATTTTTGTTTTCAAGATGGATTTCAGAACGCAAAGGCTTTGGAAATGAGCGAGCTAGGATGTTCTCCCAGTCAGTTGCATGTACGTTAAGGCATGGCTCGGGCTCTATGCTTGATTAAGTTCTGCTGTTGTTGATTTATGTAGCCATAATGGCGAATAAGGTATGACATATATCTGCTTAAGTAATGGTTGTTTACTTTGATACTTGTCGGTTATGTGCCACGACAAACTAATCATGGGATTCTGGTGTATGCATAATAGGGATGCTCGGAGGATTAAGCTGGCAGCCCAACAGATATGGCCATGACCTTGGTCATCTGGTTTCAAAGCCATGCATATTCATACATGGTACGCCATATATCGTATGACAAAATTAAAGTCATTATTATCGATTGGAAAATTTAAAATAACTTCGAATATGGAAGCTCTTTTTGCAAACAATGTTTAAATGCCAATGTGCACCAATCTACCAAACATGGTTACATTATCATAAAGTATGGTAACACATATGGCCGTGACATTGTTTATCTAGTTATTGAAAGCCATGAATTTTCATAGAAGGTATGCCATATTGTGAAACAAGTTTTTTAAGAGTTATCAAATTTAAGATTATATTTTCACACAGAAACTAGCTAGTGCGCATAGTGAGGCACCAAGAGAGAAAAGAATGATTGTATTTCGTTTTATATTTTTGTTTCTTTGTATTTTTTTATAAGGCCCAAATTTGGTGTCATTACCATTCATATCAAAAAGTTGAATCTTGCAAAACTCTCGGTGGTTCTCCAATATTCGACAAATTTGGTACGTTTAAATTATTTTTAGAAAGTCAAGACCAAGCTATATCACACACTTTGTAGTTCGAAATTAGATATACATACTTTAAATTGTCAAAAAGTCATTGTATTGCACGGATTTAGCTAGGAAACTTGGAAATTCATGGAATTGGGGTATTATCCATCAAATATGGAATCTCCTTTTGTAAACATTGCCTAAAATGCCAAGATGCACCGATCTACCAAATATGGACACGTTTGTAAGCAAAATTTGATTGGCCAAGATGCATCAATGTATGGAGTACAAAACATGGACACAGTATCAGCAACTATGGCTATGACCTTGGTCATATTGTTTGAAGGCTTGAATTAATGTTCATTAATTTCGGTAGATGTCTACAAACTCATTAAATGCTAGAAATCATACAAGCGTGTGGGTCTATCCAACGGGGACAGCATCCCCAAGTGGGAGTAGTATACCTTAGAAACTTCAACTTCAAAATTCCGGTTGAGCGCCAAAATATCCCTCCCATCCATTCAAACATCCCTCCCATCCATTCAAACATCCATCCCAAAAAATATTTTATTGCAAAATTTAGCATGGAAGCTTGAATGTGCATTATAAATTGTGTGAAAAATGGGGGCGGTGGCATTTTGAGCCACCATCTTTGTAGTTTCTTCACAACAAAACACATTGTTATCACTTGGAAATTCGAAAACAAACTTCAAATTTGGAACCAGACATATTGGTTAATTTGCCAAGATGCACCAATCTACCAAATGCGGACACGTCATCAAAAACTATGGCCATGAACTTGGTGACCTTTTTTTCAATGATGATCATCTTTTTGAAAGCCTTTAATTTTTCAATTTTTTTAGCAAATGCCTAGAAACTCATTTAAATGTTGGAAAGAAACTCTCGATGGCGTGTGGGTCTAGATGGTGATAACGCATCTAAGCGGCCCCATGTCGGAGTAGCGTATGCTAGAAACTTCGACTTCGAAATTTTGGTATGGCTCCCAAACATCGCACTCATCCATTCAAATATCTCGCGCATCCATTTAAACATACTAAACCCTTTTTTGAATGCAAAATTCCTCTTCTATCCCTGCTCTAGAAACAAGAACCCAAGGAGCACTTCAATAATAGAGGGATATAGGTGGTAAATTTGTGTTCTCCCACATGCATCACCCGATCGATGTTTCCCTGCCCTTCTTCAATATTTAGTTGCCCGCCCACTCGGACCTACACTGACTATTTGGACCCACCATGCAAATGACCCACATGTCAGTGACCCAGAATTAAGGGAAGTAGAGATTCCCATCGTTTGTTGTTCAAAATTCGAACATTTTTCGCTAAACTGAGATAAAATCATTAAAATCAACAAACCTGGCTCGGAAGCTTGAAAATTCATGAAACTTGGGCATTGTCCATCAAATATTCTATACTTTGTGAGAAAATTGGTGCGGTGATATTTTGAAACACATATAGTTTTTGTAGTTGCTTCATAATGGAAGCCATTTTGTCACTTGCACAATTTAAAATAACTTCGAATTTTGAATCACCATTTGTAAACATTGTTTGAAATGCCAATATGCAATTATGCGTCGATCTACCAAAAATGGACACATTATCATAAACTATGGAAAACATATTGCCATGACCTTGGTCATCTCGTTTGAAAACCATGAATGTTCATACATGGTATGCCATATTGTGAAACAAGTTTCTTCGAAAGTTGTCAAGTGTTAGCATACTTTTTCATGGAAACTAATCAGTGCACATAACAAAATACTCTACGAAAGAAAGACATTGCTTCAATTTATATATTTTTTATTTGGATTTTTTCCTTCAAAAGGTCCCAAATCTGGCAGCATTAGCATTCATATCAAGAAGTTGAGCCGTTGTTTGGTTAATCTTATCTATCGCTTTTAGCTTTATTTTATAAGCCACTTTTGATTTTGGCTTTTGGCTTATACCATCATTGAACTATGTTAGGGTAAAACCTAAACCCAAAGCCAAAAATAACAGTGTGGCTTATAAGCCAAAAATAATGGCCAGAGTTAGAGCCCAATGAAACAGTGCCTAAATCTTGTGGAACTCTTAGTGTTTTCCCTTGTTTTAGTATTTGGGTACCTTCAAATGAATTTTACAAAAAATGTGACCAAGCTGGTGTAACACCCTCGAATTGGCCCTATGCAAATTTTAGTGATTGCCGCCAAACCCGCATAGAAACGATTCAAAGATGCCCACTAGGCACTTGTGTGCGGGTGGAAAACAAAGTAATATCATTACACATTAGTCCACAATGGAATCCACATAACATATATATACAACTACGACTCCATGAGTCAAGAATACAGATATATAATACAAAGATCCAAATCACCTTGAAAATGATACAACATCCGAGTATGGATAAGATGCAAATGGGGCTAAGAGCCTTGAAGAATAACCAATGGAATCCATAATCCTGACCAGGCCAAGCCAGAAGGGTAATCATGCTAATGACGTCGATTTTAAACCTGCTAAAACAAAAGGGGTGCCGACAAAGGGCAAAGGAAAAAGAGAGCGGTCAGTACTGAGGACAGTACACGGTGAGTGTAGAATTCGGCGGCTCTCGCCTACATAGGTATGGTGGACTGAAGCGGCAGCAAAGCATGTACTACACAACCTATAGAGAATCGATACAACTATCGTCTATTAGAGAAGGATAAAAAAGACCTATTTGGGACCAACCTGATACTAACCCCAATCATACCCATCCTGATATTTCCCTATCAAGACCAAACGAGGAAGTCAAACTGAGGAACTCACATAGTTGGTAGTTTTATACATTCCATTATAGTTGCAACACTTACTAGTCAGATACAGATAGCATGAGTCATCCTGTTATCATCAGTAGTGGGCAGTTTTAGTTAACCATTCCATTGTAGTTGCAATACTTACTAGTCTGATACAATTAGCTAGAGATATCCCAAATCTAGTAGTTGTTGGCACTTTTATTTACTCATTCCGTTATAGTGAAACTGATTACTAGACATGCCATAGTCAATTTATAGCACTACTTTAGTTATGTTTGTTTACGATCGACATACTATGCTCCAAGTCGTCCATAACCACAGACAAGGCTTTCATAAAGATTTACCCAGCAGGGATGCACAAATAGCAACACACGCACGATCAACCTCGAAAAAACCAAATAAAAACCCAACGAGGCTTTCACGACAAAGCAATCACAAGATTCATAAAATATTTCAGGGGGCCATGCTAATAAGCTACCCGGAACAAAGTTGGCCGACTCCGAGATGGACCCTGGGTTTGCGACGACGGTGGTAAACGACTGGGAACCCGAAAGTGTGACTGGGCTTATCGATACAGCATAAACGTGGCGCGGGATCCTAAACAGTACAGGTGTTCCACGCACAATCGTAAATGAAGTACTAAAGCATTGCATAATTACAGGATAGTAATAAAGCCTCAAACTACTTTGTGGCCCCAAGAAATAAGAAATGAATCAAGCTCTGGCTAAGGGGAGTCATGGTCCCACATGCGGATAGTGCGATAGTCAAGGAACAGATATCAAGTACTCAGGGCCTACGGGACACAAGTGAGCAGTTAAAAACCAAATATTAGCTATTGCCCATCGGTGCCTCTGCATTAGTTATACTATTCCCAACATTTTAATATCAAGTTGTAATTAAAGTCATTATCATCTCCACCATTAAGAATGTGGCAACCTCCAACAACTATGAAATATCGACGACACGAAGAAGCACCTGAGCAAGAAACTATGACTCGCAAGGCCAGCTGTCTACCAAACAACATGCAATAGGATGTGTCGAAGGAAATATAGAGGCTATAGTGAATATAAATGGTGCACGGAAACTAAAGCATCGCAACAAGGATAGCAATAGATCATCAGGAGGAAGTAAAGACTATACACACAAAATAGGTAGAAAGGGGGAGAATGCTCGCCTAATAAACACTGCCGAAGATACATTATCCGAAGAACTTGTCGATACTCGCATCCACTCAACGGCCTAATCCATGAAGAAGCAAATCACTAAAAGAAACACCGGATGCACTATTTAATACTACGGAAGAAGATCTGGCATGTTCATGATATGATGCATGACATGGCAAAGATGCGATGCAACTAGGAAATATTAAGCGGAACCGTGGTCCTGACAATTAATTAGGTGGTTCAGGTTGTTTAGATACCACACAATTTAAATGTTTTCTTAATAAGGCAAAATATATTATTGGCTCGCTACAGAAATTTAAATAGAGGTAATATAAGACTAGAAAAGCCCACATATAGTCTCCATATTTAATTATGAGATGAATCGACAAAATACCCCAATGACAAAATATGTGCAATCATGAACAATTTAGTATGAAACAAGTATGTGTCAATATTATAAAAATAGGGTCTTAGAAAAATGGATCACAAAGGGTTCGGCGATCTTGGGCTCGGAGGGGGTTAGACGGGATCAGGGCTTCGGATCCATGACGGCACACCCGGGGTCTCGCCGTATATGGGTACAGAGTCGGCAAACTTGGTGTCCGTGAAGGAGGTCTTGGAGTTCCGCTTCGAGACGGTCTTGGACTGGTGCCGGTCTTCGGAAGATCTTGACGGAGACACGGGTACGCAGATCTTTGGACGTGGACAATGCAGCAGCTTCACCGTGCCAAAACGGACGCATGCTCAACATCGTCTCACTTCACCACACATATCTGTATATATGCCACACCCTAACCAGTACTACACCAGCACTTCACCACACATCTCCTTGCTAGAAACACATAGAGCTAGGGATCGGTATAGAAGAAAGCATCAGTAAGACACCGAGAACGTGAAAAGGAGGACACCCATGAGGTCAATGGGGACAAAGGGCGGCGACGTCTTGGCAATTGCACGTGGTTGGAGCGAAGCGTGGCGATGACCGGAGGTGGAGAGGCTCCTACAGGGACACGGCCTAGGGATGCAGGTGATGAGGCAGTTCCTGGGGGTGACGGCGAGCACTGGAGGCAGGCCACAATGATGAGCTCGCGAGGAGGCCAGACTCCATGGCGGCGGCTCGACTTGGGGACGCGCGCGAGGCAGAGCGGGGGAGCTCCGTGGCGAGGACGGCGGTGGCCGCGGGCGAGATGAGCGAGGGCGGCCTCGGCGACGGTGCAAAGGAGGTGTCCGGCGAGGCCATCACGCAGATGGTGCTCGCGGATGGGCGGTGCCCTGCGAGACAGCAGAGTGCAGAGGGGCCAGGCTGGCAACGCGCTGAGGGGCGGTGACGGAGCTTGGTGGTGTGGAGAGGGCGACGCGGCGACGACTCGCAGGGGCGCGACCCAGGGGAAGAGGGCACCGCCGGGGAGGAGGAAGGAGGCGGCCGAGCGGGTGAGGAGAGGAGTGGTTCGCGTCAGGAAGCTCGGGATCGAGCAAGCCGAGGAAGCAATTCCACAAGAGGACCTGATTGCATTTTGGAAAAGACTAGGAGGGGGTGGCTACAAAGTGACCAGGAGAAGGCAGTCGGGATGGTTTTCGCTAGCGAGCGAGGAAGCCGTGCGGGGCGACGCGGTGCGCTGGCATGAGAACGTACGCGGGGTTGTGCGCGTGTCTGTGTGTTGCCGCTGTGTGGTGGCGGCGGGGAGGAAGTAGGTAGGATATAGGGATTAGGGTTAGGTTTAGATATAGCGGGATGGGATTGGGTAGGTCTAGGGTTTGGTTAAGTTTTAAGATGGAGGTGTCCGGTTGGGCATTTGGGCCTGGCTGGCTGCCTCCCAAAACTAATATAGATTTTGGTTATTATTTTAAGAGACTTTTGTTATTTGTTTTTAGAGAAACAAAATATCTAGGAAAACCTGGAGTTTATACTTTCAAATAAGAAGGGGGATAATTTAGAAAACAAAATAGGGATTTTGGAAAATAGTTTTAGGCAAACCAAGCATGATGACATGACGATGCTCAAATGAAATGTGGCATGATGACCTGAGCATGCAGTCATGATGATGCAAAAACAAAAGCAACACGCGATTTTCTAGGAGTGGTTTCACCGCGGTGCTATAGTTGGTATCATGCATTTGTAGATAAAATTTTGAGATACTTTCATTAAATTGCGGTAAAGCCATTCTGTTCCACGAATATAACCATAAAGTTTGAACATTATTGAAAATTCCCGAAATCCTAAATCCTAAACCCCTAAACCCTAAACCCCTAAACCCTAAACCCCTAAACCCTAAACCCTAAAGCCCTAAACACTGACCAAGCAGGTATCATGCACTTATATATCAAAATTTGAGATGCTTTCCTTAAATTGGGTAACGACATTCTATTCGACGAATATAAGTAAAAAACATGAACATTATTGAAAATTCATGAAACCCTAAACCCGCTAAAACCCAAATCCCAAAACCCTAAACACTAAACCCCTAAACCTTGACGAAGCATGTATCATGCACGTATAAATCAAAATTTGAGATACTTCCACTAAATTGGGTAACGACATTCTATTCGGTGAATATAAGCATAAATTTTGAACATTATCGAAAATTCCTGAAACCCTAAACCCCTAAAACCCAAACCCTAAACCCTAAAACCCAAAACACTAAACCCCTAAACCCTGACCAAGCGCCATTCTATTCGATGAACATAAGCATAAAGCTGGAGCATCATTGAAAAATTCTTGAACCCTAAACCCTAAACAACCCATAAAACCTAAATTGTAAAACCCTATTACCAGAAACCCATAAACCCTAACCAAGCAGGTATCATGCACTTATATATCCAAATTTGAGATACTTTCATTAAATTGGGTAACTCCATTTTATTCGACGAATATAAGCATAAAGCTTGAATATTATTGAAAATTCCCAAAACCCTAAAACCCAAACCCTAAAACCCTAAACACTAAACCCTGACCAAGCACGTATCATGCACTTATAGATCAAAATTTGGCATACATTTGTTAAAGTGGGTAATGCATTTCTATTCGACGAATATAAGCATAAAGGTTCCGCATTATTGAAAATTCCCAAAACCCAAAACCCAAAACAACCCATAAAACCTAAATCGTCAATCCCTCAACCCATAAACCCTTACCAAGGAGGTATCATGCACTTATAGATCAAAATTTTAGATACTTCCATTAAATTGTGGTAACACCATTCTATTCCACGAATATAAGCATAAAGCTTGAACATTATTAAATTCCCTAAACTATAAACTATAAAACACTAATCTCTAAACCATGAAACCATCAACACCTAAATGACCCTGACCAAGCAGGTATCATGCACTTCTAGATCAAAATTTCAGATATACTTTCATTAAATTGTGATAACGCTATTATATTCCGCAAATATAAGCATAAAGCTTGAACATTATTGAAAATTACCAAAAACCTAAACCCTTGTCAACACCCGGATTTTTAATCCCAGATGCCCGTTATGCCATACCTCGCAATCCCAGGATTACCATTTTTTGAGACATAACGGATTGGATATCACAGTACATCATCCATTACAAACCATACATAAGGTCTTACACAAAAAAAGGATCTCACGATCCAGTCTTAATACAACAAGCAGCGGAAATAAAAGATAAGCGTAGCGGTGGGGTCCATCTTCAGGGGCACAGGCAATGCTGACGAAGGCAGATAGTCCTAGTTATCATAGCCGTCCTACTGGCCATCATCTTGATAGTTTCCTTCATAGTCTGGACATGAGAATAGCCAGGGACAAAAGCCATGAGTACTCTTTAAGTACTCGCAAACTACCTCTAACAAGTAATATAGTTCTAAGTTAAAGTGCTAAATCTAAGTTGAACTATAAAGTTAAGATTGAAACCTAAGCTGAGTTCTGAAGCAAAGAAAGATAAAATAAAGTTCTAGAATCACTTAAGTTGGGAAGCTATTGTCATAAACACAACCCTATTGTGGCCAAGTCAAGATTCATCATTCATTTCATAAGTTGTTTGAAAAACATCTAACAACGAAACAGTATGGCCATTCCAACTGTCCATAACCGTGGACACGGCTATTCGAATAGTCTGACACTCCGCAGAGGTGGTACACTTTCACCACAAGATTCGATACATCTGTCAGGGATAACCCTGAATCATCATACTTTGTATGCAGATAATCAAACATAACATTCCCTTTACACACCCTAGTATGAGCACCTCTCCTATGAGCATGGCCTTCCAACCATGACCATCAGTCATCCTAGGCACTGCATAGGTGGACAACATTGAGAGGTAACCTCAGATCAAACCTCTCTCGCGAGGAAACTAATACTAATGCATATAAATTTCCAGCTAAGCCTTACCCAATTCAGGTAGTGTGGTTGTACGGTAAATTTGGAATGGTATCGCATCCGAATCCAACCATCAGTTTTGTAAAAGGGTTAAGGCTCATGCCTCAACATTTTCATCATCGTACCATTTGTGTTTCTCAACACATGTCAAAACATCTCAATAGAATGACTCATCATTCCAAGGTTTTCACAATTCATTTTCACCAAGTGTTCCCATCTAAAGTGACTCAAGTTTTTGATCTACTCTAAACTACTAAGTTAAGAGTGTTCACTAAGGTGGAAAAGATGGGTTCAATCTCATGCCATAGACTGACATCTAAAGGGGTTCTAAATAGGTCAAGTTTTATACTCTTTATGCTACGTTCAAAACAAGTAAAGAACTTTGGATAAAGTAAAGGGAGTAAAGTTTGTAAATAAGACTTGGGTTATCTAATAGTCAAGGTAGTGGGACCAAAGCATGCCTAAAGCATCTTTGCTAAACCATCTAGTTTAATCTTAGCTTGCTAAGCATTATACTTGCAAGTGTTATCTTGCATTGTTAATGGTGGCTTGCCTTGTGCAGTGCAGTGGTTGAAGTTTTCTTCCTTTCTTCTTGGTAGAACTCCTCCTCCTCGAAAGCTTGGTCGGTACTATCGTCTATAAATACATACGAAGTACACAATCACCAAACAATAGTTAACTAGTCTAATTAGCATTCTAAGACACACATTTGATGATCTATTATCATCTCAAGCATTACAAGTTTAATTTAATAGTTTCACTCTTTTTAACTTAGAAAAGTAATTTCTACTCATTGAAAAATTAACTAAGATTTAATATTCACCACTTAAAACATGGGATTATGTGGACACATGTCATCACCACATATTCTAGCATGTGGGAATGTGATTTAAGGGTTGGATCATAATTACTTTGGTTTAAGTTCATTATTTAATGATTTAAAGTGACTAGAAATGCCTATATAGCATTATTTTGTTACTAGTCCAAAGTCACTGCATGTAAACATTAATATTATTACATATTCAGATAGGTATGATAAAATGTGATTTTTTAGAGTTGGAATCAACTCAAAATCTATCTTCGTTGATTTTATAAAAATGTTGCAAGGTGCGAATGCTTCTGTTTGTTATTTTTACTAGGAGAGATCTATAACTCTAATTGAATTAAATCCAACGGGCTTGGATAGATCATTTCAATACCTTTCAGGAAAAATTAGTTTCCTGCAATTTGGTTTTGCCAATCTCTCTGAATTGATTTTCAAACTCAGAGACAGAACTAAGTTTAAACTAAAAAGGAAAATCTTCATTCAAACAAACTGGGTCGCGCGGGAAACTCTAACAGGCCGGCCCAGTGTCACTCCGCAGCGTGGGGCTCAACTGACAGGGGGGGTCCACCGGTCAGCGGCTCATAACACACGAAGCGGTACGGGGCGCTGTGGGCCATAAGATTAGAGTGCGGATCAACGACTGTGGCTTGTCATCGACGATGGACCTGTCGCCGGTGAGCTCGAACCCTAGCGACTCGGTGGGGGTGCATAGGGGGCGTACCAGGGCTCTAGCAACGACGGCGAGGCGGGAAAATGGCTGGTGGTCAACGGCGAGCTCAGGGACGGTCGAGGCAGCTCCGAGGGTGGTCGCAATCAGCGGCGCCCTTCTCCTCCAGAGGCGGCCTGCTCCAGTGCAATTCCGGCGAGCTGCTACTCCCCTTGCTCCGGCTAATGGTGTGGGATGCTCAGTGAGGTGAGGGGAGTGGAGTGGTGTGCTTCAAATGGCTAGGGGTTCCCTCCTTTTATAGGCTCGACGGCGAGACCGAGAGGGATGGGCAGGCGACGGTGGAGACATGGCTACGGGCGGCTAGCGGCATGGCTGAGGGTGGCGATCGACGGGCGGTCTCTTGGCGGTGCTCTAGGAACTTAATGCGGGCTTAGGAGCGGTGGTATGCGGTCGGGGGAGCTGGCGCTCTGAGCGGCAGAGGCGGCGGTGTCCATGGCGAGCGGTGGTTGTGGTGCGTTGGGCGGCGAACGGGCATGTCCGTCGTGTTCCCTAGGTCGTGGCGGAGTGGTGGGCGCGGACTGCGGTCAAGCGGCGGCTTGTGCACGCGTGCCGGGTGCGGTGCTCTGGCGCGTGCTCGACATGGCGCGGTGGCACTGGGCGCGGGCTCTCCTCGGTGGTCCACTGCTGGGCTTGGCTTGGGGAGGGGACAGAGGGTGGCGGTGAGGTCCTGGCTACCTCCTAGACATGGAGAGAGAGGGGGAGGTGGTCTGTTGCAGCGGGGCAAGGTGTGGCCGGCGAGTTGGTGCTCGGCATGGCCTTGCACTGCCACTAGGGACAAGGGGGTGAGGTGCTAATGGCATGGTTAGATCATGAGGGGACAAGGGGATTAAATGGAGATCATTTGGGGGCAAAACCCTGTTCATAACAGTGAGCTAGGATTTAAAGTTTAACCCTGCCTGCCAAGTGTTTGATTGAAGGGCCGCAAGAAATAAACTTTTGAATTTTGTAAAGATTTTTGGTGGGTTTGCTAGGCATAAGCTTGAGACTCTGTGGGTGCTTGGGTTTTGAAAATTGCGCTTGTTTGAGTGGTTTTTGAAATAGTGGTATCTTCCCATATGAATTAGATTCAATTTTAAACTATCATTTAAAATTAGCATTTGAACGTTTTTAGCAGATCACAAAGTGGGCCTTGGTACCTCATTATGTGTACTATCAAGGGGTGTAAAGATCCACTAATGTTTCTATTAAGTTTTGAGTACTAGGAATAGCCAAAGTAGGCATGATAGTTAATTTGGCCAAAATTACCATTCACTTCAATTATTTATTTTGAGTTGTTTTTCTTTGGGAAAAGTTTGGAAAAGATTTAGATGATGTTTATTTCACCTAAGAAACATTTTACAACCAAGGAATCACAGAACCATGGCAATTCAAATCAATTCCTAACTTAAATGCACATACACATGAATGCTTTCATTTTTAATTTGGGAAAGTTTTTGTTAACCCTAAATTTGATGATTTAGATCTTGATAAGCTTGGATTAAAGTTTTGGGATGTTACAACCCTAAACCCCTAAAACCTAACTCCTAAACCCCTAAACCCTAAAACCTGGAACCATAAACTCTAAAGCCTCGAATCCTCAACCCTTACCTATCAGGTATCATCCATTTATAGATCAAGATTCGAGATACTTCCATTAAATTGTGATAACACCATTCTATTCCATGAATATTAGTATATATATAGAGCTTGAACATTATGATTGAAAATTATCTAAACCCTAAAATCTAAACAACCCTAAACCCTAAAACTCTAAACAACCCTAAACCCTAAATCCCGAACCCTAAACCCTAAATCCTAAAAGATAAACCCCTAAACCCTAAAATCATAAACCATAAACCCTAAACCCTCAACCCCAAAACCCTAAACCCTAGCCTATGTATACTTTGTGTGAAAAGCGGGGTAGTGGGATTTTGAGCCATACTTTGTAGTTGCATCACGAGAAAAGCCACTATCGTCGCTTGGAAAATTAAAAAGAACTTCATATTTGTAAGCTTCCTTTATAAACAATAAACCCTAAACCCTAGCCTCCTAACCCTCGAACTCTAATACCCTCAACCCCCAAACCCTTACCAAGGAGGTATCATGCACTTATAGATCAAAATTTGAGATACTTTCATTAAATTTAATAACGCCATTCTATTCCACGAATATAAGCATATATATAAAGCTTGAACATTATTATTGAAAATTCACTAAACCCTAAAACCTAAACAATCCTAAACCCTAAATCCTGAACCCAAAACGCTAAATCATGAACCCCCAAACCCCTAAACCCTAAACCCCTAAACCCTAAAGCCTAAACCCTAAAATCCTAATCCCTAAGCCCTAAATCCCTAAACCCACAACCCAAAATAAACCTTGAACCCTGAACCCTAGGCTATATATACTTTGTGTGAAAACTTGGGTAGTGGGATTTTAAGACATATTTTGTAGTTTCTTCATCACAAGCCATTCTTGTCGCTTAGAAAATTGAAAATAACTTCGAATTTGGAAGGTTCCTTTGTAAATAATATTTAAAATGCCAATACGCACCAATCTACCAAATATGGACAGGTTATTATAAACTATAGGAAAGATATGTCCATGACCTTACTCATATGGTTTGAAAGCCATGTATATTCATATATAGTACTCCATATATTGTGTAGCAAGTTTATTCAAAAGTTATCAAATTTTAAGATTATATTTTTCGATGGAAACTAGCTAGTGCTCATAGTGAGACACCAAGAGAGAAAAGAATGGTTGTATTTCATTTTATATTTTGTTTCTTTGTATTTTAAAAAAATGGCTAACTTTTGGTGTCATTACGATTCATATCAGAAAGCTGAATCTTGCAAAAATCTTGACGGTTCTCCAATATTTGACTACTTTGATACCTTTGAATTATTTTAAAAAATTCAAGAGCAAGGTATATCACACACTTTGTAGTTCGAAATTAGACACACTTACTTCACATTGTAAAAAAGTTATTTTATTGCATAGATTTAGCTAGGAAGCATGGAAATTCATGAAAGTAGGGCATTGTCCATCAAATTTGGATTCTTCTTTTGAAATGCCAAGATGCACCAATCAACCAGATATGGATACGTTATTAAAGACTATGGCAGAGATATGGTTGTGACCTTGGTCATCTTGTTTGAAAGCGTTCAAAATATAATGTTTATCAATTTTGGCAAATGTGTGGAAGCATAATGTCGCTGGCGTGTGGGTATAGATGGGGCCAGCATGTGAGAGTGGCAGCATCAGAGTAGCGTATGTTGGAAGCTTCAGCCTCAAAATTTCTGCAGAGGGCCGAAACATCCCACGCATCTATTCAAATAGCCTGTCCCACTTTTTGCAAATGCAAAATTCCTCTTCTATCCCTGGGATGAAAACAAGGACCAGAGGTGTACTACAATAATAGAGGGCTATGGTGCTAAATGTGTGTCATCCCACCTATATCCCCATCGCCTCTTCCCTGCCCAACCCCCTCCGATCTCGACCTTCCTCCAGCTGCTTCACCGTTGGCCCTCTCTTCCACACCGGACCTCCTTCCCTGTCGATGCTCTCTTCCACGTGGGAGCTTCTTCACCACCCCATGCACCGGATCCACCTCCCCCACCCTCGTCCACCGAATCCCACATCATGGACACCGGAACTATTTCACTGACTCCCTCGCCACACTAGATTTGCTTCACCAACGCCATCGTCTACCATATGGGGGTGCTTCTCCCAATCACTTGTTGCTGACCCTAAAATGCCCAGCTACCGCCCCTGCCGCCCCCTTGCCCACCCCACCCGCCCTCACCACGTAGTGGTAATTTCTTTTGCTCGTTTGCTATTTTTTGGTACTCGTAAGCTACGAAATCGTTAGAGTGTTGCCCAATAACCTGCATGTTATTGCCATTTCATTTGCACCAACATCTGGTAGGTCCTATCCATATCATTAGCTTCTCGCTATTATTCCTTTTCTCAAATTCTCAAATTATTGGTATATTCCTACAACACTAACTCATAGATGTTATTCTTTCCGAACGCTCGCACGAGTCATGCAAATAGCTCATAGAGGATCCAACACTAACAATATGACACCAAGCAAGGCTAAAGTGTGATGTTTCCTTGTGTTAATAAGTTATATAACCTGCATGAATAACAAGTCAATAATTCATTCTACCTAAAACCTTGCCATGACATTTGCATTCATGTTCTATTGTGTTTCTATCTACGAATGCTTAATTCGTAAAATGTCCATCTAGTTTGAATCATACATATTTTCATTTTTATGATATCCTTTTGGTGTTTTCAAATGCTTTCATCCTTCCAAACCAGCTATCGAGTTTGAATCACACATCTAGTAATTTTTAATGCTATGTTTTTGGTGTTTTTCAAGTTCTTTCATTCTTCCAAACTAGCTAGTTGGGTTTTAAATGTCATTCCTTAATGCAGAGAAATGACAACGGAGTACAAGGACCAGAGTTCCAGCTGCTCGGCTCAGATTCTTCTAGTAGATTGACTAGGAGTCACACCCGCTTGAGAAGGAGCTACTATCAGCATGAACGTGCTATCGTAAGTTCATACTTATTTTAAATGATCTCTACTTTATATAATACTACTTGTTTCCCTTGTTCTTTGCTTTAACCTCTTTCACCGTATTTTACTAGGCTGTAGTTAAAACCAAGCAGGAATCCTCGGAAGGTAGGATAGAAAGTTGTGACCCCTCTTCATGTTCATCCTCCCATTGCATTTCTGAAGCAAACAACTTACTTAATAGTCTACTTGGATCAACTCATGAAGGTGATAAATATATAAAGGATGTATTGCATGTAGAAACAAAGGGTGTAGCTTCTCTTAGAACTAGAGCTGAAATGTTGAAGAAGAGGAGAGATGATACATTGAAGCGGATCGCCATGTACCGATCTCTTATTGATGATACCAACACTCTGTAGTCTTTCAAAATGCCAATCTTGTTTTATGATATGTTGTAATAAAGTTTTATTGTTGTGTAATAAGTAGTTTAAATTTGTGCGTGTTTATTAATTGATGTCTTGACATTCCTTTGTTCTTCTACAAAAAAGTCGGCGCTACTAAAAAAGGCAGAAATAGTAATAGGATAGAGCAAGTAACATTCCGAACATTGAAATGACGTGAACATGGACGGGCCAAAACAAACATTAAAAGGGGAGAACAGTAGAAGGCCTAAATAGTAGAAGGCTCGAATAGTGAAAGGCCAGAATAGTAGAAGACCAAAACAGTGAAATGTCTGAATAGTAGAAGGAGTGAAAAGTGAAAGCCCTGAATAGTAGAAGGCCAGAACAATGAAAGGCCTGAATAGTAGAAGGTTGTAACTCCTAAGGGAGGAATAGTAGAAAGCCAGAACTGTGAAAGGCTAGAATAGTAAAAGGCCAGAATGGTAAAAGGCCAGAACAATGAAAGGCCAGAACAGTTAAAGTCCAAAACATTGAAAGATCAATACAGTGATAGGCCAATATAGTAACATGTCACAACAGTAATAGGCAAGAATAGTACAGGCCTAAAGAGCCAAAAGCCTAAATCACTAAATGGCCTAAACAGTAACGGGGCCAAAATTCTAAAAGGCCGGTACAGTATCATGACTAAATAGTAATTGACATGAACAATAAAAGGCTAGATCATCAGCATGATAGAATAGTAAAAGGCTAGATTGATAGCAGGCCTGAATAGTACCGGGCTGTCGTGGTGCAGGCCTCAAGTGGCCGCACAGTGTTGGGCTAATGTGGGCCTTTGGTACGCCGAAAAAGTGACGGGCATGAAAGTTAGTAGGAAGCAGCGGGCTGCCTTAACGGGCCCAATTCAAATAGTACAGTACAAAAAAAGTAACAGGTTGTCTTCTTATTGGGCTCTCCTAGTAGGCCAGCCAACTTAATAATTAGCAAACCTTGGCTAGGCCTAACTTCTACCATAGTTTATGTGACCGTTAACGGCGGTAACTGGCCATTAATGATGTTTTCCACATGGTTGTTTACATGATGTCAGCAATCAACGTGGATGGCGAACAAATCTACGACGGAACAAGTTTTTGTGGCTAAAGGGTGGGATCTGCCATGGTTGGAAAAAAACCGTGGTAGATTCATTTGTGACTAGGCTTTTACCATGAAGGGCATCCGTCGTAGAAGACTTTTCAACCACGAAGAACGGGCCTTCAACCACGAAAATTATAGTTGTAAAAGCCAATTTTCTTATAGTGTGGTTGGCACAAAAGGTGAAATTATTGTGCGGTTAAACAAGGTGATTCTTTGATTAAAAAAAATGCTATCTCTATGGACTTAAATTTGGGCAAATAGTTTGACCTGGATATTCAAAGGAAATTTGGTCTCCCTATAAATTTTTGTACTAGCTTTTGTCGAAGAGCTTTCTTCCTGGGTTGTTCCTTTGGAAGAGCAAACTTCAATCTAGATATCCATACTGTGGGCATTGCCCTTCAATCTTGTTTTTGTAGTTCTGCTTCCCTTTTCCAAGTCAGAAATTTACAGGACAGATCCTTCAAGTTCTCAGTTGCCTCAAGAGCAGTTGGTTTTGAGATTTACAACATTTCTCGGTTCTCCAATGAACATTTTGTTATGAACATCAACCTTTGGGCGAGCGTGGTCCTAATTGGAAAGCAAAGGAAAACATTATGGCGTGAGCAAGATTCGGATTGGAAAATTGTTTCCTACAAGAAAAGCCCCCCCCCCCCTATAAAATTTGGAGGCGCACTAATTATCTGCATAATTCTATCCATTTGGTTACTAAATCGATCTTTGTCTGTTTGCAATTCCATGAGCAACCTGAGAAATTGTCACCCTACATGGACATACAAATTGATACGATAGTTAATTGTCACCTCATTTGCGGAGGTGGTAATTAAAGGAAAATCAAATCATGTACCTTTGACCCCTCCTCCTAATCCGCGTAGTAAATCAGAGGCATTTAAGTTGCTGGGGATTCTTCCTTTTCTACGACTCCCCTCTTTCCCTAAACGAGAATGGACCAATGATTCTTACCAAAATTGGTTCAAATCCCATCGGCCCAACTCACATTTTCAGCCTCTGGTCTTCTCGAGTCTTATGGATTTTGCTCTTTCTTTTTCAAATAAAAAAACATAGCCCCTATCTCCTCAACTCCCCCACCTGGATAAACCCCAACTTCCCCCCCTGACCTGTCATCACGAGCGGTTTCTGCAATAATGGCCAACATCCCTCTCGACCCTGCGCCATTTCTTCCCCATGGCTTCGAGATTATGCAGGTTGAACGGGGGGTTAGAGTCAGGCGTGTGGTGGTTCCTTGCCGTCAGCAACTTCATGAACAGTATGTTATCGCCACTATCGACCCTATGCCTCCTGGGCCTGTTCCTTTGTAGAATGAGAGAGTTGTTCTTCTTGACTTTCTTCATAATGAGGGAAGAGTGGGGTTTAGAGAGGTTTAGGACTGCCCCTTTGGTGCTGCATATGTTCAGTTTACCCATGTAAGTGACAAGGAGAGGCTGATCAGATACATCCCTATTGCATTCCAAGATGTGCATGTTTCTTTTACTAAGCATAATGAAGGTGTGAATTGGTGCCGAGCTCAACTCAACAATGATTGTTGGGTCATGATGGTAGGGCTACCATTGGACCACTGGAACACTTAAGACCTCAATGTTATCTTCAATGACATTGGGAAGATGTTGATGTGGGATAGGGACCCTCACCATAAACGGAGAATTATTGCCAAAGTTAGAGTCATTGACTTGGCTGAAATTGTTAAAAGTGTCAGGCTCACACTTGGAGATAGTGAAGATTCTTGATCTTGGACTTTTTCTATGGAACTACTCTTTAGCAATCTACTTGGTGGGGGGTCACCTGATAAGGACCCTATTCCTGAGGATGGGATTGACCCTCACCCTGCTCCTGAGAATGTTGTTGCACCCTTTGTACCTCCTCCTCCACCTTCCAATGATGATGATGTAGGTGGATGGGACCATTGGGCAGTGGGTAATGAGCCCCAAAATGTTCCTGCTACACCCATACATGAAGATGGAGAAAAATTATTCCCTAATAACCAACACCCTCCTCCCCAGGCTATCCATAGTGGGATTACTACCTCTATTTCTAAACATGCCCCTGCTAATAACACTATCTTCGTACCCAGGAATTGTCAGCAAGATGATCAGATGGACTGTGAGATCAATCAGCCTATGGAAGCTAATCTGCAAGGTGTTGGTATTGGTGATGGTCTTCTTAACATTCTCCAAGCTTACCATGAGGATGATTAGGATGACTTGAACTTTGATTTGGATGGGGGATCTGATAACACTAGAGACCACTTGATGGAGTATGTTAACATGCTTGACCCAAATAAAGCATAGGTTCTCCAAACAAGGGCTTGATATTTGGGACAGATTCTTTGCCCCACACATCATGGAAAAGGCTCCCTCCCAAGGACTGGGAAGGTTTGAGATAATTGTAAGTTGGTTTAATTTCATCACCTTAATGATTGTTACTCCTAAAAAGTTTGATTGGGCAAGGAATTTTCTGTCCTCTTCACTTTGGGATATTAAGGAACCAATTGCTGATGAATCTAACATATCTTTTGTTATCCCTAACAATTGTGTCACTCAACTGCCCCCAAACTGTATTTAGGCTACAAGTGATACTATCATTGCTGGCACCAACTCCCTCTGCACCCTCAAAGAAAAGGAGAGGATCTTGTCCACTTATTGAATCTAAGGTGAGAATAAGTCCAAGGATTGTTGAACTTAATGGGGGTTTCTAAAATCATTCTAATTGCTCTGACAGTAATTGTTTATCCTACAATATTGCTCCACCAAGCCTTAATACAAGAGTGGTAAAAATCTTGTTGTAAGCTTTTGCAAGGTGGCTACTGATGATATTGAGAAGAAGCTGCAGAAAAGAAGAAAGACAGCGGACAAGGTGATAAAACCCCCTGGTGTTGGAACTACTAAAAAGTAGCCTAGGGATGCTCCAAGATCCACCCAAGGTGACAAAAAGAAAAAAGAGGCTGTTGGACCTTGTGGTCACCAAGCAAAGAAGAAGTAAAATAAATAAGTCTCCCAATGTGTCAAAACCTGAAGTATTTTGTGGTCTCGTTAAGACATGTTAATTTCTGGGTCTGTAATTTGCGTCTGAACCTAAGTGTCATGGATGTTCTGCGGATGGTTTACTATTATCATGGTTGTCATATTTATCTCGATAAGCACTTTGAGGACTTCATTTTATGTTTTGTGGAGGGTGTAACAATCCGTGTTTGACCCAAAAAAAACTTCTACCAAATATTATCCATGGATAAAAAAAGAATTTGGAAAATTTTAAATTGGAACCTAAGGGTATCAACTATGGAAAAAAATGGGTTGCTCTTAAACTCAAGATTGATGAGTAAGGTTGTGACATCATTTTTCTGCAAGAAACTAAAAGAGAACATGTTGATCTGGAGTAGAATAAACAATTCTGCCCACATAAATTCAATAGATTTGAATTCATCCCCTCTATGGGGGCATTTGGTGGTTAATCATTTGTAATAGAAGCCTTTTCAATGGGAAAATTGCTTTTCAAAATGAGTTCTCCATATTTGTGAAGTTCACTTCAAATCTGTCTAATGAGGCTTGGGTCCTGACCAATGTTTATGGCCCTTGGCAACCTGAGAAAAAAGCTTTGTTTCTAGAATGGTTCTCAAACATTGATATGCCTGATAACATGTATTGGTTAATAATGGGAGATTTGAACTTCATCAAAAATCCATCAGACAGAAACAAGGATGGCGGGGATGTCAACAACATGCTCTTGTTTAATGAGGCCATCAGTAATCTAGGCTTAGTTGAGCACCCTCTAAAAGGTAGAAAATATACCAGGAGTAATATGCAGAAAGACCCTCTTCTAGGATATTAGATTGGTTCTTATCCTCAACTTATTGGACATTCTCATACCCATGCTATTTTTTTATCCTTTGTCCAAGCATACTTCCGATCATACTCCTTTTGTCATTTCAATTGGCACAAATATCCCTAAAGCCCAAATCTTTATATTTGAGAACTATTGGCTATAACATAGTGATTTTAAGCAGATTGTACAAAATTCTTGGAACATCCATGTTGGCCACAATGATAGTGCAAAAAAGATTAATACCAAACTGAAAAGTGTGAGAAGAGGCTTAAAATTCTAGGCTAGAAACCTCCCCTGCATCAAAAGACAGATTGCCAAGGTAAATGAGACTATTGATCTTGTAGATTTAATTGATGAATTAAGAACTATTAGAATTTTTGAATGGAATCTAAGGGACATTTTGAAGAATCATATGATCACTCTTCTTCCAAACTATAAAGTCTACTAGAAACAAAGAGGCAAGATTAAATGGTTGAAGCTTGGTGATGAAAACACAAAATAATTCCATGCGAAGGCTACTGTCAGTTAAAGGCATAACTATATTTCCATGTTGAAGGATGATGCCCCTGCTGAAATATATGAACATGAGGGAAAATAAAGCATCCTTTGGGAAGCCTTTAAGGAGAGAATGGATTCTACAAATAAACCTACAATGCATTTTAATCTCTCAGATTTTTACAATAATGACCTAGACTCTAAAACCAATGCAACACTGGAGGTCCCTTTTAGTCACAAGGAAATTGAGGATGTAATCAGTCACCTCCCTAATGACAAATATCCTGATCCTAATGTCTTTAATAACGAGTTCATCAAATCTTGTTGGTCCATAATTGGTCAAGATATTAAGCAACTAATTCATGAATTCTATCATGAGAGAGTATCTCTAGAGAGCATTAATTCTTCATGCATAACCCTGATCCCCAAAGTTGACTCGCATGTAACTCCTGCAGATTTTAGACAAATTTCTCACTTGAATAGTGTACTTAAAATCATCACAAAGATCCTAGCTAATAGACTGCAGAAGATTGTTCTTAAGCTTGTTCATAAGAACCAATATGGTTTCCTAAAAAGGAGATCCATTTAGGATTGTCTTGGATGGGTTTTGAATACATGTTCCAATTCCATAAATTAAAAGAAGAAATTGTGGTCCACAAGCTTGATTTTGAAAAGGCTTTTGATAAAATAGAGCACTCAACAATTCTGAATATTCTTAAAGAAAGGGGGTTTCGGGAAAAATGGATAAAATGGAATACAACGATCTTCCAATCATGATCTTCTGCTATTCTTCTTAATGGGGTCCTGGGAAAAAGTTTTACTACAGGAGAGGGGTAAGACAAGGTGAACCCCACTGTAACATCCCAATTTCAGCAACCCTGATTCGTTGTCTAGAATGCAAAAATCAGGGGGAACAAAAACTTTTTCTTGTTTAAGTGATGCAGTGTTTGCATGTTGTTTGTTTGTGCTTATACATCTAAATGGGTAGCAGATGATATACTTCTTACCTCACCACAGTTGACAAAAGGTATTTCACAAAATCAGTCTTGGCTTATTTTTCATATTCTCAAATGTTCTGGCATTCCTAAACCTGAGCCAAGATGCCTTTGCAAACTAACTATTTTAGTAGCCTCTATTAACAAAACTATGGAGAGCTATATAATATAATCTCCTTATGTTTTCAAGAAATAACTTCAATTACTCTTACCTTTAGGTTTTCCAAAACACTTTTTATAAAGTTTTGAATGCTACTCCTGGTAGAAATGCCAAGGACTCTCACCTTATTCAAACTCCAACCTTTCAACCTACCCATGCTTACCCCAAGCTCGGCTTGATAGTAACCCTAGTAGTAGTTTGAATTGCTTGGAAGATGAATTGCCTTGATCTGTTGTTTGACTTGTTTACTGACTTGTTTGATTAGGAAGTAGTATGAGCCACTCTAGGAGCTCATCCTCCAAAATCAAACAAGAATAAGATTACAAATCCTAATCAAGATTCCAAAGCTGGATCTAAGCTCTAGTCACTATGGTGACAAAGCAAACCCTTAAACAGATCAGTTTTGAGAACTAATTATTTCTAGGAGTTACCAAGTCAATGAAGACCAAATAAAAGCATGGGACTTTTCTACTCACTATACACTTTAACATCATCCATTTTATAATGTTTTGGAACCTAGCAACCAACCAAAAACATTAACTATTGTATTCTAGTAAAAACCCCCAAATCTGCCAAATTTGGCTAAGTGTGGAAAAAGGTTATCAACATCACATAATTGAGCCCTCTCTTTCCCAACCCTTGTGCATTTTTGGAAATGCACTTGAAACAAGTTGTATACCATCATAACGATGATACATTGCAAATGTATCTATAAATTTTGATGTTCCATGCTTGGTTTTATCAACTTTCTTGTGTTTTGTGCACACTTTGGAGTACTTTTCATATGATTTCTTGGACTAACCTATTAACAAGAGCCGCAGTGCCAGCTGCCTGTTTTCTACTATTTTTGGTTCCAGGAAAGTCAGAAAATGAATATTCTCAGAATTGGACGGGACAAAAGCCAAAGTGCCTATTTTTCTAGAAGACATCAGATGCCAGAATACGAGACGGAGAAGGGCTGGGGGCCGGCCTACCCACCTGGCCATGCGGCCAGGCCTGGCCCACGCCAGGGGGTGGTATGGCCGACCCCAACACCCCCTCGGCCTCTCCTTCCGCCTATAAGATGCCCTCAGGACGAAAAACCTTTTTATCCGATCAAAAATCCACGAAAGAGTCTGTAGCCGCCATCGTCTCTGTCCCTATTGGGAGGGATCTAAAGCTCTTCCCGGCACCCTGCCGGAGAGGGGAATTCACCCTAGAGGCCTTCTTCATCATGATGCAAGCCTCCGGTGTGATGCGTGAGTAGTGCATCTCTGGACTACGGGTCCATGTAGTAGCTAGATGGCTGGTTCTCCTCCTTTGTGCTTTCATGTTTAGATCTTGTGAGCTCCGTTCATGATCAAGATCATCTATTTGTAATTTGCATGTTGTGTTTCGGGGATCCGATGGATATTGAGATGTTATTTCAGATTGATTATTGATTCTATCATGTCTTTGTTATTTGTGATCTTGCATGCTTTCCGTTGTTAGTAGTTATCTTGGCCAAGTAGATGCTAGCAACTCCAAGAGTTAGTATTTATGCTCGATAGTGGGTTCATGCCTCTGGTAATCTGGGGAAGTGACAGAAATATCTAAGGTACTAGATGTGCTGTTGCTACTAGGGAGAAAACAACAATCCTTTGTTCATAGAACAATTGTATTGTTTACATTACATGCAGTTCATAAAGCAATAATCTGTTGCTTGCAACTTAATACTGGAGGGAGTTCGGATGATAACCTGAATGTGGATTATTAGTCATAGATGCAGTTGGATGACGGTCTATGTATAATGTTGTAATGCCCAATCAAGTCTCAAAGGATTCAAGATGATTAGTATATGCATGTATTGCTTTCTCGATGTTTGTCAATTGCCTCACTATAATTTGTTCACCCAGCATGTTATCTATCTTAAGGAGAGCCACCTCTAGTGAACTATGGATCCCGGTCCTTTCTTTAATATACAATCTACAAACTGTTTACTGCTTTGTGTTTACTTTCTACAAACTTTTACTTCCTTCCATTCGATAAGTTTAATCCTTTGTTTTCAGCAAAACCGGTGAGGTTGACAACCTCATCGCAAGTTGGGGACAAAGTTCTATGGTTGTGTTGTGCAGGTCTCCACGTTGCTACTAGCACCGGTAGTTCGCCCTGCCAAGGCTCAGCTAGCAACACCTTTGGGGTGTTTCCTTGCTCCTACTGGTTTGATTAAACCTTGGTTTCATAACCGAGGGAAACTTGCTGCTGTGTTCATCATACCTTCCTCTTGGGGTTCCCCAACAAGCTCTACATCAATACTGAGCCATCAAGCACTTTTCTGGCGCCCTTGCCGGAGAGTCAAGGACATCTTCACAAGGGGAGTCCCTCATAACCAATTAGTTTACTTTGTTATTTTTGTTTTGCTTAGTTTACTTTTGTTTTGTTTGCTTGTTTCTTTATCAAAAACACACAAAAATTAGTTCTACAAGTTTGCTTTCTTTATCATAAATACAAAATAATGACTACTGTTGAAAACACTAAGTTGTGTGACTTCACTAGCACCAATAACAATGACTTTATGAGCACACCTATTGCTCCACATGTGCCTGAAGATACTTTCTATGAGATAAAACCTGATTTACTCAATCTTGTTACGAGAGAACAATTTTCTGGTATTGGTAATGAAGATGTTGTTGCCCATCTAAATAACTTTGTTGAACTTTGTGAGATGCAAAAGCATAGGGATATAGATGGTGATATTATTAAGCTAAAATTGTTTCCTTTCTCTTTGAGAGGAAAAGCTAAACAATGGTTGAATTCCTTAACTAGTAATATTATTGATTCTTGGACTAAATGCAAAGATGCTTTCATTGGAAAATACTATCCTCCTGCTAAGATTATATCTATGAGAAGTGAAATAATGAAGTTTGAACAATTTGATAATGAACATGTTGCTCAACCTTCGGAAAGAATGAAATCTTTGGTTAAGAATTGTCCCACTCATGGACTAACTGCTTGGATGATCATCCAAACTTTTTATGCAGGATTGAACTATTCTTCAAGGAACCTATTGGATTCTGCTGCTGGAGGGACCTTTATGACCATTACTTTGGGTGCTGCAACAAAGCTTCTGGATAATATGATGGTTAACTATTCTGAATGGCATACTGAAAGAGTTCCACAAGGTAAGAAGGTAAATTATGTTGAGGAAACCTCCTCCTTGAGTGATAAGATTAATATTATTATGTCTATGCTTGTGAATGGGAAAGCCCATATTGATCCAAATAATGTTCCTTTAGCCTCTTTGGTTGCTCAGGAAGAGCAAGTTGATGTGAACTTCATAAGGAATAACAATTTTGGCAATAATACTTATGGTAATAACAATTATAGGCCCTACCCTCCTAATAATACTTATGGTTATAATGGTAAAACTGGACTACCTAGTGAAGGAAGAATTTTAGAAGTTGAAAGATCCACTAAAAACTTCATGCAAATGCAATATGAGCAAAATAAACTATTTACTAAAACTATGGAGGAACAATCTACCATATTGAAGAACATTAGCCATCAACTTGAAAGTCTAAATAGGGAAATTCCTAGTTTACAATTGAAACTCTCTAATGCTGAAAGGAATATATCATCTTTGTCTGAAGCTCAATCTTCATTGATTAATATAATGTCTGCTAAACCTGAAACTAATGATAATCCCTTTGCAGCTACTAATGTCATACAAGTAAGAATTGATGAAAATGTTAGACTATTAGCTGAATTACATGCTAAGTGGGAAAGAGAAGATGAAATTGCTAGAAACATTAGTGTTTCTACTATCACCACCACTAGTGTTGAGGATAGTAATAGTTAAACTACTTTAGATGATAATTTTGATTTTGATCTTGATGGTTGCAATATCTTCGAAGTTATTAAGTTCCTACAAAATCTTGTTAAAAGTCGTAATGCTAGTGCTATGAACATGGCCTTTACAAAACACATTACTGATGCTCTCATAAAGATTAAAGAAGAAAAGATGAAACATAAAGCTTCTATTCCTATAAAACAAGAAGATGGTTAGGAACCCATCATTAATATGAAAGTGAATGACTTTGATTTCAAATCTTTATGTGATCTTGATAGTAGTGTTTCTATTATGCCTAGAAGGATTTATGATATGCTTGATTTGCCACCACTTGAAGATTGTTATTTGAATGTCCCACTTGATGATAATGCTAAAAAGAAACTCATGGGGAGTATTAATGATGTTCTTATTATGGTTAACAATGCCTATGTCCCCGTTGATTTCTATGTTTTGGATGTTGAATGCAATGCTTCTTGTCCTATTACTTTGGGAAGACCTTTTCTTAGAACTGTTGGTGCCATTATTGATATGAAAGAAGGCACCATTAAATATCAACTCCCACTCAAGAAAGGTATAGAACACTTCCCTAAGAAGAGAGAGAAGATTTCTTTTGCCTCTCCTATGAAAATAAAATTTGGTCTTAATGCTTCTTCATTTGAGAACACTTGATTCTTCTTCTTGCTTCTTATGTCTAACTTAAAGGGTTTACAGAAAAGTACTTATTGGGAGATAACTCAAAAGTTTTAGATGAGTCTTGGAAGTTATTACCTCTGTAATAACCGCTCTTTATTTATTTATTTTTGCTTTTTGTGCCAAGAGTAACCTCTAATGAGAGAGAAGTAATGATTGGGAAAGTTGTTGTCCCGAAATAGATTTATGTGCTTCACCGTAAAAATTCGTGTAAATTATGTGTATGTCCTTTTGAGGCGTGAATTTTCGTGTTTCTGACCCAAGTTGTTATCTAACTTTAGTTAGTTCAACACTTTTTGATTTGAGCAACAGAAGGTCTTCGAAAAAATTCGGCTTTACCTACTGGTCTGTTTTGACAAATTTCTGCCATTTTCTGCATTTGCTTCTTGTTGGTTCCTTCTTGAGTTCTTTTGGGGAATTGAGCTTTTTGAGGAAATTACTACAGTAGCTAGTGTTTTAATGGAAGTTTATTTGGTGTTAGAACTGAACCTTAAGACTTATTATCTTGAGTGCACTAATGTTGCTAATAAAGATTGTGTGAAGTTTTGTATGAAGGAAAATTTTCAGGTGTATGGAAGGAATGAGTAATGAGATGAAGGATGGACTAAAACTCAAGCTTGGAAATGCCACGCGTGTCACCCCAAGAAATATCCAAGAAGTACAAGCATCAAAGCTTGGGCATCCCCTTCTTCATCAATAAAAATCACTGGTTTCTTCCAAACGCTTCATTTTTATTGTTTCCTGCACCGTTGTGTTGTTCTTGGAGCGTCTTCTTTTTCGTTTTTGTCTTGGTTTTTCATTTTCTTTGTTTGCTTAGTTTGCTGAATAAATTGGTTGGACCCCCTCTTTCATACATTGGTTTTCAAATAGTTTGGTTTGGTTTGGAAAAGAGTAGGAAAGCTCATGCTTAAGTGGTAAAAAGAGCTTGTTTTTGACTGTGGCCTATGCTTTTTCATGCCATGCTTGATATTGTTTTGGCTTTATACTTAGTATTATTTCATGTAGTATGACTTGTTATAAACAATTGAGATTGCTTAATGTGCCTTGGATGAATCATGCGTTGTTTTAGCATATCAAAGCATAGTATAGTGGTATTCTCCTTTGATGCTTTATTTGGGTTGACTTGGCACATGCTCACACCATGTTATGACTATCTCAAGTCACCATAGCCTTTATGATCCTTTAGTTTTCAACTTGTAATATCACTTTATGCTTTGATCAATGATGTTTTGTCGCTCTGCATGATTATGGCCATTATTGCTCTCTTAGTTTGTCGCTCCCGGTCTTTGCTAGCCTCCACAACCAAGTATGAGTTCCACTCATGCATCCAACTCCAAATAAAACCAAGTTATTCCAAAGAGTCCACCATACCTACCTACTAGCTTATGCTATTCCGAGTACATTCATGCTTTTGTTTACCTTCCAAACTAAACTTGTTATGAGAAAAATAGTGATTAAAGCTCTCACAAACTTGATGGCACACTTTACTTTCTGCATTTAATAAACTTGAACCATTGGGTCCTTCTATGTTGTGTATATGCTTGCGCTTGATAAGTTGAAGTTAGTAGAACCATGTATCATGGGGAACGCTTTCCACATTGCACTTGTACTTTGTACCCCGTTGATATCATGTTCTTTTGCTTATGGATCTCGGCGGTGTGAAATAAAAGTAGAACTTGTAAGATCATGGAGTTTGTATGTGTGTTAGAGAAACGCCTGGGCCGCTAGCCTAAGCCATGCCTAATCATGGTGGAAACTTGCAGCATCACCATAATGAGCACTCTATGAAGCATCCTCAATAAAAACCTATGCAAATAGCAAATAAAAAGATTGCTGAGATGTTCATTGTCTGCTTGCCTTGTCATTTTGATTATGGGATAGCTCCGGTATCATGTGCAAGGGGTACCCGTTGGCGGTTCTTTATGATACATATGTACTTACAATGACAAGAGCTTACTCGTGACTAAAGTTGAGTAGCATGAGGTTCGGTCTTCGTAAGTAAGGGGCATGAGATTTCGGTTTATAACTTGTCAAGCATATCCTATTAGTTGTGTCACTTTAACCTTAATCACTTCAAGATGCTTATGATAGGGGCAATGAGAGCTGAAAGCTATAAGACCATAATTTTTGGATGCTCTTTATGAGACTTGAATCCCAACTTCCTTCTATGAAGGCCTTTCTTCCACCATTATATTGAGTCTCCACCTTCTATGTTTACAAACCTACATTGAGAGCATAGTGGCCATTCTTAGTTCTATGTCCATTGTCCCAAGACTAGTTGATTGATGCATAACTTGATATTTCTTGCTTTAAACTATTTGTATCTAGTCACTCTTATGAACTTTGAAGGTGTCCTATGCATTTATATTTGCTACTCTATGAGGGACAAGCTGAATACTATTATGCTATGTTTTCTTTATGTGAAACAAACAAATGTCTTGCAAAGCATTGTTATTCATGAATCTTTTGTTTGTGCCTTTTCATGTGGCATCATAGTTTCTATGTCTTATTGCTAGAACTTTGTCTTTCATGTTATGATTGAAGTACTAGGATCCCAGCTTTGAACGTTTTACAAATACTTTGATCACTTACCTACTCGAGGACAAGCAGGATTTAAGCTTAGGGATGTTGATAAATTGCAATTGTATCTATAATTTTAGATGTTCCATGCTTGGTTTTATCTACTTTCTTGTGTTTTGCCCACACTTTGGAGTACTTTTCATATGATTTCTTGGACTAACCTATTAACAAGAGCCATAGTGCCAGCTGCCTGTTTTCTGCTGTTTTTGGTTCCAGAAAGTTAGAAAATGAATATTCTCGGAATTGGACGGGACAAAAGCCAAAGTGCCTATTTTTCCGGAAGACATCAGATGCCAGAATACGAGACGGAGAAGTGCTGGGGGCCGGCCACACCACCTGGCCGCGTGGCCAGGCCTTGTCCGTGCAAGGGGGTGGTCTGGCCGACCCCAGCACCCCCTCGGCCTCTCCTTCCGCCTATAAGATGCCCTCGGGACGAAAACCCTAAGTACCCAATCAAAAATCCATGAAAGAGTCTGTAGCCGCTGTCGTCTCTGTCCCTAGATCGGGAGGGATCTGAAGCTCTTCCCGGCACCCTGCCGGAGAGGGGAATTCACCCTGGAGGCATTCTTCATCATCATGCAAGCCTCCGGTGAGATGCGTGAGTAATTCATCTCTGGACTACGAGTCCATGTAGTAGCTAGATGGTTGGTTCTCCTCCTTTGTGCTTTCATGTTTAGATCTTGTGAGCTCCGTTCATGATCAAGATCATCTATTTGTAATTCTGCATGTTGTGTTTCGGGGATCCGATGGATATTGAGATGTTACTTCAGATTGATTATGATTCTATCATGTCTTTGTTATTTGTGATCTTGCATGCTTTCCGTTGTTAGTAGCTATCTTGGCCAAGTAGATGCTAGCAACTCCAAGAGCTAGTATTTATGCTCGATAGTGGGTTCATGCCTCTGGTAATCTGGGGAAGTGACAGAAATCTCTAAGTTACTAGATGTGCTATTGCTACTAGGGAGAAAACAACAATCCTTTGTTTACATTACACGCAGTTCGTAAAGCAATAATCTGTTGCTTGCAACTTAATACTGGAGGGGGTTCAGATGATAACATGAAGGTGAATTATTAGTCATAGATGCAGTTGGATGACGGTCTATGTATAATGTTGTAATGCCCAATCAAGTCTGAAAGGAGTCAATATTATTAGTATATGCATGTATTGCTTTCTTGATGTTTGTCAATTGCCTCGCTGTAATTTGTTCACCCAGCATGTTATCTATCTTAAGGAGAGCCACCTCTAGTGAACTATGGATCCCGGTCCTTTCTTTAACATACAATCTACAAACTATTTACTGCTTTGCGTTTACTCTCTGCAAACTTTTACTTCCTTCCATTCGATAAGTTTAATCCTTTGTTTTCAGCAAAACCGGTGAGATTGACAACCTCATCGCAAGTTGGGGACAAAGTTCTGTGGTTGTGTTGTGCAGGTCTCCACGTTGCTACTAGCACCGGTAGTGCGCCCTGCCAAGGCTCAGCTAGCAACACCTTTGGGGTGTTTCCTTGCTCCTACTGGTTCGATTAAACCTTGGTTTCATAACTGAGGGAAACTTGCTACTGTGCTCATCATACCTTCCCCTTGGGGTTCCCCAATGAGCTCTACATCAATACTGAGCCATCAAAGGACTACCAAGGACCTCTCTTGCCCTTGGCTAGGTCATCCTTTAATCCACTAGTTCCTGATGGTTTTGCAGGCAAGAAACTAATCTTTCCTGCAAATCTTACCAACATGCCTACTTTGTAAGAAGCTCACATCTTCATACTATCTTCTTTTGAAAAACTCTTGCAATGGTTGTACTCTAATCATAAAGGAATACCAATCCCTACTTCACTTGTTCCAATAGGATCCTTGTATTTCTAAAACCCACATGGTTTTGAAGGCTAATTGCTAATCTGCTTTGGCACCGTTATTTTATTCAAAGTATGGCATGAATTATTCGAGCACTCAAGCATGATCAAGCTCAACATCTTGTACCATGGTGATATACTTAACTTGGTCTATCCATCCCTCTATCCCATGCCCCAAGGGGAGCTCTGAGCTCCAAGATCCAACATGGTTTTGATGGTATAAAATAACATCACCCTAGGTCCTTTATTCCTTGTTTCCTACCAAAATCAAGTTGTATTATCAACACCCAAGGTTCCAAATTCTAGATACACCTTTTGGACATCATCTACCTTGGATATAAAAATTTATCAAATATTATCCATAATTCTTTTGACCCAAAAAGAATTAAAATCCTTTCTTTTACCCAAAACTCCAAAAGTCTAGCTACAAAGGAAAGTTTGTTTTTCTCCGAATCACATCTCCAACTATAGGATAATTTGAGGCCTATATATCATACCATATCTTCCCACTTCAAAAAAAAAAATTTTGAAGAGTTTTTATAATTCTTTTTTCCTATTTTCTTGAATGGCAAAAATGGAATAATAAATGTTTTAAATACTTTCCTATCCTAATAAATCTTGGGAAAATTCTCCCATGTGTCAAATGGTATTTGGGACCATCTCCAACCAAAAACCCACTTTGTCCAATTCAAATTTTTCAAATGAAATCAATAAAACCTATTCAGCACTATTTGAATAAATGATATAAACATGATCTAAACTAGTCCAATAAATGCCATATATTTCTTGGTGAAGCACCTTGACAATATACACCTACCAGCAGCTTTAACTCTCTTACCAAGATCATTTGGGAGGATTTTTTATTTTTCACTACTATGACCAAAGCATGTGTAAGACCAAACTCATGTATCAAAACCTCTCCAACCCTCATGAAACTAGTTCCATACTTCTCCACAGCACTAACACACTCTATCCTGGTCAACCATCACTGTAACTAACCCTAGTCCTTGTCCCTTGTGTTTGTATGAATGGGAGACAAAGGCAATGTCTTGTCTTGCTCATTAAAAACTTTTGCAGCAGCAGCCCTCTCACCTCTACCCTCCTGCACGACCCTAGAGAACCCCACCTCTCTCCCGACCGCCCCTACTGACCTATACCTGGCCACCACCTCCCTCCCATGCCCCTTCTTGAACCATGTCCACCATGGACCCATCCCTTCTAGATAAAAGGCCAGAGGCCCTTGCAGCTCGCCTCTGCCCCTCCATTCTACTCTCCTCCACTCCTTCTTTCTTCCCTCAAAGCCTCGAGAGCTCTCTCTCTCTCTCTCTCTCTCTCTCTCTCTCTCTCTCTCTGCTACTCGGGACGAGGAGAGACTTTCTTGCTTCATTGCTCACCTGGAAGAATGCGGTCAACCTCCACCTCCCTAGCCCCCTTGTCTCTCTCATACTTACTTCCCTCCCTCTAACGTACCCATCTGTGTCGTTCATCTTGCTGCAGGAGCTCCAGAACACCACCCCCGCTTGCATGCCCGAACGAAGCTCCTCCGGCCAACTATGCGACTCTGAGTCCCTGCTGCCACATCAAGGACCACCCATGGCCTCCGCCGTCCTTTCTGATCCTCCCTGACGCCTCTCCGCCTACATGCAAGCAGCCCGAGGCGTACTCCTGCGAGCCACCGAGCCAATTCTAGACGTGATGCGTGCCATCCTAGATCCACACCGAAAGCACCAAAGCCGCCCCTCTCCGGGCTCGTCGCCGACCTCCGCATCGCCGTGCGCCATCGCCAACCTCTCCCCGCGCCTCGGTAAGCCACCCCAGACCTCCCCATCGCACCCCTAGGGTTTTTTCCCTATTTCAGAGGCGAGAGGAGGAAGACGGCCTCCGCACCATCGGATCCCTCCTAATCCAATGACTCTTCTCCTCCCTTACCCGTTCAGCCCCCTGTGAGACTGACCAGCAGGCCGACTCAACTGCATTTGAACGCGTGCTCTCCGGCAGCCGCAGGGAGTCGATGGGTCGGCCCAATCTCTGCGTGGTCCAACTGGGCTAGTTTCGGATGCCAACCATTTTCTTTCCATAGATCTACCTGCTCAGTTTAGATCCTTTAAAAAATGAAAATGCATATATCTTGCTAAATACAAATTTAGCAAATGCTCTAATGTTTTCTCTAACCTACAGGGCCAGACTGTAACATCCCAAAACTTTAATCCAAGCTTATCAAGATCAAATCAATCAAATTTGGGGTTAACAAAAACTTTTCCAAACTTAATATGAAAGCATTCATATATGTGTGCATTTAAAATAGGAGTTGTTTTGAATTGCCATGATTGAGTGATCTAATGCTTGTAAAATCAGGTGATTTAAACATCATCTACATCATTCCCAAACTTTTCCTAAAGAAAATCAAATCAAAAAGAATTAAAAATGAGGAATGGTCATTTTGGCAAATTTAACTCTCATGCCTACTTTGGCTATTCCTAGTACTCCAATTTTAACAGCAAAAATTCTTGATCTTTGTACCCCTTGCTAGTACACATAATGAGGTACCAAGGCCCACCTTTTGATCTGCTAAAAACATTCTGTTAACTATTTTAAATAACAGTTTAAAATTGAATCTAATGTATATGCATAGATCACCCCTATTTCAAAACCCATCCATTTGAGCTCCACTTTCAAAACCCTTGCAACCAGAGACTACCTAGCACTAGTGGAGATCACTCAAAAATTTTGAAACCAAAATTCAAAACTTTTTCTCTTTCGGCCATTTCATCAAACAGCTTGTGTGCACAAATCTGGCCAAATTTAAAACACTGTTTTGAGCAGTGATCTTGGTCACCATTTGTGCCTAACGTTGTCCCCTTGTTCCCTCAGTACCAGCCCTACCCTTTGCTAGCCCAGCCACACCCTGTGCACACGACCAAATGGTCATGGCCATTAAGGCCGAGCACCATGAGCACCCCCACCGGCGACATCGCGCTACAGCAGTCGCCAACCCCTCTCGCCATGTCTAGCACGTCGCCAGTGGTCCACCTCCACCGCCCAAGCAGCCCCAGGACAGAGACAGAGGGCAGAGCGGCCAGGAACCGCCGCGCCCGGAGCTGGTCGAGCATGCCAACGCCGCCCCCAGAGCACGCCTTGTCCCCGCTCGCACAGACCACCCCTTGGCACCAGCCCGCGCCCACCGCTCCGCCTCGACCTGGAGAACACCCCAGACATCCCCGTTCGCCGCCCAACGCCTCACAGCCACCGCTCGCCATGGCCACCGCCGCCTCTGCCGCGCAGAGCGCCACCTCGCTCCGACCGCGTGCCACCGCCCCTACGACTGCATTCAATGCCTAGAGCACCGCCAGGGGACCGCCCATCGATCGCCACCCCCAGCCATGCCTCTACCTCGCCGTAGCCATGTCGCCACCGTCGACCGCCCATCCCGCTCGGTCTCACCGTCGAGCCTATAAAAGGAGCCCTCCCCAGCCTCTTTTCTCCACACCATTCCACTCCCCTCACCTCTCTGGACCTTACCCACCTCTAGCCGGAGCAAGTGGAGTAGCAGCTCGCCGGAATTGGAGCCGGAGCAACCGCGGTAGGAGGAGAAGGGCGCCGTGGATTGCGACCGCCCCAAGCTCCACAGCGACCACGCCTCGCCTCACCGTCGTCTTCCACGTCGTTTGCCCGCCTCGCCGACCCCGCTGGAGCCCTGGTACGCCCCCAGTAGACCCCCACTGAGCCGCTAGGGTTCGAGCTCGCCGGCGACCTGTTCGTCGTCGACGACGACCCTCAGCCGTAGATTCCTATTCTAATCGCACGGCCCACAGCGCGCGTACCGTTTCGCGTTTTAAGTACCGCTGACAAGCAGGACCCCCTGTTAGCTGAGCGCCGCGCCGCGGAGTGCCACTGGGCCGGCCCATTCCTTTTCCCGCGCTAGCCCACCGATTCAAATCTGGTTTTTTCTTTTTTTTAGTTAAATCTAGTTTCTGTCCAGTATTTCAAAAATCAATTCTGTGAGTTTTACAAATCCAAATTGCATGAAACTAATTTTTCCTGAAAGGTATGGAAGTAATCTACCCAATCCCGTTGGATTTAATTCAATTAGAGTTATAGATCTCTCCTAATAAAAATAAGAAGACAGAAGCATTTGCAACTTGCAACATTTTTATAAAATCAACCAAGTTAGCTTTTGAGTTGATTCCAACTCTCAAAAATCACATTTTACCATATCTATCCAAATATATAATAATATTAAGGTTTACATGCAGTGACTTTGGACTAGTACCAAAATAATGCTATATAGGCATTTCTAGTCACTTTAAATCATTAAATAATGAACTTAAACCAAAGTAATATTGATCTAACCCTTAAATATCATTCCCACATGTTAAAATATGTGGTGAGGACATGTGTCCACATGATCCCATATTTTGGTGGTGAATATTAAATTTTAGTTAATTTTTCAATGAGTAGAAATTACTTTTCTAAAATAAAAAGAAGGAAACTTTTGATTTAAACTTATGATGCTTGTGATGATAATAGATCATCAATTGTGTGTCTTAGAATGCTATCTAGCCTAGTTAAGTATTGTTTGGTGATTGTGCACTCCCTATGTATTTATAGACGATAGTACCGACCAAGCTCTCGAGGAGGAGGGGTTCTACCAAGAAGAAGAAGAAGAAGAAGAAGAAGAAGAAAACTTCAACCACTGCACCAACCAAGGCAAGCTACTATGAGCAAGTTAGCACTATCTAAGTGCAAGCCAGCATTAACAATGCCAGCTACTATTAGCAAGCTAGCACTATCCAAGGTTAACCCTTGCAAGTTAGCACTTGCAAGTGTAGGACTTAGCAAACTAGAATCAAACTAGATGGTGTATCAAAGATGCCTTAAGCATGCTTGGATCACACCCCCCTCCTTATTTAACTAATGGTACCCCAAGTCCTAGTTACAAGTTTTACCCTTCTTAGGTTATACAAAGTTCTTTACTTGTTTTGAAGGTAGCATAAAAAGTATAAAACTTGACCTATTTAGAACCCTTTAGATGTCATTCTATGGCATGAGATTGAACCCATATTTTTCACCTTAGTGAACACTCTTAACTTAGTAGTTTAGAGTAGATCAAAAACCTGAGTCACTTTAGATGGGAACACTTGGTGAAAATGAATTATGAAAACCTTGGAATGATGAGTCATTCTATTGAGATGTTTTGACATCTGTTGAGAAACACAAAGGATTGATGTTGATGAAAATGTTGAGGCATGAGCCTTAACTCTTTTATAAACTGATGGTTGGATTCGGATGCGACACCATTCCAAATTTACCATACAACCACATTACCTGAATTGGGTAAGGCTTAGCTAGAAATTTATATGCATTAGTATTAGTTCCCTCACGGGAGAGGTTTGAGCTGAGGCTACCTCTCAATGTTGTCCACCTATGCAGTGCCCAAGATGACTGATGGTCATGGTTGGGAGGCCATGCTCATATGAGAGGTGCTTATACTAGGGTGTGTAAAGGGAAGGTTATGTTTGATTATCTTCATACTAAGTATGATGATTCAGGGTTATCCCTGATAGATGTATCAAATCTTGTGGTGAAAGTGTACCACCTCTACATAGTGTCAAACTATTCGAATAGTCGCGTCCGCGGTTATGGACAGTTGGAATGGCCATACTGTTTCGTTGTCAGATGTTTTCTAAAAACTTTGAAAAGAATGATGAACCTTGACTTGACCACAACAGGGTTGTGCTTATGACAATAGCTTCCCAACTTAAGTGCTTTTAGGATTTTACTTTATCTTTCTTTGCTTCAGAACTCATCTTAGGTTTCAAACTCAACTTGATAGTTAAGCATAGAGTTAGCATTTTAACTTAGATTTATAATACTTGTTAGTGGTAGTTTGCGAGTACTTAAAGAGTACTCATGGCTTTTGTCCCTGGCTATTATCATGGCCAGACTATGAAGGAGATTACCAAGATGATGATCAGCAGGACGGCTATGATAACTAGGACCATCTGCCTTTTTCAGCATTGCCTGTGCCCCTAAAGATGGACCCCACCGCTACGCTTATCTTTTATTTCCGCTGTTTGTTGTATTAAGACTGGATCATGAGATCCTTATTTGTGTAAGAACCATATGTATGGTTTGTAATGGATGATGTACTGTGATATCCAATCCGTTATGTCTCGCAAAAATGGTAATCCTGGGATTGCGAGGTATGGCATAACGGGCATCTGGGATTAAAAATCCGGGTGTTGACCCAGACCCTTGTCCAAATTATTTTTAATCAATTTCTGATAATTCATCCCCTAAACATTGTCATTTCCCAATAAATAAATCATAGGTAAAGAAATGGATTGATTCGTAGTATAAGGATATTGACAGACACTTTCTGTAGCCTTTACCTCACTCCAAAAGTCCCTATGGAATCACTATAGAAAAAATGACAAACATAATACTTTTCTGCCATTAGAAAATTCCCTAGGCCAAACCATAACCTGTTCTGAGTTGATTCCAACTCTCAGCGAAGTGGTACACCAATACCTAACTAAAACTAGAAGATCAAGATAAATTGATCCTCTAGTGATTTTTGGTGAATTAAAATCCTTTATCTAGGGTTATTCCACCAAATACATAACCTCTGTATATCTACAACTCATAAAATGATGAATCCAATTTCTAAATAAAGGTGCTTGGAATATCTACTATGTGTCCTTGGATTCATATCAACATCTTTTGTAGAGTAAATCTAGTGAAAAAGATAAACTGCTTACAAATTTGACTTTGGGATTTTCCCAAGGGCATTATGGTAATTATTTTTAAGTGTTTCCAACTCTCAAAAATCTCAAACTTAAAGATATACATTGTCCTCTGAGTACAAATTAATTTGAGCTACACATCTTTTCTAGTGATTTATTCACCTAAACTAGGGTTATCTCCACTAAAATAAACATGACTAATTAAGGAAAATTGATAAAATCATGAAACCACTTTTGTTGGCCTTGTTATTTCAATACCTACCTGATGATATAATTTTTGTATAATGGTATCATGTAGACCTAATCCCTAGTTCAAAACCCCCTTATTAGGTAGTATTTGACTTTTCAAACACAAAAGCAGTACCACAAATGCTTTTCCATTATTCCCAATTGCAACAACTCAATCGATCAAAACCTACTGAAGTGAATAACATGTTGAATGTTTGTTTGTTGTATTGTATTGGTGATTTTATTCCTTGTGTTGGTTGTGCCCTTGTTTGCTTGCATGTGATTAATATCGATGATAGATGTGGTTATATAGGAGACCAGAAGAAGATGGTTATTAATATTGGTTATTATGTTTTCTTAAGAAGAAGTCCAGGAAAATATATTGCCAGATTGCTAATCGCAGGCAAGCAACCTTCTTTCTCATAAGCCTCGTCCTATTGTTTCACGTATGCATGTTTTACCTACTGTTGAAAACTGCATTGTTTTACTATATGATGATCTATATCTGGTAGTGGCTTGGATCCTCCAAACCATTACACACTTGTACTACTAAGTACAACCCCTTGATGTCACCTACTTGCCCCTAGTATGTTAGATGGTGTATAACACCATACCCCTTTGGAGACCCTGTTTTAGCCGAAGCAAAACTATTGGATGGGAAGACCCCAGAAAAGTTTTACAAAAATGTTTTATGATAAAACCTTGGTGAAGTGTGACCTACCAAGTGAAGTTTGATAAAATAAAAAGGTTTTGATTTACAAAAGAAAGCAGAGAAAAATGTTTTCCAAAGCGCACCCGGTTCTTTGCAGCTTTAGCTATAACAACTTAACCCGTGCAACCACATTAGTCCTATATGGGAATGGGCTGGGCTGGAAGTTTGTCTGCTCTGGTATAAGTTCTCTCACAACTCCTAGAGGAGATTTCGATCTCTAGAGGTTGGACCTTCTTTGGGTCCCTGTAATGTACCTGAACACCCAGAAGAAAAAACAAAGGGTCTACGGGCCTCCATGCGATACTGTGAGCCTCTCATTAAAAGCGTACAAAGGCGCTCCGGTTTGTCCTCGGCACCCGATGTCCCAGTATTGAGGGGAAGACTCATAGGGTAGGCGCTTTCATTGGAGTGGGCATTCCAAAGATCATGACCTATTACTCGACCCACGATCCGTAGGTGATCAAGGTAGGGTACCCGGATGGTGTGGGTAAAGTGTACAACCTCTGTAGAGTGTCAATCTATTCGAATAGTTGTGTCCATAGTTATGGACATGTTGGACAAACTATTGTAGATCGGTGCTGGTTTTGATTTCAAAAAGGATTTCAGAAAAGCAAAGGATTTAGAAATGTTTTGACCAGGGGATGGTCAGAAAAAGGAGGAAGGGAGTTTGGTCATGAGATGATCGGAAGGAAGGAACAAATGGGTGACCTAGTCCTAGTGTTTTAAAAAAATTTAAAAAAGGTTTCCAAAAAGTTTTTACAAAAGTTTTCAACAGAAATATGTAGATTCTATATCTACAAGAGAAACTATTTGAGAAAAGAACCCCTCTTGGAGCCCTCCTATTACCACATCAATATTTCATATCATGTTGTTCTTATTATTCTCTTAAGGTGGTTTGCAATTACATTCAAAGTACTCACTAGCATTGTCCATGGCTATTAACTTGGTCAGATATCAATAAAAAGGTGATGGTGATGGCTATGCGGGGTAGGAAGTTCTCCCAGTCATTTGCCTGTAGGTTGAGGCATGGCTCATGCTCTACGCTTGATGATGTTACGCTGATGTTGAATTGATGTAGCCATAATGGCATTAAGGTATGACTTGTATCCGCTTAAGCATTAGATGTTTACTTTGATACTTGTCAGTTATGTGCCACGACTGACTGATAATAGGATCGTGGTGGTGTGCATAACTGGGATTCTTGGAGGATTAATCCAGGGGCTCCACACCCTCTCCCCCTTATCTTTGTTTTGGCAGCAGACTTTCTCCAATCCATCCCCAATATGGTCATGAATAAGGGATAAGTTACTCCACCAATCCCTTACCCTGCTTGCCCTAATTTTCCTATTATTCAGCATGCTGATGATACCCTGGGGGTCATGAAAGCAAACTCAAATCAGTTGATTTTCTTAGAATCTCTTTTGGACACCATTGCACTCTCTACTGGCCTTAAGGTGAATTGTCACAAATCTAGGATGATTACAATTAATATGGACTCTTAGAGATTGTCGCATTTCTCTAATACTTTTGGCTGCAAGCAAGGTAGTCTTCCTTTCACCTATCTTGGGATGCGTCTCAGTCTGACAAAACCTTCTCTAGAGTATTTCTTACCAATTGTGCAAAGAGTTCAAAATAGGCTTGGAGGGATTGCTAATTTTCTTAACTATGGAGGTAAACTACAACTGATCAAGTCCGTTTTATCCTCCTTGCCACTCTTTTTCATGACTTGCCTGGATGTCCCTATCTCAATTAAGGAACATGTGGTAAAATATATGAGACATTGCTTGTGAAGGAAAAAACTATTGATGTACAAGCCAAAGGCTCAGCCCTTTTGGCTTGGACCAAGGTGTGCAGACCTAAAAATCAGGGTGGCCTAGGTGTCTTGAACTTAAACATGCAAAATAATGTACTTCTGCGGAAAAATCTTGACAAATTCTACAATCGTCAGGACATACCCTAGGTACATCTCATTTGGGAAACATATTATACTAAAGGGCATTTTTCAGGGAATCAACTGGAAGGATCTTTCTGGTGGAAGGCACACCTTAAACTACTTGATGCTTAAAATGCCATGGAAAGGTGTAATATTGGGGATGGGCAATCTGCATTTCTTTGGACTGATCTTTCGATGAATGAGAGTTTGCAATTCAAAATGCCCCATCTTCCCTTCCTATGCAAAAAATACTAAAATCACTATTCATGAGGCTATTCATACTGAGTATCTTGAAGACCTTTTCAATCTCCCCCTTTCTCAGGAAGCCTTCTCTGAATTTGAGAAACTTGAGGACATTTGTCAACAAACTTTGATCAACAGTCAATTGGGTCACTCAGACAAATGGAGTTATATTTAGGGGTCTGACCATTTCACAATCAAAAAGCATATAAGGTGCTGGCTGGTAGTCAACCTGAAACCACCCCACTTCACCTAGATTTGGAGTTCTTCTTGTCATGCCAAGCACACGTTTTTTTTGTCTACTACTCCTAGACATACTAAATACAAGAAACCTTCTAAAGGAAGGAAAAAATGTCTCCACTTCCACATTACAATTGTGCAATACTGAACTGCAACACTAAATAAACACGGGTACACATGTTCTGGAATTGTCCCTTTGCTTCTGAATGTTGGGACTATATATGCCCACAGATAAATAGAGGCTTGTCACTGTTGGAGGCTTTTGAAGACATCAAATTTAAATTGAAGCTAACATTTGCAATGGAAATCATTATTTTGACATCGTGGGGTATATGGATCTGTAGAAATAATAGGATATTTGAGGACGAGAAGCTAGATTTTGTAGCTTGGAAAGCCATTTTCCTCCAAGAAATGAGATGGGTAAGTTTTAGAATGAAAAAGAATTTTTCTCAAGAATTTAATGATTGGCTACAGAGATAGTACCTTTAGCTTAAAACTCTTTTAAATAGCTTGTAATCTTTGTACATACTTTTATATCTATTAGAAAAAATTGCAGTTGGTTTTTTTCCTTCACTGTTTTTCCCTAGAAAATAATCCAAATGAAATCTAGCCCACCCGAAATATTCGTTAAAAAGGGTGTTGAAAAGTTTGATCTACCTGTCTCTGAGATAGCAAAAACAATCTAATTTTTTTTCTTTTATTGCATCATTCACCAACCGACGATTAGCAAGATCTCTAAAATCGCCACTATTCCAAAACCACCTTTCATAGTTGATTGTGAGGTTTTATTATTTATCCTCTTGCTGCGATGAACCATAGTAACCTCTTTAGATTTCATTTGACTACCTCTTTTAGGTTTAACACATTGGGGATTAGGATCCTTTTGACCCTCGGAGCCTTATCCCTCCACCTCCACAAGATCTGAAGTAAGCTCAAGAGCTTTACTGAAAACAAAACTTTTAGAATTCTTCACATTCATAAGATCCCTGTCCTCATTTTTATTAAGTGTCACTAATGTGCACTGAATATCTATTTCTTTTATTAAATACATATAAGATGTTATATGACTAGGCGACATCCCCAAAGAAACTCCTAATTTCGACGCCCTATTAACAACTACCTCATTCAGAATAGAAGCAATTGAAAACTTTGAAATAAAGAAAGTACCAGCAGAACTGCAATGATCACGTGCTTGCGCTAACTTTTGTGCCCTCTCAAGTTGTGTGACGTCGGCATTTTTCTAGGCCATAATGCGATCACTAGACCGCATGCTCAGGCCCTCGAAGTTGGAATGCCACCATATGCAATGATGCTACCTTGAGATAGCCTTCCGCCTAAGAACAAGCCTTTCCCGCATGGTGCAGGTGCCGGTGTAGCTATGTTCAAACCTGGACTCCCTCCTAGAGTTCGAGGCAAGGCAACAAAATGCATCGACCCTCCCACGTCCTCCTGCCTTGGGGAGTGATGTGTCATGCTGGAGCAGGTACATGCGACTGCAGGGGTAGGGTGCGACAACCGTTGCTGCACCACAATATCATCGACATCTACAGCTACATAGAGAGAACACGGAGATGAGCGCAACGCACTACATCACGTGCTAAAATGAGAGGCACTATTTGCAACTTCCTCTAATTGTAATTTTTTGTGGCACTTTGAAAAATAGTGCCTGGAATGATTAGCTTTTAGATGCAGCTAAGCCTTTGGAGGCACTATTAAGAGTGCCTCTAATGGTTTGAACATTTGAGGCACAATTGAGTGTCTCTTATGTACGTTGAACTATTTATGGCACTTTTATGGGTGCCTCAAAAGGAGAGTTATTTAAAGGCATTATTGTCAAAATGCTACTTAAAGTATAGTATTTGAGGCAGGAATACAATTGCCTCCAAGGTATGCCTTTAGAAGCACTCAAACAAGCCTTTAGGGATACTCAAATATGCGTCTAATGGTTGACCAATTGTGGCACTTTTAGTTATGCCTCAAATGGATATTTTTTCTGAGACACATATGATAGTGCCTCTAGTGGTTAACCATTTGGGGCATTCTAAATGCTTCAAATAAATAAATGATCATTTGATTCACTTCCAAAAGTTCCTCAACTGGTCAGCCATTTGAGGCACTTTCAGGTGCGCCTCAAATAGTAATCCTTTTGAGGCACTATCAAGTGTGCCTAAAAAACCAAGGCGATGTGCATCGCTAGCTCCCTCTTGATCTCTTTTATATCCAAGTGTTATTGACCATGCCACAAAACTATGTTATTGTTGTGAACATATTCATATATGCATCATAATGACAAGGTTGATCATCAAACTACTTTGCCATATCTTCTACAGAGTATATCTAAATTAGAAATCCCAATTACCAAATTTCTCTGCAATTCTATGCAGACACGTCACCCTGATTAGCAAATAGAAATAGCACCCAAATAGTCTCTTCTCAAGTTTAACCGAAAGCTGAAGCCATCGATCTCCCATTATCCTCTTTGATTACCCTGCAATCAATCTCCTATTTAATTCTATAATGCTGCCCTTAAACATCCCCACCAGGCCACCACCAGACAACCATACCCATGTCCCGTTAGCTGCCCTCCCTCACCCCTCCCAATCTCCCATCATCATTGATTCATTGTTCTTAATCACTATTTAAACCCCTCTGCACCATTCTCTCCTCTCTCAGGCATCATCTATCTCCGTGAGGTGAGGTCGCACGACCTCGATTTTTTTACAAATATACCCCTCTGCGAATTGACATAGCCAAAACTACCCCTTTCCAAATCGAATGGCAAAAATACCCTGGCAGGAGGTAGAAAAGGCGCCACGTGGCGTCTCCCGCCACCGTGCATGGCGGAGCAGACGTTCCGCCGTGGAGACAGGCGGAAGGGCCTTCTCGCCTTCGACAGCACCGGGATGTCGCTGGGCCATGTGGCGGACGGGAGCTTCCCGCTGGCGAAAAGACTTCCCGACATGGTCTTGGGCGAAACGGAGGGACAGGCCGTGCTGCATGCGCAGGATTCCTGGCTGCTCTCGCTAGGAGACAAAGAGCGACGTGACGTTGTACTAGTTGGTGCGCACTTATGCACTTGCATGCAGATTCCGTTGTGTAATTTCTGCTGATTGTGCGCTAATTTTCTAGCTACTCTTTCTGATCCAAATAGTTGACTCAAAATTTTCAAGGTACGGATGTATGTAAAGCATGTCTAGATACAATTGAAATTAGAAAAATCTAAGTCAACTAATTTGAGTCGGAGGAAGTAATTTAAAGCTATATAAGGACAATTTGGGAAGGGCGAGTAGACCTAATGGAACCCGGGCTCCCTGTAGCCTTTAAGTTTTTTCTATTTTCAAACTTTAAAAGTTTGAATTTAATGTTTCAAAAGATTCTTGTATGTTTTTTGAAACAAGACAAAAAAATTACCATTTTTATCAATAAAGCACAAGTACATAGATGGCCGGTTTGTCAGAAGAAGGCATATTCATGCTGACTAAATTTTTTTTGGATCAGTTGAAGCGTGCTACTTCTGCATCGATGGCAAACAAGAGCAGGGAAGGAGGTCGTTAATTCGTTATATAGCCATTAGCAGATAAATTATACTACAGAATCTGCATACGTGCGCACCAATTAGTACACCACGTCGCTACTTGTCTAGTTAGGGATAGCTGCCAGGTAATCTGCACGAGCCCAGGGCATGTCCCCCCGATTCCGCCCAAGTCCACGGCGGGAAGCCTTTCCGCCAGCGGGAAATTTCTTTCCGCCATGCATCGACGTGGTTCACCTACATCCCGCTGTTGCCAAGGGCGGCAAGGCCCGTCCGCCGGTCACAGTGGTGGGAGGTGCCACGTGGCATCTTTTTCACTTGCCGCCAGGGTAATTTTGTCAATTGATTTGAGAGGAGGGTAATTTCAGCGATGCCGATTTGCAGAGGTGTATATTTATGAAAAAATCCATGACCTCTTGAGTGGAACCAACCATGCTGCCATATCTGCCGACGGGGTCCTCAAGAAGTCAATCCGAGTGGCCATCAGCGCCTGTCACCATAGTTCTGCAGTTTCAGGGCGACCAGGAACAGAAGCCGAGTGGCTTCCTTTGCTGAGCAGTTTCACGACAACCAATAATTGAATCTGAGCACATCTCCATTTTTGAGAATTTGTTTTGTTACTGTTGTAGATCCGTACAGTTCAGTTCAAGCTTGGCCAAGACCTCTGCCAAAATACCGTTTTGATTTGAATTAGGTGAAGATAGGAAGGAGCAGGTAACTGAGGTGCTCTCGTTGTAGTTTTTATGGTCTGTACTAGATTTGTTCAAAGAGAAAAATAATCACAGTCACATTTAAAAAAAAACTAAAAGATAGATATCATTATTAATTAGAGACATAACAAATTGTCGCACTGATTTCTTTATCTAGAAGACTTGACAAATGTACAATTTTACTCTTTAGAATTTTTCAGGCTACTATTGCTTGGTTTTTATGGTTAGATATCTACAATATTCATATGTGTTTCATATGATCTAACGAAGTTAACTTGAGAACACATATCAAATTATGAAATAAAATTGATGATGGTTAAGATGCTAGAACTATTCCATACAAGAAAACAAATACATTTGTTCATGTGTGTTGAACCACTAAACCGGAGATGGAGGGAACATGGATAGACTCAGAAACATATAAAATCTATTCTATACTAAAAGTAATATAAGAGTGTTTTTTGAGGCACTACGTTAATCCACATCATCTAAATTATTTGAACACTTAGATGTATAATTTATGGCTACGATTTAATAGAATAATGAGTTACGTGACACATATTTTACCATGTAACACACCCGGACGTGGTAGGCCACATGTTTGTTCGCATGTTAAATCAACCGGAGTCCGTGTGTCCGTATTCAAACTACAACACCGGACGTGGCAGGTCGCTAGCCTTTTTTTTCTGCGGGTATGTTACCTAGCTTTGGACACTATATGAGTAATCCCAACAGCACGATTGATCAATCCATCCAGCTAGCCTCTTTTTTGCGGATACGGTAGCTAAGCTTTTTACTGGATCTGACTTATCCCGTGTCACATATACTTTTTCGGCCGCAGTTTAATCTGGCTCGGTCTCTATATTTGATCAGCAGTAGTTAGTAGAAAAAAAAAGAAATGATCGGCTGCCACATCGATTCCAAAGAAATCAAGCGTCAACTAACATTTTAATTCTTATGGTCTTTCTATATATCTCAATGTTTACTTTTAAGTTCTATTGTAAATCTTATATTCCCTCTGTCCAGAAATAACTGACTTGGGTTTCTCTAGATTCGAATGTATCTAGATGTATTTTAATATATAGATACATTTAAATTTAGATAACCAAAAGTCAGTTATTTTTGGATGGAGGGAGTAAATTATTTTATAAACCACACTTGATTGGAAATAACAAAGTTTCATTTAGTATATTTTTTTGGATGATATTTATGTTTAATGAGTTCCTTTTGTTTTTCTATGATTTCATACACTTCTTTGGTAGTTTGTATATTTTTTACGAAAAACGTTTCTATAGTTTCTTATTGTAATTTTTTATGGAACTTCGTTAGAATTTGTACTAATGTAGAAAAAATGCCGACTAACTAAGATAGTGAAACTATGTTATCCATACCAGAGAGTCATGTTAAATAACATGCCAAATATAAGGACTACGAGCATGGAATGGATGGATTAAAGAGTAATGTTAAGTGCAAGAGAGTTCCAACATAGTTAAGCATAATATTGTATTCTTTAGAAAATAATAATGTAAATATTGAAAGATAAGTAAATGTAATACTTTAACGTGGCATAAAAGAAAGTAAGAATACCAGATTTTGACTAATATAGTACCTCTGATCCATAATAAGTGTCACTGATTTACATGTCAAAGTTGAATATTGTAGACTTTCCATATCTAACATGTCATGTATTTTTAAACAAATAAAGTACTTAATGTTTAGTCGACCTCTATATTGACCTGGACAAATTTGTTTCTGTTTTAATTTATGAAGCAATGTTATTTATAGTCAATAAGAAATGTCTAAACATTGTCAGGTTAGTGATCAAGTATACCATAATTGTTTAAAACATTGAAGATTGATCTTTAGTACTGATCTAACATCACATAAATAACATCTAGCTCACTTACAAAACTTAATCTTATATATCATTTTAATATCATGGACAAATGACAAATTATATTGATTTATATGAGAACCTGACAATCATATAAATGATTAATGGTATTTTCTACAAGTGTGTTATATAATTAAGAATAAATATTGGCTATAGGCTTTGTTATTTTCTATCACAAAATGTGAATGTATATGCATGTATAAATTTATGTTTTGGTAATGTTGACACTAAGATATATGTTTCTCTCTAGAAAGCCAACTAATGACGATGCCCTCGCATTTGCGAGGGTCACCATGCTAGTTGTTATAAAAAGCAAATGACAGGGCTAGAAAAATGGCAGCCCGACTTCTTCAAATTGTACACCGATGTGTAAACATATTAATCAGTCGCCTGAAAAGAAAATCTGTGTGAAGGTTGTATTTATCTTTATTGTAAAGGACTCGTGAAGAAACATGTATATGATGCCATCAGTCTCCGAGGATAGAACGGTACAGCAGCATAATTCTATTTCATATGCATGTCGTGGATCTCTCCAATACATGTGTAAATATTCAATTCCCTGTTTACATGGACGAAGGTGACAAAAAAATCTACGGATTCATTCTCTTGGAAATGTGCGATAACAAGTTTTAATAGACAATAGTTAGTGTGCACATGCAACGCATGACTTCCTGAGACGACGCAACATGTAGCCCACAAGCTTTCCAATATAATCTGCATACCATAATATTTTCACCCTTGTATCTACCTAATTCCCGGTCACCCATGGTTAATATGCCATGGCAAATGATCAACAAAATCGTCAGAGTTCTTATCTCATCTTACAACTTATTCCTTAAATTTTCACTACAAGAAAGTAAATATTACCAGAAATTCTGACCACGTAATCACAAACAGTGGCATCCTTCACATAATCTCCATGCACGATTATGCTCCTCTAAAATTGCCAAAGATACTCACTACTATTTGATAATCTCTCGATTCAGATTTGTTAGGCCTCCAATTACTTAGTGTCTAACCAATGCACGATAAAAAAAATAGTCTTGAGATTATTAAGAAAAAAAGAACATCGTGAGAAGAGTGTACCCATCATTACATTTAGAATATTGTGTGTATATATCAAAAGTCGAAACCTAGGATGTCAAGTGAATAGTATTGGATTTTTAGACAATTTCCGTATGAGATTAATTACCGAAATCAACATCATGTAAACACTAGAAGATCTAAACACATGCATCCAAACAAGGATATCTAATAGATCTATAAATCTAGTAAGAACTAGTACATACAAAGAGAGAATATCACGTACAAGTTGACCGAGAATGTCATCACCGCAACAACAACCTGGTCTTTGTCATTGTCGCCCATGGTGCTATTGAGGTCATCGATTGATGAAGAAGAACACACAAACGAAGGCGAGCAGTCAGCGCCGAGACGCTTCCAAAAACCTTCTCGCCTGTCTTCCGATGTAGGATCTCAACGAACGGGGCTTCGGAGGCCTGCTCTCCTAGACAGAAGTGTACGTAGTCGCTGCGATGGGAAGGCCTAGAGAGCAGCACACCAACAGAAACAAGGCGAGAGAGACAGAGAGAGAACCAGTTGTTTTCAGATTTGTTCTGTCTCTCCCTCTATAGCTTGGGAGGCGAGCTGACCGAGTCACCACGCGGTGGAAGACGAGGACACGCGTCAAATATGCACACGAATGTTGACACGTACCCATTAGCTGGTGCATCATGCAAAAATTTAGTCTTCCACAAAACGAGATTCTAACTCGAACTCGATTCACGAAACGTGTTGCGCGTGCGGCGGAGGAGCAGTGCGTGTGGACTCCTTCTATTCTCACTCACTTAGTGGGAGTGAAACAACTCATCTTATAAGTCGGTCCAACTCTCTCTCTCAACTAGCAGTATAGGACTAAACTTTGTCTCTCACACAACTCTCAATCTTCCATAGTAGATGGGCCTTGAGATTTTGGGATTTATTAGACTACATAGGTCATAGCTCATATAAATCTAACAATGACCCAACAGATATCAGAGCCATATCATATGGCACATTAGTTCTAATCACTATTTAATATACATGCAGTTCAATAGAGACTGTTAAGTTGAACTTTCACCTAGACAAAGAGATATGTTTGACTAAACCTGAACAATGGACTAGTCCATGAATTGTTAGTCTTGTGCAGCAATTTTCACTCAATGTCGTTACCGGAACTTGGTTGTAATAGGTTACCCCTCAGGTGGAGCTTATAAGTCATACTCCTTGGCCTTTTATGAGCTTTCTAGAGATTCACCCAAGTCTCATATATTGTGACCAACAGTATAGCTCATATAGCTGTATTATTTCAAGACCGCTCTGTAGGACAGCGTCTTTTCTCCCAAGGAAAAATACAAAACACATTAAGATGTAATCAACCTTCATAGTAGTATGCTATGAGAGAATTGCATCTTCCGCACAGCAGGAGTATTAGGAGTTTCTCGCAACTCAGTTGTTTTAGTTTGTTTTTCCAAGTCATAATTCATGGGATCTCTGATAACAGAGGTTGGGTTACCCCCTTTAAAACTCACATGGGTCTCAAACCCATATCCCTCGATGTATTTTTTATCACATATCTTTGCAGTCCTTCGGTAAAAGGATCTACCAGATTCTTAGCAGTTTGGAGATAATCCAATGATATAACTCTAGAGTTTTTCAGCTTTCTGACAAACTTCAGTCTTATTTTGACATGTCTTGAACTCTTCATATTATCCTTAGAACATTTCACTTTGACAATCACAGTTTGATTGTCACATTTCATAAGGATTGCCGGTATTGGTTTTTCAACCATGGGAAAATCCATTAAGAGTTCATGAAGCATTCTGCTTCAATAGTCACATTATCTAATGCTATGAGTTCTTCTTCCATAGTTGACATCGTTAAGATGGTCTGCTTACAAGACTTTCATGAAACTGCGCCACCACCAAGAGTGAATATATATCCACTCTGGCATTTATCTCATTAGCATCTAATATCCAGTTTGAATCACTATACCCTTCAAGTAATCTTGGATACCCAGTATAATGAATTTCATAGCTCATTCACTACTACAAAATCGAGATTTTTAGCACTTGGTAGGAGTGTGTTTTTTCCCAAAATAAATGAACCACCTCCTAAGATCACTTCCGCCGACGGATTTTCTGGAAAAACACACCCGGCCAATAATTTTCCAGCCTCTTATACTACCAGATCGGAGGGGGTCAAAATAACAAACCGCCTCTAGTAATGTGAGTGTCGGCCCAAAAACCTAACCTGCTTCAGTAAATCGTTGAAATAAGGGGTCGCATCCGTTTGTCTGGGAGACATCCCAAAATACATCCCCCTCCGGAGCACAATGTTTGGAGCCGGTCTGCAATGTGGCCCGACTGAGGGCTCGTCGACCAGGCATATATATCATGCGGTATCGTCCGGCAGGTAGATAGCCAGCGTTGGTTGCTGGCGATCCGGGGTGCATGGAAAACCTCGACTCATCTGCATTTGCATAAGGTACGTATTTCCCTCTTTTCAAATACACATAATTGGATTTACCTAGACTATCTATACACCACACTTCAGTAAGTCCGGAGGATGTCCGGAGTGGAGGTGGAAGGTGTTCCATAGCCACGGAGATTGAATAATCGGTGAATGAATGTTAAATATTGATTTAATCATTTATTCATAATTATTTAATAAAAGAGAAAATCAATTTAAATGGTCAAAGGCTTAATGGGCCAATTCCCGGAGGGGAAAAGGCCCAAGAGGGGATCCCACCCCTAGGAAGGGCCTATGGGGTGGCCGGCGGCCCTAGTGGGCCTGCCTCCACGTGGGGCCCATGGTGGGGGGTTGGCCGGCGCGCCACCCCACCCCTCTCCCATGATTAGTCCCACCCCGGGACTTTGAGGGAGGGTGTACCCCCTTTTCCCCTATATATAGTGAGGGTATTTGGACAGATAAATACAACCAAAAATCAATAAAGGTCTTCTCACTTTTGGGAGGACCTCTAATTGATATTTTATCTCCCCCCTCTCTCTCTCGTGACCGTGGTCCCAAGTCTGGTCTGCGCGAACGAGAGGACTTTATCACGACTTTGAGGTCGGCTTCAACTCGTCTACATCAACCACGCTCTCCTGAGCGTTGATAACGCTTTTCGGTCTTCAAGGGTAAGTTCGCGAAAAGCCCCTCCTGTTACTGTATTACTAATAGATAGGTCCTGGCAGCTTCAGGGTTCAGGGGCGTAGGGTAAAATTTATTGTTTTCATGCGCGAAACCCCTACAATGGTATCAGAGCTAGATCTATGCGTAGTAATGCTAGTACGGGGAGAACACACGAGATGTAGTGTCTGGGCGTTGATCTTTTAGTTGTTACCCTCCCACATGTACTTGTGTATACCGCAGTAATGCTTGATGAAGCAGCCCCCAACCGACTTTACGCATTCATTCACGAGGTCCACGCTTGACATACGGTTTGTACCGTATAAAGTGGCTTAGGGGGTGTCTGTCTCTCTCACATTAGTTGGTATACCATTTGCAACGGAGGGCACCAAAAGGGGTGTAGTAGAGACAACTACTTGATCAGTGTTGTGCAGAAAGTTTGTAGGTAAGAACGGTTCTTGTGCGATAGCCCATTCAGCCACGTAAAACATGCAAAGATAAAGTAGAGGCGTCTAACTTTGTTTTGCAGGATGGTGTTGCTTTGTGATATGGTTGTGGCAAAGGTAAAGTGATTACCTTATGTTACGTAGTAGGAGAAGTCATGGAGGTGACGGACTACCATGCCGGAATGACACGGTACCCTGGTGTCTACGGTGCCAGAACCCTGGCACCGGAATCCGGTGACGACGGATGGAGATCATTACGTGAAGGACCATATCACATCGCATTTACATTCAAGGTTATTGTTTGTATATCTTATTGTGTGCTAGTATTAGCTATCGACGGTAGCCTAATGAGATGATCCCTGTTAAAATTACCAACGATTGTGCTCCCCCTTAGTGTGCACCACCAAGAAAGTTCTTCGGTATGAGGCGATCCATGGTACAGGCATGGGTGTCAGACATATCTACGTTCGCATACAGTGGGTGTAAGCCATGTTGCACAGCAAATACACTAAGGTTGAGTTGGCGAGCCTAGCATGTGCAGACATGGCCTCGGAACACGGATGGTCGAAAGATCAAGCACAAGTCGCATAAATGATGTGACCGATGTTTAGCGTCCACCCTTGAACCCACATTGATGGCCGTGACGATCGGGGAGATGTGGATGATAGGGGTCGTGTTATCACTAGGAACCTTTTTGGGGATAGGTGTTTCTGAGTGGAGTTATTATTAACTCATTTAATTATAAACTTAGTCTAAATTCCTTTTGCAATTATAATTGTAGAGATGGCTCACCGTGAAGCTTACTTTGTAATTGAGGAATGGGTAAAGGGTGAGAAAAATAGACTTGATGGATCTAACTTTCCTAGTTAGCTTGTGCGCCTGAATGATCTCCTTACTAGGAATCATGTGGTAGACTACATACGCCGCACGATGGATTTGACTGAGCCAGACCACTATGAGACCCCACAAGAGCTGGCAGACCACTACTATCATCAAGAGATGTCCACCTACATTTAGATAATAATGCGTTACTGGATGGTGGATGAACTCCATCCGCTCATGGGTGATCTTGATCCATATTCAATGGTGGATCAGCTGAGAGATAATTCATAGGCCATGTGCGCATGTGGAAGCACGAGCTGCTTGGAGAGTTCTTTTCCATACAGATGGAGGAGCATACATTTCTCAAGGGTCACTTGGAGCGCATGCTTGATGCACACATGAGACTGGTTCACTTCGTGGATTACTAGATGGATGATCCGTTTGCGATAGGCATACTGCTTCGATCGTTGCCTCCCATCTACGAAGGACATGTCCGGAGTAACATCATGAGTGGTGATACGGAAACATTGGATTTCCAAGACTTCATATTACGTCTTAGGAACGTAAAGGTTGAACCAATCACCGGAGAGGTCATCGATGACAAAGGTATATATTTGATATACAATTTTATAAATGTTATAATCTTGCAAACACATTTGCAGTGTTAAGTATATTTGATACTTGTTCTGTTTTGCTGAAAACATGTCCTTCTACATGAGAGGTGCTTGCTGGAGAGGAGGTGACTTTGCATGTTGATGGCGAGCATGATGATGATGGCCGACGACACTCTCCCTCGACATTTATCACTTAGTTTATGTTTTAGGATGATTATTGTAATCAAAAGATTGTGAACTTCTTTAGTGTGTCTTACACTTTGTGAGACGGTTATTCATATGAGTTTGTAAAAAACAGTTGTTCTACTTTTATGAATGATTTCTATTCGTGTTCATATCTTGTTTGATTACATGTAAATTATCCTTGTTGTTTGAAACTAATTGTAATGCATGAACATTTGTGAAATATTTAAATGCCTTAAAATACCCATCTTAATGATATTTTATTACTGAATGAAACCATTGTTTACATTTAAAGTTATAATGATAATATGTGAAAGTCATTTGATTTCTTACCACATATAAATCATGCCTAAGTTCGGCAAAAATAACTTGAACGCCGTGTATTACTTGAATACAAAGTGTTTTAATGAATTTTTAAAACTAAATACATATTCGCTCTATTATGTTTTAACAAAATGGTAATTATCATTATATATTGTTTAAATGTGTAGAGAAGCTTACCAAAGGAAACATGAATATGAAACTATTTGATTTGATCAAAGTGTTTCATCAACAAATGGTATAAAGATAAAAGAGAATCTAATTACTATGATTTGATCAATTGTAATGAAATTCGACTTTATAAGAATGGCATAGAAGAAATTGTGAAATGCAAATCATTTTGAAACGTCCAAATGCAAAGCATCACAATGTGATATTAGATATCAAGTTGGGTAAATAGAGGGCACCAAATAAATCGTTGTAGTGTAGAAGTAGAGACCATTAGTTAGAAATAGTTAGCACTCAATTAGAACATATAGTGAACCATTTGAATTCGTGAAAGCGGCTCCATATCTAGTATGGATCGTCGTGAAAGTTTTGGGGTTATTCGATATAACCAAAACAATAACGAATAAGTCCTTGTAGAGTATTCATTGGAAACTTTGAATACGAAATGCATAGCTGAAACCAAAAGAGAAGCAAAATTTGTATTGCTTGGATTTCGGTGCATTCTTGAGAAAGCTCACTTTTAGTGATATTTCTCGATTATGATGCAAATGGAAGATAGTGTGTAACTACCTCGGTGAATTACGCTCTTAGTTAATGCCTAGATGAACGAAAGTGGTTAAAATAGTACGGTGGGGCCCAGCGCCACTCAGGGTAGACCTTTCGGCCGTCCTAACCACTTTCAAACAACGGGACAAGAACGAGCGGCGTAATCGGCAGGCGAAGGGATCAACTACATACACAAATGAGTATGTATGCAAGCCACATACAACAGTCCTCAGAGCCATTCCATCTAAAAGAAATAGAAATATTGCAACGCCATACGGCAAGATCCAAATGTCCTAGATAGATATAATAATTTAGGATAGCTCCTCATACATCAAACATCAGAGTATCAGGCGGAAGCGGAAAACAAGATCCGAGTACGGATAAGAAGCAAATTGGCATAAGATGCCCCATAAATGAACACATCCCGTCCACAGATCACACGGATTCCCGTTCCCGGAATCTCTACACCGAATGATCGTTGCCAACATCATCTGTCTCTTCCACCCAGTATCCATCTTGCGGGTACACCTGTTCATCTGAATCAAACAATTTATCGTGTGAGACCCTAGGGGTACTCAGCAAGTCTTAATGCCGCTAAAGGGGACACAACCTGGGGTGACGCAATTGCAGCAAAAGATAATACCTAGCAATTCTATAGAGACTCGCTAACCTTCCGCCTAACCAATGATAGACGGAAGTCCGTGAATTAAGAACAACAGTTATAACAGTATAATTAACAGATCCATCCTCCTCCTCGCTTACCAACGAGGAAGCGAACGAACAACCCCCATCATCCGTTGGCAGTTTTATTAACCATTCCATGAGTATTGCACTATTTACTAGTCAAATACTTAGTAAATTTAAAAGCGGTACTTTAGTTAAACTTGTCTATGATCGAGAAAGTGTGCTCCAAGTTGTCCATAACCGCGGACACGGCTTTCAGAAAGATTTACCCTGCAGGGGTGCACGAATAGCAACACACACTCGATCAACCTCGGGAAAACCAACTCAAAACCCAACGAGGCATTCACGACAAAGCAATCACATGATTCAAAAATATTTCAGGGGGCCACCCCATTAAGCTACCCGCAACGGAGTTGGCCGACTCCGAGACGGACCCAAGGTTTGTGTGGACGGCGGTAAACGACTAGGAACCCGAAAATGAGACTGGGCTTGTCGATACAGCGAAAACGTGTCACGATCCAAAACAGTTCAGGTGCTCCTCGCACAATCTTAAATAAAGCAGTAACATGGCATAAGTACGGAATAGTAATAAAGCCCCAAACTAATTGTGGCCCCAAGAAATAAGAATGAATCAAGCTCTGGCTCAGGGGGGTCCATAAGGCCTCCCGGATGTGGATAGTGCGAATAGTCAAGGAACAGGAATCAAGTACTCGGGGTCCTACGGGACACAAGTGAGCATGAAAAACCAAATAGCAGATATTGCTCACCGGTGCCTCTTTCATTAGTTATCCCATTACTACTCAGGTTATGTTGTTTAGGTACCTCATTATCCATCAGACAATCACATACCCTACTCATGCTTTTCTACAACTCGCATGGCTCAAACAACTCCTGTAGTAATGGCTCATGGGACCGGAACAGGCTTGGTGTGGTTTAAAAGTAAAGTCTATGCAGTAGTTGGGATTCAATTTAATGCAATCGTGACTCAATGATGCAAGAATAAGATAGAGGCAATAGGTACTGTATGTATGCAAGCATGTGGTAGTGCTTGCTTGGCAGCTCAGTTGAAGCGAGAGATGGATCTGGGTAATACTCCTGTGATTCCTGGTAATTCTCCTGCTGGGCGTCTATTCGAAGAAGAACCAACAAACAAGGGCCAACATAAATAAAGTGCACAAGCATATGAATTAAAATGCGACAAGCAACAGGCATGCCATGATACATGATGCACAATTTACATGGCATTTAAGTAACATGGAAAAAGTGAGGTGTGGATACAAGAAATAAAGCACTTTATCATTTATTTGCCCAAGTTTTATTGTCATAAACGGTTCAGATTTTAAATGACAACATGATGCATGCTTCAATTCAGAACAAGGATTGCATAAATAGAACGGGCTCGTCGTGCTGATCGATTTAGACATATTATTTGTCAAATTTGGAGTTATAAAACAAAAGTTATTAATTAAATAAGGAAAAGGGCATTTTTATTGTAATTTTAATCATCTCGAAAATTAAAGTGTTCAAAATATATTTTGAAGGGAATATTTGAATTCCTCACATTTTTCTGATTCCAAAACATATATTACATGTATTATTTGGATTTGTATTTTAAAAATTATTTGAATATGAAAAGAATTTGAATTTAAATAAATTTGAAAAGATTTGAATAAAAACAGACTCAGGGAAAAACTTTTTATACCTATGCGAGCTCAGACCCAGTCACTGACGGGTGGGCCTGGTGCTGACTGGGCCACACGCGCGGAAAACACTTTTTCCACCGCGGGTCTGGCTAGCCACTAAGGCTGCGGGGTGGGGACAACTGACGCTGGCCCATGTGACAGCGGCGAGGGAGACAGGGGCTGACAGGTGGGCTGGGGGCTGGAGCACGGGTTGCAGCCGGGAAAAGCCGAGGGGTTTTATGCAAGATGGTCAGGGTGGCTGGCAGGTAGGGCCGCTAGGAGCGCGGGTTGCGAGAAACAAAAAGGTGGGGGGCTTTTTGCAAGATGACCACGGCCCGGTTACTGTTTCTCTTCCTCTCGGTCTGACACGAATTCGGCGCGCGGCACGGGGCGAGGGATCGATCCTGGGACGCGGGCTTGCGCGCAGAGGCGGCTAACTAGTGCGGCGGTGCTAGGGGAGCTGACAGGGAGGTGAGCGCGACCTAGTTAGGGTTCGATACGACGCGGGACGCTGCAGAAGACGGCGAGCTCTGGCGCACTACGGCCGTTCGACGAAACGGTCGGCGGCGCTAGGTGGCGTCGGCGAAGCGGAGGTTGTCATGGAGGTCGAGGGACTCACCGCGGGCTCGAGGGCGGCTCTGATCGGAGCGAGGAGCGGCGGATCGTCGGTGATGCAGGCGCTCCGGCGATTAGGGTTTCGCGTCGGGCGGCGAGGATCTGGCGGAACTGGAGGCTTCTCCTTCGCAATGGCGGGTACGGGGTGCTGTAGTGGACGGTTCTCGGTCTCCTGGGCCACCTCCACATCGTGCTCACGGTCAGGAACGTCGGGGGCGCGGTGCTGCTGGCGGCTACCGGCGGCAGGGGTTGTGGTCGGGGAGAAAGAAGGGGAAGGAGGGGGATGCTATGGGGCGGATCTGGGCGAGGACAGAGACGTGAGGAGGAGGGGAAAGTGAGAGGGAGAGAGAGGAGAGGCAGGTGGGCACGGCAGGTAAAAAGGTGGCTCGGGTGCCAGCTTTGCCTCCTTCTCCTCGAGCACATGGGTGAGCTGGGGCTCATCCTGGGGCAGGTAGCTGCAGAGAGGAGGGGCTGCAGGTGGACCAGGCGGCGTGGTGGCTTGTGGGGCTGGCTCGGCCGGAGAGAGAAGAGAGGGAGGGTTAGCTAGGCTAGGTTAGTTGGGGCATGGCTCGGGTTAGGATTAGCTAGGGTTAGGGTTAGCTAAGGTGGCTGAGGTGTGGGCCAGGGAGAGGGAGGAAGGCAGGTGGTGCCCATGGTAGAGAGAGAGGGAGGTAAGTGGAGTTAGGGTTTAGGAGAATTTAGAGAGAGAGATAGATGGATAGCTAGGTTAGGTGGTTTTAGGTTTTTAGATTTTAATTTTTTGATGTATGAGATCAAACCAAGAAGAAAAATGAAGTTTGATCTTGCTATAGATAATGTGGATGAGAAGCAAGAAAGAAAGAGGAAGAAAAGAATTAGGTGGAAAATGTCACATATGGATCATGCTTGAAGAAAATAAATAAAGAGAGAGATATGGTTGAGACTAAGGGGGTGGTGGAATGGTAGGAGGTGTTTCCACAAAGGTAGGATCCATTGAAACCAAAGCAAAACCAAGGAGGAAAAAGGTGGTGGAGAAACTTGCATGGCCCATGCAAAAATACTAATGCCAATATTTATTTGTGAAAACAATACTAATATGATGGCATTAATCTTATGCATTTCCAAGAAGTGGAGATAAAACCAAGCACAAGAATTTAGAGGATTTAATCCACCCCAAACTACATGAGCTAGATTAAATAGCAAAAGAAAGAGAAACAAGCTCATGGTTAATGGGATGGTGGGATTATAAAGTGGTGGAAGAGAAAGATGGTGGAATGGAAATAAAAGATATGCCCCCAACTCAACTTGGGCATTTAGACAATATATCAATAGCCAAATACAATATCAAGAGGCAAATACAATTAATAATGCATGTGGGAGAAGAACCAAAAGAAAAAGAAGTTTTATATGATGCTCAAATACAAGGTGGCATGATGACATGAGCATGATATAATTATGATGCAACAATAATATATATAAAGTAGCCAATATCTTACTAGGACAAGTAGCATTACAATTGTTAGACAATTGGGATTCTACATAGTGAAACCACGATGAGGATTCAAACCCTACATCAGAGTGCTGAGAAGGGCAACAGACAACATTCCTGAACGATTCCCTTCACAAAAGGAAAGAATCAATGATAATGATCATTGTGTTTTCCCCACTGGTGTTTTTACTACATGAAGTAGGATTCAAAATGTATCCCATATCTTGTATGGAGACATTTATGAATCATGTGTCATCATTATTGGAATATGACATACCTACGAACTACTAAGGGAATAATGGTAAACTAAAATTACGAGAAATCCCAAAGAAAAATTCCCTTGAGATTAGAAAGTAACTTGTTGCTGAATCTCATAAGTAAAAGGGGTTACTTGGAATTTTCCCAAGTGGCTGCAAAGCCATTGTGGAAAAAGGGGGTGAATGACAAAAGCACAATTTGTCATGTATTGGACGAATTCAAACGAATTTGATTCGTGTGTGCTTGATGTCTAGTGGATTTAAAACTAGTAAAAGTACTAGTGTCTCATAGTAAATCTCTCACTTTGATATTTGATCAAAGGATTTTGAAGTTGTTCAAAATAGTGAGTGGATATGAAATTTGCATAAAATTGAGTGGGAGCTATAAAAGTCTTCCTAAAACAATATGTGAATGACATATTTTTGAGTGGGAGCAATATAAGTCTCAATTTCAAATATGTAGGAACATAGTTTGAGTAAGAGAAGTGACTCATACCCAAATATGTTAGGAACATATTTCGTGTGGGAGCTTATAGAGTGACTCTTAAGGATGTTAAGAATAAAAGCGCAAGTACCGATAAATAATGATTTATAAGGTGTAGAAGTTGATAATAGGTGTATTATGAGATTATGCAATATTCCTTAAGGGATTCTGAAAAGGGTTTCAGAATAGAAGTTAATTAAGGAACTAGTCCTTAATAACTCAAGTTAGGAATAGTATTAAGTTTAACATCAATGGTTGAAAGAAAGAAAAGGATGATCATCATCCAGTATGTTGAGACATAGGTTCTATCTTAGAAAACCATGATGATAACTTAGCATAATATGTGATCCAAATAAGGAACATTTGAAAGTGATTAAGTTCGAATCATAGAATGTTGAGCTGAGTTTTTCCGCAGTGTCTAATAGAGAACTGTAGACATGTTTTCCAAATCCATAAAGGATGACATATCTTAAAAGATAAAGAGTTATGTTATAAGGGAATATATTGGAAACTCCTGAAAAAACCGATTAAAGTCAAGTAGGAAGCGAGGTGAACAAAAACATCAAAAGCTGCATAGAGTGCACTAGTGTTTCGATGGTTACATTTATAATAATAGATAAGGGTACGATCTAAAGTGTTGTATAATGTTATGACGGGGCTACTTCGCTTCTAACGTAGAATGATGTGTCCCAGGGCACAATGCCCATGAGAAAGCCCTCGAGGTTGATCTAAAGTCACTGTAGGCTCCTGGAATCAGGCCTCGTTCTGCTGCCATAGCGACGATGCATACACACGGATGTTATCATGTCATGATAAGTATTAGTGTCAATCAAAGTGACATTAGTAAGTTGCAAAGGATTTGGGACTGTAAAAGTACAGACCCAAGACTCAACCTCTTCCATGAGCAAGCATGTTCAGGGTACCGGATATATGGTGCCAATGACTAAAGAACACATGCAGCTAGTGTATTTGTACTCTAGTGCAAGTGGGAGACTGTTGGAAATATGCCCTAGAGACAAATAGTAGTAAGGACTATTATCATATTTCATATAGTTTTTGATTAAGTTTTATATCATGCTATAAATGTATTGAGTGGAAACATCAATACATGTGTGATATACAAACAACTAGGGGTTCCCAGTGAAACTCTAGTCACTAGTTCATTGGTCAACTGATGATCATGTTTCCTAATCATGTGGCATTTATGCCAATTGGAAATAGAGTCAACTCATTCTGAGAATGAGATGATGAACCAATACCTAACCTAAACATCGTGACCCGATTATGTCACGAAGTTCAAGTTACGATGATTAGAAATGGATCCTCGTAGACTATTCCTTAGATCGTGAGGCTATATCAATCACTGTCTCCCGAGAGTTCTTAGATAGCATCAAGCGCCACTTGGTAATACAATGGTTATATAGGTGTGTTCAGGTACTCGAGGAAACCGTAGACGTAATATATGTCAAGAGCAGGATTTGTCCGTCCATGTGATGGGAAGATACTCAAGGGCCCACTCGAAGAGGTTATATCCAATAGTTGCACAGCGTGTTATTTGATCACGGGGATATCACTTGTCGGAACGAGTCAAGTAGCATTGTTCAGTAACGATATTGAACATGACATGGTGATGTCAATGATCAGATCTTGGGCAATGCAAGTATCGATAGTCAAAGGGAATAAGACACGTCTGTGCCGGTTCAAACGACGAAAGATCTTCGTGGAACACACAGGGGTCACATGGCCATCCAGGTCCCTTTGTCGATCATTGGTGCGGGAGTGTACCGACCATGTCTGGAGTGTTCCTGAACCATGGGGTATCACGCTTAAGGGCTTGATGATGCTTAGAGAGTGTTTATATGATCGGTAGAATCACTGAAGAATAGTAGAGAGAAAACCGAAAGGGTTTCGATAAGTCCGGAGGATGTACGGAGTGGAGGTGGAAGGTGTTCCATAGCCACGGAGATTGAATAATATGTGAATGAATGTTAAATATTGATTTAATCATTTATTCATAATTATTTAATAAAAGAGAAAGTCAATTTAAATGTTCAAAGGCTTAATGGGCCAATTCCCGGAGGGGGAAAGGCCTAAGAGGGGAACCCACCCCTAGGAAGGGCCTAGGGGGTGGCCAGCGGCCCTAGTGGACCGGACCCCACGTGGGGCCCATGGTGGGGGGCTGGCCGGCGCGCCACCCCACCCCTCTCCCTGTTGGGTCCGCAGCATAGAAAACAAAAAATTTCCTACGGTGTGAACTACACGCCAAGATCTATCTACTAGGTACAAAGCAATGGGTGGACATACATCTAACGAGAACTTACCCTCGAAGACAACGAGGTTTGTTAACGAGTAGGAACTCGTGGTTGATGTAGTCGTACACTTGCCGATCTCAAGATCGTGAGGAAGTCCGAGCGCCCCAACTCATCAGCGCATCCACACTCGCACACACGTTCAAGCCACCGGACAACCTCCACCTCCTCGCTCCAGCAATCCAACGGAAGTAGCAACTCCTTCCATACTAAATGCCACCAGGAACATATATCTCGCTAATCCGAGACCATGGGGGAATAATTCTAGAGGGGGAGAGAGATCCTTCACAAGGAGGTGTGTGGAAAAAGGAGGAAGAGGGTGGCCTTTTATAGGAGGAGGGGGTGCCCCTCCTTCATGGCCGGCGCATGGGGGGGTGACTCCTCACCTCCCCCATTCATGTGGTGGTAACCCCTCCACATAAAAATGCCTCTTCACATTCCCCTTTAAAGTCCCTACTTTAAATGCATTAAAATTCACCAAGTTTAATGCTCTCTCATTTAATAAAACTCTTTTTATTAAATTTATTCAGAATTTTGTTAATTACTTTAATTAACAAACATTCACATATAACCCCTTGCAATGTTTCAATATCACATGCATAACCACTTTCTGCAATTTCACCCGAAACAATTTCCGGTTTCTATGAAAAAAATTCCTGCGCTTTGCAATTTTTTCGTCTGAAACATATGTGCTCAAAAATGGTGTCCGGTAACTCTTAAGTGTGTCACCCTACGGTTCGCGAATAATGCAGACATGATTGAGACTCCTTTCAGATCAATAATCAGAAGCGAGACCTGGAGATCCATACTGACTCCTACACATTCAACGATGACTTCTGTGATCGTGAGAACCTTTAACGCTAGTAACTAAATCCCTTTGTCTCACGATATATTACATGTCCGAGATTCGATCATTGGTATCTCCATACCTAGTTTGATCTCGTTACCGACATGCACTCTTTTCTCGTTCCCGTGATATAACATTCTAGTGATCACATCACTTGCTTGCAAGTTATCTTAATGTGATATCACCGAGAGGGCCTAGAGTATATCTATCCATCATCAGGATTGACAAATTCCACTCTTGATCCATGAGCCTCAACGTAACACCTTCGTAGCACTGAACCCATCTTTATAGTCACCCTGTTACAGTGTGACGTTTGATGTTATCAAGATACTCTTCCGGTGTTAGCAATTAACATGATCTCATGGTCTAAGGATAAAGATTACTTCGTATGATGTTATAGCAATATAAACATAATGACTTTGATCGTAATGCTATACTTCGGATGAATGTTCATCACATCATTCCACCAATGTTGTGACCTTGTTATTAACAACATCCAATCTCCATGATCAGGAAACCTTGATTATGTTGTTAATCAACAAGCTAGTTTATAAGAGAGGCATAACTAGGAACCCTTTTTGTTTATTAAACACACATGTATTGACGTGTCCGATCAATACAATTATAGCATGCAAAATAATCTTTTATCGTAAACATGACATAAGATAATAACCACTTTATTATTGCCTCTCGGGCATATTCCCTTCAGTCTCCCTCTTGCACTAGAGTCAATAATCTAGTTTGAAAAACTTTGCGTATTGAACACCTATGGCTTTCTGGTGTTGCATATACGCGATTGCTAGGGGCTAACATAATCTCCGGATCTGACAGTTTCAGGTCCGTGTGTATTTGCATGTCTTTGCGTCTCTACGCATCACTCATTCTCAAATGAGATGGCATTGTATAAATTTGGTCCTTTGGTGAGACCTTTAGTTCGTTCTGGTTAAAATATGTTGATATTATTGTCACACAATATATCTTCATAGTATTAGCCCACTTTGAACCACACCTAGTTTGATAACAAACTACTTAACACAAATGCCCTCCTTTGCTGCTACTATAGCAGTTATATACTTAGCCTTTTGTTGTAGTATCCGTCACAATGTCTCAACTTTGGAACTCATCCAAATCCATCATGGAACATCCTTTCCATTACATTGTGCCACCCATAGTCTAAATTGAGATAAAATTAATTTGTATCTTGTGACAAAACTAGTATCAATGTAACACTTTACAATGAACTACCTTTAACTATTTGTCACTTATACATGATATATTCTTAGTTCTTCCAAAGCTCATAAGAATATCTTTACTATCGTCCAATGATCATCTCATGAATCATCCTGGTATGTGTTCATAACATTTAGAGCATAGGACATTCTAGATATATACATATTATGGTATAGTCGATCAAAAGCTTCATGTGATTTTACTCACCAAGTGTTGAAACACTTGAATCTGGATACAATCCTTTCCATGCAGCAAGAACCTTTCTTGTTGTTTCCATATTGAATCCTTTCAATATCTCATATATGTATGTCTGGCACAACCATATTAGCGCCTCAATCTATCCATACAGATATTGATGCCAAATATTCCGGGTTTGCCCAAGTCTTTCATCAAAATCTCATTTTAATGAAATTCTTAACTTGTGTCAATACAAGATACATCATTTCCAATCAACAATATGTCCTCTACATAATGTATTAGAAATATCTCTTAGCGCTCCCACTTAATTTCTTGCAAATGCAAGCATCTTCATCATCTCCGATGCATTTAAACTCTTTTAACAGTTTCATCATGGTGAAGATTCCAACTCCGCTATGCTTACTTCAACTATTGAAGTTTGCATGCCCTTTTAGCACCCTTTGAATTAACAAAACCCTTGGGACCGTGTCTTGTGCTCGTCCTAGGTAACCATTCTATTAAAATAACATTGTTTTGTTTATTCAACTACCATATACCAAATTATATGTAGTGGTTGCTACATTAATCCGTCAAGACTAAATATCACTATGAAAGATCAAATCTTGTCATAGTCAACTCCTTGAACATTGTTGTAAACTTCTTTCCAACATGTCGACTATTTCATAGATGTTAAACATCCATGTCTTATTTCTTTATAGATCCAAACACGACTGATAGGCTTCACGCCTTTCCAGAGGGTCTTCCAAGTTCAGAAACTTGATTTCTCGTGTATGGATACTATCACAGATTCTATGACTTCTAGTCATTTTATGGAGTCAGGGTCCATCATCGCTTCTTTGCATGTAGTCGATTTATCATTGTCAAAACAATAACGACTTGCTTATCAAATCACACTATTTGATTCTTACCGACCCACACGGTTCAATAGGAACTCTAATCTCCGAGATCACACACTTTGTAATCACAGGAGCCATGAGCATTGTGGCCGCCACCGGGACAATTTCCAGCGCTGCGCTACTTAGCACATATAGCTAAGGTTCAACAACCTTATCAAAGTTCTATTTTCCTCCCACTTAACTTTTCACGAAAAATTCCTTCTCAAGAAACTTGACGTTCCAAGTAACAAACTCTTTTGTCCTTAGCGTTATGGAGAAATTCCCAACAAATTCTTTCGGATAACCTACAAAGACGTGCTTATCCTACTTTGGTTGTAAACATTTTACTTATGCTTAGCATACCAAAATTTAAGAAAAGACAATTCGGGTTTTATCCCAAACCATAACTTATGTGATGTCATTTCAACGGATCACGATGGTGCTCTTTTCAGTGTAAAAGTGGTAGTCTCTAAAGCTTCAATCGTTAAAACATAATGGCAGTTTTATAAATGACACCTTTGATCTTACCATGTCAAACATGGTTTGATTTCATCTCTCGAATATGCCATACTCCTATGGTTTATTGGGAAAACACAAATCATGGAACAATTCCTCAAATCTTAGGTGTTTTGCTAAACCTGTAACTCAAATATCTTCCTTTATGATCAAATCATAAACTCTTTTATTTTCTTGTTACAATGATTTTCCACTTCATCTTGAAAGTCTTTGAACAATTTTCAAATGTTTCATACTTCTTCCTTATTAAGTAAATATACATATATATTCACTTAAATTTCTGGAGAAAGCATATGAAGCAAAAGGATCCATCGCATATGGCTACACATAATGGACTATATACATCAACATGCATAATATCCAATAAGTTAGTCATCCGTTCCTCTTTAGCCTATGGACGGAGTTTCAATTATCTCGAGGAAAGTCTCACAAGCGTCAATTGATCAAAATCAAAGACTCCAAAAATCCATCAACATGGAGTTTCTTCATGTTTTCTTTCAAATATAATTTAAACAGCGATGTCACTTCATAAGTGATCTTTCAATCATTTGTCTTGCGACATTTTAGCAATAGTGTTTATGGATGTGATTTCTCCCACTAGACTTGTAAAAGTTCATCCATCCTTTATGGAATACGGTAATTATTTGAACAACCATTGTTCTCGTAATACCGGAACAAAATAACAATTATTAAAACAAATCTTGAAGGATAGGTCTGACGACAACGAAAAAACACAATAACACTTTATTTGTTTTCGATGAACATCATCACTTATTCTCTTGCCAGTTTCTTAGGCCATTGCAGTTCATGAATTGCGTTGTCCTGTATGACACTTCATACCAACCAATTCGGTATCCAATACCTAAGAACCACATTGTTTAACAAGCAAGGAATACAACCATAACATGTATATCTTCTATATACCTAAGTTGGACATCTCCAACCTTTTATTTTTCTGCCAAATATTTTATAGATTCTCTTTCAGCAATTCCTTTTTCTTTTAAAATAATCTATCAACATCAATAGTGGTGTCATTCACATGACACATAGTACGAAGCTTACATAGTCAAATACTAATACCTTTGGACTTGCACTTTGAAGTGGATCACCATCATCAAATGTTTGGTATTCTTTCAAAAAATCCATTCTTTAGTAATCTTTTAGTGTAGTAAACATTTTACTTACATCTTGTATTCACCCTTATCATGACAACTTTCATTATCAAGCTACTATAGCCTATAAGGAAGAATCGTGAGTATAATGTTAGTTCCCGAAACCTTTTGGGAGATTCGGATGCCTAGCATCTCCATCCTTCACAAATTCTCATACAATATGAGAACATGTATTTTGCTAAATTATACTCTATCATAATGCAACCAGTAACATTTTTTCAGATATCACAATATCTTTCACACATGATGGTTTCTGAAACAATTTTCAGCTCCAATATAATCTTGATATTTAAGAAAATTTTAAATATCAATAATCATGGAGGCAAACATGATACTTTAGATACTAACATTGGAATTCTTACTCTTGATTTAATACTACTTATTAAACTTCATGGAGTAAATAGAGTTTGCTGAAAGTTTGCAATAGGACTTATAAACTTTAAATTGACATTCAAAACAATACGATACCAGTTCGTAAAGTAAATATCCAAAATTCTATAGTTCTATTATCTCAATTAAAACTAAGCATAAGGTAGTGAACAGACGCCAATGACTACAACAAATTATGCAAATTCACTTCGATTTAGTTTATCACAAATTGAGTTCGACTAATCCAAATTAGAAATAAACTCCCACTCAAAAACGACATCCCTTGTGCCTTTTTGGTGATTACATGAACCAAATCCACTACACCAAGTCTGATCATCACGTGAGTCGGTGTAGCTTCAAAGGAGAGCATCAATATGGGCATCATATCAACTATATGACTCATGGTTAACCTTTCGGTCCGTGTTCCGAGGCCATTTCCATACATGCTAGGCTCGCCAAGTAAGAACCTTAGTACTCGCGTGTGTAAAACTGTCTTACACCCGTTTTATGAAAGCGTAGAGTCGAGTACACCCAATCATCACGTGATGTCTCGAAACACGATCCATAGAACGGTGCATACTCAAGGAAGAACACATTTTATCTTGATATCTAAATGAGGGATCATCTTACAATGCTACCAAAAGCGCCAAACTAGCAGTATAAGATGCTAACATCTAATGTGTAAAGTGACATGATATGGTCCATGCATTTGATCTCTATCATTTGCATCGTGGTATGATCTCTATCATTCCTTTGTGTGTAAGGCCAAGGTCTATGGAACTTACACGTTGAATGTGTTGTAAGAGTATCTATCATACATCTACTTACAAAAATATCATATCAATACACTAGCCCAGCAACGATCTAAACTAGACGCCTCTAATTTATCAATTGCAAGTTTTACGTGGCTTAGGGCTTTCGGAGATAGAACCGTTCTTACCTACGAACATGAAATACAACGAGGATAACCAAGTTATTAGCAACTCGCTGTAAATCATATATTGACTATAGTAGGAGAGACAGACACCCGCCATCCACTTATGCAAAACAAGTTGTATGTCAGTCGTGGAACCGGTCTCATGTACGATGACATGTAAGGTTGGTCCGGGCCGCTTCATCCCACCATGCCACCAATATCCAAAACACATAGAAGATGCAATAACATGATCACCATCGCCCACATATAAACATATGTGTACTACCCGTGCAAAGCACCTACGCATAGATCAGGCTCTGATACCACTGTTGGGTCCGCAGCATAGAAAACAAAACATTTCCTACGGTGTGAACTACACGCCAAGATCTATCTACTAGGTACAAAGCAACTGGTGGCCATACATCCAACGAGAACTTATCCTCGAAGACAACAAGTTTTGTTAACGAGTAGAAACTCATGGTTGATGTAGTCGTACACTTGCCGATCTCAAGATCGTGAGGAAGTCCGAGCGCCGCAACTCAGCAGCGCATCCGCACTCGCACACACGTTCAAGCCACCGGACAACCTCCACCTCCTCGCTCCAGCGATCCAGCGGAAGCAGCAACTCCTTCCAGACGAAATGCCACCGGGAACATGTATCTCGCTAATCCGAGACCTGGGGGAATAATTCTAGAGGGGGAAAGAGATCCTTCACAAGGAGGTGTGTGGAAAAAGGAGGAAGAGGGTGGCCTTTTATAGGAGGAGGCGGTGCCCCTCCTTCATGGACGGCGTATGGGGGGTGACTCCTCACCTCCCCCATTCATGTGCTGGTAACCCCTCCACATTAAAATGCCTCTTCACATTCCCCTTTAAAGTCCCTACTTTAAATGCATTAAAATTCTCACAGTTTAATGCTCTCTCATTTAATAAAACTCTTTTTATTAAATTTATTCAGAATTTTGTTAATTACTTTAATTAACAAACATTCACATATAACCCCTTGCAATGTTTCAATATCACATGTAGAACCACTTTCTGCAATTTCACCCAAAACAATTTCCGGTTTCTATCGAAACAATTCCTGCGCTTTGCAATTCTTTCGTATGAAACATATGTGTTCCAAAATGGTGTCCGGTAAATCTTAAGTGTGTCACCCTACGGTTCGCGAATAATGCAGACATGATTGAGACTCCTCTCGGATCAATAATCAGAAGCGGGACCTGGAGATCCATACTGAGTCCTACACATTCAACGATGACTTCTGTGATCGTGAGAACCATTAACGCTAGTAACTAAATCCCTTTGTCTCGCGATATATTACATGCCCGAGATTCGATCATTGGTATCTCCATACCTAGTTTGATCTCGTTACCGACATGCACTCTTTTCTCGTTCATGTGATATAACATTCTAGTGATCACATCACTTGCTTGCAATCTATCTTAATGTGATATCACCGAGAGGACCCAGAGTATATCTATCCGTCATCGGGTTTGACAAATTCCACTCTTGATCCATGAGCCTCAACATAACACCTTCGTAGCACTGAACCCATCTTTATAGTCACCCTGTTACGGTGTGACGTCTGATGTTATCAAGATACTCTTCTGGTGTTAGCAATTAACATGATCTCATGGTCTAAGGATAAAGATTACTTCGTATGATGTTATAACAATATAAACATAATGACTTTGATCGTAGTGCTATACTTCGGATGAATGTTCATCACATCATTCCACCAATGTTGTGACCTTGTTATTAACAACATCCAATCTCCATGATCAGGAAACCTTGATCATCTTGTTAATCAACAAGCTAGTCTATAAGAGAGGCATAACTAGGAACCCTTTTTGTTTATTAAACACACATGTATTGACGTTTCCTGTCAATACAATTATAGCATGCAAAATAAACTTTTATCATAAACATGGAATAAGATAATAACCACTTTATTATTGCCTCTCGGGCATATTCCCTTCACTCCCATGATTAGTCCCACCCCGGGACTTTGAGGGAGGGTGTACCCCCTTTTCCCCTATATATAGTGGGGGTATTTGGCCAGATAAATACAACCAATAATCAATAAAGGTCTTCTCACTTTTGGGAGGACCTCTAATTGATATTTTCTCTCCCCCCCCTCTCTCTCTCTCTCTCTCTCTCTCTCTCTCTCTCTCTCTCTCGTGACCATGGTCCCAAGTATGGACTGCGTGAACGAGAGACATCTTCACCGTGGAGCGCCGTCGCGCTGCGGGGTTCGGATCCAGGAGCTCTACTTCCGCAACTGCTGCTGGATCGGGGAAGCGGGAGTCATCGTCAGGTACCGGACGTGTGTAACTCCCCGCGAGGTGTCACACTTGAGGCACTCAAGTTGTTGGAGCCAAGGGAGCGCGAAGACTTCATCACGACATTGAGGTCGGCTTCGGCTCATCTACATCAAACACGCTCTTCTGAGCGTTGACAACGCTTTTCGGTCTTCAAGGGTAAGTTTGCGAAGAGCCCCTTCCGTTACTATATTACTAATAGATAGGTCCTGGTACCTTCAGGGGTTCAGGGGCGTAGGGTAAAATTTATTGTTTTCATGTGCGGAACCCCTACACTGATTTGGGGACGATTTGAGATTGTGGGGCGGTGAGGGATCCTGAGGGGAGCAAAATGAGGTCGTTGGGGGGGAAGGGAGACGTGGGGTAGAGTCTTTCACGGTCGAAGGAGCCACACCGGAATTATTCGAAATTCCACACATACGGGGCGTCCATGTATCCACCCGAGTGGTCCGGGCTTTGTTTTCTCTGATTTTGTTCCTATAATTCTGTTTTTGCCCTGATTTTTCTTCGAACCATATGTAAATTTTGATATGCCTTGTTTTTTAGATGGAGCGACAATGGATGTACCACCAAAATCGTGTATCTGAGCCATTCAACAATGGTCTTGTGGGTTTCTTCAAAGCTGCTGGAGAAGATAGGGGTCGTAGGAATGACCAGTGGGTCGGTTACCCATGTTTGGACTACAAAAACAAGATATGTTGTAGAGACACTTATAGGATCCAGGCACACTTGATCACTAGGGGATTTATGATGGGGTACGAATGTTGGAGTAATCACGGCGAACAACAAAGTATAGTGGGGGATGATGATGAATAAGAAGATGCTGAAATGGATGATGGTGAGCCTACCATTGTGTTCCCATTAACAGAGTCTAGATATGATCAACACGCATCTACAGTTGACACTGATAACATAGTTCAACAAAAGATCTGAGCCATATGTTGTGGAGATTTGAAAAAGACTTAGACAGCAAGGGCGAGAAACAACGCGACAAATTTGTGCACATGATAAAAGACTTAGAGATGCCAATGTATACAAATTTTAAGTCGGAGAACACAAAGTTGGCCACTGTGCTGGAGCTATTGCAGATGAAGGAGAAGTTCAATTGGTCAGACCGTAGTGTAACTGACTTGTTGAAATTTTTACACGACTTACTTCCAAAGGGAAACAACATGCCCTAGAACTATTACAGATCTAAGCAGATCGTATGTCCGTTGGGAATGGAAGTTGAGAAAATATATGCTTGTGAATATGATTGTATGTTGTTCTGTGGAGATGCTCATAAAAATCTATGTGAATGCCTGGTGTACAAACCTCCTATATTCAAGCCACAGAAGAATGAGGATATGGATGATGATAGCGAGGGTGATATGGAAACAGAGCCGAGAAATAAGAAGAAGAAGAAGATGAAGAAGAAGAAAAAGGACATTTCGGTAAAAGTTTGTTGGTATCTACCCATTGTTCCTTGTTTGAAGTGCTTAATTGGAAACCCTGATACATCAAAACTTATGCGTTGGCATGCTGAGGAGCGAACTAAGGACTCGATGCTGAGACACCCTACCGACTCACCACGGTGGAGGAACATTCACAGGCTTAAGCCTATGGATGATGATGGTGATCCTTTCAGAAATGATCCTAGGAATGTAAGGTTTGTACTGAGCACCGATGGAATGAACTCGTTCGGCAACATGAGTACAAACCACAACACCTGGCTCGTGAATCTATGCATTTACAACCTTCATCCATGGTTGTGCATGAAGCAAAAGCGCAACTTGTTGGCGTTACTAATCGAGGGACCGAAGCAACCTAAAAATGACATTGATGTGTACTTTGCACCTTTGGTGGAAGATTTGAAACTTCTTTGGATTCAAGGAGTAAAAATATATGTTGGTCTTCTCAAGCAAGAATTTACCCGGAGGTGCATGCTGTTCATTACAATCAATGATTATCCGGCCTTAGGGTACTCGTCTAGGCAGATTGTCAAAAGGCCTAATGGGTGTGCCAAGTGCTTAGACAAGACAACATATCGGTATTTGCATAAGTGTACGAAAATGGTGTACGTGCGACATCATAGGTTTCTAGGGAGGAACACTATATGAGCGAAAAGTTTGATAATATAGCAGAGAAAGGTGTGGATCCTCCAGATTTAACTGGCACCTAGATCATTGCAATGGTTCAACACCTGAATGTCGTGCTTGGTATAGGGAAAAGGGTGAAGGAAAAAGGCATCAAACGAAGGGAAAAGGAAAAGAGATAATTACAAATGAAGAGCTTCCCAATCAAAAGTAAAAGACCACCTCGAAGAAGAGATCGATATTTTGGGACTTACCTTACTGGAAGGATCTCGATGTGCAGCATTCCACCGATGTGATGCACGTAGATAAGAATGTGTGCGATAGCTTAATAGGGACATTGCTGAACACGAAGGACAAAATGAAAGATAGTGTCAATACACGAGTTGAAGCTAGAGAACTTAGAGGCTAGCTGGAAGGACCTATACACGACTTGAAGGAACCAGTAGAATATGTATGTACCAAAGCAGAGGCAAAAGAGGTATGTGAATCTCTATATGTCATGACATTTCCATTGGGCTACGCTGCCTGCATGAGAAATATTGTTTCAATGATAGAAAACAAACTAACAGGCATGAAGTCTCATGATTGCCATATTATGATGACACAGATGCTCCCTATTGCAATCCAAGGAGTCTTGAAACAACATGTTTGACAAGCCCTAATGAAGTTGTGATGGCCCAAAATATATCGAGCTCGTTGGGGAACCCCAAGAGGAAGGTATGATGAGCACAACAACAAGTTTCCCCTCAGTTATGAAAGCAAGGTTATCGAACCACTAGGAGCAAGGAAACACCTCCAAGGTGTTGTTTCCAACTTGGAATCCCGCACAACCCAATCACATAATTTTGTCCCCAACTTACAGTGAGGTTGTCAATCTCACCGGTTTTGCTGAAAACAAAGGATTAAATGTATTGTGTGGAAGAAAGTAATAGCTTACAGAAGTAAACAGAAAACAGTAAACAGTTGTAGATTGATTGTAAAAGAAAGGACCGGGGTCCATAATTCACTAGTGGCGGTTATCCTTAAGATAGATAACATGTTGGGTGAACAAATTACAGCGGGGCAATTGACAAACATCGAGAAATCATACATGCATATACTAATCATCTTGACTCCTTTGAGATTCGATTGGGAATTACAACATTATACATAGACTAATAATCCACCTTCAGGTTATCATCCGAACCCCCTCTAGTATTAAGTTGCAAGCAACAGATAATTGCATTACGCATTGCGTGTAAAGTAAACAATGTGATTGTTCTATGAACAAAGGATTGCTGTTTTCTCCCTAGTAGCAATAGCACATCTAGTACCTTAGAGATTTCTGTCACTTCCCCAGATTACTAGAGGCATGAACCCACTATCGAGCATAAATACTCACTCTTGGAGTTGCTAGCATCTACTTGGCCAAGATATCTACTAACAACAGAAAGCATGCAACATCACAAATAATAAAGACATGATAGAATCAATAATCAATCTGAAATAGCATCTCAATATCCATCGGATCCCCGCAAACACAACATGTAGGATTATAAATAGATGATCTTGATCATGAACGGAGCTCACAAGATCTAAACAAGATAACACAAAGGAGAAGAACCAACCATCTAGCTACTACATGGACCCGTAGTCCAAGGATGAACTACTCATGCATCACACCGGAGGCTTGCAGGGTGAATTCTCCCCTCCGACAGGGTGCCGGGAAGAGCTTCAGATCCCTCCCGATCTAGGGATGGAGATGACGGCGGCTATAGACTCTTTCGTGGAATTTTGATCGGGTACTTAGGGTTTCTGTATCGGAGGCATATTATAGTCAGAAGGGAAGGCCGAGGGGGTGCCCTAGGCGGCAACACCACCCCCTGGCGCGGCCAGGCCTGGCCCGCGAAGCTAGGTGGTGTGGCGGCCCTCTGGCCCCTCTCTGTCTCGTATTCTGGCTCTGTGTCCCCCTCGGTAAAATATTGACTTTGGCTTTTGTCCTGTCCAATTCCGAGAATATTCATTTTCTGACTTTCCTAGAACCAAAAACAGCAGAAAACAAGCAGCTAGCACTTTGGCATCTTGTTAATAGGTTAGTCCATGAAAGTGTATAAAAATACTCCAAAGTTGGAACAAAACATAAGAAAGTAGATAAAAACCAAGCATGGAACATCAAAAATTATAGATACGTTAGCAACGTATCAACATCCCCAAGCTTAACTCCTGCTCGTCCTCGAGTAGGTAAGTGATAAAAAGAAAGATTAATTTTTGAGGTGACATGCACCATCATAAACTTGATCAAAGTATTTGTAAAACATTGATAGCTGGGATCGTAGTACTTCAACTTAGCATGAAAGATAAAGTTCTAACAATAAAACAAAGTAACTATGTTCTATCGTGAAAAGGCATAAACAAAAGATTGATGAATAGCAATGCTTTGCAAGACGTTTGTTTGTTTCACATAAAGAAAACATAGCATAGTGGCATTCAACTTTTCCCTCATAGTGTAGCAAAACATAAATGCATAGGGCACCTTCAAAGTTCATAAGGGTGACTAGATACAAATAGTTTAAGAACAAGCAATATCAAAGTTATGCATGAATCAATAAGTCTTGGGACAATGCACATAGAACTAAGAATGGACACTATGCTCTCTCACTAGGTGCATAAAGATAGAAGGTGGAGACTCAACATAAAAGTAAAAGAAAGGCCTTCATGGAAGGAAGCAGGGATTCAAGTCTCATAAAGAGCTTCCAAAATTTATGGTACTTACTAGCTTTGATCTCTCATTGTCCCTATCATAAGCATATTTAGGTGATTAAGGTTAAAGTGACACAACTCAGAGGATATGCTTGACAAGTTATAAGCCGAAATATCATGCCCCTTAATTACGAGGACCGAAACTCAAGCTACTCAACTTTAGCACAAGTAAGCTCTTGTCATTCTAAGTACATATGTATCATAGAAAACCGCCAACGGGGTACCCCTTGCACATGATACATGAGCTATCCCATAATCAAAATGACAAGGCAAGCAGACAATGAGCATCTCAACGATCTTTTTATTTGCTATTTGCATAGGTTTTTATTGAGGATGCTTCATAGAGTGCTCATTATGGTTATGCTGCAGGTTTCCACCATGATTAGGCATGGCTTAGGCTAGCGGCCCAGGCGTTTCTCTAACACACATACAAACTCCATGATGTTACAAGTTCCACTTTTATTTCACACCGCCGGGATCCATAAGCAAAAGAATCATGATATCAACGGGGTATGATGTAGAAGTGCAATGTTGAAAGCGTTCCCCATGATACATGGTTCTACTAACTTCAACTTATAAAGCGCAAGCATATACGCAACAAATATGGACACAATGGTTCAAGTTTATTAAGTGTAAGAAAAGTAAAGTGTTCCATCAAGTTCGTGAGAGCTTTTATCACTAGTTTTCACATAACAAATTTAATTCGGAAGGTAGATAAAAGAATGAATATACTTGGAATAGCATATGCTAATAGGTAGGTATGGTGGACTCTTTGGAATAACTTGGTTTTATTTGGAGTTGGATGCATGAGTGGAACTCATACTTGTTTATGGAGGCTAGCAAAAGACTGGGAGCAATAATGACCATAATCATGCAAAGCGACAAAACATCATTAATTAAAGCATAAAGTGATATTACAAGTCGAAAACTAAAGGATCATAAAGGCTATGGTGATTTGGTATAGTCATAACATGGTGTGAGCATGCACCAAGTCAACCCAAATAAAGCATCAAAGGAGAATACCACAATACTATGCTTTAATATGCAAAAACAACGCATGATTCTTCCAAGGCACATTAAGCAATCTCAATTGTTTATAACAAGTCATGCTACAGAAAAAATCACTAAGAATAAAGCCAAAAAAATATCAAGCATGACATGACAAAGCATAGTCCATAGTCAAAAACAAATTCCTTTTACCACTTAAGCATGAATTTTTCCAACTCTTTTCCAATCCAAACCAAACTTATTTGAAAACTAATGTATGAAAGAGGGGGTCCAACCAATTTATTCAAGCAAACTAATAAAACCAAGCAAACGAAAACCAAAAAATAAAAAGAATACGCTCCAAGAACAACATAACTGTGCATGAAACAATAAAAATGAAGTGTTTGGAAGAAACCTGAGATTTTTATTGATGAAGAAAGGGTTGCCTTGGGCATCCCCAATCTTTGATGCTTGTAATTCTTGGATATTTCTTGGGGTGACACGGGGTGGCATCCCCAAGGTTGAGCTTTAGTGCATTCTTCATCTCATTACATCATTCTCTCCATACACCTGAAATTCTTCCTTCATACAAAACTTCACACAATCTTTATTAGCAACATCAGTGCACTCAAGATAATAAGTTTTTAGGTTCAGTTTCAACACCAATAAAACTTCCATTAAAACACAAGCTACTGTAGCACTTCCCTCAAAAAGCTCAATTCCCCAAAGAGAACTCAAAAAGGAACCAACAAGAAGCAAATGCAAATAATGGCAGAAATCTGTCAAAACAGACCAGCAGTTTAAAACAATTTTTTTCGAAGACCTTATGTTGCTCAAATAAAAAAGTGTTGAACTAACGAAAGTTATATAACAACCTGGGGCATAAGCGCAAAAAGTCACGCCTCAAACTGACGTACAGAGATTGTACACGGATTTTTACAGTGAAGCACAAAAATCTGTTTCGGGACAGCACTTTCCCAAGCATTACTTCTCTCTCATTAGAGGTTACTCTTAGCACAAAAAGCAAATAAAAAGAATAAGGATAGATTATTACAGAGTTAATAACTTTGAAGACTCATCTAAAACTTTTTGGGTTATCTCCCAATAAGTACTTTTCTTTAACGCCTATCAGTTAGGCATAAGAAGCAAGAACATAATCAAGTGTTCTCAAATAAAGAAGCATTAAGAGCAAATTTTGTTTCCATAGGAGAAGTAAAAGAAATATTCTCTCTCTTCTTAGGGAAGTGTTCTATACCTTTCTTGAGTGGGAGTTGATATTTAATGGTGTCTTCTTTCATGTCAATAATGGCACCAACAGTTCTAAGAAAAGGTCTTCTCAAAGTAATAGAGCAAGAAGCATTGCATTCAACATCCAAAACATAGAAATCAACAGGGACATAGGCATTGTTAACCATAATAAGAACATCATGAACATTCCCCATGAGTTTCTTTTTAGCATTATCATCAAGTGGGACATTTAAATAACAATCTTCAAGTGGTGGCAAATCAAGCATATCATAAATCCTTCTAGGAATAATAGAAACACTACTATCAAGATCACATAAAGCTTTGAAATAAAAATCATTCACTTTCATATTAATGATGGGTTCCCAACTATCTTCTAGTTTCATAGGAATAGAAGATTTATGTTTCATCTTTTCTTCTTTAATTTTTATGAGAGCATCAGTAATGTGTTTTGTAAAGGTCATATTCATAGCACTAGCATTAGGACTTTTAGCAAGCTTTTGTAGGAACTTAATTACTTCAGAGATGTTGCAACCATCAAGATCAAAATCAAATTTATCATCTAAAGTACTAGAGCTATTGTTTCCCGTGTTTTGAAGAATTTCAGCATTTTTATTAGAAAAGGTTCCATTGGGCTTACTAGCTTCAACATTAGTGGTAGTGATGGTAGAAACACTAATATTTCTAGCAATTTGATCTTCTCTTTCCCACTTAGCATGCAATTCATCTAATAGTCTAACATTTTCACCAATTCTAACTTGTATGGCATTAGTAGCAACAAAGGGATTTTCAATAGTTTCAGGTTTAGCATCCATTTTATTAATCAAAGAGGATTCTGCTTCAGACAAAGATGATATATTTCTTTCAGCATTTGAAAGTTTTAATTGTAAACTAGGAATTTCCCTATTTAAACTCTCAATTTGATGACTAATATTTATCAAAATGGTAGATTGTTCTTCCATAGTTTTAGTAAATAATTTATTTTGGTCATATTGCATTTGCATGAAGTTTTTAGTGGCGCTTTCAACTTCTAAAATTCTTCCTTCACTAGGTATTCCAGATTTGCCATGATAACCATAAGTATTATTAGGAGGGTAAGGCCTATAATTATTATTACCATAAGCATTGTTACCAAAATTATTATTTCTTATAAAGTTCACATCAACATGCTCTTATTGAGCAACCAAAGAGGCTAAGGGAACATGATTTGGATCAATATGAGCTTTCCCATTAACAAGCATAGACATAATAACATCAATTTTATCACTCAAGGAGGAGGTGTCTTCAACACAATTTACCTTCTTACCTTGTGGAGCTCTCTTGGTGTGCCATTCAGAATAGTTAACCATCATATTATCCAGAAGTTTTGCTGCATCACCCAATGTAATTTTCATAAAGGTACCTCCGGTAGCAGAATCCAGTAGATTTCTTGAAGAATAGTTCAATCCTACATAAAAGGTTTGGATAATCATCCAAGCAGTCAGTCCATGAGTGGGACAATTCTTTACCAAAGATTTCATTCTTTCCCAAGCTTGAGAAACATGTTCATTATCAGATTGTTTAAATTTCATTATTTCACTTATCATAGATATAATCTTAGCAGGGGGATAGTATTTTTCCAATGAAAGCATCCTTGCATTTAGTCCAAGAATCAATACTATTTCTAGTTAGGGATTGTAACCATTCTTTAGATTTTCCTCTTGAAGAGAAAGGAAACAATTTAAGCTTAGTAATATCCCCATCTATATCCCTATGATTTTGCATCTCACAAAGTTCAACAAAGTTATTAAGATGAGCAGCAGCATCTTCAGTACCAATACTAGAAAATTGTTCTCCCATAACAATATTAAGCAAGGCATGTTTAATTTCAAAGAAAGTAGCTTCAGGAATAGGTGGAGAAATAGGTGTGCACATGAAACCATTGTTGTTGGTGGTAGTGAAGTCACACAACTTAGTGTTTTCAAGAGTAGTCATTTTTTATGTTTTTAATAAAGAAAGCAAACTAGTACAACTATTTTTTGTGTGTTTTTCATAAAGAAACAAGCAAACAAAGCAGAAAATAAACTAAGCAAAACAAAAATAACAAAGTAAAGAGATTGGTTATGAGGGACTCCCCTTGTGAAGATGTCCTTGACTCCCTGGCAACGGCGCCAGAAAAATAGCTTGATGGCCTGAAATATATCGAGCTTGTTGGGGAACCCCTAGAGGAAGGTATGATGAGCACAGCAACAAGTTTTTCCTCAGTTATGAAACCAAGGTTATCGAACCAGTAGGAGCAAGGAAACACCTCCCAGGTGTTCTTTCCAACTTGGAATCCTACACAACACAATCACAGAACTTTGTCCCCAACTTACAGTGAGGTTGTCAATCTCACCGGTTTTGTTAAAAACAAAGGATTAAATGTATTGTGTGGAAGAAAGTAATAGCTTGCATAAAGTAACAGAAAATAGTAAACAGTTGTAGATTGATTGTAAAAGAAAGGACCGGGGTCCATAATTCACTAGTGGCGGTTCTCCTTAAGATAGATAACATGTTGGGTGAACAAATTACAGCGGGGCAATTGAAAAACATCGAGAAAGCATACATGCATATACTAATCATCTTGACTCCATTGAGATTCGACTTGGCATTACAACATTATACATAAAGTGTAATCCAACTGCATCTATGACTAATAATCCACCTTCAGGTTATCATCCGAATCCCCTCCAGTATTAAGTTGCAAGCAACATATAGTTGCATTACGCATTGCATGTAAAGTAAACAATACGATTGTCCTATGAACAAAGGATTGCTATTTTCTCCCTAGTACCAACAACACATCTAGTACCTTAGAGATTTCTATCACTTCCCCAGATTACTAGAGGCATGACCCACTATCGAGCATAAATACTCACTCTTGGAGTTGCTAGCATCTACTTGGCCAAGATATCTACTAACAACGGAAAGCATGCAAGATCACAAATATTAAAGACATGATAGAATCAATAATCAATCTGAAATAGCATCTCAATATCCATTGGATCCCCGCAAACACAACATGTAGGATTACAAATAGATGATCTTGATCATGAACGGAGCTCACAAGATCTAAACATGATAGCACAAAGGAGAAGAACCAACCATCTAGCTACTACATTGACCCGTAGTCCAAGGATGAACTACTCACGCATCACACCGGAGGCTTGCATGGTGATGAAGAAGGCCTCCAGGGTGAATTCTCCCCTCCGGCAGGGTGCCGGGAAGAGCTTCAGATCCCTCCCAATCTAGGGATGGAGATGACGGCAGCTATAGACTCTTTCGTGTAATTTTGATAGGGTACTTAGGGTTTCTATATCGGAGGCATATTATAGTCGGAAGGGAAGGCCGAGGGGGTGCCCTAGGTGGCCACACCACCCCCTGGCACGGCCAGGCCTGGCCCGCGCGGCCAGCTGGTGTGGCGGCCCTCTGGCCCCACTCAGTTTCGTATTCTGGCTTTGTGTCCCCCTCGGTAAAATATTGACTTTGGCTTTTGTCCCGTACAATTCCGAGAATATTCATTTTCTGACTTTCCTGGAACGAAAAACAGCAGAAAATAGGCAGCTGGCTCTATGGCATCTTGTTAATAAGTTAGTCCAAGAAAGTGAATAAAAATACTCCAAAGTTGGAACAAAACATAAGAAAGTAGATAAAAACCAAGCATGGAACATCAAAAATTATAGATACATTAGCAACGTATCAAGTTGTGTAAGTTTTTCCACACAATTTCTCAGAAGGTGATAAACCCTAATGATTTGGATAGCCTACAAAAAGATGTGGTGGAGACACTATGCCAGTGGAAATCATATTCCCTCCGTTGTTCTTTGATATCATGATACATCTCATCATCCATATTGTGCAAGAGATAAGAATGTGTGGTCCAGTCTATCCGATAAGCATGTACCATTTCAAAGATACATGGTCATTCATAAGCACGACATGAGGAACCGAGCACATCCATAGGGGAGCATCGTCGAGGGCTATGTAACCGAAGAGGTCGTTTAGTTCTGCCATGATTACATGAAGCCTCTTGAACCGATAGGTGTACCCCATTCTATCCATTCTGGAAAGCTTCATGGTGTCGAAACGGCCAGAAAGACGAGGATCAATCCAAGTGCAGATTATTATGGCAAGGCACATTTCCATGTGCTGAAACACTTTGATATTTCACTCCATTCATGGATGAACAGAAATGCAGTTTACAAGAAATGTATCCGACGAAAAAATCAATTGACAAACTCCACGAGATGAGTTCAACAACTGGTTCAAAGAGCGACTACAAAAACTCCATACTGATGATCTCATTCTTACTTGTCTAGTGAGAGGACCAACATGGCAAGCCAGGCAGTTTCAGGGCTACAAAATCAATGGGTACACATTTGCTACAAAAGCAAAAGATGCAACAACAAAGATGCAAAATAGCGGTGTTAGCTTATATGTAGAGGAACAAACCAGGGTAAAACGTCTTTACTATGGATACATAGAAGAGATTTCGGAGCTAGACTATGTGGATTTCAAAATTGCATTGTTCCGTTGGTGCTAGGTTCCTAAGTCTTATGTGAAACCAAATTACGGGGGTTATACTACAGTGAACCTTGGCCATATGGCTTTCAGCAACGAGCAATTCATACTAGCTCAACAAGTTCATCAAGTCTTCCACATTGTCGACCCGAAGAATAAGAATAGGCACGTGGTTATGGAATCAAAAAGGAGTATCGTCGGTGTTGACGGCGTGATCTCCGAGGAATAATACAACAGGGAGACAACCGGCACTTCAAGCTTGGTCACTTAGGGAGACGAAGACTGTTGGGGGGGATACCCCCGGGTAGGGTCACGCCGGGGTATAAAGGCCGAGCTAGCCGAGGTACGGCAAGGTCAAAGAAAGTGCTAGCCGAGTCAACTCAAGGCAGGCCGAATCACGGAGTAACCTGGACCAGGGGATATCCACCTAACTGGGTCTCCGCCGACTTATGTTATATGTCGGCAGGATATATCTAACTTGTATGCAAGTACAGGTGTGGCTGGATTAACCAGGCATGATCCGGGTTATATCAGGCTTGCAAGAGAAGGAAGGTATCTCGCTGGTCAAAAGGAGGTCACTGTACGTAGAGCATGAGCGAAGCGGACAGAGGCTAGGACCACCGAGGCGTGGCCGACAAGGGTGACGTTGCCTGTGTCGGATGACGCTGGCGCCGCAGAGGCTCACGTAGCCTCTGCATGGCTTACGACGGGGAAAAGTGACCCGGTCGGTTTACTATTTTGGGAAGAGGCATATTCCTTGGAATATGCCTCCACGTATTCCCTAATGGGAGAACTAGCCACCCCTATATAAGGAGGGCTAGGGCCTCTGTACAAGGGGTTGATCTCTAGTGCGTTTGGTCTTTACTTGTTTAGTTCTAGTTTCCTGGATGCTAGCTAGTGGTGAGAGTAAGAGAGTTCCTTCTTCCTCCTCTCCCCAATACAGCTCAAGGAGCACTTGTAACCTTGGAATATCATTGAATACAAAACAACTGTGTGAGGAATCACTACACTATCCTTCCTTGGATTCCTCTAGTGCATTTTGTCCCCACCTTTAGCCTGTCCATGGCATCTGTCGTGACACCACCACGATAGTTGGCGCCCACCGTGGGGCTAGCGGCGCTAGCAGGAGTGAAGATCCGGACGGGAATCCTCATCGGCATCGGCGAACGCATCGTCTCCGGGCTCGTTCAGCACTTTGGAGCGCTGTACTTCGTCAGCGATAACGCAGGCTGCTTCGGCAAGCGACCTCTCCTGCGCAACGGCCTCTTCGTCAAGCTTGGCGCGCACAAGATCTACGTCGCTGTCGATGTGTCGTGCGTTCATCCGCGGCACGTCATCAAGGGAGGCGAGCCACCCCTTAGTGCGGCTCGCAGGGCGCGTATCACTCGCTCCCCAGACCGCGCCGAGGTGATGATGACTGCACCTGGCGCTGGCGCGAGCAAGGATCCAGCACCAGGTCCGGAGGTAACACCCAAAGCACCGAGGAAAAGTAGAGGTCCTCTGCTAGAGAGGCCAGAGAATGTGCTGCAGCAGGTAATAGATAGCTTGGCAAGCCCCATAGCAACAGTGGTAGATCCGGCTCAGGCACAGGCTGAGCTAGAGGAGACTAGGCAGAAAATCCTAGAGGGTGCAAAAAAGATAGCCGCGGCTCACCAGTCGTTGAACATGACGCTGCGTGAGTATGCAAAGGCGAACAATGTAGATGCTGTAAAAGTGAAGGGGAGAAACCTCATGAGTGAAATGAACAAAGAAGGTGATACTATAATTGAGGAATCAGAGAACTGTCTGTCCGTGGGGCTGCCGAAGTACAGTACCCCGGCAAAGAACCTCAGGGCAGCAGATGCAGCTGCATCCGAGCTAGAGGGTTTGACGGGTGAAGCCCGGCAGAGACAGCAGGAAAGGGTCAATGAGTTGGTTCGGATCGCAAACACACAGAATGAGGAGTTGCTCAGGGCAAACCCGGATAGAGCTGGGGCCTCCAAAATCATTTATTCGGTAGTAGGTAACCTGGAGAAATCCGCTGGAGCTGCATCGTCTCCTCATGGTGGTCCTAGGAGAGAAGAAGTAGTAACCTCGGCCAGGAGGAACAAGCAGATAGTCCCATATGACCCGGCAATGGCAGGGAAAGGAAAAGCAGTGCAAGGAAATGAGGATCGACGAAGTGTGAGCCGAGGTGAAGCTGGCCGAGGTAACCGCGACCAAGGCAATGCCAGTCAGAGGAACGTTGTGAGCGGCAATGTTGGACAGTGTAACCCGGCGGATGCAGGACAACCGCAGCAGCGGAATATACCACGACAAGAGCGCAGTGCCGACCAAGGTATGCAACAGAGAGCAGCTCCACAAGAGCAAGATAGATATAACGATGGTGATTCGGAGATGGTGAACACTGGGTATCCCAGGCCGGACTATCACGTGATAGGGTCAAGATTGGGAAGCAGGAACTTGATGCCAGGTTAAAACTGGATCAGCTGTATAGGTCGGAGCAAATTGAGTGTCAAGGTCCTCCGGGTCCAGCGTGTTTTGGGCCCCGGATCATGAAGGAGCCCCTAGTACCTAACTTCTAGCTACCTAGAGGCACTAAGACATATGATGGCAGCACAAAGCTAGAGGATTGGTTGATTAACTATGTAATAGCGGTAAAAATTGCTACAGGCAACTTGAGATGGGCTGTGAGATATGTACCTCAGATGCTGGAGGGGCCAGCAAGGGTATGGCTAAACAATTTGCCACCCGGAAGTATTAACTGTTGGATCGATTTTGGGGAAATGTTTGTCAGTAATTTCTCAAGCACGTATCAGAGACCCAACAGACCACAGACCCTAGCAATGTGCAAACAGAGACCGAATGAGACAGACCGGGAATTCTTGACCCGCTGGTGCACAGTGCGAAACTCATGTGAGGGTGTGATTGAGTCGCAGGCCATAGCTTGGTTGCGCAAGGGTGCAGATATGCAAGCATGCTATGGCAAAGGTTGCAAAGAGATATGCCAACTATATTGGTAGAAACAATCCGGATTGTTGATTCATATTCCTTGGGTGATCCGACGTAGCCTAGGCTCATGTCAAACGAGTCAAGCGAGGAGTACTATCAGCGAGATGGGGCCGGTTCATCCCGGAGAAATGATTACCAGGGTAAGAGAAGAGATGACAGACTGGATTACCGGTACAGTTCGCAACAAGTTGCTGTTGTGAATCAGGACCAACCCGGAGCAGGAAGCAGTCAACGCCAAAAAACGGGAGGACAGCAATGGACACCAAGAAACGATGGTAAGAAAACTTGGACGGCAGAGCAGAAGAAATAGTGGGAGGAAAAGAAGGACCGTCCAAGGTACACTTACGAGGCAATGCTGGATCAGCCGTGTAAATTTCACACGCCAAATCCGAGTAACCCAGCGGGTCACACAACCCGTCAGTGTGAGTGGATGAGGAAAATAGAACAAAGTGTTTCGGGCAATGCTCGGGCACCTCAGAATGATCAACCTCGGCAGGAGTTACCCCGGCAGCAATTGCTCTTCGGAGCGAACACGCAACAGTTAATGTTTCCACCCCCTCTGCCGAGGTATGAAAACCATGAGAGAAGGGATGCAGTGCATTAGGTGGAGAACCAGAATCAACCGGATCAAAGGTACCCCGGGAACGAGGGGAGAAATGAGTACAGGGAGCATCACCAGAGTTACTGTGTGTTCACCACAGAAGAGACAGATAGAAAGAGCTTGCAGCGCCGACATATGGAGGTAAATGCAGTTATGCCGGCCGTGACGAGGTATATGCCTTGGTCAGATCAGGAGATTACCTGGAGGATCAAAGATCATCCGAAGCTTATGCCAAGTCCTGGTTCGTATGCACTGGTGTTGGATCCAACATTCTTGGGCCTAACATCAATGTGAGGTTCTTGAAGGTACTAATTGACAATGGCAGTAGCATGAACATCATGTATGTGGACACGATGCGCAAGTTGGGTATCTCGGAGAACATGCTCCAAGCTACAAGGGCAACTTTCCATGGCATTGTGCTAGGCATTTCTTGTGAACTCATAGGCAAGGTCCGGGTTGATGTATTGTTCGGCACGAGTGATAACTGCCGGACCGAGAATTTGGAGTTCGAAGTTGTCAATTTGGAGAGCGCATATCATGCATTGCTCGGCAGGCCAGCCCTGAACAAGTTCATGGCAAGTACTCACATCAGTTACCTAAAGATGAAGCTGCCCGGGCCAAATGGTGTGATTACCATAAATGGTGATTTCCAACGTTCCATTGAGTGCACGTCAGCCGGGTCTAACCTGGTCGAGTCACTCGTGATCGTGCAGGAGAAGACAAAAATCCAGGAGGTGGCGCCATTGGCTCAGTCCGCGCAGTAGTATATGCCGACTCTGAGTAACCCGCATGGTAGCGTCTCATTTCAAGCGACAAAGGATACCAAAAAAGTGCCTGTTGATGATATGTTCCCAGGGCGCACCGTAACAATTGGTGCCGGGTTAAATGACAAATAGGAAAGAGAGCTCGTCAACTTCCTCCGTGAGAATTGGGATATTTTTGCTTGGTCCACACAGGACTTGCAAGGTGTTCTGAGGGAGTTGGACGAGCACTCTTTGAATGTGAGACCCGGAGCAAAGCCGGTGAAGCAACCTCTCTGCCGCTTCACCGAAGACAGGAGAAAGGTCATAGGAGATGAGATAGCTCGGTTGCTAGCAGCTGGATTTATCATGGAAGTGCTTTACCCAGATTGGTTGTCTAATCCGGTGCTGTGGAGAAGAGGAAGGACGATCCGAACATGGTAGTGGTTTGGCGCATGTGTATCGATTACACGAACCTGAATAAGGCGTGTCCAAAAGATCCATTCCCATTGCCAAGGATAGACCAAGTCATAGATTCTACTGCTGGGTGTGAGTTGTTGTCGTTCATTGATGCATATTCTGGTTTCCACCAGATACCCCTGAACCCAAGTGATTAAATAAAGACTGCGTTTATCACCCCGTATGGGGCTTATTGCTATCGCGCCATGCCGTTTGGTTTACGTAATGCAGGGGCAACGTACCAAATATGTATGCAGAAATGTTTACACGGCCAAATTGGTCAAAATGTGCAGGTATATGTGGATGATGTTGTTATAAAGACCAAGGAAAGCAAAACGCTCCTTGACGATATCAAGCAAACATTCGCGAACCTAAGGAGGTTCTGAATGAAGCTTAACCCGGAGAAATGTACCTTCAGTGTCTCGGCTGGAAAATTATTCGGATTTCTTGTCTCTAGCCGAGGTATCGAAGTTAATCCGACTAAAATGCGGGCCATAGAGCGAATGGAACTGCCGAAGTTCCTTAACGATGTCGAGAATTTCACTGGTTGCCTGGCATCCTTAAGTCGGTTTGTATGTCGGTTGGGAGAAAAGGCACTGCCTCTCTATCAACTCATGAAAAAGTCGGACAACTTCATTTAGACGCCACAGGCCAATGAAGCCATTATCCAGTTGAAAAAGATGTTAGCCACTACACCAGTGTTAGCCTCTCCACTATCAAAGGAGCCAATGTTGCTCTATATAGCCGCAACCAACCGACTTGTAAGTGCAGTAATTGTGGTAGAGCGCGACGAAGAGGGTAAGTCAGTGCAAAGGCCAGTATACTATCTGAGCGAGGTATTGTCAGCTTCGAAACAAAACTATCCCCACTATCAGAAGATGGCATATGGTGTGTACATGGCAGCTAAGAAGCTAAAGCACTATTTTGAAGAGCACCCCATCAAAGTAGTATGTGAAGCCCCTATATCCGAGATAATGAGCAACAAGGATGCAAGTGGCAGGATTGCAAAATGGGCAACTGAGCTAGCCCCTTACACGCCACAATATGACAGGAGAGAAGCAATCAAGTCTTAGGCTGTGGCTGACTTTTTTGTGGATTGGGCCGAGGTACAATATGAGCCACCATTGCCAGATCCCAACTACTGGAGAATGCACTTTGACGGATCAAAAACAAAAACCGGGTTAGGTGCCGGAGTTGTGCTTACCTCGCCTAAGAGGGACCAGCTGAAATACGTACTACAGATCCACTTCACAGCATCTAACAATGTTGCAGAATATGAGGCACTTGTGCATGGGCTCAAAGTGGCAAAAGAGGTTGGAATACGTCGGATCCAATGCTTCGGTGACTCGGATCTCGTATTTCAGCAAGTCTCCGGACAATGGGACGCTTTGGATGCAAATATGGCATCGTATAGATTTCATGTGAAAAAGATATCGGGATACTTCGAGGGATGCGAATTTCATCATATACCTCGGGTGGAAAATGAGGCTGCCGACGTATTGTCAAAGCTCGGATCAACCCGACAAGCAATCCCACCAGGGGTAGAACTAGAGCACCTCAGAAAACCATCTATCAGGCCATCCCCGGAATCCGACTCAATTTTGATCCTGGCTGATCCAGAGCCCGGAGCTGTACCCATGGACATTGATGTGGGAAGTGGTTCGCGAAACCCGGGGACTGCCTTGGCAAACCCGGGGACTGCTTCGAAGGACCCGGGGACTCTGCAGCGTGATCCGGTTGAAGTTATGCCGGTGGATCAGATGGAAATTGATGAGGATGTGTTCCCTGTACGAGCTATACCAGCTTGGGCACTGCCCATATTTCAATTCCTGAAAGATGGAACTTTGACCAGTGAGGAGGTGCTTTCCAGGCAAACTCAGAGGAGGCCAAAAGCCTACACGATCATCAATTCCGAGCTATACAAGAGAAGTGTGACAAATGTCCTCCAACGATGTGTTGACCCGGAAGAAGGGCTTGACATCCTCCGGGATATACATCAAGGGGAATGTGGGCATCACGCCTCGTCCAGAGCTTTGGTAGCAAAGGCCTTCCGTCATGGGTTTTACTGGCCAAGTGCCTTGGAACAAGTAGAGGATCTGGTAAGAAAGTGCAATGGTTAAGATATGCTACCAAGACACATATGTCTATGTCGGAACTCAAGACCATACCAATTACCTGGCCATTTGCCGTATGGTGTTTGGATATGGTTGGCCCGTTTAAACTAGCAAGAGGGAACATGACCCACATCTTGGTCATGGTTGACAAGTTTACCAAATGGATTGAGGTGAAGCCAATAAGAAAGTGTGATGGAGCTACAGCCGTAACATTCCTCAGAGATATCATCTTGAGATACGGTTATCCTCATAGTATCATAACAGATAATGGCACAAATTTTGATGAAGGAGCATTTGCATGTTTCTGCCAAGATAAGAAGATCTGACTGGATGTTGCCTCGGTAGCCCACCCCCATCAAACGGGCAAGTGGAGAGATCCAACGGATTAGTGTTATCCGAGTAGAAGAACTACCCGCGGTGTTGTGGAGTTTAAGAACAAATCTGAATCAATCAACATGCTATATGCCATTCTTTCTGGTATATGGGGCAGAAGCTGTATTACCAGCCGACATAGAGCATGATTCGCCTAGAGTCACCCAATACACAGAAGCCGAAGTGCAAGAAGGCCGGCAAAATGATGTTGATCTGCTGGAAGAAGCGAGAGAATTGGCATTGTCCAGATCCGCCATATATCAGCAAAATCTCCAACACTATCACAGCCGGAAAGTAAACCCCCGGATTTTCCGGGAAGGTGATCTGGTACTCCGGTTGGTACAACGTACCGCTGGCATGCACAAGTTATCCCCCCATGGGAAGGGCCATTCATCATGAGCAAAGCATTGCACAATGATTCTTATTATCTTATCGATGCAAAACCACAGGAGAAGAACAAGGCGAATAGGTCTGGCGAGGAATCTAAGCGTCCATGGAATGTAGCTCTACTTCGTCCTTTCTACACTTAGCAGAGAACTGTGTGTATCCGAGTCTCTCATATGTCGGTATGTATGCCGGCAATGAGCTTATCAATGAAATGTTGGCACCTCGAGCAGTAACTCGAGGACTGCCATAATAATATTTGTTGTCTTCTGTACTTGTTATAATTTTTATGTTGGGTGGTTTAAGTCGCTTCTGCCTAAGCCGGATTAGTAGTGTGTGAGCACCAAAAACTAACTCTTCGACTTGCTGCTGTCCAACAAGATTTGGCTTCATGGCAAGCACGAGAACAAGTTTGGAATTGCGTAGCACATAAAAAATGACTAAGGAGAAGAACGTGATCGAGCCGACATTTGTTATTTGGACTAACTTTGTGTTTACCTAGTTTTTGCTATGTTGAATTATTTTGAGCTAGTCTTAAAGTTTCTAAGTATTGTTAAATCAATTTTTGAAACTCGGACTCGTAAGTTATGAAACCAAACCAAGGTAGACACGAGCCGAGCCAAGAAATTGGGGGAACAAGAAAATGAAACTCGGGGACTATGCCCAAGTTAATCCGGCACAAGCAACTTAGTAGCAAAATATAACTTATGTGCTTAATACATTTGCACTAGGCATACTGGGGATCTGATAAACTGCAAAGTGTTTTTAATCAAGGAGCGGTAGGGGAGGTAACTCGGTGCCAACAGGTGGAACTCCAGCCTCGGCTTGAGTGTTACCTTCGTCCTCTTCAGCGTCTGAGGCTTCGCTCTCATCTTCTTCGCCCGAACCATCTTCGACGTATTTGTCGTCATCGACATCGAGAAAGCTTGGTCCCTCGTTCCATTGATGGATGGGGGCATATTGAATAAGGTTATGGGCGCAAGCCTTGCACCGAGCTACACAATCCGGATCAGTGGACCACCTTGACCCAGTGCGCATGCGCTCGAGAAGATCGAGATTAATTTTCTCGTACCATTTAAGCACGTAGTGGAGAATGGTCTCAGCTCCGGCACGTCCAGCGGATTCCCTCCAGAGGTCAAGTTGAGTCCCGCACTCCATTAACTTGCTGATTAAAGCAGCGGAACCCTCCGGAGTATCTTCACCAGGCCAAAGGGCATTGAAGACGTGGATTGCTGCGCCTAGAATATCCTTACCATGGTTCTTCAGAATCTCGACGCGAGAAGACAAGCTGACCAGCAGGTCCTCCAGATCAAGAGGAATGGTGCCAGGACCAGATGGAGTACCTCTCTGCTGGCGGAACTTGGTAATAGCGTTGCATGCAATAGCATCACCCTCCGGAAATTTGTCTGGAAAAACAAGACAAGTGAAATAAGTAAAGGAGGTTGACCCGGAGAGATTCATGCCGGCAGAAGAAAAAGAACTTACGAGAGATATGGCCGTGGATCCGGGTTAGCTCCATGGTGTAGTTGTCGTGCCTCTTCCGAAGTTGCACAAGTTCAGTATTTGCCGACTCAAGCTTAATGTCGGCCTCCTTAAGAAATTCTTGGTCCTTGGAAATTTGGAGGTTTAGGCGTTCTTGCTCTTTAGTGAAATCTTGGCCAGCTTTGTCCATTTCAGATTTGTGGAGCACCTTGAGCTTATTCATCTCTGCCTTGAGCTTGGCAATTTCATCATCCTTGGTCTGGAGGAGGGCGAGCTCATCATCTTTCTTTTTGAGTTCAGCCTGATGCTGTCCTACTTGTTCGAGAAAATGCAGCATCATATCAGGCACGAGCACACTATCTTCAAGAGATGCTGAAATAGTTTGTTGACCCAGCAAAGCCGAGGTATGAATATTTGCCGAGACAAGGAGATAAGCGCAGAGGAAGATTAAGCAGAAGTGACTTACACTTTATTTCGTCCAAGTTTTTCCTCATGAGGATGTTCTCAACTTCCACTCCAGCTGCGCAATCCGAATGATAAATTAGCACGGCAAGAAAAACAAAGTAAGGTGGAAAAAATCTATGGAGAAAACTTACCCCTTTTCTCGAACTCAGCGAGAAGTGTAGAATGTTTCACGCGTAGCATCTTGTGAGTGTCCAGGAGACGCTGAAACTTAGCGCTCCGGTGATTGGTGGTCACCTGGAAAGAGTACAAAGGGATAGCTCAGTAATGTGCATATTCGAAGTGTACAAAATCTGGGCCAAGTGGAACTTAACCCGACTCTAGGTGTGTGGATATTCGAAGTGTACAAAATCCGGGCCAAGTGGAACTTAACCCGGCTCTAGGTGTGTGTATATTCGAAGTGTACAAAATCCGGGCCAAGTGGAACTTAACCCGGCTCTAGGTGTGTGCATATTCGAAGTGTACAAAATCCGGGCCAAGTGGAACTTAACCCGGCTCTAGGTGTGTGCATATTCGAAGTATACAAAATCCGGGCCAAGTGGAACTTAACCCGGCTCTAGGTGTGTGCATATTCGAAGTGTACAAGATCCGGGCCAAGTGGAACTCAACCCGGCTCTAGTGTGTGCATATTCGAAGTTACTAAGGAGCTACACTAATTCTCTAGGGAGCATCTGGCCGAGTAACAAGTTACTCCCCCGGAGGCACGGGGACTAATGGTTATATGGCTAGGTATCTAATACATGGTAAGGTAAAGGCGAAATAGCGTACCTCCATCATCAGACCCGCTAGGTTGATTGCCTTGGCAGTTGTGTTCATCTGTGCAGCAAACTCGGCAGGCCCAAATTTCTCAGGGAGATCATCGTTATGAATGAACTCCGCCTTTCTCTAGTTGTTGACGAACTCGATCAAGGCCGGAGGATAGCGTTCTCTGCTGAGCATGTGGGGCGCGACCAGACCCTTGGAGTGGGCCTCCCTTCTCTCAACTTGTGCAACAGCAGGGCTGGTGTGCAAGACAAGTTGCGCATCAGCTGATCCAACAGAAGTGTCTTTCTTTGGAGGGGTCTTCTGCGGAAGCATGGACGTGAGCGTGCGCTGTCCAGCATCGATGGTTGCTGCCCTAGCGGCATCAGAAACTTTCTTGCCCTTGGGCTGCTGCTGAGAAGTTGAGGTTTAGGCGGCAGATTTGCCCTTGGGCACGGCCTTGGGCACAACCTTGGTGCTAGCTTTGGTGCTGGATGTGTCTTCTCGCCGAGTCTTGGAAGACTCGGACGAGGCAGAAAGAGTTTGTGCTGCTAGTACTCGTGCTGCTGGCGCAGGTGCTGGCGTTGGTGTTGATCTTGGCGGGGGTGCTGAAGGAACCTTGGTGGTAGCTGGCTGCGGATGACCGAAAGAGGAGCTGGGAGCAACCGCAGCCTCGACAGAACCACCTCCCATGTTCCGAGGTTGCCCTCCTCTTGATGAGGTGGGCTAGAACCTGGAGCAGTCGCTGGACCCTCTAGAATGGGGCTCAGCGGGCGAGAGTCATCGCCATGAGGGGCAGAAGGGCTATGTCGGAGCGGTGAGGCAATGCCAGATCCGCTCTGAGGAACCTCCACCACCGCCCTACCGAATCAAACGACGAACAATAAGTTACAACCAAAGGAAGGCACGAAGCAGAAAATTGGATAAGGAAAAAATGGCTTACTCATCCGAGGTCAAAGGCTCCTTGGGCTTCCGAGCCCTCCGGGTTATGGCCTTTGTTTTAGGCTTGGTGGCAGCTTTGTCCGCGGACTTTTTTCGCCTTTTGGTTGGCTTAGAAGGTCCGGAGGAAGATGCGGATGCGGCTCCCCTTTTCTTTGGTGCGACCGGGACTGGCTCACCCGTGGCAAGGGGAGGATCTTCATGGATCTGCCCACCGGGGTTAGCTGATGGTGGAAAAGCGTAAGAAAGGGGGACAGCGTCAAATGCCTCCATCACCTCAACGTCGGAATCATCTTCATCGTCAGGCCAATCTCTAATGGGAAAGAGTTTACCGGTGTGCCGCTTGGTCGCATCAGGGAACAGCAGGAACATCTCCTGATCTGGTTCCTCCTCGTCCGGGGTATCTCGATCAGGCGCCCACTTATGAGAAGGCTCGGTGCCATCCTCAAGAGTTTGCTGAAGAAACATCTAAGAAAGAGAAAGTGCAAAGGAATCAAACATACCACAAAATCCGACGTATGATCTAACTCGGAAAAGAATTGGGGCACGAAAGTTACCGCAGGAGGAAGCCTATCTCGGCAGAAGTGCTCGATCCCCCACTCCCAATCAGCGGAGAAGTTGTTGGTGGTGGTAAAGAGGTCCTTGACCCGGTGGTAAATCTCGGTGTTGCTCAACTCCAATGAGGAGGTCCGGTTGGGGTCAAGGCGCCAGCTCATATGGCAAAGTTTATGCGTGTGTTTCTGGAGGGGGAGATCCGGTTGCGGACGAGGGTGATCATTGCGTCTTCGTTGCGCAATCCTAGATCTTTCAGCTCCTGGAACTGTTTGTTGACTTGGTTCGCTAGGACTGTCGGTTTTTTCGGGATCTAGTCCCACAGATCTGGATTAGGAGGACCCGGAGCATAGGGGCGCAGCCAGATCAGATCTTCATCCAGGCCATTTCTGACATAGAAGAAGGTTCGGGCCCAGCCATTGCAGGATTCAAGCCCCGTGACTCGGGGAAAGATGGATAGCTTCCGAGGAGAGATAGATGCAGCGCCGAACTACGTAAGTTGCTTGTCCTCCGGGTCAAGCTCTCTATTCGGAATTACATTTCGGTGGAGACCAAAGAAACGGATCCAGAGCTCCTTAGTGGGACACTATCCGGCATAGCCCTCTATGGTGGAAGCAAAGGCAGAAAGAGAGGTGATGGCATTCACCGGGAGGTGATGTGGTTGAAGCTCGTAGGTATTGAGCCAATCATGGAAGAAGTCACTGACGGGGAGACCGAACCCACATTGGAAGTGAGAGAGGAACACAACAAACTCACCCGGATTGGGTGAGGGAGCAAGCTCCTCGGTGGCGAGGTGGGCGATGACACCCTCCGGGATACGCCGGGTGTGGTACAACCAGTCAAGATCGTCCTTGCATACCTAGGACCCAGCCCAAGCGCCACGGTCGGCGTTCCCTGCTTCCTCCTCCATTTCCTGCTCCGAGACGACAAGTTCTTCCTCTATCATCTCTAAGTCGCTGTCCTCACTGGCCCTAGCGGCGGTGGGGGGCAGTGGCCTAGACTGGCGCGGACCCGTGGCGGAGGAGATGCGCGGGGGTGGCGGCGACGTTGGTGCGCAAGGGACAGTGCAGCAGCGGCACAGCTAAGCAAGTGCGGCGGCGGGGGCGCTGTCACTGGAGAGGAAGAGGAAGAAGAAGAGGCAGAGGGGCGCTAAGGTGGGGAAAAGACCCAAGGGGCGCGCCCCTCCCCTATTTAACCACGCCCTAGAGGGTTAGTGGGATCGTGCTGTGCGGATGGGCCACACCGTGTGGCCATGTACAATCTGGATCAACCAACCAGAAATGAGCCACAGGAAGGGCCACAGGGCGCAGGAGATCCCACGAAGTGACGTGGTGATACAGTGAACGAGGAGACAGACACGATGTGACGTGACCAATACTAATATCTAACAATAACTGCGGTGGTTACTGGCGTAGGCCCTTAAAACGAAGCAAAGTAATGATTACCCTCCACGTGGGGAAGCATACGAGAGAAGGAAGAATAACTCGGATGGGTATGAGGTAACTGATGGGTTTGTAGCATGGAAAACAAAAAAATTCTACCGCAAGAACAAACAAAACCTAGATCTAATCTAGATAAAAGCCAAGATCTAATCTATTAGACATGAGCAACGAGATAGATAGGAACTAACCCTCGTAGATCCGAAAGCATTAACGAGATTAGATCTCGTGGTTGATGTAGTCGATCACTTGCCGATCTCAAGATCGTGTGGACGATCCTTCCGGCGTCGCGTTCTAGCAGCGCTTCCGCAGTCGGTCAAGTGGATGATCCTTCCGGCGCCGCGTTTCGGCAGCACTTCCGCAATCGGTCACACGTGCGGAGTCGAAGTAGACCTTCCTCTCCTCGTTCCAGCAAGCAGCGGAGGTAGTAGATCTTCTCCACGGAGTCCCAGCAGCACGACGGCGTGGTGGTGGTGGTGGAGTAGAGAATTCTGCAGGGCTTCGCCTATGCCTGTGCAGAAGAAAGGTGGAGGAGAGAGGCGGCAGAGATTGGAGTTATGAGAGCAAGGGAGGAGGGGGCGCCCCTGCCCTTCTATTTAAGGGGGGAGGGCGCCTTGGGGAAGGGGAGTCCTACAAGGACTCCCCTCCCCTAGGCCGGCGGATTGGGGAGTGGGGGGAGGAGTCCTCCTCCCCCACGACTCCTAGTCTTGACCCACCAGGACTCCTTGATCCTTATCTTGATTTTCAAGCAAACTCCAAGATATCTTCTAGAACCTTCCGGAACATTCCGAAACCTTCTAGAATCCTCATACAAACACTCTGGAACATTTCCTAACTCAGAAAATGATCCCCTATATATGAATCTTATTCTCCGGACCATTCCGGATCTCCTCATGATGTCCCGAATCCAATCCGAGATTCCGAACAACATTCGGTCTCCAACGCATATTCCATATCTACTTAAAAACAACTTCGAACCTAAAGTGTGTCACCCTACGGTTCGTAAATTTGTAGACATGATAGAGACACATCTCCAATCAATAACCATCAGCGGGACCTGGAGATCCATAATGGCTCCCACATACTCAACGATGACTTCGCGATCGATTGAACCACTTACATATGAAACTAATTCCCTTTGTCTCGCGATACTATACTCATCTGAGGTTTGATCGTCGGTATCTCCATACCTAGTTCTACCTCGTTACTGATAAGTACTCTTTACTCGTTCCGTGATATGTCATCCCTTGTGACCTAGTCACATGCTTGCAAGCTAACTAGATGACATTCCACCGAGAGGGCCCAGAGCATATCTATCCGTCATATGGATGGACAAATCCCAATCTTGGTTCATGCGCTTCAACACATACTTTCAGAATACCCAATGACACTTTTATAACCACCCAGTTACGAAGCGGCGTTTCATGTCATAAAAGTATCCATCCGGTGATGGTGATTAACATAACCTCATGGTCGAAGGAATAGGTTACTATGTATTTGAAAGCTTACAGCAATACGAACTTAATGACTTGATCTTATGCTACGCTTACTATGGGTGTGTGTCCATCACATCATTCTCCTAATGATATAACCTTGTTATTAATCACATCCAAGGTCTATGATCAGGAAACCATGATCATCAATTAATCAACAAGCTAGTTCAACAAGAGGCTTACTAGGGACTCTTATATGTTTACAAAACACACATGTATTAGTGTTTCCTAATAATACAATTATAGCATGGGATGTAAACATTCATCATAAACACAAAGATATAATAATAATCACTTTTATTATTGCCTCTTGGGCATATCTCCAACAGTCTCCCACTTGCACTAGAGTCAATAATCTAGATTACATGGTAATATACCGAACACCCATGGCGTTCTGGTGTTGGTCATGCTTTGCCTTAGGGAGAGGTTTAGTCAACGGATCCGCCACATTCAGATCAGTGTGTACTTTGCAAATCTTTATGTCACCATCTCGGACATACTCGCGAATAGCGTGGAAACGTAGCTTGATGTGCTTCAGCTTGCTATGTGACCTTGGCTCCTGCGCATTAGCTATGGCACCTGTGTTGTCACAGTAGATGGCCATCGGGTCCAACGCACTAGGAACCACGCCGAGTTCAGTAATGAATTCCTTCATCCAAACGGCTTCTTGTGCAGCCTCCGAAGCAGCTATGTGTTCCGATTCAGTTGAAGATTTTGCCACAACGCTTTGCTTTGCACTCCTCCAGCTCACTGCAGCACCATTCAAAACAAATACGTATCCCGACTGTGACTTTGAGTCATCCGGATCGGTGTTCCAACTAGCATCGGTGTAACCATTTACAACAAGCTGTTCATCACCTCCATAAGAAAGAACTATATCCTTAGTCCTATTTAGGTACTTTAGGATATTCTTGACCGCTGTACAGTGCTCCATTCCAGGATCACTTTGATATCTGCTAGTCAAACAAACAGCATGTGCTATATCCGGTCTTGTACACAGCATGGCATACATGATAGAACCTATGGCCGAGGCATAGGGAATATTATTCATTTTCTCTCTATCTTCTGCCGTAGCTGGACTTTGAGTTTTACTCAAGGTCTTACCTGACAACATGGGCACGAACCCTTTCTTGCTATCTTCCATTCTAAACTTCTTTAGAACTTTGTCCAAGTATGTACTTTGTGAAAGCGCTATTAGGCGTCTTGATCTATCTCTATAAATCTTGATGCCTAGAATGTATGCCGCTTCGCCAAGATCCTTCATTGAAAAACTATTATTCAAATAGGTTTTGACGCTATTAAGAAGTTCAATATCATTCCCAATCAACAATATGTCATCTACATATAGTACTAGGAACGCTACAGAGCTCCCACTCACTTTCTTGTAAATACAAGCTTCTCCATAAGTTTGTATAAATCCAAAGATTTTGATTACTTTATTAAAACGTTGATTCCAACTCCGGGATGCTTGCTTCAGTTCATAAATGGAGCGCTGAAGCTTGCATACCTTGTCAGCATCCTTAGGATCGACAAAACCCTTGGGTTGTACCATATACAACTCTTCCTCAATGTCACCATTAAGGAACGCCGTTTTGACATCCATCTGCCAAATCTCATAATCGAAATGTGCAGCAATTGCTAATAAAATCCTCACAGACTTTAGCTTTGCTACTGGTGAGAAAGTCTCATCATAGTCAACTCCTTGAATTTGTCGGAACCCTTTCGCGACAAGTCGAGCTTTATAGACGGTAACATTACCATCAGCATCTGTTTTTCTCTTGAAAATCCATTTGTTCTCGACAGCCTTACGGCCATCCGGTAAGTCCACCAAAGTCCACACTTGGTTTTCGTACATGGATCCCATTTCGGATTTCATGGCTTCTAGCCATTTGTCGGAATCTGGGCTCACCATAGCTTCTTCATATGTCGCAGGGTCATCAGCGTTGTCCACCAACATGATGTTCAAGGAAGAGTCATACCAATCAGGAGTGGTACGGACCCTCGTTGACCTGCGAGGTTCAGCAGTAACTTCATTTAAAGTTTCATGATCATTATCATTAACTTCCTCTCCAATTGGTGCAGGCGGCACAAAAACATCTTCCGGTGCTGCTCTACTCTCAAATCCGAGAGAAGGTTCAATAACCTCATCGATTTCTACTTTCCTTCCAGTCACCTCTTTCAAGAGAAACTCCTTCTCAAGAAAGGATCCATTCTTTGCAACGAAAACTTTGCCTTCGGATCTATGATAGAAGGTATACCCAATTGTTTCTTTAGGGTATCCTATGAAGACGCATTTCTCTGCTTTGGGTTCTAGCTTATCAGGTTGTAACTTCTTTACATATGCCTCGCAACCCCAAATTTTAAGGAACGACAACTTAGGTTTCTTACCAAACCACAATTCGTACGGTGTCATTTCAACGGATTTAGATGGTGCCCTATTTAAAGTGAATGCGTCTGTCTCTAATGCATAGCCCCAAAATGATAACGGTAAATCTGTAAGAGACATCATAGATCGAACCATATCTAAGAGAGTTCGATTACGACATTCGGACACACCATTACGCTGTGGTGTTCCTGGCGGTGTCAACTGCGAAAGTATTCCACATTTCTTTAAATGCATGCCAAACTCATAACTCAGATATTCACCTCCGCGATCAGAATGCAGAAACTTAATCTTCTTGTTATGATGATTTTCCACTTCACTTTGAAACTCCTTAAACTTCTCGAAAGTTTCGGACTTATGTTTCATAAAGTAGACATACCCATATCTACTCAAGTCATCCATGAAAGTGAGAACATAACGATATCCACCACGCGATGCTACACTCATTGGACCGCGCACATCGGTATGTATTATTTCCAATAAGTCTGTAGCTCGCTCCATTGTACCAGAGAATGGAGTCTTAGTCATTTTTCCCATTAGACATGCTTCGCATCTTTCAAGTGATTCAAAATCAAGTGATTAAAGAAGTCCATCTGAATGGAGTTTCTTCATACGCTTCACTCCAATGTGACCAAGACGATAGTGCCACATGTATGTAGAATTATCATTCAATTTTATTCGTTTAGCATCTATGTTGTGAACATGTGTATCACTACTATCGAGATTCAGTAAGAATAAACCATTCATCTCAGGTGCATTACCATAAAAGATATTACTCATATAAATCGAACAACCTTTATTCTCAGACTTAAAAGAGTAACCGTCTCGCAATAAACAGGATCCAAATATAATGTTCATGCTTAACGCAGGCACCAAATAACAATTATTTAAATTTAAAACTAATCCCGAAGGTAGATGTAGAGGGAGCGTGCCGACGGCGATCACATCAACCTTGGAGCCATTTCCAACGCGCATCGTCACCTCATCTCTTGCTAGTCTTCGTTTATTCCGCAGCTCCTGTTTCGAGTTACAAATATGAGCAACCGAACCAGTATCAAATACCCAGGCACTACTACGATTACTAGTAAGATACAGATCTATAACACATATATCAAATATACCTTTCTTCTTGATGTTGCCGTTCTTCAGATCCGCCAGGTACTTGGGGCAGTTACGCTTCCAGTGACCAGCACCCTTGTAGTAGAAGCACTCAGTTTCAGGCTTAGGACCAGCCTTGGGCTTCTTAGCAGGTGCGGCAGCTTTCTTGCCGTCCTTCTTGAAGTTGCCCTTGTTCTTAGGCTTGCCCTTTCTCTTGAAATTGGTGGTCTTATTGACCATCAACACTTGGTGCTCCTTCTTTATCTCCACTTCAGCAGTTTTCAGCATGGACGACAGTTCAGGCAACGTCTTGTTCATGCAGTGCATGTTGTAGTTCATCACAAAGTTCTTGTAACTTGGTGGCAGTGATTGAAGGAGACGGTGAATCCCCAATTCATTAGGAATCGATATTCCCAACTCTTGGAGCTTCTTAGCGTACCTAGACATGGTGAGCACGTGCTCGCTAACAGAGCTTCCTTCTTCCATCTTACAGTTAAAGAATTTCTCGGAGGCCTCATAGCTCTCCATGGCCGAGTCTCAAAAATTAGCCTGAGCTCCTTAATGATCTCGAACGGGTCGTCGTGCTCAAAACACTGTTGGAGCTCCGCTTCTAAACCGTACAGGATGGCACACTGAACTGTGGAGTAATGATTCTTCCGAGTGGCGAAAACATTCTTTTCGTCATCGGTGGCATTATCTGCAGGTGGGTCACCTAGCGGTGCATCGAGCACATAGGTCAACTGACCAGCCCTGAGGACGATCTTCAGTCCACGGAACCAGTCCGTGAAATTGCTTCCATTGTTTTTAAGCTTTTCTTTCTCTAGGAACACATTGAAATTGATGGAGGGGGTCGTCATAATCTTCAGTCCATGGAACCACAGCCCACGGAACCAGTCCAAATAACAATTATTTAAATTTAAAACTAATCCCGAAGTTAGATGTAGAGGGAGCATGCCGACGGCGATCACATCAACCTTGGAGCCATTTCCAACGCGCATCGTCACCTCATCTCTTGCTAGTCTTCGTTTATTCCGCAGCTCCTGTTTCGAGTTACAAATATGAGCAACCGAACCAGTATCAAATACCCAGGCACTACTACGATTACTAGTAAGATACACATCTATAACACATATATCAAATATACCTTTCTTCTTGAGGTTGCCGTTCTTTAGATCCGCCAGGTACTTGGGGCAGTTACGCTTCCAGTGACCAGCACCCTTGCAGTAGAAGCACTCAGTTTCAGGCTTAGGACCAGCCTTGGGCTTCTTAGCAGGTGCGGCAGCTTTCTTGCCGTCCTTCTTGAAGTTGCCCTTGTTCTTAGGCTTGCCCTTTGTAGCATCCCAATTGTCTAACAATTGTAATGCTACTTGTCCTAGTAAGATATTGGCTACTTCATAGATATTATTGTTGCATCATAATTATATCATGCTCATGTCATCATGCCACCTTGCATTTGAGCATCATATAAAACTCCTTTTCTTTTGGTTCTTCTATCACATGCATTATTAATTGTATTTGCCTCTTGATATTGTATTTGGTTATTGATATATTGTTTAAATTCCCAAGTTGAGTGGGGGGCATATCTTTTATTTCCATTCCACCACCTTTCTTTCACCACTTTATAATCCCACCATCTCATTAACCATGAGCTTGTTTATCTTTCTTTTGCTATTTTTGTTCTAGCTCATGTGGGTTGGGGTGGATCAAACCTTTCCAATTCTTTGCTTGGCTTTATTACACTTCTTGGAAATGCATAAGATTAATGCCATCATATTATTATTGTTTTCACATAATAAATCATGGCATTATTATTTTTGCATGGGCCATGCACATTTCTCCACCACCTTTTTGATCCTTTGGTTTTCCTTTATATTAAGTGGATCTTTACTTCATGGGTCATCTCTTTTCCTTCCACCATTCCAAATCCTCATCTATATCTATTTCTTTTCTTTTATTTTTCCCTCATGCATGAACCACATGAGGCCTATTTCATAATTCTATTCTTTTTCTTTTCTTGGAATTCTTTCCACCTCCACCTCTTGTTAGCTCAAGCCCTCTCCATGTCCACTTGGGATGGTCTTATCCACCTTCTTTTCTTTTATTTTTATTTTATTTATTTTCTACATGTATAAGCCTTATTCCACCTAATTCTTTTCTTCTTCTTTCTTTCTAGTTTCTTCTCTACATTAGTCCATGCAAGACCAAGCCCTTTTAGTTCTTCTTGGATTAGCCTCCTACACCAAAATTCCAATCTAAATACTTAAAAATAATCAAACTTAATAAATTCCTTTATTCTTCCCATAACCCTAATTTCTACTAACCCTCTCTCTCTCTCTCTCTAGCTTGGCCTCCATGCCAAGCCCCTCTCTCCACCTGGCCACCCTCTCTCTACCTGACCCACCACCCCAGCCTCTCCTCTCTCTAACCTAGCTCACCCAAACCCTAACCCTAGCTAAACCTAACCCGAGGCCACCATCTAACCTAACCCGAGCTAGTCCCTCCCTCTCTTCTCTCCCTCATGCCAGCCCCACCCTGCAGCCTCACTGCCTCGCCCTGGACCAGCCCCAGCCAGCCCAGCCGGCCGAGCACGTGCTAGAGGAGGAGGAAAAAGGTGGCACGAGGCCACCTTTATCTCTGCCGTGTCCCAGCTGCCTCCTCCCTCTCTCCCTCTTTTCCTCCCTCCACACGCCTCCTCTGGCCTCTCCAGATCTCCCCGAGACGCCCTCCTCTCCTCCTTCTTCCTCCCTAGCGACCACCACCTGCCGCCGTTCGCCGCCAGCAACCAGCCCGCCCCGACGAACCAGCCGTGCAGCGCGACCGTGAAGTGGCGGAGAAGATCGGGCACGATCCCCTGCGACGCCCCGACCACGCTGACGCGGACGAGAACCTCCCCCGCGACGCCAGAACCTCGCCGCCTCCGAAACCCTAGCCCGCCGGTGCGCCAGCGAGTTCGCCGATCCGCAGCCCCTCGCTCCGATCCAAGCCCACCAGGCAAACCGCGGTGAGCATCTCCTTCTCCCTGACAACCTCCTCTTCTCCATCACCGTCTAGCGCCGCCGACCGTTTTGTCGAGCACGCTCAGGGCACGCCGTCCGTTGTGGTCTGCAGCCTCCCCGCGCCGCGCCAGCCCTATCTAGCCCGCGCCCTCCTCCCAGTCAGCTCCCCTAGCACTACCGTACCGGCTCGGACCCCCAGCGCGCACGCTCACGTCCCCGGATCGAATCCCCGCCCCGCGCCGCGCGCCAGTTTTGCGTTAGACGCGAGGAGAAGAGAAACAGTAGCCGCCCGTGGTCGATTTGCAAAAAGCCCCTCCCCTTTTTATTTTTCCTCAACCCGCGCTCCTCTCAGCCCCACCAGTCAGCCACGCTAGGAGTTTAGCAGAAAAACCCCCCAGCTTTCCTGGCCGCAACCCGCGGTCCAGCTGGTGCCCCACCTGTCAGCCGCTGGGGCCTTTCCCACTGGCATGTGGCCCCTTCCGCCGCTGGCCCGCCTGTCAGCCGCTGTGGGTAAGCCAGACCCGCGTGCAAAACGCGTTTTCACGCGCGTGTGGCCCCAGTCCGCTGTGTCCCCACCTGTCAGTGTCTGTGTGTAGATTTGCCTGGGGATAAAAAGTAATTCCTTGAGTCTATTTTATTCAAATCTTTTCAAATTGATTTAAATTCAAATTCTTTTCAGATTCAAATAATTTTTAAAATACAAATCCAAATATTACATATAATATATGTTTTGGAATCAGAAAAATGAGAGGAATTCAAATATGCCCTCCAAAATATATTTTGAACTCTTTAAATTTCGAGATGAGTAAAATTACAAGAAAATGCCCTTTTTCTTATTTAATTAATAACTTTTGTTTTATAACTCCAAATTTGACAAATTATATGTCTAAATCGATTAGCGTGACGAGCCCGTTCTATTTATGCAATCCTTGTTCTGAATTGAAGCATGCATAATGTGATCATTTAAAATCTGAACCGTTTATGACAATAAAACTTGGGCAAATAAATAATAAAGTGCTTTATTTCTTGTATCCACACCTCACCTTTGCCATGCTACTTAAATGCCATGCAAATTGTGCATCATTCATCATGGCATGCTTGTTTGCTTGTCGCATTTTAATTCATATCCTTGTGCACTTTATTTATGTTGGACCTTGTTTGTTTGGTTCTTCTTCGAATAGACGGCCAGCAGGAGAATTACCAGGAATCACAGGAGTACTACCCAGATCCATCTCTCGCTTCAACTGAGCTGCCAGGCAAGCACTACCACATGCTTGCATACATACAGTACCTATTGCCTCTACCTTATTCTTGCATCATTGAGTCGCGATTGCATTAAATTGAATCCCAAGTACTGCATAGCCTTTACTTTTAAACCACACTAAACCTGTTCCGGTCCCATGAGCCATTACTACAGGAGTTGTTTGAGCCATGCGAGTCGTAGAAAAGCATGAGTAGGGTATGTGAGTGTCTGATGGATAATGAGGTACCTAAACAACATAACCTGAGTAGTAATGGGATAACTAATGAAAGAGGCACCGATGAGCAATATCTGCTATTTGGTTTTTCATGCTCACTTGTGTCCCGTAGGACCCCGAGTACTTGATTCCTGTTCCTTGACTTTTCGCACTATGCACATCCGGGAGGCCTTATGGACCCCCCTGAGCCAGAGCTTGATTCATTCTTATTTCTTGGGGCCACAATTAGTTTGGGGCTTTATTACTATCTTGTACTTATGCCATATTACTGCTTTAATATGATTGTGCGTGGAGCACCTGTACTGTTTTGGATCGTGGAATGTTTTCGCGGTATCGATAAGCCCAGTCACATTTTCGGGTTCCCAGTCATTTACAGCCATTGACACAAACCTTGGGTCCGTCTCGGAGCCGTCCAACTTCGTTGCGGGTAGCTTAATGGGGTGGCCCCCTGAAATCTTTCTGAATCCTACGATCATAGACAAGTATAATTAAAGTACCGCTTTTAAATTGACTAAGTACTTGACTAGTAAATAGGGCAATACTCATGGAATGGTTAATAAAACTGCCAACGGATGACGGGGGTTGTTCGTCCGCTTCCTCGTTGGTAAGCGAGGAGGAGGATGGATCTGATAATTATACTGTTATAACTATTGTTCTTAATTCACGGACTTCTGTCTATCATTGGTTAGGCGGAAGGTTAGCGAGTATCTATAGAATTGATAGGTATTATCTTTTGCTGCAATTGCGTCACCCCAGGTTGTGTCCCCTTTAGCGGCATAAAGACTTGCTGAGTACCCCTAGGGTCTCACACGATAAATTGTTTGATTCAGATGAACAGGTGTACCCGCAAGATGGATACTGGGTGGAAGAGACAGATGATGTTGGCAACGATCATTCGGTGTAGAGATTCCGGGAACGGGGATCCGTGTGATCTGTGGGCGGGATGTGTTTATTTATGGGGCATCTTATGCCAATTTGCTTCTTATCCGTACTCGGATCTTGTTTTCCGCTTCCGCCTGATACTCTGATGTGTGATGTATGAGGAGCTATCCTAAATTATTATATCTATCTAGGACATTTGGATCTTGCCGTATGGCGTTGCAATATTTCTATTTCTTTTAGATGGAATGGCTCTGAGGACTGTTGTATGTGGCTTGCATAAATACTCACTTGTGTATGTAGTTGATCCCTTCGCCGGCCGATTACGCCGCTCGTTCTTGTCCTGTTGTCTGAAAGTGGTTAGGACGGCCGAAAGGTCTACCGTGAGTGGCCCTGGGCCCCACCGTACTATTTTAACCACTTTCGTTCATCCAGGCATTAACTAAGAGCGTAATTCACCGAGGTAGTTACAATTGGTATCAGAGCCATCCCGCCCTTCAGGGTCTCAGCCAAAATGGTCGTTGTCAGTCTAGCAAATATTTTGATAGTTATGTATACTAGGGAAAAACAAACGTGAGAGTAGGACTGCTTCCATTTTTCTTCTTACCCACCCGCGCACCCTTTTCTGGTAAGGAAGTGTAACGTTTTCAATCCTCTTCTAAGCTTCAAACTAGGATTCACGTGTTCTGGGTTCCGTAGTACCATAGGTTATGTTTGTGTGTTTGTGTGTGTGTGTGTGAGAATTCCTTGTCTATCTTTTGCATCCAAATGTTTTCACTATCTGCCTTTTGGTTATCAACTGTTGGTACATTCCCTACCGATAGTCCTTTGTAAACCGACGCGATCTATTCTGATTCGTTGTACACCGATGCGATCTATCTTACTCTTTGTTATCCGATGTTATCTTGTTGGGGTGTTCTTTTTCGTAGTTACCAATCTTTAGGTTCATCCTAAGAAGAAGTTGTTGGGATATGTGTTTTACTGATTCATGTGCGGAGTAATGATTTGAGTGCGGGATGGAGTTGCGACCATACCACTACTTTTGTCATTTGCTTTTGTATATTGAACTAGTAGAGTTACTAATCTTGATTCGTTAAGTGGTTTTGCGCATATAGTGGTATTTTAATGCCAAAATTTGCGGAAAATTTTTCTTTGTTAGTTTGTATACCACACTCCTTGTTTAGTCGTGTGTGTTATGCTTAATATCTTCTAGTTGCCTTGAACTTTGTTGATATTTTAATATCACCTCAGTGAATTGCATTCTTTAATCTTGATTAATTCCATTTTGGTACTATTTTGGATTATTATCATTCTCCATTATAGTACTGACTTGTGTTTTATATCAATCACAGGATGGCACCACCACGCCGTTCTGAGGAGAATATACCACCTGAACTCGGGGATGCTTTGGCAAGTATTGCAAATGCTTTGGGCACTATGCAGCAAAACCAGCAGCGCTTCGAGGAAAGTGTCAGGAGGAATGAGTTTGCTCCGCTACCTCCACCTCCCAAGCGAGGAGACATCAAGAGTTTTCTCAAGTTCAACCCACGTCAATTCGAAGTGTCTGATCAGCCACTTGATGCGGATGATTGGCTTCGTGAAGTGTCAAGGTTGCTCATGACTGCGGATGTTCCCGAGCAAGAATGGGTCAAGTGTGCTACTCACCTTCTGAAGGGAGATGCAGCTCTCTGGTGCGAAAATTATCTCAAGGCAGATCTTTCTGGTTTTCAGCCTACTTGGGAGCGGTTCACTGCTGCTTTCAAAGAGCAATATCTGTCAGAAATTGTCATGGAAAGGATGAAGGAAGTGTTTCTCAACCTCAAGCACGGCACTGACAATGTCAACACCTACATCAGGAACTTCATGAATCTTTCTCGGTATGGTGGCGATGAGATCTCTGATGACAATAAGAAGCAAAAGAGGTTTCGGCAAAGCCTCAATGCTTCCATCAAATATGCAATCACTCATGCAAGGCCAGCATTTTTCCTGGAACTTCAACACACAGCTCTGCAGGAAGAAGCAAGTAGGCAAGTGTTTGAGGAGTCAAAGAAACACAGCCGCGATACAACAAGCTCTTCTGCTATGACAGCTCCTTCTAAGCGTCGTGTCTGGGTTCCTAACACCCGACCGTCGCTCCCTGCTCCACCAAGACCGTTAAGCTACGCACCAAGGCCACCAAACTCCTTCACTGCGGCTCCCAGGGGATACAACCACAACTACCCTGGAGCGCCTGGCGGAGTCCCTGGCTACGTTGCTCCACGTCCACCTGGTGCTTGCTATACTTGTGGAAACACTGGGCATCAGCACTGGAATTGTCCAATGAACAACAAAGCTCTTCCACCACCACCTCCAAGACCTGCGGCAAGTGCTCCTATGATTCGTGCACCTCCACCTCGGGCTCTCAACATCAACACTAAGCCGGGATCTACGGTTGCTCGTGCCAACTGTGTCAACGTCGCTCAAGCTGAGCATGCACCTGGAGTTGTCATGGGTATGCTTCCTGTTAACTCAGTTCCTGCACGAGTTTTGTTTGATTCTGGTGCTTCACATTCCTTCGTTTCTCACAAATTTGCAAATGAGCATGAGCTTGTTATAGACCAGCTGGATAAAAAGTTAATGGTTCTTTCTCCCGGGGCAAGATTGTTATCTACTAAGATCAGCCATGGCAATCAAATTGAGATTGGTGGTTCTTCTTTTCCGGCTTCCTTAATTGTTCTGGGCAATTCTGATATTGATGTTATCTTGGGAATGGATTGGTTGACAGCAAATGCAGCTGTGATTGATTGTGCTGAACGTTCGGTTTCTCTGAAAATTCCTGAAGGCCATATAGTCTATTCTCCAAGTCTGACTCCTGCAATTCAGCTTTATTCTTTGGCAGCTCTGAATGATGATGCTATGGAAGGTAGTCAGAGTGTTCCTGTAGTTTGTGAGTTTCCAGATGTCTTTCCTGAAGAGTTGCCAGGTATGCCTCCGGATCGTGAGGTTGAGTTTGTCATTGAACTTGAACCTGGTACCGCTCCTATCTCCAAGCGGCCTTATAAAATGGGTCCTGCTGAGTTGGCTGAACTTAAGCGTTAGTTGGATGAACAAGAGAAGTTGGGTTTCATTCAGCACAGTACTTCTTCTTGGGGTAGTCCAACCATCTTTGTGAAGAAGCGAGACAAGACTGATAGACTTTGTGTTGACTATCGGGCACTCAATGCTAAAACAATCAAGAATAAATATCCCCTTCCGCGGATTAATGATCTCTTTGATCAGGTAGCTGGAGCTGTGGTATTCTCAAAGCTTGATTTGAGAAGTGGTTATCATCAAATCAAGATTCGCAAGGAAGATGTTCCCAAAACAGCTTTCACCACCCGCTATGGCCTGTATGAGTACACGGTCATGTCTTTCGGTCTCACCAATGCACCTGCCACCTTCTCGAGGCTTATGAACTCGGTTTTCATGGAGTATCTTGATAAGTTCGTTGTGGTCTATCTGGATGACATTCTAGTCTATTCTAAGTCAAAAGAAGAACATGAAGAACACCTTCGTTGTGTCCTAAACAAGCTTCGTGAGAACCGCCTGTATGCAAAGTTCTCCAAGTGTGAATTCTGGCTGCCTCAAGTCACCTACCTTGGTCACGTCATCTCTGCCAAGGGCATTGCCGTCAACGCAGAAACTATTAAGACAATTATGGACTGGCTTCCACCCATAAATGTCAAAGAAGTCCGAAGTTTCCTTGGTTTGGCCAGTTACTGCCGTCGCTTCGTTCAAAACTTCTCAAAGATTGCGAAGCCTCTTACCGATCTCCTCAAGAAAGGCAAGAAATATCTTTGGACTCCTGCATGTCAAGCATGCTTTGAAACACTCAAAGAGAAGCTCACTTCCACACCAGTCTTGGTTCCTCCAGATACATCAAAGCCTTTCCAGATTTTCTGTGATGCCTCATTGCAAGGATTGGGTGCGGTCCTTATGCAAGAAAAACAAGTTGTTGCTTATGCATCTCGTCAGCTGAAGACGCATGAGATCAACTATCCTACACATGACCTTGAGCTCGCAGCAGTTGTCTTTGCTTTGAAAGTATGGAGGCATTACTTGCTTGGCAACCGTTGTGAGATCTTTTCTGATCACAACAGTCTGAAGTATATCTTCACATAGCCCGATCTCAACCTTCGTCAGAGGAGGTGGATTGAAACAATCAATGATTTCGAATTGACCATCAACTACACCCCGGGCAAAGCTAATGTCATGGCAGATGCTCTCAGCCGAAAAGCTTATGTCAACAACCTCATGATGGAAGAACAACAGCCTCTCTTGTGCGAGGAATTCCGCAAGCTCAACCTTGAAATTGTGGATCAAGGTTATCTTTTGAACCTTCTAGCAACACCTCTCTTGGAAGAAAAGGTCCGTTCCATTCAGCTTGGGGATCCTTACACTAAAAAGATCATCTCCAACATTCAACTTCCGAAGTATGAGTCTTTCCACGTAGATGACCAAGGCACTCTCTTCTTTGAAAACCGGATGTTTGTTCCGAACTACCCGGGTTTAAGAGAGCAAGTTCTCAAGGAGGCGGATGATTCTATTCTTTCTATTCACCCTGGCAGCACTAAGATGTACATGGACTTGAAGACACAATATTGGTGGCCTGGTTTGAAACGATATTGTGCCAAGTATGTCTTAGAGTGCGATGTTTGTCGCAGAGTTAAAGCTGTCCATCAGAAACCTTCCGGTCTTCTACAGCCATTGAAGCCTCCGGAATGGAAATGGGAGAAAGTAGAGATGGACTTCATCACTGGTTTTCCAAGGTCGCAGAAAGGCAACAATGCAATCTTTGTTGTCATTGACAGGCTTTCCAAAGTAGCTCACTTCTTTCCAGTCAAGGAAACAATTTCTGCAATTCAGTTGGCTGAGCTCTACATAAACAGAATTGTCTCTCTGTATGGAGTTCCTCTTGAGATCAGTTCAGACCGTGGAAGCATCTTCACTTCCAAGTTCTGGGGAAGTTTCCAAAATGCTTTGGGAACAAAACTAAACTTCAGCACAGCTTACCACCCTCAGTCGCAAGGACAAGTTGAAAGGATCAATCAGATTCTAGAAGATATGCTCCGTGCTTGCGTTATCTGTTTCGGCATGAAGTGGGAAGAATGTCTTCCTTATGCTGAATTCTCTTACAACAACAGCTTCCAGAAAAGTCTAAAGATGGCACCATTTGAGGCTCTCTATGGTCGCAAATGCAAAACTCCAATTGGTTGGTCGGGCGCAGGTGAAAGAATATTGTTTGGCCCTGACATTGTAACTCAAGCGGAGGAGAAAGTTCACATCATTCTTGAAAATCTGAAGATTGCTCAAAGTCGCCAGAAGAGCAATTATGACAGAAAGCACACGGACATGGAGTATGTCCCTGGTGATCTCGTTTACCTTCGTGTCACTCCCATGAGAGGCACGCATCGCTTTGGTATCAAAGGAAAGCTGGCTCCTAGATACATCGGTCCCTTCAAAATTCGTGGAAGAAGAGGAGAAGTTGCTTATGCTCTTGAGCTTCCTGAACAACTCAAAGTCCATGATGTTTTCCACATCTCTCAACTCAAGAAGTGCTTCAAGGATCCCGGCAGGACCGTGGACCATGAACTCATTAATCTCCAAGAAGATCTGTCTTATCAAGAACACCCCACAAAAATTCTTGAAGTCGCAGAAAGAAGGACTCGCAACAAGTCCATCAAGTTCTGCAAGGTGCAGTGGCCGCACCATTCAGTTGATGAAGCCACCTGGGAACGTGAAGATGAGCTCCGTGCCAAGTATCCTACCCTCTTTGAGTCTTCTTCTTCCTAGAATCTTGGGGCGAGATTCCTGTTTAGTGGGGGAGAGTTGTAGCATCCCAATTGTCTAACAATTGTAATGCTACTTGTCCTAGTAAGATATTGGCTACTTCATAGATATTATTGTTGCATCATAATTATATCATGCTCATGTCATCATGCCACCTTGCATTTGAGCATCATATAAAACTCCTTTTCTTTTGGTTCTTCTATCACATGCATTATTAATTGTATTTGCCTCTTGATATTGTATTTGGTTATTGATATATTGTTTAAATGACCGAGTTGAGTTGGGGGCATATCTTTTATTTCCATTCCACCACCTTTCTTTCACCACTTTATAATCCCACCATCCCATTAACCATGAGCTTGTTTATCTTTCTTTTGCTATTTTTGTTCTAGCTCATGTGGGTTGGGGTGGATCAAACCTTTCCAATTCTTTGCTTGGCTTTATTCCACTTCTTGGAAATGCATAAGATTAATGCCATCATATTATTATTGTTTTCACATAATAAATCATGGTATTATTATTTTTTCATGGGCCATGCACATTTCTCCACCACCTTTTTGCTCCTTTGGTTTTCCTTTATTTTAAGTGGATCTTTACTTCATGGATCATCTCTTTTCCTTCCACCATTCCAAATCCTCATCTATATCTATTTCTTTTATTTTATTTTTCCCTCATGCATGAACCACATGAGGCCGATTTCACAATTCTGTTCTTTTTCTTTTCTTGGAATTCTTTCCACCTCCACCTCTTGTTAGCTCAAGCCCTCTCCATGTCCACTTGGGATGGTCTTATCCACCTTCTTTTCTTTTATTTTTATTTTATTTATTTTCTACATGTATAAGCCTTATTCCACCTAATTCTTTTCTTCTCCTTTCTTTCTAGTTTCTTCTCTACATTAGTCCATGCAAGACCAAGCCCTTTTAGTTCTTCTTGGATTAGCCTCCTACACCAAAATTCCAATCTAAATACTTAAAAATAATCAAACTTAATAAATTCCTTTATTCTTCCCATAACCCTAATTTCTACTAACCCTCTCTCTCTCTCTCTCTAGCTTGGCCTCCATGCCAAGCCCCTCTCTCCACCTGGCCACCCTCTATCTACCTGACCCACCACCCCAGCCTCTCCTCTCTCTAACCTAGCTCACCCAAACCCTAACCCTAGCTAAACCTAACCCGAGGCCACCATCTAACCTAACCCGAGCTAGTCCCTCCCTCTCTTCTCTCCCTCATGCCAGCCCCACCCTGCAGCCTCACTGCCTCGCCCTGGACCAGCCCTAGCCAGCCCAGCCGGCCGAGCACGTGCTCGAGGAGGAGGAAAAAGGTGGCACGAGGCCACCTTTATCTCTGCCGTGTCCCAGCTGCCTCCTCCCTCTCTCCCTCTTTTCCTCCCTCCACACGCCTCCTCTGGCCTCTCCAGATCTCCCCGAGACGCCCTCCTCTCCTCCTTCTTCCTCCCTAGCGACCACCACCTGCCGCCGTTCGCCGCCAGCAACCAGCCCGCCCCGACGAACCAGCCGTGCAGCGCGACCGTGAAGTGGCGGAGAAGATCGGGCACGATCCCCTGCGACGCCCCAACCACGCTGACGCGGACGAGAAGCTCCCCCGCGATGCCAGAACCTCGCCGCCTCCGAAACCCTAGCCCGCCGGTGCGCCAGCGACTTTGCCGATCCGCAGCCCCTCGCTCCGATCCAAGCCCACCAGGCAAACCGCGGTGAGCATCTCCTTCTCCCTGACAACCTCCTCTTCTCCGTCGCCGTCTAGCGCCGCCGAACGTTTTGTCGAGCACTCTCAGGGCACGCCGTCCGTTGTAGTCTGCAGCCTCCCCGCGCCGCGCCAGCCCTATCTAGCCCGCGCCCTCCTCCCAGTCAGCTCCCCTAGCACTACCGTACCGGCTCGCACCCCCAGCGCGCACGCTCACGTCCCCGGATCGAATCCCCGCCCCGCGCCGCGCGCCAGTTTTGCGTCAGACGTGAGGAGAAGAGAAACAGTAGCCGCCCGTGGTCGATTTGCAAAAAGCCCCTCCCCTTTTTATTTTTCCTCAACCCGCGCTCCTCTCAGCCCCACCAGTCAGCCACGCTAGGAGTTTAGCAGAAAAACCCCCCAGCTTTCCTGGCCGCAACCCGCGGTCCAGCTGGTGCCCCACCTGTCAGCCGCTGGGGCCTTTCCCACTGGCATGTTGCCCCTTCCGCCGCTGGCCCGCCTGTCAGCCGCTGTGGGTAAGCCAGACCCGCGTGCAAAACGTGTTTTCGCGCGCGTGTGGCCCCAGTCTGCTGTGTCCCCACCTGTCAGTGTCTGTGTGTAGATTTTCCTGGGGATAAAAAGTAATTCCTTGAGTCTGTTTTATTCAAATCTTTTCAAATTGATTTAAATTCAAATTCTTTTCAGATTCAAATAATTTTTAAAATACAAATCCAAATATTACATATAATATATGTTTTGGAATCAGAAAAATGAGAGGAATTCAAATATGCCCTCCAAAATATATTTTGAACTCTTTAAATTTCGAGATGAGTAAAATTACAAGAAAATGCCCTTTTTCTTATTTAATTAATAACTTTTGTTTTATAACTCCAAATTTGACAAATAATATGTCTAAATCGATCAGCGTGACGAGCCCATTCTATTTATGCAATCCTTGTTCTGAATTGAAGCATGCATAATGTGATCATTTAAAATCTGAACCGTTTATGACAATAAAACTTGGGCAAATAAATAATAAAGTGCTTTATTTCTTGTATCCACACCTCACCTTTGCCATGCTACTTAAATGCCATGCAAATTGTGCATCATTCATCATGGCATGCTTGTTTGCTTGTCGCATTTTAATTCATATCCTTGTGCACTTTATTTATGTTGGACCTTGTTTGTTTGGTTCTTCTTCGAATAGACGGCCAGCAGGAGAATTACCAGGAATCACAGGAGTACTACCCAGATCCATCTCTCGCTTCAACTGAGCTGCCAGGCAAGCACTACCACATGCTTGCATACATACAGTACCTATTGCCTCTACCTTATTCTTGCATCATTGAGTCGCGATTGCATTAAATTGAATCCCAAGTACTGCATAGCCTTTACTTTTAAACCACACTAAACCTGTTCCGGTCCCATGAGCCATTACTACAGGAGTTGTTTGAGCCATGCGAGTCGTAGAAAAGCATGAGTAGGGTATGTGAGTGTCTGATGGATAATGAGGTACCTAAACAACATAACCTGAGTAGTAATGGGATAACTAATGAAAGAGGCACCGGTGAGCAATATCTGCTATTTGGTTTTTCATGCTCACTTGTGTCCCATAGGACCCCGAGTACTTGATTCCTGTTCCTTGACTTTTCGCACTATCCACATCCGGGAGGCCTTATGGACCCCCCTGAGCCAGAGCTTGATTCATTCTTATTTCTTGGGGCCACAATTAGTTTGGGGCTTTATTACTATCCTGTACTTATGCCATGTTACTGCTTTAATATGATTGTGCGTGGAGCACCTGTACTGTTTTGGATCGTGGAATGTTTTCGCGGTATCGACAAGCCCAGTCACATTTTCGGGTTCCCAGTCATTTACAGCCATTGACACAAACCTTGGGTCCGTCTCGGAGCCGGCCAACTTCGTTGCGGGTAGCTTAATGGGGTGGCCCCCTGAAATCTTTCTGAATCCTACGATTGCTTTGTCGTGAATGCCTCGTTGGGTTTTGATTTGGTTTTTCCAAGGTTGATCGAGTGTGTGTTACTATTCGTGCACCCCTGCAGGGTAAATCTTTCTGAAAGCCGTGTCCGCGGTTATGGACAACTTGGAGCTTGTTATAGACCAGCTGGATAAAAAGTTAATGGTTCTTTCTCCCGGGGCAAGATTGTTATCTACTAAGATCAGCCATGGCAATCAAATTGAGATTGGTGGTTCTTCTTTTCCGTCTTCCTTGTTGGCAACGATCATTCGGTGTAGAGATTCCGGGAACGGGGATCCGTGTGATCTGTGGGCGGGATGTGTTTATTTATGGGGCATCTTATGCCAATTTGCTTCTTATCCGTACTCGGATCTTGTTTTCCGCTTCCGCCTGATACTCTGATGTGTGATGTATGAGGAGCTATCCTAAATTATTATATCTATCTAGGACATTTGGATCTTGCCGTATGGCGTTGCAATATTTCTATTTCTTTTAGATGGAATGGCTCTGAGGACTGTTGTATGTGGCTTGCATACATACTCACTTGTGTATGTAGTTGATCCCTTCGCCAAGATTGGGCAAGTATAATTAAAGTGGACGACTTGGAGCACAGTTTCTCGATCATAGACAAGTATAATTAAAGTACCGCTTTTAAATTGACTAAGTACTTGACTAGTAAATAGGGCAATACTCATGGAATGGTTAATAAAACTGCCAACGGATGACGGGGGTTGTTCGTCCGCTTCCTCGTTGGTAAGCGAGGAGGAGGATGGATCTGATAATTATACTGTTATAACTGTTGTTCTTAATTCACGGACTTCCGTCTATCATTGGTTAGGCGGAAGGTTAGCGAGTATCTATAGAATTGATAGGTATTATCTTTTGCTGCAATTGCGTCACCCCAGGTTGTGTCCCCTTTAGCGGCATAAAGACTTGCTGAGTACCCCTAGGGTCTCACACGATAAATTGTTTAGATGAACAGGTGTACCCGCAAGATGGATACTGGGTGGAAGAGACTCCGGGAACGGGGATCCGTGTGATCTGTGGGCGGGATGTGTTTATTTATGGGGCATCTTATGCCAATTTGCTTCTTATCCGTACTCGGATCTTGTTTTCCGCTTCCGCCTGATACTCTGATGTGTGATGTATGAGGACCTATCCTAAATTATTATATCTATCTAGGACATTTCGATCTTGCCGTATGGCGTTGCAATATTTCTATTTCTTTTAGATGGAATGGCTCTGAGGACTGTTGTATGTGGCTTGCATACATACTCACTTGTGTATGTAGTTGATCCCTTCGCCTGCCGATTACGCCGCTCGTTCTTGTCCCGTTGTCTGAAAGTGGTTAGGACGGCCGAAAGGTCTACCGTGAGTGGCCCTGGGCCCCACCGTACTATTTTAACCACTTTCGTTCATCCAGGCATTAACTAAGAGCGTAATTCACCGAGGTAGTTACAATTGGTATCAGAGCCATCCCGCCCTTCAGGGTCTCGGCCAAAATGGTCGTTGTCAGTCTAGCAAATATTTTGGTAGTTATGTATACTATGGAAAAACAAACGTGAGAGTAGGACTGCTTCCATTTTTCTTCTTACCCACCCACCCACCCTTTTCTGGTAAGGAAGTGTAACGTTTTCAATCCTCTTCTAAGCTTCAAACTAGGATTCACGTGTTCTGGGTTCCGTAGTACCATAGGTTATGTTTGTGTGTTTGTGTGTGTGTGTGTGTGTGTGAATTCCTTGTCTATCTGTTGCATCCAAATGTTTTCACTATCTGCCTTTTGGTTATCAACTGTTGGTACATTCCCTACCGATAGTCCTTTGTAAACCGACGCGATCTATTCTGATTCGTTGTACACCGATGCGATCTATCTTACTCTTTGTTATCCGATGTTATCTTGTTGGGGTGTTCTTTTTCGTAGTTACCAATCTTTAGGTTCATCCTAAGAAGAAGTTGTTGGGATATGTGTTTTACTGATTCATGTGCGGAGTAATGATTTGAGTGCGGGATGGAGTCGCGACCATACCACTACTTTTGTCATTTGCTTTTGTATATTGAACTAGTAGAGTTACTAATCTTGATTCGTTAAGTAGTTTTGCGCATATAGTGGTATTTTAATGCCAAAATTTGCGGAAAATTTTTCTTTGTTAGTTTGTATACCACACTCCTTGTTCAGTCGTGTGTGTTATGCTTAATATCTTCTAGTTGCCTTGAACTTTGTTGATATTTTAATATCACCTCAGTGAATTGCATTCTTTAATCTTGATTAATTCCATTTTGGTACTATTTTGGATTATTATCATTCTCCATTATAGTACTGACTTGTGTTTTATATCAATCACAGGATGGCACCACCACGCCGTTCTGAGGAGGATATACCACCTGAACTCGGGGCTGCTTTGGCAAGTATTGCAAATGCTTTGGGCACTATGTAGCAAAACCAGCAGCGCTTCGAGGAAAGTGTCAGGAGGAATGAGTTTGCTCTGCTACCTCCACCTCCCAAGCGAGGAGACATCAAGAGTTTTCTCAAGTTCAACCCACGTCAATTCCAAGTGTCTGATCAGCCACTTGATGCGGATGATTGGCTTCGTGAAGTTTCAAGGTTGCTCATGACTGCGGATGTTCCCGAGCAAGAATGGGTCAAGTGTGCTACTCACCTTCTGAAGGGAGATGCAGCTCTCTGGTGGGAAAATTATCTCAAGGCAGATCTTTCTGGTTTTCAGCCTACTTGGGAGCGGTTCACTGCTGCTTTCAAAGAGCAATATCTGTCAGAAATTGTCATGGAAAGGATGAAGGAAGTGTTTCTCAACATCAAGCACGGCACTGACAATGTCAACACCTACATCAGGAACTTCATGAATCTTTCTCGGTATGGTGGCGATGAGATCTCTGATGACAAGAAGAAGCAAAAGAGGTTTCGGCAAAGCCTCAATGCTTCCATCAAATATGCAATCACTCATGCAAGGCCAGCATTTTTCCTGGAATTTCAACACACAGCTCTGCAGGAAGAAGCAAGTAGGCAAGTGTTTGAGGAGTCAAAGAAACACAGCCGCGATACAACAAGCTCTTCTGCTATGACAGCTCCTTCTAAGCGTCGTGTCTGGGTTCCTAACACCCCACCGTCGCTCCCTGCTCCACCAAGACCGTCAAGCTACGCACCAAGGCCACCAAACTCCTTCACTGCGGCTCCCAGGGGCTACAACCACAACTACCCTGGAGCGTCTGGCGGAGTCCCTGGCTACGTTGCTCCACGTCCACCTGGTGCTTGCTATACTTGTGGAAACACTGGGCATCAGCACTGGAATTGTCCAATGAACAACAAAGCTCTTCCACCACCACCTCCAAGACCTGCGGCAAGTGCTCCTATGATTCGTGCACCTCCACCTTGGGCTCTCAACATCAACACTGAGTCGGGATCTACGGTTGCTCGTGCCAACTGTGTCAACGTCGCTCAAGCTGAGCATGCACCTGGAGTTGTCATGGGTATGCTTCCTATTAACTCAGTTCCTGCACGAGTTTTGTTTGATTCTGGTGCTTCACATTCCTTCGTTTCTCACAAATTTGCAAATGAGCATGAGCTTGTTATAGACCAGCTGGATAAAAAGTTAATGGTTCTTTCTCCCGGGGCAAGATTGTTATCTACTAAGATCAGCCATGGCAATCAAATTGAGATTGGTGGTTCTTCTTTTCCGGCTTCCTTGTTGGCAACGATCATTCGGTGTAGAGATTCCAGGAACGGGGATCCGTGTGATCTGTGGGCGGGATGTGTTTATTTATGGGGCATCTTATGCCAATTTGCTTCTTATCCGTACTCGGATCTTGTTTTCCGCTTCCGCCTGATACTCTGATGTGTGATGTATGAGGAGCTATCCTAAATTATTATATCTATCTAGGACATTTGGATCTTGCCGTATGGCGTTGCAATATTTCTATTTCTTTTAGATGGAATGGCTCTGAGGACTGTTGTATGTGGCTTGCATACATACTCACTTGTGTATGTAGTTGATCCCTTCGCCAAGATTGGGCAAGTATAATTAAAGTGGATGACTTGGAGCACAGTTTCTCGATCATAGACAAGTATAATTAAAGTACCGCTTTTAAATTGACTAAGTACTTGACTAGTAAATAGGGCAATACTCATGGAATGGTTAATAAAACTGCCAACGGATGACGGGGGTTGTTCGTCCGCTTCCTCGTTGGTAAGCGAGGAGGAGGATGGATCTGATAATTATACTGTTATAACTGTTGTTCTTAATTCACGGACTTCCGTCTATCATTGGTTAGGCGGAAGGTTAGCGAGTATCTGTAGAATTGATAGGTATTATCTTTTGCTGCAATTGCGTCACCCCAGGTTGTGTCCCCTTTAGCGGCATAAAGACTTGCTGAGTACCCCTAGGGTCTCACACGATAAATTGTTTGATTCAGATGAACAGGTGTACCCGCAAGATGGATACTGGGTGGAAGAGACAGATGATGTTGGCAACGATCATTCGGTGTAGAGATTCCGGGAACGGGGATCCGTGTGATCTGTGGGCGGGATGTGTTTATTTATGGGGCATCTTATGCCAATTTGCTTCTTATCCGTACTCGGATCTTGTTTTCCGCTTCCGCCTGATACTCTGATGTGTGATGTATGAGGAGCTATCCTAAATTATTATATCTATCTAGGACATTTGGATCTTGCCGTATGGCGTTGCAATATTTCTATTTCTTTTAGATGGAATGGCTCTGAGGACTGTTGTATGTGGCTTGCATACATACTCACTTGTGTATGTAGTTGATCCCTTCGCCTGCCGATTACGCCGCTCGTTCTTGTCCTGTTGTCTGAAAGTGGTTAGGACGGCCGAAAGGTCTACCGTGAGTGGCCCTGGGCCCCACCATACTATTTTAACCACTTTCGTTCATCCAGGCATTAACTAAGAGCGTAATTCACCGAGGTAGTTACACCCTTTCTCTTGAAATTGGTGGTCTTATTGACCATCAACACTTGGTGCTCCTTCTTTATCTCCACTTCAGCAGTTTTCAGCATGGACGACAGTTCAGGCAACGTCTTGTTCATGCAGTGCATGTTGTAGTTCATCACAAAGTTCTTGTAACTTGGTGGCAATGATTGAAGGAGATGGTGAATCCCCAATTCATTAGGAATCGATATTCCCAACTCTTGGAGCTTCTTAGCGTACCCAGACATGGTGAGCACGTGCTCGCTAACGGAGCTTCCTTCTTCCTTCTTACAGTTAAAGAATTTCTCGGAGGCCTCATAGCTCTCCATGGCCGCGCGAGGCTCAAAAATTATCCTGAGCTCCTTAATGATCTCGAACAGGTCGTGGTGCTCAAAATACTGTTGGAGCTCCGCTTCTAAACCGTACAGGATGGCACACTGAACTGTGGAGTAATGATTCTTCCGAGTGGCAAAAACATTCTTTTTGTCATCGGTGGCATTATTTGCAGGTGGGTCACCTAGCGGTGCATCGAGCACATAGGTCAACTGACCAGCCCTGAGGACGATCTTCAGTCCACGGAACCAGTCCGTGAAATTGCTTCCATTGTTTTTAAGCTTTTCTTTCTCTAGGAACGCATTGAAATTGATGGAGGGGGTCGCCATAATCTACAACAATTTGCAAGTAGTTTAGACTAAGTTTATGACAAATTGAGTTCTAATTTAATTCTTAAACTAACTAGGTGAACTCCCACTCAAAACAACATCCCTCACATTGTCTTAGTGATTACACGAACCAAGTCCACTACACCAAGTCCGATCTTCACGAGAGAAGATGTAGTTTCATCGGCGCACAATCTTCATGTTCATCATATCAATTATATGACTCATGCTCTACCTTTCGGTATTCCGTGTTCCGAGACCATGTCTGTACATGCTAGGCTCGTCAAGATAACCTTAGTTTCCGCATGTGCAAATCTGGCTTGCACCCGTTGTATGCACACGTAGAATCTATCACATCCGATCATCACGAGATGATTCGAAACGACGAGTCTTAGCAACGGTGCCAACTAAGGATGAACACTTTATTACTTGAAATTTAGTGAGAGGGATCATCTTATAATGCTACCGTCGCGATCTAAGCAATACAAGATGCATAAAGGATTAACATCACAGGCAATTCATAATTAGTGTGATATGATATGGCCTTTTCTTCTTGCGCCTTTGATCTCCATCTCCAAAGCACGAACATGATCTCCATCATCACCAGCATTGCGTCAAGGTCAGTGGCGACGCTTCATGGTTGTCCATCATCACCAGCAACTATTACAACTACTTGGAATAAAGCTATTACAAGATGAATAGACACGCAGGTCTTAACAGAATTAAAGACAACCATTAGGCTCCTGCCGGTTGCAATATTACAACAAGGCTCATTGCATACATCAAATACAATCACAATCACAATCACAATCACATGATGGCCATATCACATCACAAAACCCCTACAAAAACAAGTTAGACGCCTCTAATTTTCTTTGCATGTTTTACGTGGTTTGGGGCTTTCGCATAAGACCGATCTTACCTACGAACAAGGACCACAACGTTGATACAAGTGTTGTCAAGATGCTCATTGTAAATTGAATCTTAACTATGGTGGGAGAGACAGACACCCGCAAAGCCACTTGTGCAAAGCAAGTTGCACGTCAAGCGTGGACCAAGTCTCATGTGCGATGACATGTAATGTTAGCCCGAGCCGCTTCATCCCACCATGCCGCAAGATGCAAAGTACACGCTAAGACACTGACAACAAAAGCATCAACGCCCATAAAAACATTGTGTTCTACTCGTGCAACAGATCTACGCATAGATACGGCTCTGATACCACTGATGGGTTCGTAGCATGGAAAAACAAAAAAATTCTACCGCAAGAACGAACAAAACCTATATCTAATCTAGATAAAAGCCAAGATCTAATCTATAAGACATGAGCAACGAGATAGATAGGAACTAACCCTCGTAGATCCGAAAGCGTTAACAAGATTAGATCTCATGGTTGATGTAGTCGATCACTTGCCGATCTCAAGATCGTGTGGCCGATCCTTCCGGCGTCGCGTTCCAGCAGCGCTTCCGCAGTCGGTCAAGTGGACGATCCTTCCGGCGCCGCGTTTGGGCAGCGCTTCCGCAGTCGGTCACACGTGCGGAGTCGAAGCAAACCTTCCTCTCCCCGTTCCAGCGAGCAGCGGAGGTAGTAGATCTTCTCCACGGAATCCCAGCAGCACGACGACGTGGTGGTGGTGGTGGAGTAGAGAATTCTGCAGGGCTTCGCCTATGCCTATGCAGAAGAAAGGTGGAGGAGAGAGGCGGCAGAGATTGGAGTTATGAGAGCAAGGGAGGAGGGGGCGCCCCTGCCCTTCTATTTAAGGGGGGGAGGGCGCCTTGGGGAGGGGGAGTCCTACAAGGACTCCCCTCTCCTAGGCCGGCGGATTGGGGAGTGGGGGGAGGAGTCCTCCTCCCCCACGACTCCTAGTCTTGACCCACCAGGACTCCTTGATCCTTATCTTGATTTTCAAGCAAACTCCAAGATATCTTCTAGAACCTTCCGGAACATTCCGAAACCTTCTAGAATCCTCATACAAACACTCCGGAACATTTCCCAACTCAAAAAATGATCCCCTATATATGAATCTTATTCTCCGGACCATTCCGGATCTCCTCGTGATGTCCCGAATCCAATCCAAGACTCCGAACAACATTCGGTCTCCAACGCATATTCCATATCTACTTAAAAACAACTTCGAACCTTAAGTGTGTCACCCTATGGTTCGTAAATATGTAGACATGATAGAGACACATCTCCAATCAATAACCATCAGCGGGACCTTGAGATCCATAATGGCTCCCACATACTCAACGATGACTTCACGATCGATTGAACCACTTACATACGAAACTAATTCCCTTTGTATCGCGATACTATACTCATCCGAGGTTTGATCGTCGGTATCTCCATACCTAGTTCTACCTCATTAATGATAAGTACTCTTTACTCGTTCTGTGATATGTCATCCCTTGTGACCTAGTCACATGCTTACAAGCTAACTAGATGACATTCCACCGAGAGGGCCCAGAGCATATCTATCCGTCATATGGATGGACAAATCCCAACCTTGGTTCATGCGCTTCAACACATACTTTCAGAATACCCAATGACACTTTTATAACCACCCAGTTACGAAGCGGCGTTTGATGTCATCAAAGTATCCATCCGGTGATGGTGATTAACATAACCTCATGGTCGAAGGAATAGGTTACTATGTATTTGAAAGCTTACAGCAATACGAACTTAATGACTTGATCTTATGCTATGCTTACTATGGGTGTGTGTCCATCACATCATTCTCCTAATGATATAACCTTGTTATTAATCACATCCAATGTCTATGATCAGGAAACCATGATCATCAATTAATCAACAAGCTAGTTCAACAAGAGGCTTACTAGGGACTCTTATATGTTTACAAAACACACATGTATTAGTGTTTCCTAATAATACAATTATAGCATGGGATGTAAACATTCATCATAAACACAAAGATATAATAATAATCACTTTTATTATTGCCTCTTGGGCATATATCCAACAGTAACCCGGCCAGGGAGTGAAGACTCGGAATGTGCCAAGGGAAAAGATAGTCAATGAAATCCGAGATAGGAGATAACTCGGAAAAGGAGCAAGAGGCTCGGTAAAATTGAACCTATTGTGGCCTTAGCGGCTAAGACAGCTAAGACCGCACCAGCTTCGGGGACTAATGTTGGGGGGATACCCCCGGGTAGGGTCATGCCGGGGTATAAAGGCCGAGCTAGCCGAGGTACGGCAAGGTCAAAGCAAGTGCTGGCCGAGTCAACTCAAGGCAGGCCAAATCACGGAGTAACCCAGACCAGGGGATGTCCACCTAACTGGGTCTCAGCCGACTTATGTTATATGTCGGCAGGATATATCTAACTTGTATGGAGGTACAGGTGTGGCCGGCTTAACCAGGCATGATCCGGGTTATCTCAGGCTTGCAAGAGAAGGAAGGTATCTCGTTGGTCAAAAGGAGGTCACTGTACGCAGAGCATGAGCAAAGCGGACAGAGGCTAGGACCACCGAGGCGTGGCTGACAAGAGTGACATTGCCTGTGTCGGATGACGCTGGCGCCTCAGAGGCTCACGTAGCATCCGCATGGCTTACGACGGGGAAAAGTGACCCGGTCGGTTTACTATTTTGGGAAGAGGCATATTCCTTGGAATATGCCTCCACGTATGCCCTAATGGGAGACCTAGCCACCCCTATATAAGGAGGGCTAGGGCCTCTGTAGAAGGGGTTGATCTCTAGTGGGTTGGTCTTTACTTGTTCAGTTCTAGTTTCCTGAGAGCTAGCTAGTGGTGAGAGTAAGAGAGTTCCTTCTTCCTCCTCTCCCCAATACAGCTCAAGGAGCACTTGTAACCTTGGAATCTCATTGAATACAAAACAATTGTGTGTGGAATCACCACACTATCCCTCCCTAGATTCCTCTAGTGCATTTAGTCCCCACCTTTAGCCTGTCCATGGCATCTGCCATGACACCACCACGACAAAGACAAAGACGGAGTTCATCCTGAATGATGATATAATAAATGTATTTTGCAGATAAAGTTGATGGATTTCTATGAACTTATATGTATTAGTGTGTATTTGATATGATGATCATGACTTGTCTATTTCTGTTAAATAAGGTTAAACTGGACAACTAGGGTGCATCTGAAAACACCAACTTGGATGAGTTTTTCCTTAAAAACAACATTCGGAGTGTCTAGGAATGAAACCGGAGTACCCGAAAATATAATTCAGAGTGTTTGGGAATAAAACCGGAGTACCTGAAAAATGTAATCCAGGGGGTCTGGCAACTAAACATAATCACACACATAAAGTTTGATACAAAAATAAGGTTATATGAAATCATCATGGACATTGTCATCACTATCGTCATCAGTGGATGCTACTGCAAGCGATGACTCTTCTCTATCTTCTCCTCCATCTTGTCCACCATATTCTACATCCTCTCCACCATCTTCTCCATTTTTTCTAGCAGTAGTGGCAGATGTATTTCCCACTGTTCTGATGTGCAGCTGGCCCTCCGCTTTACCCTTGTCGTCATCAGTGAACAAACCAAGTTTGACCTTGATTTCTATTAGAATCCTAGTGACGAGGGCTAACCTCGGCAATGTCCATGGTGAAGGACTTAGGGTTTTGTGGAAAAGAGAACATTGGGGATTTCGTCGGATGTCAAGAAAACAATGGAGTCAAAGTCGCCTAAATATTTAGAAATCGCACTATTACAAGTTGCTTGGGAGTTTTTCGGTACCCTCGCTTGGGCTTCTCCCGTCCTATATATAATAGGTCGGGTCTCAAAGCTGTATGCGAATAGGTTTTACATACGCATAATTACAATACCAACACAGAGTCGTTTCATAGTCTCTTTCCTAATACAATCAAAGTCTTTGTCGGCTGTTTCCTTGGGTTATCATCTGAAATCTTCATGGGTCGGAAGCCTTTTACCAAGTATAGAGTAGCAAACCATAAGCATCCGGGTAATCATACCTATGTCACCTAGTGTTTGCCTCGCTTTAGAGGTGATCCAGGTGACGCTGCACGCGATCTGCTCTAGCCATGTCCAAGACCTCATTCACAGCTTTAAACATCAACATGTGTCTCTCTGTGTTTGCATAGAGGACGGACCCAGGAATTTCCAACGAATCTCGCAGGCACGGCCCAGAGAGGGATGACATATTATCTTTCAAGGGCTTCACTTCAGCTGGTTGGTGAAAAGGTGGGTTGAAGAACATGGTCTATTCATCAGCGTGATATTTCCTAGTGATATCGTCAATGAAAGCCTGGATGAACAGAGCATACACGAGTTATTTTCGGCAATCAACCATTTTATTCCTTATCTCGTGATGCAAGAGATCCATCATATCAATCTTGATCATAGTTAGTTTTTTTCTTTGCTATGTGCCAAAGGAGGTTCTTCAAATAACCGCTTATGTGAGACGAGTCTCCCTACTTTGGAAACAAGGTCCAATGGAAAAATCTTTGCAATGTATCAAACACAGGTAGGAGGTGCTTGATATTCCCATAAATAACATCGGTTGGGCGTGGGTCGTAGCACATACAAAGATCAACGGGCTTCGTTGGATCATCATCATGGAGCCGGATGAAATTGGGATTGTCCTTTTCATCCATTGTGATTCCAAGAGCTTCAGCAAAATGAGCAAGTAATCATCTACATGTAGATGTGTTCGTCTTCCAATAAAAGTACTTATTATTAGGATCACTGTTGTTAATATATAGGGTAGCATAGAACTGCATAATCAAGTGTTGCTAGTAGTAATGTGATAACTCCATGATCTCCTTCAGCCCATATGCCTCACAAAGACCGACGATGGGCCAAAAGTCTCCTCCTTCTTATAGATGTATATGAAATCGATTGCTTTCTGAGGAGGAATCTTATCTTTCATTGGCGTAAACACATCTTCATAGATGCTCATCTAAGAAAAGGTATGGAAGTACTCATCCCTGAGATTTGGATCCTGGTCACGTTGATAAGGATTTTTATCCCACCGAAGAACTTCATACTCTCTCTTTGACATCTGCACCACTGATTTAAAACCATCCGGTTATTTGGGTACTTCAGCTTCTTCGACATCATTAGTATTGTGCCTTCTTTGGCCATTTTGGCCTTCTTTGGCTTCTTTGCAATTGGTTTCTTTCCATTTGCCTTTGCCTTTGATGTGCTTCCGGATACCTTCTTAGCTGTCTATGATGAGCTTCCTTTGCCCTATTACTTCTTCTAGAAGACCTCTTAGTAGGAAATTCTTCTTCATCCCCATGATATCTTTCCCTCTTCTTTTCCCTCAAACCCTCTCGTCCAATAGGGATGTTGGATGGAGCATCTGAATCTGCCAGAGAGAGATAAGTTACAATATTCAAGAAAATGACGGAATTTTTTTGTCTGAAACCTAGAGCATCTAATCTACGTTTAGTAATGGTTGACGAGTGCGACATCTTAGAAAAATGCTACTATGATTCGCACAAAATGGAAGAAGCAGTCATCAGAATCTCTCGCCATTTCCGGAGGTCGACGCTGATGGCCACCATGGCGAGGGCTTAGATTAGATCAAAGGCTTTTGTCGTGTGGTAGCCGGCGATGGAGACTTTTGTGGGATGCGGTGGTGTGGGCTTATGTGACTCCGGGGGCGGGGTCCTAGGGCAAAGCGGTGGCGGGTTAAACAAAAAGTCGATATCTCCGGACACATCTAGACCACCCACATATGCACACACATCCCTTTTGTCATGGTGTCGCTTAGTGGAGGAGTGTCAACATTACCTATTTATCCCAAGGTTAGATACCTGAAATACTAGTGAATGCAACAAACCTTGATTTTTTACAACTTCTATGTATTTTTTAACATTTTCCTCATAAAAAGGCTTAGAAATGGGAAATAATTATTATACAGTACATTCTTTCCATATTACTCGTTCCTACTACTGGATGGTTTCATGTACACAATACGAACGGAAAAAAATAGTCCAATTTTTAGAAACTTGGTTTCCGGTGCTCCCAAGCATGAGAGTTGTGGATCTAAATTAATTGAACTTCGCAGGAGATACTATACTATGCGAATAAAGTTACAGTTATGATGTTCGTATCAACTTGTCCTATTTATCCCTATGACACATGCTAAAAATATGAGGCCATGCACAATTTCTTCAATGTTTTACATGGTTAAGGCATTTTTTATTATTTTTTATATCAAAAGTCGATATCCGGAATTCAGGCCATATCCGGACCGCCCGCATATGCACTCACATCCCTTTTATCATAGGGCTGATTAGGAGATGCGTGTAAACATTACCTATTTATCCCAAGGTTAGATACCTAAAATACTAGTCAATGCAAAAAAGCTTGATTTTTTTACAACTTCGGTGTATTTTTCTCATTATCCTCATAAAATAGGGTTATAAATGGGTAAATAATTATGATACAGTATATTATTTTCATATTACTCGTTCCTACTACTATATGGATTGATGTACACAATACCACCGGAAACAAACAGTCTAATTTTTAGAAACTTGGTTTTCGGTGCTCCGAAGTATGAGAGTTGTGGATCTAAATCAATTGAACTTCGCAGGAGATACTCCACTAAGTGAAGAAAGTTATTACTATGTTCGTATTGACTTGTCCTATTTATCCCTATGAAACATGCTAAAAATATGAGGCCATCCACAATGTCTTCAATGTTTTACAAGGTTAAGGTATTTTTATTAGTTTTTATATAAGAAGTCGATATCCAGAATTCCAGAGATATCCAGACCACCCGCATAGGCACACACATCCCTTTTATCATAGCGCCGATTAGGAGAGGTTTGTCAACACTACCTGTTTATCCAAAGGTTAGATACCTGAAATACTAGTGAATGCAACAAAGCTTGATTTTTTACAACTTCTATGTATCTATACATCCCAAGGTTAGAAAATCCCAAATATCCGAAATGTTTGTGTCGTATCGGTGGGTCCGAAAATTTCGTTTTTGCGGTCAAATTTGCGATGCGCGATATTCTTTCGACACATTTTCCCCAAATCATTTCAAATGTTGTGTCTTTCCCCAGTCTCGCCGTTGCTAACTCCCAATCCCTCTCTCCGCTCCCGCCGCCAACTCCCACCCCCTCTTTGGGCTCTCCCTCTCCGTTTGCTCCCAATCCCTGTGCTCCCGTCACCGTTCTCCCGTATGCGCTCCCTCGTCCCGCCAAATATGCCCTCCAAGGCCGTGAAGAAGAATAATCATGCGCCCGGGAATGCACGGCGTAACACCCGACTACACCTCGCCATCAGGGGCATATACGGGATGGTGCCGCACACCGAGACCGCTGTGGATGAGACGGTGCCTCCCACCACCATCGTGGGGGATGGGACAGTGCCTCCAAACACTAGCACCGGCGTGGACGGGGCAGTGCCTCCCACCACCAGCACTGGCATGGACGTGGCGGTGCCTCCCACCACCATCATCGGTGTGGACGGGACGGTGCCTCCCACCAGCACCGTTGGGGACAACACAGTGCCTCCCACTGCCTCCACTGACGTGGACGAGGCGGTGCCTCAAACCATCACCACCACCGTTGGGGACAGGACGCTGCCACCCACCAAGGCCGCTGCAGACGGGACTACACACCCACCAACACCGAGGGCAATGGTACCACCATGATAATGTCGTTAAGCTCCTCCAACCCCAGGTTATTTTAGTTGCTGAATTTCTTGTTACGCATTTTAGGGATTTGTCATTTAATTTAGAGATTGTATATGTTCGAAATTCATAATAACTAGAGGCATATTAGTTATTTATGTTATAGGCATTTCCTTGTTATCGAAGTTTTTTAAATTTACTCATGAATCTCTATGATATAGGAGTGGCACTACCTCGCTGTCGGTTACATCTAGACAAATAACGAAGAGTGCTAAGTGGAAGTATAGTGGCCTGATACATTGCAAATGTATCTAATTTTTTTGATGTTACATGCTTGGTTTTATCCACTTTCTTGTGTTTTGTCCACACTTTGGAGTACTTTTCATATGATTTCTTGGACTAACCTATTAACAAGAGCCACAGTGCCAGCTGCCTATTTTCTGCTGTTTTTGGTTTCAGGAAAGTCAGAAAATGAATATTCTCGGAATTGGACGGGACAAGAGCCAAAGTGCCTATTTTCCGGAAGTCATCAGATGCCAGAATACGAGATGGAGAATGGCTGGGGGCGGGCCACACCACCTGGCCGCGCGGCCAGGCCTGGCCCGCGCCAGGGGGTGGTCTGGCCGACCCCAGCACCCCCTCGGCCCCTCCTTCCGCCTATATATTGCCTTCGGGACAAAAACCCTAAGTACCCGATCAAAAATCCACGAAAGAGTCTATAGCCGCCGTCATCTCCATCCCAAGATCGGGAGGGATTTGAAGCTCTTCCCGGCACCCTGCCGGAGAGGGGAATTCACCCAGGAGGCTTTCTTCATCACCATGCAAGCCTCCAGTGTGATGCGTGAGTAGTTCATCCTTGGACTACGGATCCATGTAGTAGCTAGATGGCTGGTTCTCCTCCTTTGTTCTTTCATGTTTAGATCTTGTGAGCTCCGTTCATAATCAAGATCATCTATTTGTAATTCTGCATGTTGTGTTTGTGGGGATCCGATGGATATTGAGATGCTATTTCAGATTGATTATTGATTCTATCATGTCTTTGTTATTTGTGATCTTGCATGCTTTCCATTGTTAGTAGCTATCTTGGCCAAGTAGATGCTAGCAACTCCAAGAGTTAGTATTTATGCTCGATAGTGGGTTCATGCCTCTGGTAATCTGGGGAAGTGATAGAAATCTCTAAGGTACTAGATGTGATGTTGCTACTAGGGAGAAAACAACAATCCTTTGTTCATAGAACAATTGTATTGTTACTTTACACGCAATTCGTAAAGCAATAATCTGTTGCTTGCAACTTAATACTGGAGGGGTTTCGGATGATAACCTGAAGGTGGATTATTAGTCATAGATGCAGTTGGATGGCGGTCTATGTATAATGTTGTAATGCCCAATCAAGTCTCAAAGGAGTCAAGATGATTAGTATATGCATGTATTGCTTTCTCGATGTTTGTCAATTGCCCCGTTGTAATTTGTTCACCCAGCATGTTATCTATCTAAGGAGAGCCACCTCTAGTGAACTATGGATCCCGGTCCTTTCTTTTACATACAATCTATAAACCATTTACTGCTTTTTATGTTTACTTTCTGCAAACTATTACTTCCTTCTAGAGATACGTTTAATCCTTTGTTTTCAGCAAAACACGGTGAGATTGACAACCTCATCGCAAGTTGGGGACAAAGTTTTGTGGTTGTGTTGTCCAGGTCTCCATGTTGCTACTAGCACCGGTAGTGCGCCCTGCCAAGGCTCAGCTAGCAACACCTTTGGGGTGTTTCCTTGCTCCTACTAGTTCGATTTAACCTTGGTTTCAAAATTGAGGGAAACTTGCTGTTGTGCTCATCATACCTTCCTCTTGGGGTTCCCCAACGAGCTTGTTAATACACGAGCCATCAAGCACTTTTCTGGCGCTGTTACCGGGGACTTGAAGAAGAAGAACCTCCCATGTCAACCATGCGCCAGCAAACACTTTTCTAGCGCCGTTGCCGGGGAGTCAAGGACATTTTTACAAGGGGATTCCCTCATAACCAATCTCTTTACTTTGTTGTTTTTGTTTTGTTTAGTGTCTTTTTGTTTTGTTTGCTTGTTTCTTTATCAAAAACACACAAAAAAATAGTTTTACTAGTTTGCTTTCTTGTTTGAAAACACACAAAAAAATTAGTTCCTCTTTTAAGTTGCCACTATGTCTAGCCTTGCTCCAATCACTATGTCACCCGAGGAAATGATTTTCACTTGTAAACAAGGAATTGAGGAGAGTTTCAAGGAAGCTTAGTCTAGAATCTCTGATCTACATGAAAAAATTGAGCCAAAAATGACTCAAAGCTTGTTCCTTGGCAGTTTTTACCTTGGAATTGCTCTTTGCTATAGATATGCTTTAGATGCTGTTGTGGGAGGAGAGTTCCTCCAATGTAATGAGGATTATGCTATTAATGCTATAAAGAAATTGATCCTTACTTACAACTTGCCTAGCCAAACTGATATTTCTTTCGCAAAAATATTTGCTAGATTGAACACTCTTGAGACTGGCACTGCTAGCTTAAAAGATTGCTATAATACGCTTAGGGAGCATCACAATTATGTTCCAATAAATTCTGAACCATCCAATAAATTCTGAACCATCAAAGTGGCTCCCTACAGTAAAGATTGAGATAAACACTGAAACTTTTCAAGCCCGTTGTGATATCATGTCTGAATTTTGTCTTATGCCCAAAGATATTTATGAATATTTGAATGTTTGGGGTCTTACTGAAGGAGGAAAAGAAATATCTCTTACTAATAATGCTACCAAATTACTTATTGGAATAGCTGAAGGAGTGTTTACAAAGATCCTTGGGAAAATGATTTTTACTGATTATCTTGTTATTGAATGTGCAGGAAAAGGACAAATTACACTTGAAAGGTCCCTATTAGAACTCCTTGGTGCAATAATAGATGTGGGAAAGGGGACCATGCACCTTTCTTCTCCACCAAACAATCATATTTTCCCCAAGGTTAAGAATAAGAGTAAGAGAGGTAAGGGCAATAAATTTGGTCTTAATGCTTCTTCATTTGAGAACACTTGATTCTTTCTTGTTTCTTATGCCTAACTTAAAGGCCTTAAAGAAAAGTACTTATTGGGAGATAACCCAAAAGTTTTAGATGAGTCTTGGAAGTTATTACCTCTGTAATAACCGCTCCTTATCCTTTTTATTTGCTTTTTGTGCCAAGAGTAACCTCTAATGAGAGGGAAGTAATGATTGGGAAAGTTGCTGTCCCGAAACAGATTTCTGTGCTTCACCGTAAAAATTTGTGAAAAATCTCTGAATGTCTTTTTGAGGCGTGAATTTTTGTGTTTCTGCCACAGGTTGTTATCTAACTTTCGTTAGTTCAATACTTTTTGATTTGAGCAACAGAAGTTCTTCGAAAAAATTTGTCTTTACCTGCTGGTCTGTTTTGACAGATTTCTGCCATTTTCTGCATTAGCTTCTTGTTGGTTCCTTTTTTAGGTCTTTTGGGGAATTGAGCTTTTTGAGGGCAGTGCTACAGTAGCTAGTGTTCTAATGGAAGTTTATTGGTGTTAGAACTGAACCTTAAGACTTATTTATCTTGAGTGCACTAATGTTGCTAATAAAGATTGTGTGAAGTTTTGTATGAAGGAAAAATTTCCGGTGTATGGAAGAAATGAGTAATGAGATGAAGGATGGACTAAAGCTCAAGCTTAGGGATGCCACGCGTGTCACCCCAAGAAATATCCAAGAAGTACAAGCATCAAAGCTTGGGTATGCCCAAGGCATCCCCATCTTCATCAATAAAAATCCCAGGTTTCTTCCAAATGCTTCATTTTTTATTGTTTTATGCACAGTTGTCTTGTTCTTGGAGCGTCTTCCTTTTTGTTTTTGTTTTGGTTTTTCGTTTTCTTTGGTTTCCTTAGTTTTCTGACTAAATTGGTTGGACCCCTCTTTCATACATTTGTTTGCAAATAGCTTGGTCTGGTTTGGAAAAGAGTAGGAAAGTTCATGCTTATGTGGAAAAAAGAGCTCGTTTTTTACTGTGGCCTATGCTTTGTCATGCCATGCTTGATATATTTTTGGCTTTATTCTTAGTATTCTTTGTTGTAGCATAACTTGTTATAAACAATTGAGATTGCTTACACCCCTATAAAACCACTACTAGAAAATCTTGTGTTATTCTTACTTTGTGCATTGCATCCTCATGATAACATGCTCATGTCATCATGCCACTTTGCATTTGAGCATCGTCATGTCATCATGCATAAGTTCGTCAAAAACTATTTTCTAAAAGCCTATCTTTATTTTCTAAATATCCCCGCCTTTATTTCAAATCAAAACCCCAGGCCTTTTCCGGATATTTTGTTTTGTCTAAAAATAATTTACAAAAGGATTTTAAAATAAAAATAAATAAATAAAACTATTTTGTCGGACCAGGGAGGCAGCCCAGCCATTAGGCCAGGCCACCTACTACCCGGCCCATCTAAGAAAATCCCTAATCCTACCCTCTCTGAAACCTAGAACCACCCTACCCAGTCCCCGCCGCCAACACACCCTGCCGCCACCCCTACACACACACTGCGCCGCATGCACAAGCTGACGCCGCAGCGTTCAGCCTCGACCCGACCCGCTCGGTACACCGTACCATCCCGCCCGCATCAACGCGTCCGTAACGCCACCCCTCGTCACGATCGCGCACATACGCAGCAGCCGTCCCGCACGCACCCTGTCACGTCGCACTCGACACGCCCAGTGCCCCAAGCACGCACGCGGGCACGCCCCAACGCCCTGCTCCTCACCTACCGCGTGAGACGGCCCCACCATCCAGGCCCACTTCCATCGATGAGTCCCGCTCCTTCCTCACGATCCCCATCCGCTCGTTCTCCTGCAACAAACCCCCGCCACGATCCCCGCAACCCCTGCCTCAGCTCCCTCTCCTCGCTGAGTTTCTGCCGCCAGGAACCTGCGCTACCGCCGAACCCGGCCCTCTTCCGCCGTCGAGGCGTTGCGTCGCTGCTCCGCGACTGCCTCCCTCTCTACCTGATGCAGCGTCAACGCCGGCTTCCCTCTGCACGAGCGCCCCGATGCCCATCGACGCGCGGCCTCCCTACTCTGCGAGCTCCTCACCCCGTTGGCCCTTGTTCCGGCCGCGCCCCGATGCCCATCGCCGCTCCCACAGGCCGATGTTCCTCGTTGTCCCTGTCCGTAAGAGCTGCTGAGCTCGAGGCCATCGGCTTCCCAGAGCAACTCCGGCCCCGGGACCCCTCTGGCCGACACACCTGCGCCTCCGCCGTTCCGCACCGGCCACCACCAGGACGTCCTCGACTTCCTGAAGCTGTCATCGCCTCCATCCCCGTCACCTTCGTCACCCAGCTCGCCTCCGACTAGATCTCGTCGAGCCCACCCTGCCTCATGTTGGCTCACCCATGACCGTCCTCCTTTGAGTTCCTCTGGGTCAAGTTCTGCATACCGTGGGTCTCCGACGGCCATCCTACCAGCAGTACAACTCACGACCGGCAGTAGCACTAGGTCAGAGTAGTGGATGTCAGGTGTTGGTGTGTGGTTGATCTATTGATGTTCATGGAGTTGTCATGTGGATTGACTCCTATTGTTGCACTCCTTGTGGCAATAGAGAGTATGTGATGGTGAAACCCCTGTACAATTACAGACGGTTATCGAGGAATACAAGAGGTAACCATGTCCTTAGCTTCAACTCGAAGACTGCCGGAACCAAGCTTGCCTTCCACAACGAAAGCCGACGATGACAAGATCGACATCCACCCGGACAAACCCTAGGAACCACCGGCGCTTGGACCCGAGAGAACCACACCAAGACCCTTAGAACGCCAAGTCCTCCTTCACGGATGCGAAGACCGATCCCTCCGAACCCAAATACCTTGCTGGTGTCCGGATCCGAAGCCCGATCCCTTGACCCTCAAGATCGCCAAACCCCGATGTGTGACCCCAATTTGATCCCCTATTTTTATAATATATGACATATACCTTGTTGCATTAAATTGTTCATGCTCTCATACATGTTTATTTGTTTGGGGGTGCTTGATCGATTCACCTAATAAATAAATATGGAGGTTATATGCGGGCTTTTCTAGTATATTGGCCCCATTTAAATTTGTGTAGAGAACCGGTGCCATGTTTTGTCTTGTTAAGACAACATTTAAATTGCGCGGTAGCTAAACAACATGAACCCTATAATTAATTGTCGGGACCCCGATTCCGCTTAATATTTCCTAATTGCACCGCATGTTTGCCATGTCATGCATCATACATGCATCATGCCTGATCTTCTGCCATAGTATTAAATAGTGGATCCGGTGTTTCTTTTAGTGCTTTGGCTCTTCGCGGATTAGGCCGTTGAGTGGACGCGAGTATCGACCCGTGTACCTTCGGCAATGTTTCCTCAGGCGAGCATTCTCCCCCTTTCTACCTATTTTGCATTTATAGTCTTTATTTCCTCCTGTTGATCTATTGCTATCCGTGTCGTGATGATTTAGTGTTCCGTATCAGATATATTCCGTGCAGCCTTTATATTGCCTTGGACACCTCCTATTACCTATTGTTTGGTAGATAGATGGTCTTGCGAGTCGTAGTCGCTTGCTCAGGTGCGATCCCGTGTCGTGAAGTACCACACAGTTGTTGGAATGTTGTCACATGCTTTACGGTGGAGAGGATCACGACTTTAAATACAACTACTAAATTGCTGGGAATAGATGTAACTAATGCAGAGGCATCGTTGGGCAATAGATGTTATTTGGTTTTTCCACGCTCACTTGTGTCCCGTAGGACCCCGAGTACTTGATACCTGTTCCTTGACTATCGCACTATCCGTATGTGGGAGCATGAATCCCCTTAGCCAGAGCTTGATTCATTTCTTATTTCTTGGGGCCACAAAGTAGTTTGGGGCTTTATTACTATCATGTACTTATGCCATGTTTTACTGCTTTATCTATGATTGTGCGTGGAGCACCTGTACTGTTTTGGAACGTGGAATGTTTTCGTGGTATCGACAAGCCCAGTCATACTTTCGGGTTCCCAGTCGTTTATAGCCATTGTCACAAATCCTGGGTCCGTTCCGGAGCCGGCCAACTTCGTTGCGGGTAGCTTAGTGGGGTGGCCCCCTGAAATATTTTATGAATCTTGTGATTGCTTTGTCATGAAAGCCTCGTTGGGTTTTGATTTCGTTTTTCCGAGGTTGATCGTGCGTGTTTTGCTATTTGTGCACCCCTGCAGGGTAAATCTTTCTGAAAGCCGTGTCCGCGGTTATGGACGACTTGGAGCACAATATCTCAATCATAGACAAACATAACTAAAGTAGTGTTATAAATTTGACTTAATATGTGACTAGTAATCAGCTTCACTACCACAGAATGGATAATAAAAGTGCCAACAACTGGTGGAACTGGGGTGTATCGTGTCATGTTATACCTACCTAGTAAGTATCGCAACTCCAATGGAATGAAATAAAAGTGCCAACAATTGCTGGGTTTGGGATGTCACATGCTAATTGTATCTGACTAGTAAGCACTTCAACTACAACTGAATGGTTAACTAAAACTGCCCACTACTTATGCTATCAGGATGACTCATGCTATCTATATCTGAATAGTAAGTGCTGCAACTATAATGGAATGAATAAAACTGCCAACTGTGTCAGTTCCTCGGTTTGACTGCCTCGTTTGGTCTCGAGGGGGAATACCAGGCTGGGTATGATTGTTGTTAGTATAAGGTTGGTTCCGAATAGGTCCTTCTTATCTCTCTCTAATAGACGATAGTTTATCGAGTCTCTATAGGTTGTTTAGTGCATGCTTCGCTGCCGCTTCAGTCCACCATACCTATGTAGGCGAGAGCCGCTGAATTCTTGCCTTGCCGTGTACTGGCCTCAATACTGACGCTCTTCTTTTTCCTTTGCCCTTTGTCAGCGCCCCTTTTGTTTTAGCAGGTTTGAGATCGATGTTGTTAGTAGGGTTACCCTTCGAGCTTGGCCTGGGCAAGGTTATGGACGCCATTGGTTATCCTTCAGGGCTCTTAGCCCCATTTGCATCTTATCCGTACTCGGATGTTGTATGGTTTTCAAGGTGATTTGGATCTTTGTACTGTATATCTGTATTCTTGACTCATGGAGTCGTTGTTGTATATATATGTTCTGTGGGTTCCATCGTGGACTATTGTGTAACGGTATTACTTCGTTTTCCACCCGCACGAAAGTGCCTGGTGGGCGTCCTTGAATCGTTTCTATGCGGGTTTGGCGGGAAGCGCTAAAACTTGCATAGGGCTGATTCGAGGGTGTTACAGAGTGGTATCTGAGCTCAGCAGTTACGATACCCCACTGGTCCAGCCTGTAGGATAACCTAGCTAACGGCCGATGTAGAGTGTCAAAACTATTTTGAAAATCGGTTGGATAGATCTGATTAGCTCTGATTTTACTCCTTACCCCTATGTTATTCTCCTCTTACCTTTGCGAGTTTTGAAAATGTTCTCTTACCTTTCTTCAAGTCCAGGATTTCTCGTGGTTGGGATTCCGTCGTACCTTCAGGGTTTTTCTTCCTCCCTTTTATAACGGTGTTATTACAATCATCAATCTGCATCTTGTTTGTTGTACCCTTCATCCAATCTTTTTTGTCCTTGAACTCTTTATCTGTATCTGTGACTTGATGGATATTCGTATCGCTGGAAAACATTATGAGAAGGATGCACATTGGTGAAGTTGGAGTATACCTTGACCATTTGTTGTTCATGCCAATGGAACTATCGCGAAACCTAATCATTGTGTCTTTTCATACAATTTTGATTGTATCTTCCGGTGTTTCCCTTCTCGACAGCATCATCTACGTCAGATCTTATTAAGAGCATGCATCACTCCATTGTTTTACGAACATCGCTCGTCCAGATCTTCAGTCTAAATTCGAGAGTGGGTTGCATAATTCTTCTATTCATGTGCAGAGTAATGTTTTGGGTGCGCGATGGATTGATCCCCATCCGACTACTCTTATCATTCGCTGTTGTACATTGAACTGGTGGATCAATGCAACTTTACTCCTTTCACGGAAGTTAGAGGTGGCCTATTTGTTGAGACCTCTCCCTTCATCTTTGTTCTCCGGAGTGTTCTCTCGATGAACATGAACAACGAACCCTTGTTGGAGGTGTCGATAATTTCAAGGTGGATCAAGAATCTTGTTAGTGGTGTCGCGAGGATCTACATGAAGCGAGAAGATTTAGATCGTCGGCCTTCTTCCTCGTACCATGAGGCGGATCTCGAGGGTGAGATCCATTGTTAGTGGTGTCGAATTGTAGCACCCCGGTAAAACCACTACTAGAAAATCGTGTGTTATTCTTATTTTGTGCATTGCATCCTCATGACAACATGCTCATGTCATCATGCCACATTGCATTTGAGCATCGTCATGTCATCATGCATAAGTTCGTCAAAGACTATTTTCTAAAAGTCTATCTTTATTTTCTAAATATCCCCGCCTTTATTTCAAATCAAAACCCCGGGCCTTTTCCCGGATATTTTGTTTTGTCTAAAAATAATTTACAAAAGGCTTTTAAAATTAAAATAAATAAATAAAACTATTTTGTTAGACCGGGGAGGCAGCCCAGCCATTAGGCCAGGCCACCTACTACCCGGCCCATCTAAGAAAAACCCTAATCCTACCCTCTCTGAAACCTAGAACCACCCTACCCAGTCCCCGCCACCAACACAGCCCGCCGCCACCCCTACACACACACTGCACGCCACACACACAACCTGACGCCGCAGTGTTCAGCCCCGATCCGACCCGCTCGGTACACCGTACCATCCCGCCCGCATCAACGCGTCTGTAACGCTACTCCTCGTCGTGATCGCCCGCTCCCGCCCACACGTACGTAGTAGCCGTCCCGCACGCACCCTATCACGTCGCACTCGACACACCCAGTGCCGCAAGCACGCACGCGGGCACGCCCCAACGCCCCGCTCCTCACCTACCGCGTGAGCCGACCCACCATCCAGGCCCACTTCCACCGATGCGTCCTGCTCCTTCCTCGCGATCCCCATCCGCCCGTTCTCCTGCAACGAACCCCCGCCACGATCCCCGCAACCCCTGCCTCAACTCCCTCTCCTCGCTGAGTTTCCGCCGCCAGGAACCTGCGCTGCCGCCTGACCCGGCCCTCCTCCACCGTCGAGACGTTCCGTCGCTGCTCCGCGACCGCCTCCCTCTCCGCCCGATGCAGCGTCAATGCCGGCTTCCCTCTACACGAGCGCGCCGCCCCTCTTCCGCCGCGCGGCCTCCCTAATCTGCGAGCTCCTCGCCCCATTGGCCCTTGCTCCGGCTTCGCCCCGACGCCCGTCGCCGCTCCCACAAGCCGATGTTCCTCTCCGTCCCTGTCCGCAAGAGCTACTGAGCCCGAGGCCATCGGCTTCCCAGAGCAACTCCGGCCCCGGGTCCCCTCTGGCCGACGCACCAGCGGCTCCGCGTTCCACACCGGCCACCACCAGGACGTCCTCGACTTCCTGAAGCTGTCATCGCCTCCATCCCCGTCACCTTGGTCACCCAGCTCGCCTCAGACCAGATCTCGTGGAGCCCGCCCTGCCTCCTGTTGGCTCGCCCATGACTGTCCTCCTTCGAGTTCCTCAGGGTCAAGTTTTGCATGGCGTGGGTCTCCGTTGGCCATCCTACCAGCAGTACAACTCAAGACCGGCAGTAGCACTAGGTGAGAGTGGTGGATGTCAGGTGTTGGTGTGTTGTTGATCTATTGATGTTCATGGAGTTGTCCTGTGGATTGACTCCTATTGTTGCACTCCTTGTGGTAACAGAGAGTATGTGATGGTGAAACCCCTGTACAATTACATACGGTTATCGAGGAATACAAGAGGTAACCATGTCCTTATCTTCAACTCAAAGACTGCCGGAACCAAGCTCGCCTTCCACAACGGAAGCCGTGGATGACAAGATCAACATCCACCCGGACAAACCCTAGGAACCACCGGCGCTTGGACCCGAGAGAACCACACCGAGACCCTCAGAATGCCAAGTCCTCCTTCACGGATGCGAAGACCGATCCCGCCGAACCCAAAGACCTTGCGGGTGTCTGAATCCGAAGCCCGATCCCTCGAACCTCAAGATCACCAAACCCCGATGTGTGACCCCAGTTTGATCCCCTATTTTTATAATATATGACATATACCTTGTTGCATTAAATTGTCCATGCTCTCATACATGTTTATTTGTTTGGGGGTGCTTGGTCGATTCACCTAATAAATAAATATGGAGGTTATATGCGGCCTTTTCTAGTATATTGGCCCCATTTAAATTTGTGTAGAGAACCGATGCCATGTTTTGTCTTGGTAAAACAACATTTAAATTGCGGGGTAGCTAAACAACATGAACCCTATAATTAATTGTCAGGACCCCGGTTCCGCTTAATATTGCCTAATTGCACCGCATCTTTGCCATGTCATGCATCATGCCTGATCTTCTGCCGTAGTTTTAAATAGTGCATCCGGTGTTTCTTTTAGTGCTTTGGTTCTTCGTGGATTAGGCCGTTGAGTGGATGCGAGTATCGATAAGTGTACCTTCGGCAATGTTTCCTCGGGCGAGCATTCTCCCCCTTTCTACCTATTTTGCATTTATAGTCTTTATTTCCTCATGTTGATCTATTGCTATCTGTGTCACGATGCTTTATTGTTCCGTATCAGATATATTCCATGCAGCCTTTATATTGCCTTGCACACCTCCTATTACCTATTGTTTGGTAGATAGATGGTCTTGCGAGTCGTAGTCGCTTGCTCAGGTGCGATCCCGTGTCGTGAAGTACCACACAGTTGTTGGAATGTTGTCACATGCTTTACGGTGGAGAGGATCACGACTTTAAATAAAACTACTAAATTGCTAGGAATAGATGTAACTAATGCAGAGGCATCGTTGGGCAATAGATGTAATTTGGTTTTTCCACGCTCACTTGTGTCCCGTAGGACCCCGAGTACTTGATACCTGTTCCTTGACTATCGCACTATCCGCATGTGGGAGCATGTATCCCCTTAGCCAGAGCTTGATTCATTTCTTATTTCTTGGGGCCACAAAGTAGTTTGGGGCTTTATTACTATCCTGTACTTATGCCATGTTTTACTGCTTTATCTATGATTGTGCGTGGAGCACCTGTACTGTTTTCGAAAGTGGAATGTTTTCGTGGTATCGACAAGCCCAGTCATACTTTCGGGTTCCCGGTCGTTTACAGCCATTGTCACAAATCCTGGGTCCGTTCTGGAGCCGGCCAACTTCGTTGCGGGTAGCTTAGTGGGGTGGCCCCCTGAAATATTTTATGAATCTTGTGATTGCTTTGTCGTGAAAGCCTCGTTGGGTTTTGATTTCGTTTTTCCGAGGTTGATCGTGCGTGTTTTGCTATTTGTTCACCCCTGCAGGGTAAATCTTTCTGAAAGCCGTGTCCGCAGTTATGGACGACTTGGAGCACAGTATCTCAATCATAGACAAGCATAACTAATTAGTGCTATAAATTTGACTTAATATGTGACTAGTAATCAGCTTCACTACCACGGAATGGATAATAAAAGTGCCAACAACTAATGGAACTGGGGTGTATCGTGTCATGTTATACCTGCCTAGTAAGTATCGCAACTCCAATGGAATGAAATAAAAGTGCCAACAACTGCTGGGTTTGGGATGTCACATGCTAATTGTATCTGACTAGTAAGCACTGCAACTACAACTGAATGGTTAACTAAAACTGCCCACTACTTATGCTATCAGGATGACTCATGCTATCTATATCTGAATAGTAAGTGCTGCAACTATAATGGAATGAATAAAACTTCCAACTGTGTGAGTTCCTCGGTTTGACTTCCTCGTTTGGTCTCGAGGGGGAATACCATGCTGGGTATGATTGTTGTTAGTATAAGGTTGGTTCCGAATAGGTCCTTCTTATCTCTCTCTAATAGCTGACAGTTTATCGAGTCTCTATAGGTTGTTTAGTGCATGCTACACTGCCGCTTCAGTCCACCATACCTATGTAGGCGAGAGCCGCCGAATTCTAGCCTCGCCGTGCACTGGCCTCAATACTAACGCTCCTCTTTTTCCTTTGCCCTTTTTCGGCACCCCTTTTGTTTTAGCAGGTTTGAGATCGATGTCGTTAGCAGGGTTACCCTTCCGGCTTGGCCTGGGCAGGGTTATGGACGCCATTGGTTATCCTTCAGGGCTCTTAGCCCCATTTGCATCTTATCCGTACTCGGATGTTGTATCGTTTTCAAGGTGATTTGGATCTTTGTACTGTATGTCTGTATTCTTGACTCATGGAGTCGTTGTTGTATATATATGTTCTGTGGGTTCCATCGTGGACTATTGTGTAATGGTATTACTTCATTTTCCACCCGCACGAAAGTGCCTGGTGGGCGTCCTTGAACCGTTTCTATGCGGGTTTGGCGGGAAGCGCTAAAACTTGCATAGGGCCGATTCGAGGGTGTTACCGTGCTTTGGTTTTCTTAGTTTTCTGAATAAATTGGTTGGACCCCTCTTTCATACATTTGTTTGCAAATAGCTTGGTTTGGTTTGGTTTGGAAAAGAGTAGGAAAGTTCATGCTTATCAGGTAAAAAGAGCTCGTTTTTGACTGTGGCCTATGCTTTGTCATGCCATGCTTGATATTGTTTTAGCTTTATGCTTAGTATTCTTTGTTGTAGCATGACTGGTTATAAACAATTAAGATTGCTTAATGTGCCTTGGATGAATCATGCATTGTTTTAGCATATTAAATCATAGTATAGTGGTATTCTCCTTTGATGCTTTATTTGGGTTGACTTGGGGCATGCTCACACAATGTTATGACTATCTCAAGTCACCATAGCCTTTATGATCCTTTAGTTTTCAACTTGTAGTATCACTTTATCCTTTGATCAATGATGTTTTGTCGCTCTGCATGATTATGGCCATTATTGCTCTCTTAGTTTGTCGCTCCCAGTCTTTTGCTAGCCTCCACAACCAAGTATGAGTTCCACTCATGCATCCAACTCCCTAAACCAAGTTATTCCAAAGAGTCCACCATACCTACCTACTAGATTATGATATTCCAAGTATATTCATGCTTTTTTTACCTTCCAAATTAAACTTGTTATGAGAAAACTAGTGATTAAAGCTCTCATGAACTTGATGGCACACTTTACTTTTTTGCATCTAATAAACTTGAACCATTGGGTCCTTCTTTGTTGCGTATATGCTTGTGCTTTGTAAGTTGAAATTTGCAGAACCATGTATCATGGGGAATGCTTTCAACATTGCACTTGTACTTTGTAACCCATTGATATCATGTTCTTTTGCTTACAGATCCCGGCGGTGTGAAATAAAAGTGGAACTTGTAAGATCATGGAGTTTGTATGTGTGTTAGAGAAACGCCTGGGCCGCTAGCCTAAGCCATGCCTAATCATGGTGGAAACTTGCAGCATAACCATAATGAGCACTCTATGAAGCAACCTCAATAAAAACCTATGCAAATAGCAAATAAAAAGATCGCTGAGATGCTCATTGTCTGCTTGCCTTGTCATTTTGATTATGGGATAGCTCCTGTATCATGTGCAAGGGGTACCCCGTTGGCGGTTCTTTATGATACACATGTACTTACAATGACAAGAGCTTACTCGTGCCTAAAGTTGAGTAGCATGAGGTTCGGTCTTCGTAAGTAAGGGGCATGAGATTTCGGTTTATAATTTGTCAAGCATATCCTCTTAGTTGTGTCACTTTAACCTTAATCACCTTCAAGATGCTTATGATAGGGGCAATGAGAGCTGAAAGTTATAAGTACCATAATTTTTGGAAGATCTTTATGAGACTTGAATGCCTACTTCCTTTTATGAAGTATTTTCTTCCACCATTATATTGAGTCTCCACCTTCTATCTTTATGCACCTACTTTGAGAGCATAGTGGCCATTCTTAGTTCTATGTGCATTGTCCCAAGACTAGTTGATTGATGCATAACTTGATATTGCTTGTTTTAAACTATTTGTATCTAGTCACTCTTATGAACTTTGAAGGTGTCATATGCATTTATATTTGCTACTCTATGAGGGACAAGCTAAATACTATTATGCTATGTTTTCTTTATGTGAAACAAACAAACGTCTTGCAAAGCATTGTTATTCATGAATCTTTTGTTTGTGCCTTTTCATGTTGCATCATAGTTTCTTTGTCTTATTGCTAGAAATTTTTCTTGCATGTTATGATTGAAGTACTATGTTCCCAGCTTTGAATGTTTTACAAATATTTTGATCAAGTCTTTGATGGTGCATGTCACCTCAAAAATTATTCTTTCTTTTTATCACTTACCTACTCGAGGACGAGGAGTTAAGATTGGGGATGTTGATACATTACAAATGTATCTACAATTTTTGATGTTCTGTGCTTGGTTTTATCCACTTTCTTGTGTTTTGTCCACACTTTGGAGTACTTTTCATATGATTTCTTGGACTAACCTATTAACAAGAGCCACAGTGCCAGCTGCCTGTTTTCTGCTGTTTTTGGTTCCAAGAAAGTCAGATAATGAATATTCTCAGAATTGGACGGGACAAAAGCCAAAGTGCCTATTTTCGGAAGTCATCAGATGCCAGAATACGAGACGGAGAAGGGCTGGGGGCCGGCCACACCACCTGGCCACGTGGGCTAGGCCTGGCCGTGCCAGGGGGTGGTCTGGCTGATCTCAGCTCCCCCTCGGCCTCTCCTTCCGCCTATATATTGCCTTCGAGAGGGATTTGAAATCCATGAAAGAGTCTGTAGACGCCATTATCTCCACACATAGATCGGGAGGGATTTGAAGATCTTCCCAGCACCCTGCCGGAGAGGGGAATTCACCCTGGAGGCCTTCTTCATCATCATGCAATACTCCGGTGTTATGTGTGAGTAGTTCATCTCTAGACTAATGGTCCATGTAGTAGCTAGATGGCTGGTTCTCCTCCTTTGTGCTTTCATGTCTAGATCTTGTGAGCTCCATTCATGATCAAGATCATCTATTTGTAATTCTGCATGTTGTGTTGGCGGGGATCCGATGGATATTGAGATGCTATTTCAGATTGATTATTGATTCTATCATGTCTTTGTTATTTGTGATCTTGCATGCTTTCCGTTGTTAGTAGCTATCTTGGCCAAGTAGATGCTAGCAACTCCAAGAGTTAGCATTTATGCTCGATAGTGGGTTCATGCCTCTGGTAATCTGGGGAAGTGACAGAAATCTCTAAGGTACTAGATGTGCTGTTGCTACTAGGGAGAAAACAGCAATCCTTTGTTCATAGAACAATCGTATTGTTTACTTTACACGCAATTCGTAAAACAATATTCTGTTGCTTGCAACTTAATACTGGAGGGGGTTCGAACGATAACCTGAAGGTGGATTATTAGTCATAGATGCAGTTGGATGGCGGTCTATGTATAATGTTGTAATGCCCAATCAAGTCTCAAAGGAGTCAAGATGGTTAGTATATGCATGTATTGCTTTGTCGATGTTTGTCAATTGCCCCACTGTAATTTGTTCACCCAGCATGTTATCTATCTAAGGAGAGCCACCTCTAGTGAACTATGGATCCCGGTCCTTTCTTTTACATACAATCTATAAACTGTTTACTGCTTTGTGTTTACTTTCTGCAAACTATAACTTCCTTCCATTCGATACATATAATCCTTTGTTTTCAGCAAAACACGGTGAGATTGACAACCTCATCGCAAGTTGGGGACAGAGTTCTGTGGTTGTGTTGTGCAGGTCTCCACGTTGCTACTAGCACCGGTAGTGCGCCCTGCCAAGGCTCAGCTAGCAACACCTTTGGGGTGTTTCCTTGCTCCTACTGGTTCGATTAAACCTTGGTTTCATATCTGAGGGAAACTTGTTGTTGTCCTCATCATACCTTCCTCTTAGGGTTCCCCAACGAGATTGTTAATACACGAGCCATCATGGCCCTGGCCAGAGGAAATCACAACGCCCTGTGATACGTCCAAAATGTATTTACTTTCCCAAACAATTTTACTATTGTTCTTCCTCTAAACTTGTGTGATTTGGATAGAACTAACACGGACTGACATTTTTTTCAGCAGAATTACCTTGGTGTCTAGTTTTTGTGCAGAAAAGCAACTACCAGGAAAAATCCTGGAAAATATGCCAAAAATCCTATTTCACCAGAAGACGAGACGGAGTAGGGCCACGAGGGGCCCACACCACCTGGCCGCGCGGTCCAGGAAAGGCCATGCCTGGGGTGGTGTGGCCGCCTCGGCTGCCCCCTCGGCCTCCCTCTTCGCCTATAAGTGCCTCTTGACCTAAAAACCAAGGGGAGTTTGAAGTTTTTCCAGAAAGAGTTCCGTTTCACGGCCACCACTAGATTCCGTAATTCGGAACCAGAAACTCCGTTCTGGCACCCTGCCGGGACGGGGAATTGGAGGAGATCATCGCTTCTCCATCGACCATCCATGTTTCCCCCATCTATGAGTGAGTAATCCCCCGCTATAGGCTATGGGCATGGTAGGGATTGGATGAGATCGTTCATGTAATGGCATCGGATTGTTAGGGCATGGTGCCAACTATCTATTATTAGTGCTTTTTGACTTTGTTAAAACTTGTTATGCTTAATGCTTGTCACTAGGGCCTGAGTGCCATGATTTCAGATCTAAACATGTTATTGATTCATTATGATACCATTGTTTTTGGTCTTACCTGCAAGTTGTATACACACGTTGTTGTCCGGAACCAAAGGCCCCGAAGTGACAGAATTCGGGATAACCGGAGGGAATGGCTTTGATGTGAGGATCACATGTGTTCACGGAGTGTTAATGCTTTTCTCCGGTGCTCTGTTAAAAGGAGCACCTTAATTTCCCGTAGTTCCCTTGAGGCCCCACTACAAACGGGCTGGCAGGACAAAAGATGTTGTGCAAGTTCTCATCGCAAGCACGTATGACTATATATGGAACACATGCCTATGATTATTTAATACTTGGATGCTTCATCTTATTTATCTGCAAATGCCCTATGTTCTGATTGCTATATGAATTTTCTTGTCCATGCAATGCCTGTCCATCCATCCCTATGCCTACCGCATTTTAATCCTACTGTTTGCCCCAATTCTTACTATTGTCTTTACTTTTACTACTACTGTTACTTTACTATTGCTACTACAAAACTGTTGCTACTGATAAACTGTTGTGAGCAAGATTGTTTCTAGGTGTAGCTGAATTGACAACTCAGTTGTTAAGGCTTATAAATATTCTTTGGCTCCCCTTGTGTCGAATCAATAAATTGGGTTTCACTTCCCTGAAAATACTGCGATACACCCCCTATACTTGTGGGTCATCAAGACTATTTTCTGGCGCCATTGCCGGGGAGCATAGCTTTATTTATCAAGTTCACTTGGAATCACTATTGTTCGCTGTCATCCATCCATCATGGGTAAGTCTCGTGATGGCAAGGTTCCTGTTTTACCATCCACTACAAGAAGAGGTACGGTTCTGAACACCTCTGTTGCTCTTGATTCAACATATGTTATGAGTAAGCTCCTTACACCACCACATACACATGCTACACATACTGCTACTACTGCTGACTCTGAAACTTCTTATACTTATGATGTTGCTTCTAATGTGCTTGATAAGAGTGGTTCATTAGGTCCTTTCCTAGATGCTATGATTGCTAGAACTATAGCAGGAAATACTGAAACTCCAAATGAAGACACTACTACACCTGTTAGTTCACCCGAGTCTAGAGAGAGCTATGATATTGAAGACGGTTATATTGAGATGACCGATGAATTTATTAAAGAATGTCAAAACACCCATGATAGGAGTGTTGTTAAGAGTCTCCCTGAGAGGCGTACTATAAAACCCAAATTGTCTCCTAATGCTAAGTTTGCTGCATCTCCAATAAACATTAAAGATAAGGATTATGATTTCTCTCTTGATCTATCTTACATAGCTATTGTTGAGAAAGAACCTTTTTGTGGGAGTAAGAATGAAAGTGCGGTAGCATATATGACTGAGCTTTCTACAGTGAGTGTCCTGTTTTTTGATGATATTAAGATGCACACCTACTTTGTTGCTAAAATTTTCCCTTTTTCGCTGAAAGGAGAAGCTAAAACTTGGTTTAATAATTTACCTCCTGGATCTATTGATATCCCTGATTGCTTGATTAGTACTTTCATGCAAAAATATTTTCCTCCTAGTGCTAGACATGCTATTTTGCAGGAACTTTTTGATTTTAAACAGGGAGAAAAGGAGATATTGCCTGAATCATGGGCAAGGTTTTGTGCTTTGATTCATGCACAGGCTAGATGTCGATTACATAAGAAAGAGTTTCTTGATATATTTTATAATGGACTAATTGAAAAATCTAGGACGGACCTGGATAGTTGTGCTGATTGTGTTTTCAGGAATAGGACTCCCAAGGAAGCTGAGGAATTAATGGCTAAAATAAGCAAGAATTATGAAGACAGGACTCCTCTTGAACCAGCTATACCTGAAACAATTATACCTGAACCAGTTATACCTGCACCTACACCAACATCAAAGAAGAGGGGAGTTATTGAACTAAATGATGAAGTGATGAAGGAATCTAAGAAATGTCTTAAGGAGAAGGGAATTAAAGCTGCGGATGTCAAGAATTTACCTCCTATAGAATAATTATGTAAGCCTATCCCCCACTCATCCACTATTGAGGTACACTCTCTCCAACATTTTGATGAATGTGATATCCCTTACTCTAAACCTCCTGATCAATGCTTCGAAGAATTCAATATTTTTATTATTAAGCAAGATAATTTTAATAAAAGGGTGCAAAATCATTTAATGGAAAACTCTAGAGCTATTGTTGAGTTAAAAGATATTGTGGAAAGAACCTCTAATGATGTTAAAATTCTTGTTAAACATTTCAAATGGTTCAAACTCAAATTGATCAGCTTATTAAAGTACAAAAAGACTTGCTAGTTAATGCTGCTAAAGAAAAACATGCTTATGAAATTAGAACTAGAAGTGGTGCTACTACCCAGGATCCTCTATATCCTGAGGGGCATCCTAAAAGAATTGAGCAGGATTCTCAACAAGCTGAAATAATGGTACTACTCCTAAGAAAAGAAAGAAGAAACATAAAACTATTGTAGAACCTTCTGAACCTGCTAAAGATCCTAATAGTATATCTGTCTCTGATGTTGAAACTGAAAGTGGTAATGAAGAAAATGATGTTCCTGATCAATAAAAAGTTGAAGAAGAACCCGAAAGGCACACTAAGAATACTAAATACACTAAAGAAGATTTTGTTGCTAAGAAACATGGTAGTGAAAGAGAGCCTTGGGTCCAAAACCTATGCCTTTCCCTGATAAGAAACACAAGTCAAAGGAAGATGAACACTATAATAAGTTTTGTGAGTGGATGAAACCTTTATTCTTGCAAATTCCTTTGACTGATGCTATTAAATTGCCTCCTTATTCAAAGTATATGAAGGATATTGTCTCGAATAAAAGGAAGATCCCTAATGAAGAAATTTCTACTTTGCTTGCTAATTATTCCTTTAATGGTAAGGTTCCAAAGAAACTTGGAGATCCATGGATTCCAAATATTCCTTGCTCAATTAAAAATAGTTATGTTAGAACTGCTTTGTGTGATTTGGGAGCAGGAGTTAGTGTTATGCCTTTCTCTCTCTATAAGAGACTTCAACTTGAAAAATTAATACCAACTAATATATCTTTGCAAATGGCTGATAAATCTACTACTATTCCTGTTGTTATATGTGAGGATGTACCTGTTCAAGTGGCTCATAATTTCTTGATATTAACTGATTTTGTTGTGCTTGAAATGCCTGAAGATTATAATATGTCTATTATTCTTGGGAGACCCTTTCTTAATACTGTAGGAGCTGTTATTAATTGTAATCAAGGAAAGGTGACTTTAATGTTAATGACAAGGATCATACTGTCTATTTCCCCAAGAAGGTTGATAGGACTTATGGTTTGAATTCAATTGAACATGTTGAGGGCATTCAAGTTGGAGAAATATATTGTCCCATACCAAGAGAAAAATATGAAACTATTATGATTGGGACCATTGCTATTAAAGTTGAGGTAACATAATCATTAGTGGAATACAAAGTTTCGTTTCATATAAAATTGTTTACGTAACAAGACTTGATCAACCTTGTTAACAAAGGGATTTTAATGAACAAAACAATGTTTTCACCATGATTATCTTTGTTTACTTTTATTTTATTTTTAGTTTTTGCTTTTGCTTAGTTTATTTTTCTGTTGTCAGTTGCTTGCATTTTAGAGTGTCTTAGAACTTCTGAAGTTTTCACCTTGTTTTGTTTTTGCATCATTCCAGAAACTTTTTCTGTCAGAAAATCATTCATTTATACCTGAAAATTGCTCAAAAATAAAGTGTCTCGAAAAATTCCAGAAAATTCATATTAATTTTTACGTGAAATAAGGGGCAGAGAAGTGCTTGGAGAGTACTAGGGGGCCCACCAGGCAGGCACACCACCTGGTGGCGTGGCCAGCCCAGGGGCGCACCTGGCCATGGTGTGGGCCACCCTGGCCCTCCACTCACTCTCTCACTTCCCATTTATCTCTCTCTCCCAAGAAAACACCAGTTCATTGCTCGAAATCACGTCCTTGCTGTTCTTGCCCATGATTTTTCGATCTCCTTGCTCAGCCCATCTTTGCTGCTGAAATTTGGAGCATTTGTTCTCTGGTATGTGACTCCTCTGCTTGTCCAAGTAGATTTGTGTTTAGTGGTTTATATCTTGAGTATTTTGCTGCTGTAGGTGACAGGTTATGAGAGCTTGTAAGCTTGTTCAATGCTTAGAGATATTGTTTTGATGCATGTTTAGGCCTCTTACAAGTCCCTTTGAGTAGTGCCCTTCATTATGTATTCACTTTACAATCACGTGTTTAATCGATGTTTAAATTTCAGAATATCAAAGATGAACAACCACACATTTGGAGAAATATTTGAGAGGGACACACCTAGGAGGTCAAGGCCCTCAAGATCAGCCTCTCACTTTAGGCCTTCATACAATAAAGATCTCATTGCACCACGCTTTGGCAATGAAGGAGATGAGGGGGATGCTCACCCATCTACTTTTCCTTGTTATACCTTCTTGCAAGCTGCAGGGATCCTCGATGATTTCTTACTATTGGTTCAGAGGGCCGGGTTGACCTCATACATGGAAGATGAGAGTGAGCAATATGCTGTGCTCACCAAAACTTTCGTTGAGAGTTTCGTTTTTACTAACACCCCCTATCAGTCAACTGTTTCTTTTAGAATTTATAATCTGTCGTTTACCATGCCATTGGAAAGATTTTGCAGCATTATAGGTATATGCATGACGGGGACCATGAAGAAGATCCAAGGGCGACCCGCTGATTTGCTGGAACTCTATCGAAGTGTGACAAATGACGATGCCCGCGTAGCTCAGCGTGGGAAGATAAGAAACATCCAACTCCCATCTCTTAGATACTTTGCTTATTATCTTGCTACTAGCATTCTTGGTAGGGAGAATACAAGTAATATCTCCAATTATCATTTAGCCTTCCTCGCTGCTGCACTTAATAATGATACTCGGTACAATCTTGGCTCTCTCATTGCTCGCCGCCTAGCTGCTAGGGGACCTATTTATGGGGGCATTATTGCTTCACATATGGTTACTATGTTAGAGCTTTCTATGGATCCTAATGATACTATATTGGCACCACAAAGGCTTGATCTTACTGCCATGAAAACACATCACTTCATCACTGCTGACTCTGTTGCAGACAGTTTAGCATACAGGATGTTGTTTACTAACGGGGATGAAAGGGAGATTCCTTTGCCGCAATCTACTTTGTTCAGTGTTCATAGGAGGTCGTGGTCGTGTTCCAAGGAGGAGGTGGATGAGCAGCTCCGCTTGCTAGTTTCCATAGGCAGCACCAGGAGGATGTGCCCTCCTACGATTACTCTGCACACTATGGTGGGGCGTCCTCGAGCTCGCACCAGGATGAGGGTACCTCCTCACCATACTCGGAGGCGCTCCCTCTTGGCTAGCTTGGGATTGATACCCACTTAGGCCAAAAGCCTAAGCTTGGGGATGGTACACCGACATCACACTCATCTCCATATCATGTTTCGTCGGTACTTTGTATATTCATGCTTTGTTGTCTTTTTAGTTTTCGTTCTTTCTTTACTTTTGCTTTCTAAAACACAAAAAGACCAAACATATTTCAGTTGTTTCTCTTTGTTTGCTTCTTCTTCTTTTTGCCTTGGTTTGCTTTTTTCCTTTTGGTTTTGTCTTAATTATTCGAAAAACCCAAAAAGATTTTGCTTTGCTTGTTTTTCCCTTTTGTTCTTGCCTTTGCAAATTAAAAACACAAAAAATATTTGTTGTTCTTCTTTGGTTTTGTGATTTTGTTGCAAGGTTTAGCAGTCCTCGGTGGAATTTGGTTTCATGTTATTATTCAAGCCACACAAGTAAAGGGAAATAATGAGGATTAATGACAACTTGAGGTGTGGTAAGAGGCTGGTAACAAACTCTATTTGTTTTCATTTTTGTACATATACTCATCATTGTGGGCATGCTTAGTCTGTTCATGTAGGGTGTATGTTATTATGGATGCTTAGTAGTTCTTGCTTTCTTATGATTAACTCCAACTTTCTAATAGTTTGTAGCATATCTTATGAATGTTTGCTTGCATTGCTCTATTCATAACTTGGTATGACACTGTGGAATCTCCCTCTGAATGTTTCACTTGAATTGACTTGGCACATGCTCATGCATGCATATGACTAAAACAATCAGTTAAGCCTCGATGAATTATTTTGCCTCAGGGGTCTTGAATCACTTTCATCCCATGATTAGTCATGTTTTGTTGCAAGCATGATTATGACAGTTATTGCTCTCTCGTTTGTCGCTCCCTTACTATTGCTAGCCTTCACCTGCACTGAGTATGAGCTCTACTCGTGTTTCCAATTCCCCAAAACCAATATTGCCAAAAGTGTCCACCATACCTACCTATTAGCATCATTTGTTGTTCCGTGCATATTCAATAAGCCTTGTTTTCTTCCGAATAAAATGTTTGCTTGTTATGAGGAAGTTAGTTAGTAAAGCTCTCACGAACTTGATTGCACACTTTATTTCTTGCACTAATCTGAACCATTGTGACTATCCATGAAATTTATATGCTTGCAAATTATAGGCTGGGGATTAGCAGAACCGTGCCGTCATGGGGAACGCTTTCAACACCTGTAAATATATACCTAGTTGATATCATGCTCTTTTGTTTGCGGATGTCGTTGGTGTGAAATAAAAGGGGAGCTTGTAAGTCCATGGAGTTATGTATGTGTGTTACAGAAACGCCTGCGCTACCGGTCTAATCCATGCCTAATCATGGTGGAAACCTGCAGCGTAACCATAATGAGCATCTATGAAGCATTCTTCTTATAAAAAAAGGAGATATAGATTGAGAAAAAAAGATAGATGAGAAAAGAGGAAAAGGAGAAAAAAGCACCATATTCCCATGGTAAATAAGAAGATTGTTGAGATGCTTGTTGTCTGCTTGCCTTGTCATTTTGATATGGGGATTCTTCCGTATCATCGGGCAAGGGGTACCCCGTTGGTGGTTCTCTATGATACGCACGTATTAACTATGACAAGAACTTACCGGTAACTAAAGTAGAGTAGCATGAGGAGCGGCCCTCGTACTCAAGGGACATGAGATTTCCAGTTTATAGTCTGTCAAGCATATAACTCAGATTGGACCTCACTTTCACCTTAATCATTTAAAGATGCTTATGATAGGGGCAATGAGAGATCAAAGCTAATGAGTACCATACTTTTAGCATTTGGAAGCCTTTCAAACTTTTCAAAATCTTTTTCATTTCCTTGTTGAGTCACCACAAATTCTTTGAGCACTTTCTTGAGAGCATAGTTGTCATTCTTAGTGTAATGTGCTTGTCTCAAAACTTGATTAATTGTGTCTTGACTTTGATGCTTGTATCTTTGATATCTTTACTTCTAGTCTTCACTTGAACTCCAGAGGTGCCTTGGCATTTATGTTTGCTCTACAATCAAAGGCAAGCGATATACCACTCTATCATACCTTTTTACGAGCATTACAATGTTGCTTATGTTTATGTTTCATGCTACTTATTATTTTTGAGTTGGAATCTCTTCATAGCTTGCAATGACCATTAAGTAAACTTAGTGGCATACTCTTTATTATGAATTGCCTGAGTAGTAGATCACATGTTGAGAATATATACATCTTATGAAGCAATGTGTTCGTGAAAGTTTCTTTTATCACACTCAGTTTTCAACTGAATTGCTTGAGGACAAGCAATAAGCTAAGCTTGGGGGAGTTGATACGTCCAAAACGTATCTACTTTCCCGAACACTTTTGTTATTGTTTTTCCTCTAAACTTGTGTGATTTGGATACAACTAACACGGAACGCTGTTTTCAGCAGAATTACCTTGGTGTCTAGTTTTTGTGCAGAAAAGCAACTATCAGAAAAAATCCCGGAAAATATGCCAAAAATCCTATTTCACCAGAAGACTCACGGAGCCAGAAGACGAGAAGGAGTAGGGCCACGAGGGGCCCACAACACCTGGCCGCGCAGGCCAGGCCAGGCCACGCCTGGGGCTGGTGTGGCCGCCTCGGCTGCCCCTCGGCCTCCCTCTTCACCTATAAGTTGCCTCTTGACCTAAAAACCAAGGGGGATTTGACGTTTCTCCAGAAAGAGTTCTGCTTTGCCGCCACCACTAGATTCCGCGATTCAGAACCAGAAACTCCGTTCTGGCACCCTGTCGGGACGGGGAATTGGAGGAGATCATCGCCATCATCATCACCATCGCTTTTCCATCGACCATCCATGTTTCCTCCATCTATGAGTGAGTAATCCCCCGTTGTAGGCTATGGGGATGGTAGGGATTGGATGAGATCGTTCATGTAATGGCATCGGATTGTTAGGGCATGGTGCCTAGTATCTATTATTAGTGCTTTTTGACTTTGTTGCAACTTGTTATGCTTAATGCTTGTCACTAGGGCCCGAGTGCCATGATTTCAGATCTAAACATGTTATTGATTCATTACGATAGTATTTTTTATGGTCTTACCTACAAGTTGTATACACACGTTGTTGTCCGGAACCAAAGGCCCTGAAGTGACATAAATCGGGATAACTGGAGGGAATGGCTTTGATGTGAGGATCACATGTGTTCACGGAGTGTTAATGCTTTGCTCCGGTGCTCTATTAAAAGGAGCACCTTAATTTCCAGTAGTTTCCTTGAGGCTCCGCTGCAAACGGGCTGGCAGGACAAAAGATGTTGTGCAAGTTCTCATTGCGAGCACGTATGACTATATACGGAACACATGCCTATGATTATTTAGTACTTGGATGCTTCATCTTATTTATTTGCAAATGCCCTATGTTCGGATTGCTATATGAATTGTCGTGTCCAAGCAACGCCCGTCCATCCATCCCTATGCATACCACGCTTTAATCCTACTGTTTGCCGCAATTGTTACTACTATCTTTACTTTTATTACTGTTGTTACTTTACTATTGCTACCACAAAACTGTTGCTACTGATAAACTGTTGTGAGCAAGATTGTTTCTAGGTGCATCTGAATTGACAACTCAGTTGTTAAGGCTAATAAATATTCTTTGGCTCCCCTTGTGTTGAATCAATAAATTGGGTTTCACTTTCCTCGAGAATACTGCAATACACCCCCTATACTTGTGGGTCATCATCCTAACCCGGAGATGAAGTATGATGTGCTAGAGATCGATTTTCCTAGTAGAATTCCCATCGAGCCAGAGGGTGTTAAAACAAAGTTCGCAAACATTTGTGGCATCATTACCCGGGAACAAGTTTGTATCACTCTACCCAGTTAGAAGCATTTAGAAGAAAATGAGCTCAATGGTATCAGGATGATATACTCGGCTACTTCAACCTCCTAATTAGCACTAGGCTCATTCCTCATGTTGAACGGCGTGCCATGTTGTCTGCATGCAAGGCATGGAACGCTTGGAAGAACAATCTTGTGGCAGAGTTTGTTAGTAAAGATGACACCCCAAGAAATCCCTTTGAACTGTACCCGCATATCACATTAGGTGAATGGACTGAGTTTGTTTAGATGAAGACCACCGATGAGTTTACAGCTAAGAGTGATGTTGCGAGAGAGCAGGCCAAGATTTTCAAGAGCCCCCACAACATGGGGACTAATGGGTACGCCGACATGTGTAAGATATGGGCGGCAGAGGATGCAAAGGTGGTGTCTAAAGGATGTACACCATTATTGTCTCACATTAGAGACTCCAGGGCAAGAAGCTAGACTAGAGCTAGAGTTGTCTCATATGATGAGAGTACGGGGATGCCGCAATTTAGTCATCTAGAGACTACCATTAAATATAAGAAAGTGGTGAGAGTTCACATTTATCCATCACTTCATAACTATGTTCACCTTTCTTATCATTGATGCCCACTATCTTGTTTTATATAGGTCCGGCACGATGAGGAGTATCAGCATGGCATCTTAGAGGGATATGTGCTCGTAAAGGCGTTGGGGAACCCAGAGCATCCTGGTCACATGAGGGGAGTAGGTCGCTACGCGGAATGGTAATATGGCCGCGACCAAACTTTGGATGACAAGCAGGACCGCAAAATACATCAGAATTTGTAGGCAAGGGTTGCTCTTAAAGCTGAAATACTGGCGGAGTTAAGATAAGAGTTACTGGCCTCTGGCATCGAGTGCCCCCTACCACTTCCAACTATCGATTTACGTCCAAGTAGTTGTGGCTCTAGAGTCGTCAATGTCAATGACATGGGTGTGTGTCCATGTTATGGCCTGAAGGTAAACTACTAAATTAAGTTTCATCTTTAAGAACATTGAATTATGAAAATCCTATCTTACATGGACTTGTCATGTAGGTTCCCACAAATTGTTGGCTAACAGTGATGGACACTAACTCAGGAGATCCCGTGGATGTTGCGTTCGACATTGTGTATCCTACAAGTGAAGTATAGCTCATCCACAATGTTTCATTTAGCTCTTTGTATGCTAAGGTACAACTTAATAGTGTTTTATCTCCTTACCATGGCCACCTTCTCCTGATCCCCATCAACGACAAAGTCACCACCCTCTATGAAGCGAGAGGCACCTTCATCCAGTGGCCAAAGTAAGATATACGTTTTGAAGCATCGGATCCAACCGAGGTTGTCCCGGTGCCATGCTTAGAAGAAGTAACCCGCCCCCTATCATGCAAACCCTATAAATATCGGTAGCACCGCCCTCTGCACAACAACTTGAACATTATGGTGAGGAGACTAAAGTCATGAGCCCGGACAAGACCAAATTAAGTACCATCTGAAGCGTGGTAAATGAGTTGGAGACGACGGCAACCAAGGTATCTGAAGCACCCCGTGGACCACAAGATGATGAAAATCTGAAGGAAATTACCTCTACGAGAGAGCAGAAAGAGCCCATCATAGAAGGTGGGGGAAAAGAGTTGATAGAGGCACCATGTAGCAATGTCAAACCCACTGCAGGAACAACCCCAAAGAGTGTGCCCCTACTGAAAAAGACTTCCAACGAGGAAAAGTTTTTGTCAAGGCCTATGTTAAACTTTAGGCATGGTGAGACGGCGGGTAAGTGTTTTGTGAAATTGAAGAGCCCTGTTAATGTTAATGTGAAGAGCAAGTCCACAGGGATCATGGTTAAGTACAGACCTGGTGGTAAGTTGAACACTTTCATCTAGTTCGAAGTCTCTTACACGGAGTTGCAAGAGATGTTCAAACTGTCTTCCATGGGTGACAGCATCATAAAATGCCTCATAGTGTGAGTATTTATCCTTACAGCTTCTGATATCCTACTTTCGTTCAAAAATATAAGCCTTTCTAGCCGTTCAAATTATATGTCTCAGAATATATGCATCTGCTTATGTAGGAAATACTGTTTGTCTACACATGCTAAAGAAAATGTAATCTTATGCGACCCTTAGTATGCTTCGTAGCAACTCATGGGAAGAGACATGAGGAGTGTTGAGGATTACATCATTTTCCTGATGATGAAGAGCACTGCCAAGGATCTTATCATATGGCCTTGTAGTGTAAGGTAAACTAGTGCTGCATTATATAAGTTTGGAACTAATTTTTCTATTCTCAAAGTCTAACACAACATTGATTCACTCTTTTTAGTTATCACTAGGTTCTTATCTGCATGTCAATTGCGAATGGTGATGTCTATTGTCTCGATTCTGAATTAAGCCAGAAGATAGATTACATGGATGTAACCAAGCTTCTTGACAGGTGAGTGATTATTTTGATGTACGTAAGATACATTTGTATGTTCTCAAAGGAGACATCAGTGTACATGATATACAAATCTATGCTATTGTCATTTCCTTTATAGATGTTTTCAAGTAGTACTTAACAAGCGAGCACAAAGTCAAACTGAGAAGCAGGTCGCATGTCATGAAAATCTAACCCACCGCATTGGTTATTCTATTAGTTTCCTGCAATGACGGGCACCTCCAATAATGTTAACTGTATTCCCCTCAAGCACATACTAAAAGTATTTTGTACTCATATGAGATTTTCCTTTAAAAAACAACATCTGGAGTGTCTAGGAATGAAACCGGAGTACCCAGAAAATGTAATCCGGAGTGTCAGGGAATAAAATCGAAGTAACCGAAAAATGTAATCCAGAGGGCCTGGCAACTAAACATAGTCACACACATAAAGTTTGATACATAAATAAGGTCATATGAAATCATCATGGACATGTCATCACTATCGTCATCAATGGATGTTGCTGCAGGCAATGACTCTTCTCCATCTTCTCCTCCATCATCTACATCCTCTCCATCATCTTCTCTATCCTCTCCACCATATCCACCATCTTCTCTAGTAGTAGTGGCAGATGTATTTCCCACCATTCTGATGTGCAGCGAGCCCTCTGCTTTACCCTTGTCAGCATCAGTGAACAAACCAAGTTGACCTTGATTTCTATTTGAATCCTAGTGTTTACCTTGATTCAGATGAGATCCATGTGACGCTACGCATGATCTGCTCTAGCCATGTCCAAGACCTCGTTCACAGGTTCAAGCATCAACATGTACATCTCTGTGTTTGCATAGAGGATGGACCCAGGAATTTCCAACGAACCTCGTAGGCACAGGGCAGAGAGGGATGACACCTTAGCTTTAAGGGGCTTCACTTCAGCGTGTTGGTGAAAAGAAGGTGGGTTGAAGAACATGGTCTATTCATTAGTGTGATATTTCCTAGTGACATCGTTAATGAAAGCATGGATGAACAGAGCATACACGAGTGACTTTCAGCAATCAACCATTTTATTCCTTATCTCGTGATACAAGAGATCCATCACATCAATCTTTATCACAGTTGGTTTTTGCTTTGGTATGTGCCAAAGGAGGTTCTTCAAATAACCTCTTATGTGAGACGAGTCTCCCGACTTTGGAAACAAGGTCCAATGGAAAAATCTTTGCAACGTATCAAACACAGGCAGGAGGTGCTTGATATTCCCATAAATAACATCGGTTGGGCGTGGATCATAGCACATAAAAAGATCAGCGGGCTTCTTTGGAACATCATCGTGGATCAGGATGAAATTGGGATTGTCCTTTTCAGCCATTGTGATCCCAAGAGCTGCATCAAAATCATCAAGTGATCATCTACATCTAGATGTGTTCGTCTTCCAATAAAAGTACTTATTATTAGGATCACTATTGTCAATATGCAGGGTAGCATAGAACTGCATAATCAAGTGTTGCTGGTAGTAATGTGAGAACTCCATGATCTCCTTCAGGCCGTATTCCTCACAAAGCCTGATGATGGGGCCAAAAGTCTCCTCCTTCTTACCAATGTAAATGAAATCGATTGCTTTCTGAGGAGCAATCTCGTCTTTCATTGGTGTAAACACATCTTCATAGATGCTCATTTGAGAAAAGGTATGGAAGTGCTCATCCCTAAGATTTGGATCATGGTCTTGTTTATAAGGAATTTTATCCCACCAAAGAACTTCATACTCTCTCTTTGACATCTGCATCACTGGTTTAAAACCATCTGGTTATTTGGGTACTTCAGCTTCTTCGGCATCATTGGCTATTGTGCCTTGTTTGTCCATTTTGGCTTTCTTTGGCTTCTTCGCCACTTGTTTCTTTCCCTTTGCCTTTGCCTTTGATGTGCTTCCGGATGCCTTCTTGGCTGGCTATGTTGAGCTTACTTTGCCCTATTACTTCTTCTGGAGGCCCTCTTAGTAGGAAATTCTTCTTCATCCCCATGATCTCTTTCCCTCTTCTTTTCCCTCAAATACTCTCGTCTAATAGAGATGTCCGACGGAGCGTATGAATATGTCACAGAGAGATAAGTTACAAATTTCAAGAAAATGACGAAAATTGTTTGTCAGGAGCCTAGAGAATCTAATCTACGTTCAGTAATCGTTGTCGAGTGCGACATCTTAGAAAAATGCTACTATGATTTGCACAAAATGGAAGAAGAAATTACCGGAATCGCTCGCCATTTCTAGAGGTTGACACTGACGGCCACCGCGGCGGCGGCTCTGATTAGATCGAAGGCTTTTTTTCGTGTGGTACCCGATGATGGAGATTTTGGTGGGATGTGGCGGGGTGGGCTTATGCGACTCCGGGGGCGGGGTCCTAAGGCAAAGTGGTGGCGGCTTAAACAAAAAGTCGATATCTCTAGACACATCCGAACCACCCACATATGCACACACACATCCCTTTTGTCATGGCGTCGCTTAGTAGAGGAGTGTCAACATTACCTGTTTTTTCCAAGGTTAGATACCTAAAATACTAGTGAATGCAACAAACCTTGAATTTTTTCAACTTCTATGTATTTTTTTAACATTTTCCTCATAAAAAGGCTTACAAATGGGAAATAATTATTATACAATACATTCTTTTCATAGTATGCGTTCCTACTGCTGGATGGATTCATGTACACAATCCCAACGGAAACAAACAGTCCAACTTTTAGAAACTTAGCTTTCGGTGCTCCCAAGAATGAGACATGTGGATCTAAATCAATTGAAGTTTGCAGGAGATACTCCACTATGTGAAGAAAGTTACATTTACGATGTTCATATCAACTTGTCATATTTATCCCTATAACACATGCTAAAAATATGAGGCCATGCAAATTTCTTCAATGTTTACAAGGTTAAGGTATTTTTTATTATTATTTATATGGGAAGTCGATATCCAGAATTCCAGCCATATCCGGACCGCCTGTAGATGCACACACATCACTTTTATCATAGCGCCGATTAGGAGAGGCGTGTAAACATTACCTATTTATCCGAAGGTTGGATACTTGAAATACTAGTGAATGCAATAAAGCTTGAATTTTTTACAACGTCGGTGTATTTTTTATCATTATTCTCATAAAATAGGGTTAGAAATGTGTAAATAATTATTATAAAATACATTCTTTTCATATTACTCGTTCCTACTACTAGATGGATTCATCTACACAATGTCAACGGAAAGAAAACAGTCCAATTTTTAGAAACATGGTTTTTGGTGCTCCGAAGTATGAGAGTTGTGGATCTAAATCAATTGAACTTCGTAGGAGATACTCCACTATGTGAAGAAAGTTACATTTATGATGTTCGTATTGACTTGTCCTATTTATCCCTATGAAACATGCTAAAAATATGAGGCCATGCATAATTTCTTCAATCTTTTACAAGGTTAAGGCATTTTTTATTAGTTTTTATATGAGAAGTCGATATCCGAAATTCCGGACATATCCAGACCACTTGCATAGTCACACACATCCCTTTTATCATAGTGCCGATTAGGAGAGGCGTGGCAACATTACTTGTTTATCCCATGGTTAGATACCTGAAATACTAGTGAATGTAACAAAGTTTGATTTTTTACATCTTCTATGTATATATACGTCCCAAGGTTAGAAAACCCCAAATATCTGAAATGTTTGTGTCATATCGGACGGTCCAAAAATTTCATTTTCACGGTCGAAAATTTGCGATGCGCGGGATTCTTTAGCCACGTTTCCTCCAAATCATTTCAAATGTTATGTCGTTCCCAGTCTCACTACTGCTAGCTCCCAATCCCTCTCTCCGCTCCTACCGCCTACTCCCAGACCCTCTATGGGATCTCCCTCCCCTTCCGCTCACAATCACTGCGCTCCCGCCACCATTCTCCCACCAGCGCTCCCCCGTCCTGCCAAACATGCCCTCCAAGGCCGCGAAGAAGAAGAATCATGTTCCCGCGAATGCACGGCGTAACACCCGACTATAGCCCACCATTAGGGGCATATACGGGATGGTGCCGCACACCGAGACCAGCGTGGAAGAGATGGTGCCTCCCACCACCATTGTGGGGGATGGGACGGTGCCTCCCACCACCAGCACCAGCGTGGACGGGGCGGTGCCTCCCACCACCAGCACCAGCGTGGATGGGGCGGTGCCTCCCACCACCAGCACGGGTGTGGACGGGATGGTGCCTCCCACCAGCACCGTTGAGGACAACACAGTGCCTCCCACCGCCTCCACTGACATGCCTCACACCATCACCACCACCGTTGGGGATGGGACACTGCCACCCACCAAGGCCGATGTAGACGGGACTACGCCCCCACCAACACCGAGGGAAATGGTACCATGACAACAATGTCGTTAAGATCCTCCAACCCCAGGTTATTTTAGTTGTTGAATTTCTTGTTAGGCATTTTAGAGATTTGTCATTTAATTTAGTGATTTTATATATTCAAAATTCATAATAACTAGAGGCCTATTAGTTATTTATGTTATAGGCATTTCCTTGTTATCGAAGTTCTTTGAATTTACTCATGAATCTCTATGCTATAGGAGTGGCACTACCTCACTGTTAGTTACATTTGGACAAATAACGAAGAGTGCTAAGTGGAAGTATACTAGCCCTGGCCAGAGGAAATCACAACACCCTAACCCGGAGACAAAGTATGATGTGCTAGAGATTCCCATCGAGCCAGAGGGTGTTAAAACAAAGTTCGCGAACATTTGCGGGATCATTACCTGGGAACAAGTTTGTATCACTCTACCCAACTGGAAGCATTTAGAAGAAAATGAGCTCAATGGTACATGATGATATACTCGGCAACTTCAACCTGCTAATAAGCGCCAGGCTCATTCCTCGTGTTGAACGGTGTGTCATGTTGTCTCCTTGCAAGGCATGGACCGCTTGGAAGAAGAAGCTCGTGATGGAGTTTGTTAGAAAAGACGACACCCCAAGAAGTCCCTTTGAACTATACCCGCATATCACATTAGGTGAATGGACTGAGTTTGTTCAGATCAAGACCACCGACGAGTTTAAAGCTAAGAGTGATGTTGCGAGAGAGCAAGCCAAGATTTTCAAGAGCCCCCACAACATGGAGACTAATGGGTACGTCGGCATGTCTAAGATAAGGGCGGCACAGGTTGCAAAGGCGATGTCGAAAGGACGTACACCAGTATTGTTTCACATTAGATACTCCAGGGCAAGACGTTGGACTAGAGCTAGAGCAGGCTCATATGATGAGAGTACGAGGACGCCACCATTTAGTCATCTATAGACTTCCATTAAATATAAGAAAGTGGTGAGAGTTCACATGCAAATTTATCTATCACTTCATAACTATGTTCCATTTCTTATCATTTATCCTCATTATCTTGTTTTATATAGGTCCAGTACGATGAGGAGTATCATCATGGCATCTTAGAGCGATATGTGCTCGCAAAGGCATTGGGGAACCTAGAGCATCCTGGTCACATGAGGGGAGTAGGTGGCTACGCGGAATGGAAATATGGCTGTGACCAGACTTTGGATGACAAGCGGGACCGCAAAAGACTTCAGAATTTGTAGGCAAGGGCTACTCTTAAAGCTGCAATACTGGCGGAGTTAAGAGAAGAGTTACTCGCCTCTGGCATTGAGTGCCCCCCTCACCACTACCAACCATCGATTTACGTCCGCGTAGTTGTGGCTCCAGATTCGTCGATGTCAATGACATGGGTGTGTGTCCATGTGATGTCCTGAAGGTAAACTACCAAATTAAGTTTCATCTTTAAGAACACCGAATTATGAAAATCCTATATTATGTGGACTTGTCATGTAGGTTCCCACAAATTGTCGGCTAATAGTGATGGACACAAACTCAGGGGACCCCGTGGATGCTGCGTTCGGCATCGTGTATCCTACAAGTGAAGTGTAGCTCATACACAATGTTTCACTTAGCTCTTTGTATGCTAAGGTACAAGTTGATAGTGTTTTAGCTCCTTAACATGGCCACTTTCTCCTGATCCCCATCAATGACAAAGTCACGACCCTCTACAAACTGAGAGGCACCTTCATCCAATGGCCAAAGTCAGATATACGTTTTGAAGCGTCGGATCCAACTGAGGTTGTCCCGGTGCCATGCTTAGAAGTAGTAACCGGGCCCCCAATCATGCAAACCCTACAGATATCGGCAGCACCGCCCTCTGCACCACAACTTGAACGTCATGGTGAAGAGACTGAAGTCATGAGCCCGGACAACACCAAATTAAGTACCATCTGAAGCGAGGGAAATGAGTTGGAGATAATGGCCACCAAGGTATCTGAAGCACCCCTTGCACCACAAGATGATGAAAATCCAAAGGGAATTACCTCTATGAGAGAGCAGAAAGAGTCCATCATAGAAAGCGGGGGAAAAGAGTCGATGGAGGCACCGGGTAGAAATGTAAAACCCACTGCAGGAAGAACCCCAAAGAGTGTGCCCCTGCCGGAAAAGACTTCCAACAAGGAAAAGTTTTTGTCAAGGCCTATGTTAAACTTTAGGCACGGTGAGATGGCGGGTTAGTGTTTTGGAAAATTGAAGAGTGATGTTAATATTAATGTGAAGAGCAAGTCCACAGGGATCGTGGTTAAGTACAGACATGGTGGTAAGTTGAACACTTCCATCCAGTTCGAAGTCTCTTATACGGAGTTGCAAGAGATGTTCAAACTATCTTCCATGGGTGACAGCATCATAAAATGCCTCATAGTGTGAGTATTTATCCTTAAAACTTCTTATATCCTACCTTCGTTCCAAAATATAAGCCTTTCTAGCCGTTCAAATTATACATCTTAGAATATATGCATCTGCTTATGTAGGAAATACGGTTTGTCTGCACATGCTAAAGAAAATGTAATCTTATGCGACCCTCAGTATGCTTCGTAGAAACTTATGGGAAGAGACATGAGGAGTGTTGAGGATTACATCATTTTCCTGAAGATGAAAAGCACTGCCAAGGATCTTATCATATGGCCTTGTAATGTAAGGTAAACTATTGTTGCATTATATAAGTTAGGAACTAATTTGTTCATTCTCAAAGTCTAACACAACATCGACTCACTCTTTTTAGTTATCGATGGGTTCTTGTCTGCATGTCAATTGTGAATGGTGATGTCTATTATCTTGATCCGGGAGACAGATTACATGGATGTAACCAAGATTCTTGACAGGTGAGTGATTATTTTGATGTACGTAAGATACATTTATATGTTCTCAAAGGAAACATCAGTGTATATGATATACAAACCTGTGTTATTGTCATTGCCTTTACAGATGTTTCCAAATAGTACTTAACAAGCGAGCACAAAGTCAAACTGAGAAGCAGATCGCATGTTATCAAAATCTAACCCACCGCATTGGTTATTTGGTTACTTTACGGCAATAACAGGGCACATCCAATAACGTTAATTGTATTCCCCACAAGCACATACTGAAAGTATTTTGTACTCAGATGAGATTTTCCTTAAAAAACAACATCAGGAGTGTCTGGGAATAAAACCAAAGTACCCGAAAAATGTAATCCGGAGTGTCTAGGAATAAAACCGGAGTACCCGAAAATTGTAATCCGGAGTGTCTGGGAATAAAACCAGAGTACTTGAAAAATCTAATCCAGAGGGTCTGGCAACTAAACATAGTCACACACATAAAGTTTGAAACATAAATAAGGTTATATGAAATCATCATGGACATTGTCATCACTATCATCATTAGTGGATGTTGCTGCAGGCGATGACTCTTCTCCATCTTCTCCCCCATCATCTACATCCTCTCCATCATCTTCTCCATCCTCTCCACCATCTCCACCATCTTCTCTAGCAGTAGTGGCAGATGTATTAAGACGGAAGACAGATTACATGGATGTAACAAAGCTTCTTGACAGGTTAGTGATTATTTTGATGTATGTAAGATACATGTATATGTTCTCAACGGGAAAATCAGTGTACATGATATACAAACCTGTGTTATTATCATTGCCTTTATAGATGTTTCCAAGTAGTACTTAATAAGCAAGCGCAAAGTCACATGTTATGAAAATCTAACTCACCGTATTGGTTATTCAGTTAGTTTCCTGCAATAACAGGGCACCTCCAATAACGTTAACCATATTCCCCTCGAGCACATACTGAAAGTATTTTGTACTCTATTTTCTATAGTGGCATCAACAGCCTATTCTAACCAGCTTGTGTGGGTTCTATATTGTCCACCATATTAACTTAATGATGGCTTGGATTTCATCGCCAAAATTATCAAAGAAGGTATTATAACATCTTCTATTTTTACACAAACATAGTCTTTTAGATTTGTACGTGGTAATCATTATTATTATTTATAGGATCCTGACATTGACGTGAAGGCACTGCTACACAAGGACCTATTTATGATCCATGGGGAAGTGTCTGACTTTATCGTTAATCATGTGTTGATGATGCCAAAGGCCTCTAAGTCGGTAATGTGAGAGTCCCATTATTTGCAAAGTACTCTTTCTGCTGGATTACCATGAGTCTATATTATGATCTAATACTTTCACATTGGTCTGTCCAATGGTTTACTCATTTTATGGGCTAGTGTAATAACATGGAAGTTGCACTATGACCGTGGTTAATTAAGTGCTCTTTAGTTGAAATATGTGGTCTTTGTAATGCGGTTTCATGGGTGGATGAAATGAAGCACGTGTGCAAAAGACACCCGGACTCTCTAGGTTTTATACTAGATGCTCTAGGCATGAAAACAAAAACCCAGATCAAACGGACAAACCCGTACATCCCATTGTATCTGAGGCAGTTTATATTTTTAACCGTCCCCTAAACCATTGGAGTAGGTTCGTCTTAGAAACCGTCTCCTAGCCCTTCGAGGAGGTTCGTCCTGTAACCCGTCTCCAAGTTTCCCAGGTGATCTAGACAATTGTAGATAGTCCGTCCTACTGGAGCCGGTTCGTATGGAAGCCCATATCCCAACACGCCGTAGGTTCATAGTTTGAATTGTCACCAGAACATGTATTAAATATAGGTAGTTGTTAATATGAACTGTCTAACGAGAACTTCCAGAGACGGTTTGGCCAACCGCTTCGAAAAAGGCCGATTTATCAGCAACTGTCGCCGGTTGTAGGAAGCCAAAACAGTCGCCCGCCCTTGGTGGAAAACCATCGTCAAAAGCTAATTCTGTTCTAGTGATTGTTCCCTTTAGATATTACATTACTCTCTCAAGAGCATGCCGGTGATCATCTCCCGGGTTGGCCACAAACCGGCTAAATTTTCTCTCATTAAACTGGATGGCAAGCCTCGTAACGCAAGTTAAATACATAAGTGATCCAATTATCTAAGAGTATCCCAATTGATCTCTAGTCTCCTTTTGGTTCTTTCGAAGCAACAAACTAGGATCATCAGGTGTGGGAGAGGATTTGCAATCATCATATCCAAACCGTGCAAAAATTTAGTCTTTCACAAAACGAGTTTCTAACTCGAACTCGATTCACAAAATGTGTCGCGCGTGCGAGACGCGGTGGGTGGCGGAGGAGGAGGAGGAGTGCGTGTGGATTCCTTCTCTTCTCACTCACTTAGTGGGAGTGAAACTGCTCACCTTATAAGCTGGTCCAACTCTCACGCAACTAGCAATGTGGGACTAAACGTTGTCTCCCACATAGCTCACAAGTTTCCATAGTGTATGGGCCTTGATATTTCAGGATTTTTTAGACTACATGGCCCACATCCCATATAAATCGAATAAATAGTTCAACTATGTTTGATTTCCTTTACGACTCCTTGATTTCAACAGTTGAGAGTATTTGTATGACAACTCAGAAACAAGAGCTATGTACAAACTTAAATTTAAGGTTACTTCTGCAAATAAGAAACATCTAAGATTAATTTCAATAAAAATATACATGACCATGTAAAAAAACAAGATTATTGATTAAAAAGATGAAGTAGGCAAGTGCTATATTGAACACAAGTGCTAATCAAGTCAATCACGACACGACCACGAATGTGGAAGGCACTAAAGTAATCATGTCAATCAATTATATGGTAGTTGTGTTGGGTAACATGAGCAGAAAAACAGCTGGCTTGGATCATAAATCTTTATCACCTGCATCATGTCGCAGTTACAAAAGCATCATAAGAATGTGTCTTTAATGCATATTATCCTCTCAGAAAGATGTTCATCAACATGCAGACTGAATGTAAAATTGGGCCATATCTTGGATAATGAATTGGGGTATTCACCATCATAGGTCCTAAGAAAAACAAAGGTACTTGAGGAAAGCATGTCATATGACTTATTTGAAGGAGATATACCCTAGAGGCGAATAATAAAGTTTTTTATTTGATATATATCTTGTATGTTCGTAATATGTTTCGTGTCATGCTATAAGTGTGTTAATACAAAACATTAATACATGTGTGGTATGTAAATAAACCGTGTCTCTAGTTACCTCTAGCAAACTAGCTCATTTGTCAAGTAAATGATCTAGGGTTTTGAGATCATGAGCATTGATGCCAATTGACAATGAGGTCATATCATTGGTTGAATGATGTGATAGATAAACACCCAATAGTAATATCATAATGGGATCTAGTTACAAACATTCATCATTAATGATAAAAAAGGAAACCTCGCAACTTGATCCTTAGACTATGAGATAATACAATCATTGTTGTTGGAGGGAGCTTTGATGGTATCAAGTATGAAGCTGTGAAAGGGTGATAAAAAAGGTTCCACTCAGGTTTCCCGAAGGAACCCGTAGGGGAGTACATATTAAGACCAAGATTTGCCAATCCAAGTACCGGATAGATACACGTGGGCCATCTTAATGGCGTTGCGTTAACAAAGCTTGCAAGCGTGTGACTAGGTCATGGAATGCAACAACATGGGAATGAGTAAAGAAGTTCATCGGTAATGAGATCAAACTAGGTATGGAGATACCAAATATCAGATGAACTAGGTATCAAGTGGCAAAGGGAATGTGACGCGATGTTGAAGGTTCAAGCGATGAGATTCGTGAAATGCACGGGGTTCATCATGGGCATCTAGGTCTCGCTGATGATCATTGATATGAGAGAAGTCTCAATCATGTCCGGAGTGTTTCTGAACCAAAGGGTGTCACGCTTAAGGGTGGGGACGAATAGGGATTGATACGGCACCATAGGAGAAATGAGCAAGAGAAACCGAAATAGTTCCATGTAACACCCGATGTTGATCAGAGGGGTCCGAAAGGAGTTCCGGAGTGAGAAATATAATAATATGTGTTATATATTAATTAGTTGAATTAATATTAAAATATATATTTTATTTTATTTTTATAGGCAGCCCTTTGCTAATGGGCCTCACCCGGAGGGGAGGCCCAAGAGGGCAAGGCGCCTAAGGGAGGACGGCTAGTCGGGCCCTAGTTGGCTCCCCACCCCACATGGGGCCCACCTAGGGTCGGCGGCTCCCCCTTGGTGGCCGGTCGCTCCCCCATGGTGACTAGCGGCTATGGGGTTTAGTCCCACACTGCCTTCCCCTTGGATGGTGCCCCTCCCCTCCTACTATAAATAGCGGTCACCCCTCCCCTCGGAAACCATCTCATTCTCTCTTCTCTCTCATTTTCTTTGGGGATTTCTCTGTAATATTGGAGATGACCCTGAGGGACTTGAGTTCTCCACCTTCACCATTGTATGTTCTTTGGTCTGCCATCTTTCTTCTTTCACTGCTCGGCCGGCGGAGTCCGGGAGACATCGCCTACACCGAACGTGTGTAGAACTTTGGAGGTGCCACACTTGGGGCGCTTGGAGCTGCTCATCTTCATCAACATACGCCTACCTGCGTCAGGCGTTCCACGGTCTTCAAGGGTATGAATATTGTCTCCTTCTCTGTTACTTATGTCTACATAGTATAGATCCTGGTTACTTAGCGCCAGTAGGGAAAACCCTATAGAAGGATTTATTACCACCTACGAAGTGGGCACGGGGGTTGCCAGCAGTGAGACCATCCAGGCCTGCCTCGCGTTACCGCTGGCGAGACGAAAACGGAAGCACCAGGGCTGGCCCAATTATCGTTGTCAAAGAGGTCGGGTGCGCGCCGGGGATGTTGTGGTCCACGTGCCCCCGGATGGGCTGGCCATTACCACTAGCGAATGAAGTCCATAGGCACCAGGGGTACAGTGGGCTGGATGGGCCTGTCCGGGCCGAAATATTTATCCACGGCGAATTAGGCCCTTAGGCATTGGCGGTCCACCTGTTAGCGCAACGAGGTAACCCCTCCCCACCCCCATCTCGATCAGCCATCTCACCGACAAAAAATCTAATCCCTACCTGTAACCATAGCCACCGCTCTGCCATCCGCCTCGCCGTCCTCACACCGCTATCCGCCTCACCATCGAAGGGAAGGAGGAGGAGGCGCGCCCCTGCTCCGCCGTCTGCCTCGCTGAAGGAAAGGAGAAGGAGGGACTCGCCGTCACCATTCGCCTCGTCATCGCCCATCTAGGTTTTATTTGTCGTCACCGTGCTCACCGTCCTCGCCGTCCTTAGGTTTCAGTAGTGCTATTCGTCCTCGACAGTGTCAGTTAGGTGTTCATCCTTGACAGTGCCAGTTAGGTGTTCACGTCCTGGATAGTTTCAATTAGGTGTTCGTGTCCTCGATAGTGCCAGTTTAGGTGTTCGTCCTCGACAATGTCAGTTTGGTGTTCATTTAGGATTATGTGATGCGATCTGTGTACGGAGGTCACTGCCTGATCCTGATTATAGTTTCATAAGAATGAACTGCTCCCATGTTTTATGTATGTGTGTTGCTGAATGAATGAACTGCCTCATACTTTGATTATCATTATCTTAATTCACAAAATAGAGTCTACCTGGTACTCTGATTATAGTATCATAAGAAATTACTGCTCCCATGTTTTATGTATGTGTGTAGCTGCTAGTTTATGTATGTACCCTAGTTCATGTTCAACTGATTAGTCACTTGATTAGTCTCTGCTGGAGAATTCCTAATGTATGTTCAACTGATTAGCCACTGATTAGCTCCCATTGATCTCTTTCTAATGTATGTACCCTAGTTGGATAATTCCTCCTTTCTACTTTTCATCAATAGCACATAAGAACACACACTCATTTATTCAGTTACTTGTACACTTGTAATCTACTTCCTATGATTCAGTTACTTGTACACTATTTTTGCTAATATGTTGTCTGTTTAAGAATAGTATGACGCAGTGGGAGCCGAAGTACCACGGTGTGTACAAGAAGTCGACGAGGATCCCCACTTGGGAGGCTAAGATCACCATCGATGGGATTAGGCGCCACCTTGGGACATGGAAGTCCCCCGAGGAGTCAGCATGTGCCTATGACTACATGGCAGTCCAGCACAGAAGGGCTAGGGAAACCCTAAACATACCCGAGGATCGAGCTAGGGCTATTCAGAATAGGCCCATGGGTATGAGAGTCGCCACGAGGGCGGAGGAGCAGGAACACTGACTGGTCAAGAGACAGCTTGTTGACCCCTTGGTCCAGACACTCCGCGCGGATCCTACGGTGATGTCGCAGCATTACGAGGTCTTGGCGACCATTACGCACTAGCAGCCTGTCCAGGAGGCGGGTCCCTCTAGGTCAGACGGCGTGGGTTCCTCCACCGCGCACCCTCAGGGCCCGTACTACGGGTTCATCCCCGGCGACTTCACCGTCACACCCACGTCATCTTCTGACCTAGGTTCCTTAGGTTTGTTGTCCGACGACGATGATGACACTTGATCTAGCTATACTTTGTCATATATTACTTTAGACTTATCCTACTAGAATTTGTCATCTATATTACTTATCCTTCTAGACGTGTATCGGGTACTTGTCATATATTACTTATCATGCTACTTAATTACTTTATAACTATGTTTACTATGTGTCTTCTTTCAAGATAAATATATAGAATGGATCAAGTGCGCAACAACTATGCACAACCATTGGGGAGGTGCCTAGACAAAAATTTCCCCATAGTGCTCCCTGTTGGGTTTGAGGCTAGGACGGTATGTGCTCTGCGAGATACATAGTATCATGGATGTCTCTATATATATAGAATCGAAAATAAACCATAGACTTTGTTGTATTGTTATTGTTTTACTCAGTCAATCCCTTGCGCTTGGTGACAGGACTTCATGGACCATTTTCATAGAAACACCATCGACTATTGTAACTACCTCGGTGAATTACGCTCTTAGTTACATGTCTGGATGAACGGAAGTGGTTAAAATAGTACGGTGGGGCCCAGGGCCACTCACGGTAGACCTTTCGGCCGTCCTAACCACTTTCAGACATCGGGACAAGAACGAGCGGCGTAATCGGCAGGCGAAGGGATCAACTACATACACAAGTGAGTATGTATGCAAGCCACATACAACAGTCCTCAGAGCCATTCCATCTAAAAGAAATAGAAATATTGTAACGCCATACGGCAAGATTCAAATATCCTAAATAGAGATAATAATTTAGGATAGCTCCTCATACAACAAACATCAGAGTATCAGGCGGAAGCGGAAAACAAGATCCGAGTACGGATAAGAAGCAAATCGGCATAAGATGCCCCATAAATAAACACATCCCGCCCACAGATCTCACAGATCCCCGTTCTCGGAATCTCTACACCGAATGATCGTTGATAACATCATCTGTCTCCTCCACCCAGTATCCATCTTGCGGGTACACCTATTCATCTGAATCAAACAATTTATCGTGTGAGACCCTAGGGGTACTCAGCAAGTCTTTATGCCACTAAAGGGGACAAAACCTGGGGTGACGCAATTGCAGCAAAAGATAATACCTAACAATTCTATAGATACTCATTAACCATTCGCCTAACCAATGATAGACGGATGTTCGTGAATTAAGAACAACAGTTATAACAGTATAATCAATAGATCCATCCTCCTGCTCGCTTACCAACGAGGAAGCGGACGAACAACCCCCCCATCATCCGTTGGCAGTTTTATTAACCATTCCATGAGTATTGCACTATTTACTAGTCAAGTACTTAGTCAAGTTAATAGCGGTACTTTAGTTATACTTGTCTATGATCGAGAAACTGTGCTCCAAGTCGTCCATAACCGCGGACACGGCTTTCAGAAAGATTTACCCTGCAGGGGTGCACGAATAGCAACACACACTCGATCAACCTCGGAAAAACCAAATCAAAACCCAATGAGGCATTCACGACAAAGCAATCATAGGATTCAAAAATATTTCAGGGGGCCACCCCATTAAGCTACCCGCAACGAAGTTGGCCGGCTCCGAGACGGACCCAAGGTTTGCGCCAATGGCTGTAAACGACTGGGAACCCGAAAATGTGACTGGGCTTGTCGATACCGCGAAAACACTCCGCAATTCTTAAACAGTATAGGTGCTCCTCGCACAATCTTAAACAAAACAGTAACATGGCATAAGTATAGGATAGTAATAAAGCCCCAAACTACTTTGTGGCCCCAAGAAATAAGAATGAATCAAGCTCTGGCTCAAGGGGATCCATAAGGCCTCCCGGATGTGGATTGTGCGAATAGTCAAGGAACAGGAATCAAGTACTCGGGGTCCTACGGGATACAAGTGAGCATTAAAAACCAAATAGCAGATATTGCTCACCGGTGCCTCTTTCATTAGTTATCCCATTACTACTCCGGTTGAGTTGTTTAGGTACCTCGTTATTCATCAGACACTCACATACCCTACTCATGCTTTTCTACGCCTCGCATGGCTCAAAAAACTCCTGTAGTAATGGCTCATGGGATGGAGGAACAAGCTTGGTGGGGTTTAAAAGTAAAGGCTATGCAATACTTGGGATTCAATTTAATGCAATCACGACTCAATGATGCAAGAATAAGATAGAGGCAATAGGTACTATATGTATGCAAGCATGTGGTAGTGCTTGCCTGGTAGCTCAGTTGAAGCGAGAGATGGATCTGGGTAGTACTCCTGTGATTCTTGGTAATTCTCCTGCTGGGCGTCTATTCGAAGAAGAACCAAACAAACAAGAGCCAGCATAAATAAAGTGCACAAGAATATATATTAAAATGCGACAAGCAAACAAGCATGCCATGATGAGTGATGCACAATTTACATGGCATTAAAGTAGCATGGCATGGTGAGGTGTGAAATACAAGAAGAAAGCATTTTATTATTTATTTAGTCAAATTTTATTGCCATAAACAGTTCAGATTTTTATTAATGACATGATGCATGCGTCAATTCAGAACAAGGACTACGTAGATAGAACGGGCTCGTCGCGCTGATCGATTTAGACATATTATTTGTCAAATTTGGAGTTGTAGAATAAAAGTTATTAATTTATTAAGAAAAGGGCATTTTATTGTAATTTTAATCATCTCGAAATTTTAAAGTGTTCAAACAATATTTTGAATGGCATATTTGAATTCCTCACATTTTTTGATTCCAAAACATATATTATTTGAATTATTTGGATTTGTAAATTAAAAGTTATTTAAAAACTGATTTGAATTTGAATTTAAACAATTTTGAATTTGTTTTGTTTAAACAGCTCAACAGAGAAACTTTTATTACTCAGCTCGACCCAGCCACAGTCACTAACGGGTGGGCCAGCCGCTGGCGGGACATACGCACACGGAAAACTTTTCTCACCGGGGCTATGTCTAGCCAGTGTGACTGCTAGGTGGGACCAACTGGCTAAGGCCCACGTGACAGCGGCGGAACCCGCGGAGGCTATCAGGTGGGGTCAAACTGGACCGCGGGTTGGGGTGCTAAAACTGTGGGGGCATTTTTGCAAACTGGACGGGGAGGCTGACTGGTGGGGCTAGCGGGTACCGCGGGTTGAGCGAGAATTAACAGAGGGGGCTATCTGCAAAAAGGGGCCGCGGTACTGTTCTTCTTTCTCCTCGGTCTGACGGGAAAACAGCGCGCGGCGCAGCGAGACGGGGGATCGAACTCGCGGCCCCATGCGTGCGCACGGAGGTGGAAACCAGCGCGGCTAGGTGGGGTTGGTGCTGTGCTTCTGCGGTGCGGCCAGGTGTAGCATCTGCAGCGCATCGTCGGGAAACACACACGAACGGCGGTGCACTGAGAGCGTTCGACGGTTGGATCCATGTGTACAGGAAGAGCAAGACGAGGAGAGGATGTCAGGGGGGTTCTGTGGCTCACCGCGGGGTTGTCAGTGGCGGCGGATCGGGACGAGGCGCGGCAGGGCGTCGAGGAGGCTGGCGGCCAGAAAACTAGGGTTTCGGCGGAGCGGCGAGGGTACTGGCGATCCTGGGGGTCCTCCTCCTCGATGGCGCGTCCAGGGCGAAGCAGGGGACTGTTCTTGGTCTCCTCGATCACCTCCACGACGAACACGGCGGCAGGAACGAGAGGTAGACGGCGGTACTGGCAGCGGTCGGCGAGAGACGGGCGTCGTCGTTGGAGAGGAAGGAGAGGAGAGGCAGGGCTTTGGGCGGATCTGGTAGAGGCAGAGGAGCCGTGGAGAAGGAGGAAAAGAGGAGGGGAAGATGCTGTGGGGCTCAGTAGAGGGGGAAAGATAAAGGTGGCTTCGGCCACCTTTCTCCTTCTCGCTCACGTGCTTGTCGTGCACAGCCAGGCAGGGCAGGCTAGGGTAGAGCTGCCAGGTCGGGACGGCGTGGTGGAGCAGCTGGGTGGGGCTGGCACGGCAGGTAGAGAGAAAGAGAGAGGGGACACCTCGGCCTGGTGATAGGAGAGGGGTGAGGTGAGGGTTTAGATAAGAACTAGGTTTAGAGAGGAAAAGAGGAAAAACTAGGGCTAGGTTTAATTAGATGTTTAGGTTTTTTTTTGTTTAAACTTGTTTATAAGATCAAACCAAGAGGGAAAAGTGAGGCTTTGATTAGGCTAAGATGAGGTGAAGGAGAAACCAAGAAAAGAGAAAGAAAAGGATTATGGGAAAAAGGCCTCATTTGAATCATGCATGGAGAAAATAAAAATGATGTTGATGAGAATATGGGGATGGTGGGAAGGGATGGAGATGATCCACAAAGAAAAGATCCAATTAAACCAAGAGTAATCAAATGGGCTAAAGGTGGTGGTACACTTGCATGGCCCATGCAAAATAATAAATGACATGATTTATTTTGTGAAAACAATAATAATATTGCGGCATCATTCTGATGCATTCCTAAGAAGTGGAATAAAGGTCAAGCAAAAGGATTTATAGAATTAGATCCATCCTATCTCCCATGAGCTAGATTGAATACCAAAAGGAAATAAAAGCCCATGGTAAATGGAATGGTGGAATTATAAGGTGGTGAAAAGAAAAATGATGGAGTTGAATAAAGAGATGCCCCCAACTCAACTTGGGCATTAAACAATATATCAATAACCAAATACAATATCAAGAGGCAAATACAATTAATAATGCATGTGAGAGAAGAACCCAAAGGAAAAGGTTTTATATGATGCTCAAATGCAAGGTGGCATGATGACATGAGCATGATATAATTATGATGCAACAATTATATATAGGAAGTAGCCATTATCTTACTAGACCAAGTTGAATTACAATTGTTAGACAATTGGGATGCTACAACTCTCCCCCACTAAACAGGAATCTCGCCCCGAGATTCTAGGAAGAAGAAGAAGACTCAAAGAGGGTAGGATACTTGGCATGGAGCTCATCTTCACGTTCCCAAGTGGCTTCATCAACGGAATGGTGCGACCACTGCACCTTGCAGAACTTGATGGACTTGTTGCGAGTCCTTCTTTCTGCGACTTCTAGAATTTTTATGGGGTGTTCTTGATAAGACAGATCTTCTTGGAGATTGATGAGTTCATGGTCCACGGTTCTGCCGGGATCTTTGAAGCACTTCTTGAGTTGAGAGATGTGGAAAACATCATGGACCTTGAGTTGTTCAGGGAGCTCAAGAGCATAAGCAACTTCTCCTCTTCTTCCACGAATTTTGAAAGGACCAATGTATCTAGGAGCCAGCTTTCCTTTGATACCAAAGCGGTGCGTGCCTCTCATGGGAGTGACACGGAGGTAAACGAGATCACCAGGAACATACTCCATTTCCGTGTGCTTTCTGTCATAATTGCTCTTCTGGCGACTTTGAGCAATCTTTAGATTTTCAAGAATGATGTGAACTTTCTCCTCCGCTTGAGTTACAATGTCGGGGCCAAACAATATTCTTTCACCTGCGCCCGACCAACCAATCGGAGTTCTGCATTTGTGACCATAGAGAGCCTCAAATGGTGCCATCTTTAGACTTTTCTGGAAACTGTTGTTGTAAGAGAATTCAGCATAAGGAAGACATTCTTCCCACTTCATGCCGAAAGAGATAACGCAATCACGGAGCATGTCTTCTAGAATCTGATTGATCCTTTCAACTTGTCCTTGCGACTGAGGGTGGTAAGCCGTGCTGAAGTTCAATTTTGTTCCCAACGCATTTTGGAAACTTCCCCAGAACTTGGAAGTGAAGATGCTTCCACGGTCTGAACTGATCTCAAGAGGAACTCCATACAGAGAGACAATTCTGTTGATATAGAGCTCAGCCAACTGAATTGCAGAAAGTGTTTCCTTGACTGGAAAGAAGTAAGCTACTTTGGATAGCCTGTCAATGACAACAAAGATTGCATTGTTGCCCTTCTGTGACCTTGGAAAACCAGTGATGAAGTCCATCTCTACTTTCTCCCATTTCCATTCCAGAGGCTTCAATGGCTGTAGAATACCGGAAGGTTTCTGATGGACACAAACATCACACTCCGAGACATACTTGGCACAATATCGTTTCAAACCAGGCCACCAATATTGTGTTTTCAAGTCCATGTACATCTTAGTGTTTCCAGGGTAGATAGAAAGAACAGAATCATGCGCCTCCTTGAGAACTTGCTCTCTTAAACCCGGGTAGTTCGGAACAAACATCCGGTGTTCAAAGAAAAGAGTGCCTTGGTCATCGACGTGGAAAGACTCATACTTCGGAAGCTGAATGTTGGAGATGATCTTTTTAGCGTAAGAATCACCAAGTTGAATGGAACGTACCTTTTCTTCCAAGAGAGGTGTTGCTAGAAGGTTCAGAAGATACCCTTGATCCACAATTTCAAGGTTGAGCTTGCGGAATTCCTCGCACAAGAGAGGTTGTTGTTCTTCCACCATGAGATTGTTAACATAAGCTTTTCGGCTGAGAGCATCGGCCATGACATTAGCTTTGCTCGGAGTGTAGTTGATGGTCAATTCGAAATCATTGATTGTTTCAATCCACCTCCTCTGACGAAGGTTGAGATCGGGCTATGTGAAGATATACTTCAGACTGTTGTGATCAGAAAAGATCTCACAACGGTTGCCAAGCAAGTAATGCCTCCATACTTTCAAAGCAAAGACAACTACTGCGAGTTCGAGGTCATGTGTAGGATAGTTGATCTCATGCGTCTTCAACTGCCGAGAGGCATAAGCAACAACTTGTTTTTCTTGCATAAGGACCGCACCCAATCCTTGCAATGAGGCATCACAGAATATCTAGAAAGGCTTTGATGTATCTGGAGGAACTAAGACTGGTGTGGAAGTGAGCTTCTCTTTGAGTGTTTCAAAGCTTGCTTGACATGCAGGAGTCCAAAGGTATTTCTTGCCTTTCTTGAGGAGATCGGTAAGAGGCTTCGCAATCTTTGAGAAGTTTTGAACGAATCGACGGCAGTAACTGGCCAAACCAAGGAAACTCCGGACTTCTTTGACATTTATGGGTGGAAGCCAGACCATAATTGTCTTAATAGTTTCTGGGTTGACGGCAATGCCCTTGGCAGAGATGACGTGACCAAGGTAGGTGACTTGAGGCAGCCAAAACTCACACTTGGAGAACTTTGCATACAGGCGGTTCTCACGAAGCTTGTTTAGGACACACCGAAGGTGTTCTTCATGTTCTTCCTTGACTTAGAATAGACTAGAATGTCATCCAGGTAGACCACAACGAACTTATCAAGATACTCCATGAAAACCGAGTTCATAAGCCTCGAGAAGGTGGCAGGTGCATTGGTGAGACCGAAAGACATGACCGTGTACTCATACAGGCCATAACGGGTGGTGAAAGCTGTTTTAGGAACATCTTCCTTGCGGATCTTGATTTGATGATAACCACTTCTCAAATCAAGCTTAGAGAATACCACAGCTCCAGCTAGCTGATCGAAGAGATCATTAATCCACGGAAGGGGATATTTATTCTTGATTGTTTTAGCATTGAGTGCCCGATAGTCAACACAAAGTCTATCAGTGTTGTCTCACTTCTTCACAAAGATGGTTGGACTACCCCAAGAAGAAGTACTGTGCTGAATGAAACCCAACTTCTCTTGTTCATCCAGCTGCCGTTTGAGTTCAGCCAACTCAGCAGGACCCATTTTATAAGGCCGCTTGGAGATAGGAGCGGTACCAGGTTAAAGTTCAATGACAAACTCAACCTCACGATCCGGAGGCATACCTGGAAACTCTTCAGGAAAGACATCTGGGAACTCACAGACTACAGGAACACTCTGAATACCTTCCATAGCATCATCATTCAGAGCCGCCAAAGAATAAAGCTGAATTGCAGGAGTCAGACTTGGAGAATAGACTATATGGCCTTCAGGAATTTTCAGAGAAACCGAACATTCAGCACAATCAATCACAGCTGCATTTGCTGTTAACCAATCCATGCCCAAGATAACATCAATATCAGAATTGCCCAGAATAATTAAGGAGGCCGGAAACGAAGAACCACCAATCTCAATTTAATTGTTATGGCTGATTTTAGAAGATGCCATTGTTGATCTAGGAGAAAGGACCATTAAACGCTTGGGGAGAGGATCCATAGATAACCCATTCCTATCAGTAAAACTCATAGAGACAAAAGAATGCGATGCGCCAGAATCAAACAACACTCGTGCAGAAACTGAGTTAACAGGAAGCATACCCATCACAACTCCAGATGCATGCTCAGCTTGAGCGACGTTGACACAGTTGGCACGAGCAACCGTAGACCCAGGCTTAGTGTTGATGTTGAGAGCCCGAGGTGGAGGTGCACGAATCATAGGAGCACTTGTTGCAGGTCTTGGAGGTGGTGGTGGAAGAGCTTTGTTGTTCATTGGACAATTCCAGTGCTGATGCCCAGTGTTTCCACAAGTATAGCAAGCACCAGGTGGACGTGGAGCAACGTATCCAGGGACTCCGCCAGGCGCTCCAGGGTAGTTGTGGTTGTAGCCCCTGGGAGCCGCGGTGAAATATTTTGGTGGCCTTGCCGCATAGCTTGACGGTCTTGGTGGAGCAGGGAGCGACGGTGGGGTGTTAGGAACCCAGACACGACGCTTAGAAGGAGCTGTCATAGCAGAAGAGCTTGTTATATCACGGCTGTGTTTCTTTGACTCCTCAAACACTTGCCTACTTGCTTCTTCCTGCAGAGTTGTATGTTGGAGTTCCAGAAAAGACGCCGGCTTTGCATGGGTGATTGCATATTTGATGGAAGCATTGAGGCCTTGCCGGAACCTCTTTTGCTTCTTCTTGTCATCAGAGATCTCATCGCCACCATAACGAGAAAGGTTCATGAAGTTTCTGATGTAGGTGTTGACATTATCAGTGCCCTACTTGAGGTTGAGAAACTCTTCCTTCATCCTTTCCATGACAATTTCTGATAGATATTGCTCTTTGAAAGCAGCAGTGAATTGTAGCCAAGTAGGCTGAAAACCAGAGAGATCTGCCTTGAGGTAATTTTCCCACCAGAGAGCTGCATCTCCCTTCAGAAGGTGAGTGGCACATTTGACCCATTCTAGCTCGGGAACATCCGCAGTCATCAACAACCTTGACACTTCACGCAGCCAATCATCCACATCAAGTGGCTGATCAGACACCTCAAATTGGCGTGGGTTGAACTTGAGAAAACTCTTGATGTCTCCTCGCTTGGGAGGTGGAGGTAGCGGAACAAACTCATTCCTCCTCACTCTTTCCTCGAAACGTTGCTGGTTCTGCTGCATAGTGCCCAAAGCATTTGCAATACTTGCCAAAGTAGCCCCAAGTTCAGGTGGTATGTCCTCCTCAGAACGGCGTGGTGGTGCCATCCTGTGATTGATATAAAACACAAGTCAGTACTATAATGGAGAATGATAATAATCCAAAATAGTACCAAAATGGAATTAACCAAGATTAAAGGATGCAATTCACTGAGATGATAATAAAATATCGACAACGTTCAAGGCAACTAGAAGATATTAAGCATAACGCACACGACTAAACAAGGAGTGTGGTACACAAACTAACAAAGAAAAAATTTCCGCAATTTCGGCATTAAAATACCACTATATGCGCAAAATCACTTAACGAATCAAGATTAGTAACTCTACTAGTTCAATATACAAGAGCAAATGATAAAAGTAGTGGTATGGTCGCGACTCCATCCCGCACTCAAATCATTACTCCGCACATGAATCAGTAAAACACATATCCCAACACCTTCTTCTTAAGATGAACCTAAAGATTGGTAACTACGAAAAAGAACACCCCAACAAGATAACATCGGATAACAAAGAGTAAGATAGATCGCATCGGTATACAACGAATCAGATAGATCGCGTCGGTTTACAAAGGCCTGTCGGTATGGAATGTACCAACAGTTGATAACCAAAAGGCAGATAGTGATAACATTTGGATGCAACAGATAGACAAGGAATTCATGCACACACACACACACACAACCTATGGTACTATGGAACCCAGAAGACGTGAATCCTATTTTGAATTTTTAGAAGAGGATTGAAAACGTTACACTTCCTTACCAGAAAAGGGTGGGTGGGTGGGTAAGAAGAAAAATGGAAGCAGTCCTACTCTCACGTTTGTTTTTCCCTAGTATACATAGCTACCAAAATATTTGCTAGACTGACAACGACCATTTTGGCTGAGACCCTGAAGGGTGGGATGGCTCTGATACCAATTGTAACTACCTCGGTGAATTACGCTCTTAGTTACATGTCTGGATGAACGGAAGTGGTGAAAAATAGTACGGTGGGGCCCAGGGCCACTCACGATAGACCTTTCGGCCGTCCTAACCACTTTCAGACATCCGGACAAGAACGAGTGGCGTAATCGGCAGGCGAAGGGATCAACTACATACACAAGTGAGTATGTATGCAAGCGACATACAGAAGTCCTCAGAGCCATTCCATCTAAAAGAAATAGAAATATTGTAACGCCATACGGCAAGATTCAAATATCCTAAATAGAGATAATAATTTAGGATAGCTCCTCATACAATAAACATCAGAGTATCAGGCGGAAGCGAAAAACAAGATCCGAGTACGGATAAGAAGCAAATCGGCATAAGATGCCCCATAAATAAACACATCCCGCCCACAGATCTCACGGATCCCCCTTCCCGGAATCTCTACACCGAATGATCGTTGCCAACATCATCTGTCTCCTCCACCCAGTATCCATCTTGCGGGTACACCTGTTCATCTGAATCAAACAATTTATCGTGTGAGACCCTAGGGGTACTCAGCAAGTCTTTATGCCACTAAAGGGGACACAACCTGGGGTGACACAATTGCAGCAAAAGATAATACCTAACAATTCTATAGATACTCGCTAACCATCCGCCTAACCAATGATAGACGGATGTCCGTGAATTAAGAACAACAGTTATAACAGTATAATCAACAGATCCATCCTCCTCCTCGCTTACCAACGAGGAAGCGGACGAACAACCCCCCCCCCCATCATCCGTTGGCAGTTTTATTAACCATTCCATGAGTATTGCACTATTTACTAGTCAAGTACTTAGTCAAGTTAAAAGCGGTACTTTAGTTATACTTGTGTATGATCGAGAAACTGTGCTCCAAGTCGTCCATAACCGCGGACACGGCTTTCAGAAAGATTTACCCTGCAGGGGTGCACGAATAGCAACACACACTCGATCAACCTCGGAAAAACCAAATCAAAACCCAACGAGGCATTCACGACAAAGCAATCACAGGATTCAAAAATATTTCAGGGGTCCACCCCATTAAGCTACCCGCAACGAAGTTGGCCGGCTCTGAGACGGATCCAAGGTTTGCGCCAATGGCTGTAAACGACTGGGAACCCGAAAATGTGACTAGGCTTGTTGATACCACGAAAACACTCCGCAATTCTTAAACAGTACAGGTGCTCCTCGCACAATCTTAAACAAAACAGTAACATGGCATAAGTACAGGATAGTAATAAAGCCCCGAACTACTTTGTGGCCCCAAGGTATAAGAATGAATCAAGCTCTGGCTCAAGGGGGTCCATAAGGCCTCCCGGATGTGGATAGTGCGAATAGTCAAGGAACAGGAATCAAGTACTCGGGATCCTACGGGACACAAGTGAGCATGAAAAACCAAATAACAGATATTGCTCACCGGTGCCTCTTTCATTAGTTATCCCATTACTACTCCCGTTGAGTTGTTTAGGTACCTCGTTATTCATCAGACACTCACATACCCTACTCATGCTTTTCTACGGCTCGCATGGCTCAAACAACTCCTATAGTAATGGCTCATGGGATGGAGGAACAAGCTTGGTGGGGTTTAAAAGTAAAGGCTATGCAATACTTGGGATTCAATTTAATGCAATCGTGACTCAATGATGCAAGAATAAGATAGAGGCAATAGGTACTATATGTATGCAAGCATGTGGTAGTGCTTGCCTGGCAGCTCATTTGAAGCGAGAGATGGATCTGGGTAGTACTCCTATGATTCCTGGTAATTCTCCTGCTGGGCGTCTATTCGAAGAAGAACCAAACAAACAAGGGGCCAACATAAATAAAGTGCACAAGCATATGTATTAAAATGCGACAAGCAAACAAGCATGCCATGATGAGTGATGCACAATTTACATGGCATTAAAGTAGCATGGCATGGTGAGGTGTGAAATACAAGAAGAAAGCATTTTATTATTTATTTAGTCAAATTTTATTGCCATAAACAGTTCAGATTTTTATTAATGACATGATGCATGCGTCAATTCAGAACAAGGACTGCGTAGATAGAACGGGCTCGTCGTGCTGATCGATTTAGATATTATTTGTCAAATTTGGAGTTATAAAATTAAAGTTATTAATTTATTAAGGAAAGGGCATTTATTGTAATTTTAATCATCTCGAAATTTTAAAGTGTTCAAACAATATTTTGAATGGCATATTTGAATTCCTCACATTTTTCTGATTCCAAAACATATATTATTTGTATTATTTGGATTTGTAAATTAAAAGTTATTTAAAAACTGATTTGAATTTGAATTTAAACAATTTTGAATTTGTTTTGTTTAAACAGCTCAACAGAGAAACTTTTATTACTCAGCTTGACCCAGCCACAGTCACTGATGGGTGGGCCAGCCGCTGGCGGGACATACGCACGCGGAAAACTTTTCTCACCGGGGCTCTGTCTAGCCAGTGTGACTGCTAGGTGGGACCAACTGGCTAAGGCCCACGTGACAGCGGCGGAACCCGCAGAGGCTGTCAGGTGGGGTCGCTCTGGACCGCGGGTTAGGGTGTTAAAACTGTGGGGGTGTTTTTGCAAACTGGACGGGGAGGCTGACTGGTGGGGCTAGCGGGTACCGCGGGTTGAGCGACAATTAACAGAGGGGGCTATCTGCAAAAAGGGGTCGCGGTACTGTTCTTCTTTCTCCTCGGTCTAACGGGAAAACAGCGCGTGGCGCAGTGAGACGGGGGATCGAACTCGCGACCCCGCGCGTGCGCACGGAGGCGGAAACCAGCGCGGCTAGGTGGGGTTGGTGCTGTGCTTCTGCGGCGCGGCCAGGTGTATCATCTGTAGCGCATCGTCGGGAAACACACACGAACGGCGATGCACTGAGAGCGTTCGACGGTTGGATCCGTGCGTACAGGAAGAGCAAGACGAGGAGAGGATGTCAGGGGGGTCCGGTGGCTCACCGCGAGGTTGTCGGTGGCGGCGGATCGGGACGAGGCGCGGCAGGGCGTTGAGGAGGCTGGCGGCCGGAAAACTAGGGTTTCGGCAGAGCGGCGAGGGTACTGGCGATCCTGGGGGTCCTCCTCCTCGATGGCGCGTCCAGGGCGAAGCAGGGGACTGTTCTTGGTCTCCTCGATCACCTCCACGACGAACACGGCGGCAGGAATGAGAGGTAGGCGGCGGTCGGCGAGAGACGGGCGTCATCGTTGGAGAGGAAGGAGAGGAGAGGCAGGGCTCTGGGCGGATCTGGTAGAGGCAGAGGAGCCGTGGAGAAGGAGGAAAAGAGGAGGGGAACATGCTGTGGGGCTCAGTAGAGGGGGAAATATAAAGGTGGCTTCGGCCACCTTTCTCCTTCTCGCTCACGTGCTTGTCGTGCACGGCCAGGCAGGGCAGGCTAGGGTGGAGCTTCCAGGTGGGGACGGCGTGGTGGAGCAGCTGGGTGGGGCTGGCACGACAGGTAGAGAGAAAGAGAGAGGGGACACCTCGGCCTGGTGATAGGAGAGGGGTGAGGTGAGGGTTTAGATAAGAACTAGGTTTAGAGAGGAAAAGAGGAAAAACTAGGGCTAGGTTTAATTAGATGTTTAGGTTTTTTTTTGTTTAAACTTGTTTATAAGATCAAACCAAGAGGGAAAAGTGAGGCTTTGATTAGGCTAAGATGAGGTGAAGGAGAAACCAAGAAAAGAGAAAGAAAAGGATTATGGGAAAAAGGCCTCATTTGAATCATGCATGGAGAAAATAAAAATGATGTTGATGAGAATATGGGGATGGTGGGAAGGGATGGAGATGATCCACAAAGAAAAGATCCAATTAAACCAAGAGGAATCAAATGGGCTAAAGGTGGTGGTACACTTGCATGGCCCATGCAAAATAATAAATGCCATGATTTATTTTGTGAAAACAATAATAATATTGTGGCATCATTCGTATGCATTCCTAAGAAGTGGAATAAAGGTCACGCAAAAGGATTTATAGAATTAGATCCATCCTATCTCACATGAGCTAGATTGAATACCAAAAGGAAATAAAAGCCCATGGTAAATGGAATGGTGGAATTATAAGGTGGTGAAAAGAAAAATGATGGAGTTGAATAAAAGAGATGCCCCCCAACTCAACTTGGGCATTAAACAATATATCAATAACCAAATACAATATCAAGAGGCAAATACAATTAATAATTCATGTGAGAGAAGAACCCAAAGGAAAAGGTTTTATATGATGCTCAAATGCAAGGTGGCATGATGACATGAGCATGATATAATTATGATGCAACAATTATATAGAGGAAGTAGCCATTATCTTACTAGACCAAGTAGCATTACAATTGTTAGACAATTGGGATGCTACAACTATGTCGTGTTTGAGTTCACTTTGATGTTAGATGCTGATCTCGACATGAGTTATGTGGTTAAAGTGACCAACATACCGATCAGGACATATTTCAGTGGACCTGGCTAGATAAACTTATTGAATAATCATGACATGCAATACGGATACAAGATAAAGATCTTTCTCATTCATCAAGCAGTTGTAATCTACTACATGTACACGCCACATGACGATGAAATCCAACAGTAAGCTAGCTATGTTGTTAAGACCATCGTATTATATGTCATTTACTCTATACATGCATTCTTTTTATGTGACTTTCTTCTCAATATATGGTGATTGTATTATAGCGAAGAAGAGTGCGACAATTACGGTCAACATAGTTGGCATTGCATGGACAGGAAGATTACCATACTGCTCCCTACAAACATTGTTGTTAGGACGGTATGTTCTCTGAAATTCATGTGGAGAATGTAAATATATATATATATGTTCAATGAGAATCATGACTAATTGTTCTGTCCTATGATTTTACTCAGTCCATCCCTGTCGGTGCACAACATGGCTTCATGGACCATCTCCATAGAAGCATGGATGAGTTTGCCATGTTTAGTGTCACTTTGACGCATCATAATCATCCCGATTGGACGTACCAGGTTAGGTTCACCAACAAGGAGGCCCGGACATATTTTAGTGGTCCTCGACGGAACAGATTCCTCATCTTGTATGACGACATGCAAGAGGGACGAGAGTTCAAGATTTTGCTCAGTCATACTTATGGCATTACCTATTTCACTTGCTTTCCTCCCGACTCTTCCGACGAGTGTGAAGAAGAGTGAACTCTGGATAATTCTATATGAACCAATGTCCTAGCTATATTGAACATTTGGTGGATAGTGTTGTTGTTTCCTGTGTTAATATGTATTTTGCTATCATTATCATGTATACTTTGGATTCATGTATTCATCTGTGTATTCTGTCTATTTATTTATTTTTTGCTCTGATACATAATACTGTCGGTGAACAAATTGTATTACCCCTGGTGAAGACATGTGCGGCGGTGTTAGGGGACATTATCCCCGGCGAATGGGGTTATTCGCTGGTGGTATGATCAGTTATCGCCGGCGAATTATGTAGTTCGCCGGCTGTAATGCATTACCGTCGGCGAGATGGTCACCGGCAATCATGAACTCGCCGGTGGTAGATGATTTTGGTGCGCCGGTGGTGAGCCTTTCCCTACTATAGTGTTCACATAGTTAGATTTTTTTTGTTTTCTGCTTTGAAACCCTACAGTGGTATCAAAGCGGGTCTATGGGTAGGTATGTCGTACGGAAAGAACATATAGCAATATATGGGCATTGATTTTCTAGTTGCTACCCTCTTTCGTGTACTTGTTTATATCACGGTACTATTTGATGAAGCGGCCCCCAACCGACATTACGTGGTGATTCACGAGACTGGTTCACAAGTAAGTGGCTTTGGGGGTGTATGTCTCTCTGCAGTAGTTGATATGGCATTTACAATAGAGGACCCTAAATAGGGAAGAGAAATGGCAATCATTGAATCCATGTTGTGGCTCTACGTTCGTATGGAGGGAAGGGGTTCTACTGTGAAAGCCCTAAAGTCACGTAAAACTTTCAATAGATAAAGTAGAGTCATCTAACTTTATTTTGCAGGGGCATGTGATGTGACATGGTAATGGTAAGTTTATGAAACGTTTTCCATTGGATCTCTCGATGGCGATCAAGGCGCTGCAACCATGTAATGGCACCATACATTTAAAGTATTTGTTTACGCATCTTATTTTCCTTGTGTATGAGATATACAACAGTATCATAATAGGATGATTCCTCACATAATTCCAATTATAGTGTTTCCCTTCGTGTGTCCACCACCAAGAAAGTTCTCAACTATGAGTCATGTCATGACGATCAGGTGTCACACATATCTGCGTTCACATACGGTGGGTGTAAGCCATGTTGCACTGCAATACACACAGGTTAGAATTGGCAATCCTAGCATGTACATACATGGCCTCGGAACACAAGAAACCGAAAGGTCGAGCATGAGTCACATGTGATGTGATTGACATTGAGAATGTCTACCTTTGAAACTGCATTGTCGGTCGTAATGATCGGGGGTGGTGTAGCGAATTAGGATCGTGTGATCACCGAACGAATTGAGGGATGTTTGTTTGAGTGGAATTTCTTTTTTGTTTTAGTTTAATAGCATAAATTAAAAGTTGAACTCAATATTATAAACATGGTTTAAATACTTTGAAAATACATTGTAGATGTCTCACCCACCCACCTTCAACATTAGCACATTCCTAGAGAAGGATAAGCTGAAAACTAATGGGACCTACTTCAATGCATGGTACCGCAATCTGGGGATCCTCCTAGTCCCCTACAAGTTGAATTATGTCACTGAGGCTATGCTCCCCGCTAAGCCTATAGAAACTGCCTCTAAGGATGACAAGAATGTCTGGCAGTCCAAGGCGGATGATTTCTCCCTCATCTAGAGCAAAATGCTCTATGCCATGGAGCCGGAGCTTCAAAAGTGTTTTGAGAAGATGAATGCTTTCAAGATCATTGAAGATCTCAAGGCTGTCTTTACTCTACAGGCTCAGGTGGAGAGGTATGATGCTTCCGAGCTCTTCTTCTCCTCTAAGATGGAAGAGCACAAAAGTATAAGTGAGCACGTAGTCAAAATGTCTAGCTACGTCAAATGCTTGAATTCCCTGGATTGCAAGATCCCGGAAGATCTCACAATTGATAGGGTGATGCACTCACTGCCCCTAGCTACAAGAGCTTTGTGATGAAGTACAACATGCAAGGGATGACTAAGACCCTTGCTAATGTGTTCTCCATGCTCAAAACTGCTAAGGATGAGATCAAGAAGGAGCACATGATGCTTATGGTCAATAAGACCACCAACTTTATGAAGTTGGGGCATAAGGGCAAGGGAAAGAAGCCCTAAGAATGATGTTAAACATGTTTCCAATACCACTAAGGCTGCAAAGCCCGGTCCTAAGTCCGTTGTCACGTGCTTCTACTACAAAGGGGATGGGCACTAGAAGCGCAACTGCTCCAAGTACCTCGAGGACAAGAAAGCTGGCAAGTTAGCAACCAAAGACAAAGGTATATTTGATATACAAGTTATAGATGTATTCCTTACTAGCGTTAGGAGTGACACCTGGGTATTTGATACTGGTTTTGTTGCTCACATTTGTAACTCTCAGCAGGAGCTATAGAGTAAGAGTCACCTGAGGAAGGACGAGGTGACGATGTGTGTCGGTAACGGCTCAAAGGTCGACGTCGTGGCCATCGGCACTCTACCTCTATGTCTACCGTTATGATTGATTTTGGTTTTGAATAAATGCTACTATGTACCCACACTAAGTATGAATACTGTGAGTGGATCTTGCTTATTGCAAGATCGTTATTCGTTTAAATCCAGAACAAGTGGTTATTCTATTTCGATGAATGATGTTTTCTATGTTCATGCTCCTATGGGTAATGGTTTATTCTTGCTGGATCTTGATAGCAATACTAACATCCATAATGTTGATGCGAAGTGTTGTAAACACAATCATGATAATACCATGTATCTATGGCATTGTCATCTTGGTCATATTGGCGTAAAGAGCATGAAGAAGCTCCATTCGGATGGACTCTTGGAATCATTGGATTTTGAATCCCTTGATACTTGCGAGCCTTGCCTCATGGGCAAGATGACTAGGTCACCCTTCTCAGGCACAATGAAGAAGGATGTGGACCTATTGGGAATCATACATACAGATGTGTGTGGTCCAATGAGCGTCTCAACATGCAATGGTTATCGTTATTTTGTTACCTTTATTGATGATTTGGGTAGATACGGGTATATCTACTTGATGAAGCACAAATCTGAAACCTTTGAAAAGTTCAAGAAATTTCAGAAGGAAGTAGAGAATCAACTTAACAAGAAAATCAAGCATCTTTGATCTGATCATGGAGGCGAGTATTTTAGTTATGCATTTGGCATGCACTTGAGGGACTGTGGGATCGTACCACAGCTTATGCTAGCCAAAACACCGTAGCGTAACGGTTTGTCGAAGTAGCGTAACCGTACTCTATTAGATAGTGTGCGGTTCATGATGTCTTTCACTGATTTGTCCGTATCATTTTGGGTATATACGTTAGAAACCGCCGCTTTTATTTTAAACATAGCACCTTCCAAATCCATGGAGACAACCATATATGAGATATGGAATGGCATGAAGCCAAAGTTGTCGTTCTTGAAGGTTTGGGAATGTGTGGCTTACGTCAAGAAACTGCAGCCTCAAAAACTCGAACCCAAGGGGAACAAGTGTATATTTGTAGGATACCCAAGGGAAACCATTGGGTATACCTTCTACAGTAAGGCCGAAGGCAAAATGTTTGTCATAACGAACGACACCTTTCTTGAGAAAGAGTTTCTCACTAAAGGAGTTAGTGGAAGGAACATTGAGCTAGCTGAGGTTGTTGATCCTTCTCTCCAAATACTGAGTACCGCAACGAAAGATGGTTCCAAGACCGCCCTCTACCGTGGTGGAAGAATTCAATGATAATGACAAAGCAATCACACGAAGTTCTTGCAGTACGTAAGTCAACAATAGTACGTACCACTCCTAATTGGTACAGTAGTCTTGTGATGACTGACATTTTGAATGAACAAGAGGGGCTTGCAAACTACAAAGAAGTTATGGAAAGTGTTGACCCCGAGAAATGGCTAGAAACCATGAAATACAAAATAGGATCCATGTACGAAAACCAAGTTTGGACGTTGGTGGATCTTCCGAAAGTCCGCAAGGCCGTGGAAAATAAATGGATCTTTAAGAAAAAGACGGATGTGGATGGTAATGTGACCATCCACAAGGCTCGACTTGTTAAAAAGGGGTTTCGATAAATTCAATAAATTGACTACAATGAGACCTTCTCTCACGTAGCGATGCTGAAATCTGTCCAGATTCTACTAGCAATTGATGCGCATTTCGATTATGAAATATTGTAGATGGATGTCTAAACCGCGTTCCTCAATGGACACATTGATGAACAGAGAAGGGTTTTTTGATCCTAAGGATGCTGGAAAAGTATGCAAACGTCAGTGATCCATTTATGGACTGAAGCAAGCATCTCAGAGCTGGAACCGATGTTTTGATCAAGTGATCAAGAGTTTTGGATTTTTCCAAAATCAACAGGAGTTCTGTGTTTACAAGAAAGTGAGTGGGAGATCAGTGGAATTCCTAGTAGTATATATGGACGACATATTATTGATTGAGAATAATGTGGAACTTCTGGAGAGCGTAAAAGAATATCTGAGTAGTTAGTTTTCCATGAAGGACTTAGGTGAAGATGCATATATATTGGGCATCAAGATCTTTAGAGATAGGTCTACACACCTAATTGCATTAAGTCAGAGTACTTACCTTGAGAAGATTTTGAAGAGGTTAAAAATGGAACAGGCCAAAAGAGGTTTTGTGCATGTAATGAGAGGTAGCACACTGAGTTTGACTCAATGTCCAGCAATGGATGTTGATCGAGAAAAGATGTCTAAAATCCCCTACGCGTCAGCCATACTCGACCTTATGTGGCATTGTCTCTTAGTTTGATGAGTCGATTCCAAAGTAATCTAGGTATGGATCATTGGACAACTGTGAAAAATATCCTAAAGTATCTCAAGAGAACAAAGGATATGTTCCTAGTCTATGGAGGTAGTGATGAAGCTCTAAGTGTAACTGGTTATGTGGATGCGAGTTAGAACACGGATCCTGATGAATCGAAGTCTCATACAAGATATGTGTTTATGGTGAATGGTGGGGCAGTAAGCTGGAAGAGCAGGAAGCAACCAGTAGTAGCACAATCTACAATGGAGTCAGAATACATCGCAGCTGTTGAAGTGGCGAATGAAGTTGTTTGGCTAAGGAATTTCATCATCGAACTGGGAGTTATTCCAAGCGCGTAAGACCCCGTGACGATCTAATGCGACAACACGGGTGCCATTGCAAACACAAAGGAACCGAGAACTCATTCCATGGCCAAACATATCAAGCTACGTTTTCAAGCCATCCGATAAAATGTTGATGAAGGTGAAATCAAGATTTGCAAAGTACACACGGATCTGAATGTTGTAGATACTTTGACTAAAGGTCTTCTACAAGCCAAGCATGAACAATACCGGGATGCCATTGGTGTTAGATTCATGCCTAATATAAACTAGATTAATTTGTATCTAGTACAAGTGGGAGACTAAAGGGGATATGCCCTAGAGGCAAATAATAAAGTGTTTTATTTGATATATCTCTTGTATGTTCATAATATGTTTCATGTTGTTCTATAACTATGTTAATACGAAATGATAATACATGTATGGTATGTAAACAAACTGTGTCTGTAGTTACCTCTAGCAAACTAGCTCATTGGTCAAGAGGATGATCTAGGGTTTCGAGGTCATAGGCATTGATGCCAATTGACAATGAGGTCATATATTTGGTTGAATGATGTGATAGACAAACACCCAATAATAATATATAATGAGATCTAGTTACAAATGTTCATCATTAATGATAACAAAGGAAATCTCGCAACCTGATCCTTAGACTGTAAGATAATTCAAATCACCATTACTAGAGGGAGCTTTGATGGTATCAAGTATCAAGCCATGAAAGGGTAATCAAAAAGGTTCCACTCGGGTTTCCCAAAGGAACGCGTAGAGGAGTATATACCAATACCAGGATTTGCCAATCCAAGTATCAGATAGATACACGTGAACCATCTCGATGATGTTGCATTAACTAAGCTTGCAAGCGTGTGACTAGGTCACAGAATGTAACGGAATGGGGACGAGTAAACAAGTTCATCGGTAACGAGATCGAACTAGGTATGGAGATACCAAAGATCAAATATCAGATGAACTAGGTATCAAGTGGCAGAGGGAATGGGACGCGACGTTGAAGGTTGAAGCGATGATACTCGTGAAATGCACGGGGGTCATCATGGGTATCCAGGTGTCGCTAATCATCATTTATACGAGAGAGGTCTCAATCATGTCCGAAGTGTTTCCGAACCGAAGGGTGTCACGCTTAAGGGTGGGGACACATAGGGATTGATACAGCATCGCATGAGAAATGAGAAAGCAAAACTGGAATAGTTCCGTGTAACACCCGATGTTGATTGGAGGGGTCCGAAAGGAGTTCCGGAGTAAGAAATATAATAATATATGTTTTTTATATTAATTAGTTGAATTAATACTAAAATATATTTTTTATTTTATTTTTATAGGCAGCCCTTTGATAATGGGCCTCAGTCGGAGGGGAGGCCCAAGATGGCAAGACGCCTAAGCGAGGAGGGCTAGCCGTCCTAGCCCTAGTGGGCAACCCACATGGGGTCCACCTAGGGTCGGCGGCTCCCCCTTGGTGGCCGACGGCTGTGGGGCTTAGTCCCACACCGCCTGCCTCTTGGGTGGTGCCCCTCCCCTCCTACTATATATAAGGGTCACCACCTCCCCTTGGAAACCATCTCATTCTCTCTTCTCTCTCTCTCTCTCATTTTCTTTGGGAATTTCTCCGTAATATTGGAGACGACCCCAAGGTACTTGAGTTCTCCATGTTCACACTGTCGTCGTGTGTTCTTTGTTCCGACATCTTTCTTCTTCCGCTGCTCGGCTGGATTGGAGCCTGGGAGACGTCACCTACACCGAATGTGTGTAGAACTTCGGAGGCACCACACTTGGGGCGCTTGGAGCTTCTCGTCTTCATCAACATATGCCTACCTATGTAAGGCATTCCTCGGTGTTCAAAGGGTATGAATACCATCTCCTTCTCCGTTTCTCATGTCTACATAGTATATATCCTGGTTACTTAGTGTTCGCATAGTTAGAAATTTTTGTTTTCTGCTTCACAACCCTACATTATTAGTTAAATAAAATATCAAGACACATAGAGTTGCGGTCATTAATATTCCTATTGTCTTTAAAGTATAAAAGGTATAGCTAGCTTAGAATTTAATGATATGATATATGGATAGTGAAGGAGGTAGTAATTCTGAATTATGATATAGGCAATGTAATAGTGATATAAAGATAAACAACTGATAAAAAAGATGGCAAACAACCCCTTTATTGATTTTTTTTGAATGTTAGCGGGAGAGCTGCTAAAGTCATTAAACAAATAGAAGATTGGTCCAGTTTCTGAGGGAAACCGAACCCAAAAACCATATAGATGATGTCATTCGGCTTACAATGCACAACCACAAAAGCACAAGACAAAGGCTCGTCTTGCCTAACCCAGTCGAGATGGTGAGAGGTCAGGACACAGAGCCATAGACCGCTTCACAATCGAAGAAAGACAACTCAAAAACAAAACCCTCACTCGAAGCTGGCACGAGTCAACGTAAAATCTACCCTTGACGCCTAGAAGAAGTAGTGGTGGTGTAGACGGCAGGACCCAACCGGCCTATAGAAGAGTGTCGTCGGAGATATGTCGCATCAGTGTACATCGTGCCCTAGAGGCCCATGTTCTGAGTAGCTGCCAACCTTGATTCCAACTGCCATCTAGGAACTCTTCGTGCAACCCGGACAACACCTCCAAGGAGGGAACGACGCAATAGCGTCGCCACTGCCGGAACCAACAAGCTAGTTTCAGGGTTTCCCTCATTGCATAGGAGGGGGCATGAAGGGAAGGGCCTAGACAATGTCTTCAAGAAGATTATGGCGCCCGCAGGCATCGCCATCATCCGCATCCGCATAGGTATTTAACCTGGCCCTCACATCAGCCCCACTGTCCACAAGAACAAGACAGCCAGTGCCAGACTCACCACGACTCACCACTGACGAGAGACAACTCTTGCACATATCAAGTGTAAAAATGAATAAAAATATCAGCAACCACAACACATATCAAAGAATTATAAAGTCTATTGGTCACACACAATGAGTATGATTTATTTGCCATTTGTAACAAGCTAGCCTTGGTATATTATCTTGGGGCTGCTCCGTTTTAATAAGACAAATTATTAAAACTTGGTTAATTGGGCCGGACCCAGTGGCTTCACATGCCATCAAATTCCCAGCCCGACCCTTTATCTCTCTTTTGCTCACTCTCCTCACGCGCACGCACATGATTCCCCGCTCACACGACCCCGGCCTCGTTCCAGCGATGCCTCCGCGGCCGCTTGCCCACGGCTCCGACCATCGCCGGCCAAATCCGCTGCCAGCCACAGCCGGCCAAGTCCGCCGCCTCTAACCAGCTCGGCTCCACTCCATATCCTCTTCTATTTCCTCGCCATCGCGACGCATGCGCGGCTTCCCGCGACTAACCCTAGCTTCGCCCCTGGGTTCTCTTCCTGCCATCGCCGGCAGTTCCCAGCGCCACAGCACGCTAGCGAGGCATCGCGCAGGTCTCCTCCTCCCTCTCTACATCGTCTCCAACTCCCCACGCCTTCTACGCGTACCCGTGCGCGCCTCACAGCTAACCCTAGCCGTATCGGCTTGGCTGCTGGCGCTGCTCCCATGTGGCTTTGCCCGTGGCTGCTACCCTTCGTCGAGCACACCTCCTTGTCGACCTCGAGCACCAGCTCGAGCTCTAGATGTGGTGTTGCTGCTGCCATGGGTTCGTCGTCGCCTCCTGCACCTTGGTGTAGTGGCAGATTATAGCCAGACCCCCCTTCCTCTACTTCGACAACGGCTACGACTACACCTTTGGTTCAAGTATGATCCCTACGTGACTTACTGACTAGTCCTCAAAATCTATACCTATACCTAATAATAAAGAACGGAACGTTTCTGTCAACCAGCTTTTATTTTGGACGATTTTGCCCACCCACTAAATCGCATATAACGCACTCTTGCCACTGTACCTAAAGAAGAAGAAACGGTTCGACCTTCCTCCCGCAATCCCCCCGTCCCCTCTGCTCCTCACCGCCGTCATGGGCTCCCTCCGCTGGACAGGTCCCTTGCCGTCGGAGCCTCTCCATTCCCCTCCGCAAATCAGACCTCTGTCTCCCCTCCATTCATCACCAATTTGTTGAGCTGCAGCGTAGGGCGTCGCCGCCGCTGGCTCGGGATCCTGCATCGTCCCCCGCTGCTCCCTCCTTCACTAACCATGGCTGCAGCCCCTAATCAATAGAACAAAGGCTACAAGATTGGGCAGCAAACTACAGCGACCCTAGCCTCCAATCGATCGGTCAATCCACACGGTAAGCAACAATGGCAAACTTATCTTGACTGAACATGGGAGGCATGGCCTGTCGGATCCGTTCTCGCACGCATCGAGCTGGGAGACGCAGCTAGGAGATGCGGGCATTGGCAGGCTGGTCATGTCTTAGCGGCAAGGAAATGCTGGCGCCGTCGGGAAGCGGCCAGCGATGTCACGGCGTTAACTAGGAGCGGGGAATCATGGTGAGTTGAGAGGGGAGGCGGGGTCTGGCGGGGTCGCCTGGGCGAGGAGGCGCCATGGCGGTCGCTGCTCTTGGCGGCGGGGACAGACAAGGAAAGCCGCGAACGAGTGTGTTGGGCCGTTGACCGGGAGCAGGCAATCAGAGCAACCTAAAAGAGGAGGCGCGGTCGGGTGGAGTTACCTGAGCGAGCTAGCGGCCGGTGCTCTTGGCGGCGGGGACATACATGGATGGCTGCACGCGAGTGTAGTGGAGCAGCGACTGCTCGAGATCGAGAGCGTGCGCTCAGCTTAGGAAGATGTGGGGCTGAGGAAGGAAGTAAGAATGGTGGGGGTACAACAAAGGGCGGCCAGCATGGCGACACCCTCCGGCGTGCGAGGGTAGAAGCCCTCCGGCGTGGAGAACGAGCTGCCGAAAGGCTGCTGCTCTGCTCGAGTTGCATGTGGGTGTCACCGTGGAGAAGGAATCGAGGATTCGTGAGGAACTTGACATGTACCGCACAGGCGCACAAAGGAACATGATAACTATGCAACATTATCCCTTTGGAACCTTTTCATTTTAAACCTATTTATTTATTTTATCCACAGTTAAGCCTCTACAGTTCTCTGTTAAGCCTTCAGTTTTAGTACGAAGTAAAGCACTCAGATTGTGTACATTAGGTCTACATGCTCATTGTAGTTATACAATCAACCCTCTAACTTTCTTCTTGGACAACCTTCGTACACTTCTTTCTTATATGATTTAATGATTTCTCTCCTTACATACGAAAATTGTAGCATCTCAGTCTCATTCTACCTCATTAGTAGCATATTGTGATTTTTCTTTGATATTTGAACAGATTTTCTTGTGGTTTTACAACAATGCACGGCTAACTTATTTTTTAGTACTTCATCCGATTCAAATTAATGAACTCGAATTTATCTAGATTCGGATGTATCTAGACATGTTTTAGCGTTCGATGCGTCCGAATCAAGACAAATCAACGTCCTTTAATTTAAATCGAAGGAAGTAGTAACATTATTTATCCAAAAAACAAAAATTGAAATTAATCGTAACAATCCACGAGATATAATGAGACAAATAAGGCCGATGTGCTGGGGATCTTGGAGATTGGGAATACGGGTGGAAATGTTGACTGAAGGAAACCAACCAGTGTATATTTGGTTCTAAGCTCATTCTGGTTTATTGATTATTCTTTCACTTTTATCATGTAGACATTTTTCTTTGGTTAGATATATTAAATTATCATTTGTATTATTCTTATGAAATCTCTTATGCATGCACACGATTTAGGTTGCAGTCTTAATTCATGGATGTCAAGGAACAAAGAAGGAAAGAAGTTAGAGAGAAAAGTATAAAAGGCTGAAGAGACGTCGTAAAGCTTATAAGCATAACAAACCAAAGAAAGAGATACGGAAAAATACAGATTTAGCGCCTAAACAGCGGATAAAAAGTATGCACAGAAGATGAAGTAATATGGTAATCTGCTTCCAAAACAAAAGGAAGCTATATTAGAATAAATTAGAGCTACCCCTGTATTTAGACCCAACACACCATGCAAAGGTCCAATGTGACGTTAAACCCTGCATATATCCCAACGAAAAAGGAAATTAGATTAAAAAAAATTAGAGCTAATCGTGAGTTTAGACGCAACACACCATGCAAAGAGCCAATTGTGGCGGTGAACCCTGCACACGTCGCAATAGAAGAGTATATTAGTGCATCAACCTTTAATTTATGCGAAGTACTCATATGAGGGATATTTATATTAAGTTATCACATAGATAAGAATGAATCAACATATATTTTTACCCTTCAAGCCAGTTTTACTGTTGTTTCTCTCCCGTTGCAACGCACGGACATGTTTCCTAGTAGATTCTAATACGCACATGTGAAGCTTTAGAGCAACTCCAACAGACGCGCCAAACTCGCCGCGCGCTAAAATAACTGCCAGTTTCACCCGCGCGGGGCCCTACAGGCATGGCAAAAAGAGATAACAGTGCGCGGGAAAAATCGTCGCCGCGCACTTTCTTTCGGGTGCCGCTGCACGCGCGCTATAAACGAGCTTGCGTCACGCGCAACCAACGACCAGAACATTCAGCGTGCGCCAATTAGTTTCCCTCCCTACCGCTTCCTCGCCCACGCGTCCGCGCCACCGCTTCGCCGCGCCCGCGCCGACGCTTCCCTGCCGACGCCATGCCTCCCCGGTCAGTATACTGCAGCGTCCGCGCGCGGCCCAACGGCACCTTCTACGTCGAGATCAGGACGGGCGATGAGCGTATCGGCCTCGACACCTTCGAGACAGTGCACGAGGCGGCGCGCGCTTACGACGCCGTGACGTGGCGGCTCGGGCGCCCGCGCTTGAGCATGAACTTTCAGGACGTGTGGAACCACCAGCAGACAGAGGCGCTCGCGCTGCCGCCGCGCCTCGTCACGTAGGAGGAGAAGCACCGCCGCCGAGACACAGAGCGCCAGCTTCTCATCGCTGAGCAGGACGAGCGCGCGGCTGGAGTGGGTGGCGTGCTTCCCCAAGGACGTCGCCATCGAGGAGAAGTGGTATGAGGATCGGAAGGCCGCGAAGAATGCGGACCGCCTCAAACGGAGGGCCGACAAGGCGGAGAGGCGGGCCTTTATCGAGGCGCAGCTCCAAGGTCCGACGACCATCGGCGAGGACGACCCCGTTGGGATGACTTGTGGTCGTCGACTCTGGTGTCTGACACGACGCACTCCGATTTTTATATTAAGTTTAGTTTTATCCTGTTTTGTAAAATATAAACTACCCTACCTCTATTTTCTGTTCTATGTTTTTAGTTTTATCGTACTATTTCTCTGCAAAATCGTGTTTGTAGCGCTGTATTTTAGCGCGCATATTGAGGAGTGTTTTTTTTATTTTAGCGTGCCACCGTTTTAGCACGTCTGAATTTATCACATCTGCTGAAGATGCGCTTAGAAAAGAAGATGCCCTCGTAAAGCTAGAGCGTATCTCATGGATACTCAGTCACACGTCCTCGAGCCTCCTCGAGCCTCTGCCTCCCATTGTCTGTGCAGGTGAGCGAGTTTCACCTTTTTTCTGAATGAATAGTGTGTGGGCTCAAAGCGATCTGAGATCTGATTGAAATCCAGATGTCGTACACATGAATGATAAGGATTGCGTTTTCGCTCAAATGTTTTTCAGGTTATGTTGGCAAGATACACGGGCTAATTGTGCCGCCGATGGGTTTCATCATGTTCAGGTTTGTAGCTAGATAGACTGGTCAGCGATACTATACAACTTTCCGAAAGTCGCCCACAGGATCGACTCCCCACTCATGATTATGTGTGCATCACAGAGCAGTTTTACTGCTTTAGCACTACGATGTTCGTCTCTGCATAAAGCGTATATTACCATGTACTTCCTGTTAGGGTAATGATCTTGTATTACCAGAGAGCCAAAGGCCAAATATATAGTACATGTACAGGTGCAAATATACAGAAAGCCCCTAACATATGGGGAAACTACAATGCACAAATATACTCTAACACCCCCCTTCCCCCCCCCCTCAAACTCATGGTGGATCCACAACACTGAGTTTGGAGAGTAAGAAATCATGCTGAGTGCGGGTCTGTGCCTTTGTAAAGAAATCTGCCAACTACAAGTCTGAAGGCACATAATGAAGCGCAATAACCTGATCCTGCACCTGAGCACGTGTATAAAAAGCATCAACACCAATATGCTTGGTCAGCTCATGCTTGACCGGATCACGTGCAATACTGATAGCACATGTACTGTCTGACAAAAGTGGAGTGGGTGTCGTAACAGAGGCCCCAAAATCTGCAAGCAACCACCGTAACCAGGTCACCTCAGCAGTCACCGAAGCCATAGCCCGCAACTCCGCCTCAACACTCGAACGGGAAACCGCTACTTGTTTCTTCGTCTTCCAAGCAACAAGCGAACCACCAAGAAACACACAGTAAGCAGAAAGTAAACGACGATCCGTAGGATCATTCGCCCACGTAGCATCCGAGTAGCACTGGAGCTGGAGAGAGCTAGAACGAGGGAAGAAAAGGCGACGAGTAATCGTGCCACGAAGATAACGGAGGACACGGAGGAGATGACCGTAGTGAACAGTGGTAGGAGCTGAGACAAACTGACTCAGAATATGAACAGGATAAGAGATATCAGGACGGGTGACAGCAAGATAAACGAGACTCCCAACAAGATGGCGATAACGAGTGGGATCGGGAAGAGGATCACCATCCGTAGAACGAAGCTTAACATGAAGCTCCATAGGAGTCTCAACGGTGCGCTCATCCGCAAGAGCAAGCCGAGCAAGAAGATCCTGAATATACTTTTCCTAAGAGATAGAAAACCCATCAGAAGTAGATGAAACCTCAATCCCAAGAAAATAGCGAAGAGGACCAAGATCAGTCATAAGAAACTGATCACGCAGGCGAGCCTTGACAAAGGCAATATACTCAGGATCATCACCAGTAATGATCATATCATCAACATAGAGAAGCAGAAGAGTGCGTCCACGAGGAGAAGTGTGAACAAAAAGCGTTGGATCATGAGAACTAGGAGAGAAACCAGCAGCAGTCACCACAGAGGCAAGGCGCTCAAACCAGGCACGAGGGGCCTATTTAAGGCCATAAAGAGAACGTCGAAGACGACAAACCATCACATCGGAAACAGGATACCCAGGAGGAGGCTGCATATAAACCTCCTCACTCAACTTGCCATTAAGAAAAGTATTCTAAACATCAAGCTGGGACACAGACCAGCGTCAAACAAAAGCAACAGCAAGAAGAGTACGCACAGTGGTCATATGTGCCATAGGAGCAAAAGTCTCATCATAGTCACGACCATGTTCCTGCTGAAAACCACAAGCCACAAGACGCGCTTTATAACGCTCAAGAGATCCATCAGAGCGGGTCTTAATTTTATAGACCCACTTACATGTGATAGGACGAACACCAGAAGGGGGAGAGACAAGATCCCAGGTGCATGTGCGATCAAGCGCAGCAATCTCCTCAGCCATGGCAAGCTGCCATTCAGGATGACACGCAGCATCCCGATAAGAAGTCGGCTCGGAAACTACAGAAAGACCATACTGACTAGGGGAGTAACGGTCTGGAGCACGACGCTGACGAACAGGTCGTGAGGAAGGAAGCTCATCCGCTGAAGATGACTCATCAGAAGAGGAGGAAGAAGAAGGCACAGATTTAGGATCCGAAGCTGGAGACCGAGGAGAACTAGGGGAACTAGACGGAGGATGGCGCCGAAGACAAAGGAGGCGCAGTAGAAGGAGGAGGTGGAGAAGAAGAGACAGCGGAAGGTGTATCAGGAAAAAAGAAGAAAAGAGAGATCATCCGTTGGGTAAGTGCCAGAGGTGGGGCGTGGAAAGAAAGGACGCGTCTCATCGAACGTGACATCACGAGAGATGCGCATACGACGACCAACGGGGTCCCAACAATGATAGCCCTTATGCTCATCACTGTAGCCAAGAAAAACACACTCAACAGACTGAGCGGAACACGACCACGGGCAAGTAGCTGGGCACGACGCGGCTCAAACTCCTTGCGGAGCCGTGACAAGAACTCAAAGACGCGCTGAAACTCCAGATCCGCGCGCACAATCAGACAGTAGGGACAGGTGTTACACACCATTGTACGAAGAGAGTCAAGCTGACGCCAAATAGCAGCACTCTGAGTGTAGAAATCATCAATAGTAGAATCACCCTGCTTAAGATCATGCTCCTGACGAACCACGGACAGATAAAGAGCATCTCCAGATGGCTGATAGCGCTGACGAAGAAAAGCCCACTGAGCAGCAGCAGTGGGAAGACCCATGAACTCATCAGCATACTGAGGCAGAACACTGGAAGTGAGAACAGCAGCAGCACGAGCATCCTCATCTATCCACTGAGTGTAGTCAGCCAGATCTAGCCGGTAGGCCGTAGTAGCAGCAGAATGCTCCTGAACCTGGCGCTCATAATTAGCCCGAGCAGAATCATCAGCACTCTGGGCTGCATCCTTGACTGCCTGAGTAGCATCGGGGGCAAGGACAACGGGCGTCGGTGCACGAGGCACTGGAGGCACAACGGGGCGCGGTGGACAGGAGACCTCACCGGAAAGCACACCCCAAAGGCGAAGACCGCGCATATGAACGCGCATAAAGGCAGCGAAATCAGGATACGCGCCATCAAAAATCACCGGGCAGCGAGGAATTGCAACATAGCCTGAGGAGGAAGACATTTTTTTTCAACTCAAACCAGATCGAACGGATCTGGATCTGGCGAGACTTCGGCGCCGGCGGGCCGACGGGCGACGGGGGAGGCGGGGCGGCAGCCAGCGGAGGGAGAGGAAACGGCGGCGGCCGACGACGGGCGGCGACCGGACGGAGAGGAGGCGGTGGCCGGGGCGGCGGCCGGAGCGGCGGGGTGGGCGGCCGGTGGCTGGCGGCGGCGGCGGCGGTGGCGGTGACGGGCAGCGGCGGCAGCGAGATCTGGGGCAGGCGGTGGCGGCGGCGGGAGGGCCGTGGCCGACGGCGGCGGCGGTCGGCGGTGGCGGCGGGAGGGGCAGGGCCGGCGGCGGCGGCGGGAGGGCCTGGGCCAGCGGCGGTATCGACGACGGCGGCGACGGGAGGAGAGAGGAAAAAAGCCTTATAGCTCTGATACCATGTTAGGGTAATAGATCTTGTATTACCAGAGGGCCAAAGGCCAGAATATATAGTACATGTACAGGTGCAAATATAAAGAAAGCCCCCTAACATATGGGGAAACTACAATACACAAATATACTCTAACACTTCCTTCGTTTAAAAATATAAGATATTTTAACTTTATAATAATCTAGACAACTTTTAGTGTATAGGTTCACTCCCAATATTTGATCCACCGTATATAGATACATTTGATCCACTGGCCAGAGTCATGAGCTTGACCAGAGCTCCTGTAGAATTGCTTGCCGTAGCAGCTGAAGAACCCAACGCCAGCCAAGATGAAGACGCAAGACTTCTAGAACTTCGTCCCCCTCGCCTCCACGGCCGTCCAGGAGCAAGATCTGTTCGTCGGTGCCATCACCTCGCCGACCACGACGCTTATTGACGACTATACCCGAGGTCGCCGTTGCCTTCCTGCATGGAAGATTGGGCGGACTCGCTGACGCCCCCACCGCAGCGCGCGACACCAACAACAGAGAAAAGCTTCGGGCTCCAGCTTTATTGGCAGAGATGCCTGAGCTCCCAGACTCCGGCGGCGAGCTTCTCTGCCAATGGAAGAATCACACCAGGAGGCACGGCATGCCTTTAGGGGCACTTTGGCTAGGGGCATTTTTCAAAGTGCCCCTAAATATGTCAATTAGAGGCATTTGATTAAGTGTCTCTAAAAATACTGTTTTAGGGGCATTTTGATCAAAGTGCCTCTAAAGATACTGTTTTTAGGAGCATTTTGAAAAGTGTCCCAAGATACTATCATTTAGGGGCACTTTGATCAAAGCGCCCCTAAAAATACTATCTTTAGGGGCATTTTGACCAAAGTGCCTCTAAAGGTAGTATCTTTCGAGGCATTTTGAGAAGTGCCTTTAAAAATAGTACCCCTTTTAATAAGGGGTGGCCCGATCTTCTCAGCAAGCTCTTGTCGATGATATGGTGGATGATGAATAACTAGTGTGTAGCTATGATCTCTTCTGCTCGATCCCTGATGCCAGTGCAACAGATCTCGAACCTTGTAGGATATTCACAACACCACACTCTTGTGCACGCATCCGTGACCACGAACGGTAGTATGCAATCTACTAACTCCCAATGGAACAACATATCACACTCAATTATAGTTGTAGAATTCGAACACAGGGTAATTCCAGAGGTTCTATGAAAGAAACAACTTCAAAATATTTAAACGTGGTCTAAAACCCTAATTGTGACTGCTACGGAGGTTTATATGAGGGTTGGGGCGTCCTCCCCTCTAAACGGGCCTAAAAACATCCATATCTTGGCCCAAACTGACCCGGTTTGACTCAAACTGATACATACCGACCCATAGATGAGTTTGGCTTACTTGGCGCATAGGCCATATGTCGTGGTGCACCTCAAACGTGTACTGGCGTGCCACATATCTCTCTTGATCATGCTTGCTCTCCTTATTGCCTCCTAATGCATCTTCCATCTCTCGGTCGCCTTCCTTCCTCTCCTCCCGCTGGCGCTAGTCCGATAGATGCCAAATCTAGTCAAACAATAACACCATGATTTTAGGTAGTATAAAGATCTTATAAATCAAAGTATCATGTCCAACTAGGAATGAATTCACCTTGTGATATTTTTCAACGAGGCTCAATATTTCTTTCCAGTTCAAACACTCGAAATCAGCACGATCCATGATTGTATCATCATCATCCTCCTCCCTTTCTTCAAGAAAAGTCGTCCTCGGTGTTGGGTAAGCTGAAAGTGGAAGAAACAAAAAGAACAATGTGTACGCAAAGTATATGTATATATAACATGTTGTATTATTGTTGTTTGCATAAAAAATATGTCTAGTATACATCAAGTTACTTAAATTGTAGGTATAAGTGAAGTACAAAGAATCATGATCATGGTGAAAAACAAATAGATATATAGTCTTCTTATTTAATATTAAATTCAGTTTTCTCAAAAAAATCTATGATCAAATTTGTGAACAAACCAATTCACTATGTGTGAAAACCAATATGATTCATGCCATGCTTCAACTGCGCTACTCTGATTATTATGAACATGATCATGTTGTCCAGTATGTAAAATGCAACTCAAGTTGCAAATATAAGTGAAGTATAAAGCATTATCACAACTAGGCAATGAATTTTGGGACAAACACAACGAACATGAAAACTCAGGTTCTATTCTAGCAAGATTAGGACAATCCAACATAGGTAAAATTACTTGTGTTGGTTGCAATATATCAACTAGACCAGAATGTATTTTCATAATATCTCGAACATGAACTATTGTCCCATAGTAAATATTTTGTGACACATTGCATATATGGCTAAAAACAGCTTGTTTCAGTTCAGCGATTCTATCATAAGTAATGCATATGTGATCCACAAGAAAATTTTCATCCATGCTATATTCACTAATTAGATTGAAAGTGAAACAAGGAGAATATGTGCTAGAATCTAGACATGAAATTTCAGAAATCTTGTCCATAGCACAACTCATACTCATAGGTTCATTTAGCATGATGGAATACACAATATCAGTAGGTGGTATTCTAGCAAGTATTTCCTTATGTGTTATTAGTACCACATGATCAAAATTTGAATTTGGTAAACTATCACATGGTGCTGAAACAGTAGTGCAAGACAAATCACAAGGAGGCTTCAATGAAGGAATAGACTCACAATATGTCGCACATGTTGGCTGAAGCTCCAAATCAATATCAATGTCATCAACAATATCCTCAGTTGTAGTAGGTACTAAAACATCCTCTGAAAGTGACAATGCATAGTCCGACGATGCAGGTTGTAAAATAGATTGCTCCCTTTCTTCAAAAGCAACATGCATAACACAAGAAACAATACTAGGAGTAGAGATGATTACATTAGTAGAAATATCCTCACATCTATTAGCATCTACTGCATTGATGTTTTCTTTTTCTCTCGTACTCTTAGAATGGATGCTCTCAACCTCACATTTAGTGGAATCATACAGCTCACTTTTGATAACACTCTCACTCATCTTGGCTATGTGGCTCTCATTCTCACATGGGTTGTAATGCACACCGTGTTCAAGATGACAAATAATAGAATCGTCACCATTCATCATGACCTTGTACTTAGCAGACAAACTGAACTCTTTTGTCCTTTCCTTGCGAAGAAGATGATACTCATGAAATTTGTCGGCTGAAATCCTGAGCATAGCACGCCTCTTCATGTTCCATTGGAAAGAAATCCTTCCAACAACAGGACATATTTAAGCGCCAAACCTTCTGCTCCAAGGTTCTCCCAATAGTATGTGACAAAAATCAAGCGGTATAGGAGATACATCACAGCGCACAATCTCAGTATGCTCTTTAAAAGTCATAGGAACATCAACTGTGTGTGAAATCAGCAATGTGCCATATGATGAATGCAAGAGATATGGCACCGCACGGGCACATGTGGGTAGTTGCAGCTTTTGTACAACTTCCACGCTGATCAAATTAATAGTAGAGTTGCTATCAATAGTAATGGAAGCACATCGCTCACCAATCATCACATTATGGTGGAAAAGACCGTCACCATCAAAAATACCGCGTTCTTCCTTCCAAAAAGTTCCACTACAACGCCAATTGTGGAAGAATTTGTACCTATAGGTCTCCACATTATCTGTAACATCATCGGCCTCCATTTTCTGCATCACATCAACACTACTAGAAGACATATTTAGTACATTAGTGCACAAAACAAAATCTGGTGGTGGAACTCTCACAACTCACTCAAAACTGATAAGAAAACAGATCTTACCATTCCAAAATGAATAGTATGCTTACCAATTCGAAATCAAAGACTTATGCACTGATATGATTAAGTGAATATCAAAGATATAGAGAACGATCGTAGAGCACACGGGTTATCTATGGTGGAGCTCTAGGTATGGTATCCTATCTACACCGCAAACAAGTCCTAGTATTGATCGTACAACAACTCAAGAAACACACATGTGGAGATAAACGTGGCAATGCAACTATGAAAGGTGTTGCACTACGTTGGAGAGACACTAGCAAAGCTCAAAATAAACAGGCACAAGATTGCTCAATCTACCGGTGCACAAAGATATCACTAGGCCTCTTGCTCAATTCTCCTTTTCTTTTTCTCTTTCTTTTGTATAGCTTCTTTTTCTTTTTGCTTTTTTCTTTTGCTATGTTTTTTTTTTGAATATATGTCACGCACGGCCAAATTACAAAGCACAGCACTAAAATCCTAGGAGCATCCTGTAGGAGCGGAAACTAGTCTCAATGGAAAAGTTCCTACAGTTTATGAAATAGAATGGCTGTAGCTAAGGTTTGGAAAATTGCAAAATTTCACAAATTTTTTATAAGGCTGCCGCGGCAGAAAAACGGGGCAAAACTGTGCCATGGCAGAGAATCTGTACCTCGCGGCAGAACTTGTGCCGCGGTAGAAAAACAGCACGAAATCGTGCCACGGCAGGAAATCGGATCCGTGGCAGACACGGACTCGCGGCAGAGTCGGCAATTTTTTTTTGCAATTCCCACTTGCCAAGCAGTACACAACTAGAATCTTATGCTGAATTCGGATCTAAATTGATGGTGGCAGAAAACAAAGATGGGTAACACGTACGAAATCAAAAACTAGATCTACGAAGAATATATCTAGATCTAATATAATAGAGGAACACGACCAGCAACTATTACTCGTCTACGATGTAATCTAGGCTATGGCGAATCTTTTTGTGGGGCTATTTTTTGTATAGGACGAAAACACTAATCTATGGATGGATTGTGGATTGCTTACCAAGGCAACGAGGAAATCTGATACCAAGATGATATGGGGTGGCCCGATCTTCTCAGCAAGCTCTTGTCGATGATATGGTGGATGATAGATAACTAGTGTGTAGGTATGATCTCTCCCGCTCGATCCCTGATGCCAGTACAACAGATCTCGAACCTTGTAGGATATTCACAACACCACACTCTTGCGCACGCAGCCGTGACCACGAACGGTAGTATGCAATCTACTAATTCCCAATGGAACAACATATCACACTCAATTATAGTTGTAGAATTCGAACACAGGGTAATTCCAGAGGTTCTATGAAAGAAACAACTTCAAAATATTTAAACGTGGTCTAAAACCCTAACTGTGACTGCTACAGAGGTTTATATGAGGGTTGGGGCGTCCTCCCCTCTAAACGGGCCTAAAAACATCCATATCTTGGCCCAAACTACCCCGGTTTGACTCAAACTGATACATACCGACTCATAGATGAGTTCGGCTTACTTGGTGCACATGCCATATGTCGTGGTGCACCTCAAACGCGCGCCACATATCTCTCTCTATCATGCTTGCTCTCCTTATTGCCTCCTAATGCATCTTCCATCTCTCGGTCGCCTTCCTCCCTCTCCTCCCGCTGGCGCTAGTCCGATAGATGCCAAATCTAGTCAAACAATAACACCATGATTTAGGTAGTATAAAGCTCTTATAAATCAAAGTATCATGTCCAAATAGAAATGAATTCACCTTGTGATATTTTTCAACGAGGCTTAATATTTCTTTCCAGTTCAAACACTCAAAATCGGCACGATCCATGATGGTATCCTCATCACCTTTAGAGCATTTTGATCAAAGTGGCCCTAAAATTTTATTTTGTCTATACTAAACTTTTATTTAACTTAGACTAGTTTCGGTAAATTACTAATGCTCGATAAGTTCAAAAATCACTCTTTTTTGTTGTGTTTTTTAAACCACACCAGCTTGCATTAACGACCGTCAGTGTGCATGTTCAGTGCACATAAATAAGTAGTAACACGTCAGCTTTTATTAAACTTTTTTTAATTTTTTTGCATAACTACGTGATAAACAACACAGGTGGCTCGCTCAGGAAAAAATGCACAGCTCATTCGTGAGCGCTGGAACGTACGACACATGCCCAGGTCACGCTGGGAGACTCATTCAGCGCCGCGCGTGCGAGCACCGAGAACATCAGCTGGCTGGCCTGAGTTTTTAGTCCCACCTCGACATCTTAACAAAAGAAGTACTTGACCCGCTTAAATAGAACCCTCCCAGAGAATCGCCGCACTAGCTGCGCGAATTCCGTGGACTTCCAACGTGCGACAAGCCAGCGAACCGAGCCTGCCAATGTCGAAACTGGGCCCGGCCCAACTGTGATCCCAAAACGAGCGTCTCTTCAGCCAAAGGAACGATAGGCAGCATATAGGGCCTTGGGCCGTCGGCTCCCTTGCAGCGCGCAACAAGGGAATGCCCGGGCGCCAGGTACGGATTAAAAAAGAATAATTTGCTCTGAATGAGCTGGGCCGGTGCATCCGAGGAAAAAGGCCCACACGAAATGTGTTTCTGACTCTTAAAAAATGTTGTCTATTTCTCTAACTAGCTTTTGGGGCATTTCTCAAAGTGTCACTAAACTAAAGATATTTAGTAATTATTGAAATGTCACGAAAGACTTTAGAGACACTTTGAACAAACTACCCCTAATACTTTTACCCACATGGGTATCTTTGTCACACTTTAAAGTGCCGCTAAAGTATTTTAGAGGCATTTTTATCCTATATAGGGGCACTTTGAAGTTCCCCAAAATGACTACCGTGTTGTAGTGAGGGAGAGACCCAAGGCGCATCGGCGGTAGCTGAAGAACCGCGGCGACCTACCCCACACTGCACATAGGCAAAACTAAACCTAAAACCTAACCTAACTACTCCGGCACCGCTCCTGAGCTTCCTTCGGCCGACATCGCCTCTGAATTTGGCTCAGGATTTGCCCGACAACTCCGTGAAGACTCCCAAGGGGAGGAACACAAGGGAGAGGGGATGCGCGTGCGTGGTGTGCCCCTTACTCTGGTTGCACTTGGTGCGGTCCTACATCTCCAAGGAGCAACAAGAAATATGGGCCATGCAGAGTTTTGAGGAGAACTTGCCCAACGCATCAGTTACAAGGAACAAACAGCAGGATGAGATTGAGTTGAAATGGAAAGGGTGGGATGATTACATAAACGGAGACTAGAGGGATGACAAGGTTCCGCGATCTTCAATCACGAAAACTGATGCTTGTTTTCCTTTCTCAGGAGAGTCAGGTTCAAACGTTATATACTTGTTGTTGATGTACTCTATAGGCAACAAAAAAGCTGGCTTTAATGATCTTATCACCATATATATGATGTAATGTAGTGCACAAGAACTTCATTGAGAGTAGTTTTTGATGAGGGACCAAGACTAGAGTATCCGGCCTGATCACCCCGAAATATCCGGCCACACTGGATAGTCTGGCATGTGCTGACCAGAGTGTCCGCTCCTGTTCGGATTAGTCTGAACCGGTTGTATCCTGTTTAGAGTCCAATTATTTTAGATGTTGTTTTGGGCATGTCCAAACCGACTAGCTTTAGGTTTCTTATATAAAGGAGTCAGTTGGCTAGGGTTTAGGTTAGCTGTGAGTTTATTCAGAATAATGTAGAACTTGAATTTCATATTATCACCGTCCCTCTGGGATCAACATGTGTGACAGCGTCTCGAACATTCGTCCAGTTATCCATGAATAAAGACAAGAGCGTTCTTGAATTGTCAAGAGTAATCGTGTGTGCGTGAAGGTTCTCGAATTGTCGAGGAGCTTTTGGCGTGTCTATCCTGGCGTGAGGTTCATCATTCGTCGTCAAGTTGCTCGCAGGATTAGTGTTCCCCAATCTCCAGGTGACATGTTTCGCTCATGTGATTGGGAGATCTATCAGATCCATTGGATCAGGAGGTGCATCGTGAAAAATCGGGCAAAACAATCTGTATCATCTTGGTATCCGAGCTCTAGGTTGATCACGGTGTAGACTGATTTGATGTCGGCTGTTTTTGCTTGATTTGTAGTGGATACCATTGGGTAATCCGTCGCCATACTGTTGTTGATGATCGAGGATACCTTCGTTCGTGCGGAGGTGGCAAGCAGCGTCAACGGAGAAGAAGGCATTCGTCCCAGATCCGTTTCTATGGTGGCATGTGGAGAGTCTAGGAAGAAAACACGATCAGTAAATTCATGGTCGTTCTGATCCGACCGACCCAGGACGGAATCTCCGGTGTCTACAAGCTGAAGTATTCGGTGGACGCTGGAATTTCCGGTGTCTACCAATCGGAGTATCCGATGGGCCTGAGTTGGGCCAGCACCGATCAGTTCCAGCAAACTAAGGTGTAGGAGAGGAAGTACGTGGACGAGGGAGTGGCACCATATTTTTACTGCTAGTTCATGAAACAGTCTACGGATATCATCAAATAGTCTACAGACACTTGTTTCAGTTGAGTGCATACTCTGGTGTATTCAGCTTATTTGGATCCATGGCGTACATGAATTTGTTCTATCTATTGTGGGTGATATGCATGGTATCCTGTCAGATGCAGTTGGAGGATGCTTGTGTCTCGGTCAGATTGATGGTGTCAAAGACCAAAGAGCGACAAGGGCAGTACCAAGCCAAGCAATCCGAGAGGGAGGATGAGGCGTGGAAGGTAAGCAAGACTTGAAGATGGCTAGTCGAGAGGGAGGATGAGGTGTGGAAGACTGGCGAGGTTTTGAAGCCGGAGAGTGGCGATGTTGCTGATTTTATGCCACATGTTGGAAACGACCCTCTGGCGTTAAGGACAACGTGTTGGGTTCGTAGCATAGAAAATAAAAAATTTCCTACGATGGAAACTATTATACACCAAGATCTATCTATTAGATACAAGCAACAGGTGGATATACAGCCATAGAGAACACACCCTCGAATACAACAAAGCTTTGTTAACGAGATAGAACTCGTGGATGATGTAGTCTTATACTTGCCGATCTCAAGATCGTGATGAAGTCCAGCAGGTCCAGCTCTAGCACATCCATCAGATCCACCACCACCAAGTCCAGCACCGCAAGGCAGTGGTGCCTCCGTGATCGCACAGACGTCCGGTACCCTGACAACCTCCGTCCCTTGCTCTAGCAAAGTAGCGGAAGCAGCAACTCCTTTCAAGATAAAGCCACCGGGACCATGTATCTCGCTAATCCGAGACCATGGGAAAAATACTAGAGGGAGAGAGAGATCCTTCATGAGGAGGTGTGAGTGAGAAGTGAGGATAGGGGGCCTTTTATAGGAGGAGGGGAGGGTACCCCTCCCATGGCGGCTCCCCATGGAGGTGACCCTTCACCTCCCCCATTTATGTGGTGGTTACCCCCTCCACATAAATTTGCCTCTTCACATTCTCCATTAAAGTCTCCACTTTAAATGTATTAAATTTCTCCAAATTTAATGCTCTCTCATTTGATAAAACTCTTTTATTAATTTTATTCAGAATTTTGTTAATTACTTTAATTAACAAACATTCACATAAAACCCCCTACAACATTTCAATATTACACGGATAACCAATTTTAGCAATTTCACCCGAAACAGTTTCGGTGTCTATTGAAATAATTCCAGCGCTTTCTTAAATCTTTATCTGAAACATATTTGCTCCAAATGGTGTCGGTATCCCTTAAGTGTGTCACCCTACGCTTCACGAATAGTGCAGACATGATCGAGACCCCTCTCCGATCAATAATCAGCAGCGGGACCTAGAGATCCGTACTGACTCCCACATATTCAACGATGACTCTTGTGATCGTGTGAACCTTTAACATCATAACTAAATCCCTTTGTCTCGCGATATATTACATGTCCGAGATTTGATCATTGGTATCTCCATACCTAGTTTGATCTCGTTACCGACATGTACTCTTTTCTTGTTCCCGTGATATAACATTCTAGTGATCTCATCACTTGCTTGCAAGCTAACCAATGTGATATCACCGAGAGGCCCAGAGTATATCTATCCGTCATCAGGATGGACAAATCTCACTCTTGATCCATGATCCTCTACATAAAACTTTTGTAGCACTGAACCCACCTTTATAATCACCCTTTCATGGTGTGACGTTTGATGTTATCAATATACTCTTGCAGTGTTAGTGATTGACATGATCTCATGGTCTATGGACTATGATTAATTTGTCTGATGTTATAGCAATATAAACACAATGACTTTGATCTTAATGCTTGTTGACCCACAAGTATAGGGGATGTATCGCAGTATTTTCGATAAGTAAGAGTGTCGAACCCAACGAGGAGCAGAAGGTGCTGGCTAGTGGTATGGATCAGGAATTCTCTGCAAATACTTAGCAAACGGATTTTTAGGGGTTTTTGATAAAGCAAGTAAACAAAGTACGAGTAAATAAAAGACAGTAGGAATAAATGCAGCAAGTGGCCCAATCCTTTATGCAGCAAAGGACAAGCCGGTCGTATTTCTTAAGATGACCAAACGTTCTCGAGGACACATGGGAAGACTGTCAAGTGTTTTCGCTTCATATAGTTGATTAATCTTCTTTAGCTTGCTAAGTGTTGTGTGGGTGAACCTGTGCTAATGTACCGACCTTCCTAGGACTAATACATACTTGTGATTATACCCCTTGCAAACATCCGTAAGTATAAGAAAGTAATTAAGGTAGAAACCTAACCACAACTTTAAACTCTAAGACCCTTACGTCCCTTGTGCAATGGTTTCCTAACGGGGGTTCAGGTTTCTGTCACTCCGGCAACCCCTACCATTAGTAGCCAAATACACAATGCATTCCTCTAGGCCCATATAGGTGAAGTGTCATGTAGTCGACGTTCACATGACACCACTAGAAGAAGTACACCACAACTTAAATATCAAACTATTGAATCTTTCTCAACACAACTCCACTACTAACAACATGACTTTTCCCATGTCCTCAAGAACAAAACGAACTACTCACAAGACATCATATGGATCATGATCAGAGATGGAATAATGATGTATAACAATCTGAACATAAACAATAATTCAATGGTTCACTCAATAGCATCAAATACAAAGAGTAATCAACACCGGGAAAGTTTCCCCTAAGAACTAATGCAAGATTCAACACAATTGTTACAAAAATATGGAGATGGTGATGAGGGTGCTGATGGTGATGATGGTGGTGGTGATGATGATGATGATGATGATGATACTGATGAAGTCCAGCTTGATGGTGGTGTTGATGGCGACAATCTCCCCTCTCTAGGAAGGAATTCCCTCGGCAGAATTCTGTGTGCCGGAGAGATCTTTCTCTCTCGGTGTTTTACGCCCCGCAGAGGCGGCAGAATCTTTCTATGGTCGTTCCCCGAGTCTTAGGGTTTCGGGAGGATAATATACGCCAGAGGGGAGTGCCAGGGGTGGACCAGGGCGGCCACACCACCTGGTGGCGCGGGCTAGGCTGGCCCGTGCCAAGGGGTGGTGTGGGCCCCCTGTGTCCCATCTCCAGCCCTCCTTCTGGCTTCCTTCGTCTTCTGGAAAAATAGGATTTTCCGTATATTTTCCCGGATTTTCTAATCTTCGTGAATTTTGCCTCCAAACAGCACCCTTTCCATCAGAATCCTGACTGCAGCGGTCCATGCTCCAAAAGTCATCAACCATGCAAAACCAGATAACATAAGTATCACCTCTCAATACAAAATGTATCAATGAATAACAGTGAATTATGACATAGAATAGTGACGCAAAATGGACGTATCAACTCCCCCAAGCTTAGACTTCGCTTGTCGCCAAGCGAAACTGAGCTCAATAAACATGGCCTCAGATTTATGGAGTGAAGAGTCGATAAAATAATATGGACAAGAAGCATCACATTCATCAATACATAGATCATAATAGAAGACAACTCACTATTTTATAACTCAACTTGCAATGAGTAAAGGAAACACAATAAAGATACATAAAGTGAATCATAATTGGTAATGGCAAACTTAGCTCTTGGTCGAAGAATAGTTGATAATTTTCTGGAGTTCACAAATAACTGGTTTTCAATGATAGCTTTCAAAGTATTAAACATCAAGATAAGAGCAATGTGCAAAAGAAGGAACATAAGCAACATGAGTGAATAAATCATCGTATGAATGAATGAAACACAAGAACTCAAAATACTTGCTGAGATGGAAGGGAGTAGGTTTACTGACTCAACTAAGAAGTAAAAAGAAAGGCCCTTCGTAGATGGAAGAAGGGATTGCAAGTCTCATAAAGAGCTCCCAAAAATTATGATACTTACTAGCTTTCAGCTCTCATTGCCCCTATCATAGGCATCTTTTGGTGATTAAGGTTAAAGTGACACAACTAAAAGGATATGCTTGACAAGTTATAAGTTGAAATCTCATGCCCCTTACTTATGAGTACCGAACCTCATGCTACTCAACTTCAGTCACGAGTAAGCTCTTGTCATTGTAAATACATGTGTATCATTGAGAACCGCCAACGGGGTACCCCTTGCACATGACATAGGAGCTATCCCATAATCAAAATGACAAGGCAAGCAAAAAGTGAGCATCTCAGCGATCTTTTTATTTGCTATTTGCATAGATTTTTATTGAGGATGCTTCATAGAATGCTCACTATAGTTATGTTGCAAGTTTCCTCCATGATTAGGAATGGCTTAGGCTAGCGGCCCAGGCGTTCCTCTAACACACATATAAACTCCATGATCTTACAAGTTCCACTTTTATTTCACACCGCCGGGATCCATAAGCAAAAGAACATGATATCAACTAGGTACAAAGTACCAATGCAATGTTGAAAGCGTTCCCCATGATACATGGTTCTGCTAACTTCAACTCATAAAGCGCAAGCATATATGCAACAAAGAAGGACCCAATGGTTCAAGTTATTAAATGCAAGAAAAATAAAGTGTGCCATCAAGTTCATGAGAGCTTTAATCACTAATTTTCACATAAAATTTCCAATTTGGGAGGTAGATAAAACAGGAATTTACTTGGAATAGGAATAATGCTAATAGGTAGGTATGGTGGACACAAATGGCGTGGGTTTTGGTTTAAAGGAGTGGATGCACGAGAAGAATTCCCTCTCAGTACAGGTTTTTGGCTAGCAAGGCTGGGTAGCAAGTACAAGAGTTGAAGGAAACAAACAAACATACAAGCGATAAAGACAAACATGCAATCTTCCTTGGAAGCGCAAAAGATCTTAACTAGAGAAAACTAGACTTATGAGCAAATCAAGAAACAAAGATGATGAAATAATTTTTCTTTAGAGTACTTTTATCTTTTCTTTCAACTCTCAAAAATAGTGTTGCTACTAACCGAGCCAGGTTTGCCAAAACCAACTAAATCAACGCAATGATCCGAAAGTGATACTAATACTAACAACAAGATCAATCATATAACCATGAATTGAAAACTAATATAAGCTATGCAAAAGAGTAAATGATAGAACTTCTCATTAATATTCCATAACGGCAACTCACACCAAGGGATACATATCTAACGAGAGAGGGGACACTTCCATAATGCAAACCATCCTACATAATAACTTCTCTATTCATGATATGACTCTACTAATAAGGTAAAAAGATAGAAGATAGTGATGTGATACCGCGGCACTCCCCTAAGCTTGGAAAAAACCAAGGGGATGCCAAACCTGATGACGAATTACTCCTTTGGTGGTGGTATTATATCATCTTCGTCCGACTTCCAAGGAAAGGGCTTCCCATCAACAAAGGATATCGTGGTTTCCAGCATCCTGAAACTTGCAGCAGCACTTATGCATTTAAACCTAGCTTCATACTCATAGTTTTGATTTTGAACGTTATAGAACTGTGCTTGCAGTTCATTGGTTGCTTGGCGGAGTGAGAGAACTCAATCCTTGAGTTTAGCAGTCTCCTTTTGGTGTTCGGCGATGAGTTCGGAACAAATCTTATGGATGATATCCACTTCGCCCTCCGCCATCTTCTTGTACCTAAATACTTCTTGCTCCAGTGCTTCCATCCTGTCCTCAGACTTCCTTCAACTTTAGGGCCTCCAACCTCTTTTATCCGGAGTTCCCCATCTTCAAGCAACAGCTCCTTGGGATGAATCTTCAACTCTCTCATGTATGGGTTGATGATATCCTCAAAAGAATCTTCCTTGGATGGTCCAGAGGAAGACATTGTAGCTCCAAATCTGGGACTCTACCTATCAGAAACAGATCGAAACGAAAACACGATATACGAACCTCGAGAGATCCGAGGGATTATATATTATGAAGTTTCATGAAGAAAGGAAGGTACTGGGAGAAAACGGGTCAGAGACGGAGTCTAGGGTGGCCACACCACCTGGTGGCGCGGCCAGGGGTGGGCCCGCGCCATAGGGGGGTGTGAGCCACCCTGGCTCGGTTTCCGTCTCTCTTTCGCTTCGTAGCTTTCCTTATTGACTGAAAACTGCAAAAATATAGTTGAATAGTATTTTCACGGAGGTTTTCTTTCCAGAACTGTTACCTATTTGAAAGCGAATTCTGCAGGTCTCTGAATTTGGTCCTTGATAAAAAAATTCGGAGTCATAACTTGAAAGGCATCAACATCTTCATTATAAGAATCCCCAGCAATATAGTGTTTGAGTCGCTGCCCATTCACTACTTGTGTAGTATTATCTTTTAAAGAAGAAATTTTTATTGCTCCTGAATAGTATACTTCTTCAATAATGAAAGGTCCTTCCCATTTTGATAGTAGCTTTCCTGCAAAAAATCTGAGACGAGACCTATACAATAGAACTTTCTCACCAACATGAAATTCCCTCTTAAGTATTCGCTTGTCATGCCATCTTTTAACTTTTTCCTTAAAGAGCCTAGCATTTTCATAGGATTCACTCCTCCATTCATCTAAACAACTTAAGTCAAATAATCTTTTCTCACCAGCGAGCTTACAATCTCTATTTAGTTCTTTAACTGCCCAGTAAGCTTTATGTTCTAATTCTGAAGGTAGGTGACAAGCTTTCCCATAAACCATTTTATAAGGGGACATCCCCATAGTAGTTTTGTAGGATGTTCTATAAGCCCATAGAGCATCATTCAACTTTTTAGCCTAGTTTTTTCTAGATCTATTAATAGTCTTTTGCAAGATAGATTTAATTTCTCTATTTGATAACTCTACTTGTCCGCTAGTTTGGGGGTGATAGGCTGAAGCAATTCTATGATTAACATCATATTTAGCAAGGGTCTTTCTAAAACCACCATGAATGAAATGTGAAACCCCATCAGTCATGAGATACCTAGGCACTCCAAACCTAGGAAAGATAACATCTTTAAGCATTTTTAGAGAGGTTTCCCCGTCAGCACTCTTCGTAGGAATGGCTTCTACCCACTTAGTAACATAATCAACGTCAACAAGAATATGAGTATAACCTTTCGAGGGAGGGAAAGGACCCATAAAGTCAAATCCCCAACAATCAAAGGGTTCAATAACTAGAGAGTAATTCATAGGCATTTCATTGCGTCTAGAAATGTCACCAACACACTGACATTCATCACAGGATAAAACAAATTTTCTTGCATCTTTAAAAAGGGTAGGCCAGTAGAAACCTGATTGTAGCACCTTTTGTGCAGTTCTATCTCCTGCATGATGTCCTCCGTAAGCACTACCATGACATTTACGCAATATCTCCTTGTGTTCATATTCTGGAACACATCTTCGCATAATACCATCCACTCCTTTGTATAAGTGTGGGTCATCCCAAAAATAATGCCTCAAATCGTAGAAGAACTTCCTTCTTTGCTAAGCTGTAAAAGTTGGAGGCAAATACTTGGAGACAATAAAGTTAGCATAATCAGCGTACCAAGGGCTCCCTCATGAGCTTACCCCTACTGCGGCTAATTGCTCATTTGGGAAACTATCATTAACAGGCATAGGGTCAAAAGAGATGTTTTCCAATTGAGATAAATTATCAGCTACAGGGTTTTCAGCACCTTTCCTATCTACTATATGTAGATCAAACTCTTGTAAAAGCAGCACCCATCTAATAAGCCTAGGCTTACCGTCCTTTTTCGTCATAAGGTATTTAATAGCAGCATGATCAGTATGAATGGTGACTTTTGAGTCTACAAGGGTCTAAACTTATCACAAGCAAAAACGACAGCTAGAAATTCCTTTTTAGTAGTAGCATAATTCCTTTGAGCAGCGTCTAAAGTCTTACTAGCATAATGAATAACGTTTAATTTTTTATTAATTCGTTGCCCAAGGACGTCACCTACAGCAAAATCACTAGCATCACACATTATTTCAAAGGGTAGACTCCAATCAGGTGGTTGAACAATAGGAGCTGTAGTTAAGGCCTTCTTAAGAGTTTCAAAAGCTCCCTTACAATCATCATAAAAAATGAAGGGTACATCTTTTTGAAGAAGATTAGTGTGGGGTTTTGAAATCCTAGAAAAGTCTTTAATAAACCTTCTATAGAAACCAGCATGACCAAGGATGCTACGAATACCTTTGATGTCTCTTGGGCATGGCATCTTCTCAGTGGCCTCAACCTTAGCTCTATTAACTTCTATGCCTCTTTTAGAAACTTTATGCCCAAGGACAATCCCTACATTAACCATGAAGTGGCACTTCTCCCAATTAAAAACAAGATTACTTTCTTCACATCTCTGCAAAACTCTATCAAGGTTGTGTAGACAATTATCAAAAGAAGTTCCATAGACAGAAAAGTCATCCATGAACACTTCTACAATTTCCTCACAAAAACCATGAAAGATAGCAGACATGCACCTTTGAAAAGTAGCAGGAGCATTACTAACGAGGGTTTAACTCATCAATGCCCATTGTTATGGACTTGGGTTTTGGAGAAGGAGGGAGCGCTGGAGACATCTATTGGCTAGCAAACAAGCACACAGGGGACAAAGATTTACCCAGGTTCAGGCCTCGTAGAGGTCCCTACTCCTGCTTGTCTGCTCGTGGAATTATCGAAGGAATCGAAGATTACAATGGTGCGCAGATGCAATCTGGCGAGGGTGGTGGAAACTAGGGTTGTGTGTGTCCTCCTCGCGCCCCCTCCTAGCCCTTATATAGATAGGCTAGGTCTCGGGTAGCAGGTCGAGTCGGTTACAAGTTAGGGTTTTCCCCTTTAAACTTTCTATCTTTAACTTCTTCTTGTTCTTCAAGCAATCGAGAGTCCATAGGTTACTCGAACCTTTCGCTTGGGTCTCGGCGACACCGTGGGCCTGTATGTATTTGAACCGTATATACCAAGCTCGAGTACCTGTAGGGTATACCCATGTCAGTAGCCCCCGAGTGTCCAGTGGAATCGCAGATTCGACTGGGGACTTTTTGAAGTCTTTCGAGTGCCTGACCAAGTACATTTCGACTGCTTTATTTGTGTCATAGGGATTGTTGATGTACGTGCCTGATATAACCGAAGTATCGGTATCAGTTAACCACCTTAGGGTGAAACAACGCAATCTACTCGAACTCGAGTCCTCGGACTCGAATCCGGAAAAGTGCTGGCGTAATTCGACTCAAGCCGCGGAGGTCTTACAGGAGTCGAATTCTAGTTATATGGGTGTGAGCACTCGACGCGTCCGTCGAGGCATGTCCATTGTACCTGTAGGCACGGATACATTTCTGGTAGTGCGCAGCTAATGCGTTGCCAGGCCTTGGTCAGGTCTTACCTTCACGCTGTAAGCGCGGCATCCGAATTTTATCATCGTGGAGACGATTCGGGTGACCCAGGAGACGCAGTCTCTTTGTAGGGAAAAATTATGAGGCGATGTCGCCATGAGTTTCGAGTGTGGATGTTATCAACACACAGTTTTTATATAAATAATCATAGGGTGCGCGACCAGCGCTCGCTATGGGAGTAGCCCCCGAGTGCCTGGTTGAGTCAAAGACTCAGGCAGGGACTAAAGAACTTTTGCGACTATTGTCGTCTTTTGCTTGCTTGTTTCAGTCGAATTTGTTTCTGGCGCTCCCTATGGGAGTAACCCATGTCCGTAGTCGAATCGTGTTTCGAGTGGTTGGGTTTGCTTGTGATTGTCCACGTTCCTGCAACAAGAAAATAAAAAATCGTAGGGTGCGCGACCAGCGCTCCCTATGGGAGTAGCCCCCGAGTGCTTGGTGGAGTCGAAGACTCGAGCAAGGACTCAAATAGTCGAAGTTTTTCGCTGCGTAGCTTTGATGACGTCAGTGCTGACGCTTTCGTGACCTCAGTTGCCCGCGTGAGCGAGTTTGACGGGATGTGACGAGCAGTGGGTCCCACTATCTGACTTTGATTTGGTTGGGCGTGCGTAATCTTTATTTTAACTGCGCCTCCTCGATTTTCGCGCATAATGGGAGTAGTGGAGGGATGGTTCGCACTTCCACTCCTCCATGTGTCCAACACGATGTGTGCCACGCGTCCAGTAGGGTTTTTCTGAGCCGTTGGATTGCATCTTCCAGAGGTTAAGTAGCGACGCTGTAATTTTCCCATCTGTTCTCATTCATCCTTGCTGCCGTTGCCATTGCTGTTGCTCTCTGTTTCCTTGCGCACTTTCTCGTTGCAGCGCTGGACCAACTCCTTATCTTCCCCAGCTACTTCCTCCGTTCTCACCGTCGTCGAGCAATGAGGAAGAAGGGAGGCGTTGCTGCTGATTCTGCGGCCACCATTGCCGCGGCGAAGAAGAAGGGCAGCTCCGCCGTTGCAGGCACCAGCACTGCCGCCGGCGGGAAGAAGAAGGTCCTGGCGACCCGCGTCACAATTGGTGCGTGGCGCCCCTCCATCATCAAGGCGTCCGACCTCCGTCTTCTTCGCCAAGACGGAGTACTGTCCGCCATAGTCGCCGACACGCGCGTCCCCGGCGGTGAGACAGTTCCTGTCCCGCCCGCTAGTTTCCGAGTGATGTTTTTTGCATTCATCATTCGTGGTCTCTCCTTGCCTCTTCACCCCTTCTTTAGGGGTCTTGTTTGTTTTTATGGGCTCCAGCTCCATCAGCTGTCCCTAAATTCTATCCTCCATATCTCTTGTTTCATTACTCTCTGCGAGTGCTGGCTCGGAATCGAGCCACACTTCGGCCTCTTCAAGCGCCTCTTCAAATTGAAGCGCCAATCTGCCACTGGTTCTTTAGTCTACGATGTAGGTGGTTGCGGAATTCATGTCGACCCATCCACCACATACTTCGACATCAAGCTCATGGCGTCCGTCCAAGGGTGGAGGGACAAATGGTTCTACATCCACGATCAGAAGGCCAGCGGTGAGAACTTTGGACTCGCGCCCTTCGATCACACGATGCCGGGTAGGAGGATGCGCTCTTGGAAGAACGTGGTCATGCCTGGCGAGTCCGCGGAGACAGATGTGTTGTACCAGCGCGTCTGTGACCTCGAGAGTCGCATAGGCAAAGAGGAGGGAGGCTGCACCCTCATTCACACTTGGCTGCGCCGTCGCGTCCAGGCCCTGCAAGCCAGAGTCCATCCCATGTTCCAGTGGGCTGGCGCTGATGATGCCACTCACGTGTCTGCCGATGGCATACCCACGAGTGAGGTGGACAAGAGGATGTACTTCCTAGTGAGCCAGTTGTTCCTCCCTTTGATGCGTCGAACCCTCCTCTTGAGGTATAGTTGTGCTATGCAGTAGCTAAAATTGTCGATTGCTTCTCTATTGTTTACTTGTTGTTTGCTGAATTTGTTGTCTGTGTGCAGGATTGGGCGGTGTCACCTTGTATGCCCCCTCTACCTGAGGGGATTATTCCTTGCGAAGCTTTGGAGGAGGACGAGTCAGAGTCGACTGTCCCTTCTGATGTGGAGGAGGAAGCCCCCCGAGTCCAATAGTCCGGATACTCGCAAGCGTTTGCGCATCGAGGTTTCCGATGCGTCGTCTCCTTCGACTCCGGAAGGTACGGGCGTTGGTGTGGAGTCGCCAATTCCTGCCGTTCCTGTGAGTGCTGTGGCACCATCTTCTCACAAGAAGATGCGATTGTCCAAGGAGTCTTTGTCAGAGTCGGTGGATGCCACATTTGATTTTGACAAGTTGGATTGGTAAGTTTTCTAGCGTAACTGTCCTTTTCTGTTTTGCCTTTGTTGGCTTGTCTCTGGGTTTGCCATCTGTTTGATATGGTTTTTGCCTTGCAGTCAAGAGGCGTCGTCATCTTCTGGCGATGTCCAATTTTTAAAGGAATCAGGAGTCGCGACCTCAAAGGCCAAGAAAGAGGTCGAGCGCACTCCTTCCCCTCCATTGGCGGCCCACTCCAGGCACAACTCTTCCAGTTCTCCTCATGCAGGGGAGCATCGAATGGTTTCCCAGATGACGGTACACCAGACATCTTCGTTGTCACTGGAGGACCATGTAAGTGTAGCTTTTCTTCTTTTTAGTGTTGAAGTCGATGTTATCTATTGCCTCTGCTGATTCCTTGTTTGTGCGACAGCTCCTTTTGAAGGAGGCCGCGCATTTGGCAGAGCAAGTACTTGCGATGGGCCGCCAGCATGCCATCCTGGAGACGCGTCACCGCGTGGTTGAAAGTGAGCATCCTGCACTTCTTCTTCATCTTTTCCTTTTGATATAGTCGACTGATAGTCAACTTCTGTTTGTCGTTCAGCCGAACATAATGCTCTATTGCGTGACGCCGCCACCTTGGAGAAGACACTCGCTGCGGCTGTGAAGGGTCGTGACGAGGCAATCGCGGCGCATGACGAGGCGCGAAGGCGCGAAGAGGAGCTGCGTGCCTCCTTCGCAGCCAGGGAGAAGTTGTTCGAAGAACAGCTTTTCTCTGTCGCCAAGGCTCTCTTAGGTACTTTTACTTGTGGATTTTGTTATTCTTCTCTGCTTCGAATGTTTTTTTGCCGATGGCGCTGATGTTTTGGTCCATGTGTGGATTTATGTACAGATGCTGGCGCTTTGAGCTTCGACCCGCAGGCCCTTCATCGTGATGACGCTCTGGCGGGTGCGCTGTCGGCAGTTGAGGACCATAGCGCCGTCGTCCAGGATACACTTTCCAAGGCCAAGGGCTCCCTCAGTCGCCTCTGGGAGGAGTTGATGCCCAAGGCGGAGCTAATTGATAATATAGACGAGCTGGTGGAGTCACTCGCCGGAGGTGTGCCTTCCAGCTACAAGAACTCACTCGGTGCGGCTGGCGCGTCCATGTCGCTTGCCATGGTGCAGGCCCACGGAGTCGAGGTTGATCCTGCCGCGGTGTTGAAGGCGATGCATGTTAACACCGATGGCCAGCAGGTAGTCTTCGCTCCCTTCGCGGCTGCCTGTGGCAAATACGGGCATCATCTAATAAATACTGTTGCAAAGTACTCCGAGGAGCTCCAACGTGCCAAGAAGGCGGCGAAAGCTTCGGCGTCAGGGGCCGGCGGAAAGTCAGTGGCGTCTGATACTGCCACGGACTTGATGAAGCCCCCGAAGCCATCGAAGTCGAAGAAGCCAGCTGCTCCTTAGTTAGCTTTGTAATAGTTGATTAGTCTATGTCCTTTGTTTAAGAACATGCATGCTGGCTAGTGTATCTGCTGATACTTTTGTATTCTTGAATGCATCTGGTCCTTTTGTCTTCTTGTTGATTTGGTCGTCTTATTTGCTTCTATCTTGACTTGTGGTAGGGTACATCAAGTGATCCTTTGAGGGAAACCCATGACTCGCCAACTCTTGATGATACCATGGCACCGCCACGCTCCAGGGTAGATGAGCTGTCCTTGCTTTCGCGACTGCGTGACCGCGTGAAGAAGCTGGAGCGTGAGTTGCCCGTGCTCCACGGTAATGCAGATGTACGGAAGTCGAAGGCGGAAAAAGGCGCCGCTCGAGAGCAGTATTTGCTTGGCGAGGTGACGCAGATGGGTGACCAATTCAAATGTTAGTTTGCTGGTTCTCATATTTTCCTTGTAGTTACTCGCAGTGGTACGTTGTACTCATGCTGCTGTTGCTGCTACGTGTAGTTGTCAGCACGCGTCATTCGCAGGAGGAGAAGGATAGAATTGCCATTCACCTGCATGATCTTACCCAGGAGCAACTTCAGGAGAGTGGATACTTATGGGTAGATCATGATCGTGCGACTGCGCTGGCGACCCTGCAGGATCGTGCGTTGCGAGTGCTGCTCTTTGTGAAGAAATCACAGTCATGCTTGAAGAACATTTATCGGGCGATGTTCCCGCTGGATGATACTCCATAAAGCTTGCTAGCCCTCCTAGCCAAGTTTCAAGATCTATCCGCGGTTCGCGAATGCATGAGGCATCAGTTGGTGGCCGGTGCCAAGGCTGCTCTGTCAATGGTGTGATTGCACAGACCTTACATAGACGTTGCGGCAATTGCGTCTGCGCCACCTGCACCACCAACTGGTTCTGCCTGGAATATGGTGCCGCACTACCAGGCGGTGGATCGCCCAGCGGAAGAGATCGTCGACTTCTTTGAGGAACACACCAACGTTCTCCTGCTGCAGTAGTAGCCTAATTTGTATCCTGCACATAAGGGTACTTGTGTTGTAAAGTTCATATAGATGTTGTAGGTAATTTATTGTCAAATGTGTATAAAGAGCTTTGTTAGCATGAGGTGCGTTGCACTATGCGAGTCCTTTTCGTTAGTCTGGCCATGTTTTATCTCAGTCCCTTGTCAACCTATCAGGTGCGTTGCAGCTGGGTTGAGGTTGTGTTAAGGGGTTCAATTGATGTACCAGCTACTCAGGATATCACGTTTTGGTTCGAAGAACAGATGTGTATAGGGTGGCACAACCCCCGAGTACATAAATTGACAAAGTAAAGGAGAACACAAAGTTTTGGGGCACTTAGCTTTTATTTATTCGAAGAACAGTGCGAGGTACAATGTGTGGCTAAGTAGCCTTGGCTGAGTAGCCTTATTTGCGATGTAATAGTAAAAAGCGACTAGGGGTAGAAGCGTCGCAGTTGTGCGACGTTCCAGGGGTTGGAGTATGCGACTCCTGTCTCTAAATCTTGAAGGCGATAGGCGCCACCTGGGATTACTTCTGTAATCACGTACGGTCCTACCCAGGGGGACTCGAGCTTGAGATGCCCCTGTTACTTCATTCGCAAGACCAGGTCGCCTTCGACGAAGGATCTGGGGCGAAGCCTCCTACTGTGGTAGTTGCGCAGGTTCTGCTGGTAGATCGTTGATCTCTCCGCGGCGATTTCCCTTGCTTCGTCAAGGAGGTCGACGGAGTCTTCGAGTGCGAGGGATTGACTCTTATTTGCTGTAAGCGACCATGCGCGGCGCCTTGTACCATACCTCGGCTGGTAGCACTGCCTCTGCTCCGTGCACCATAAAAAATGGTGTGTAGCCCGTGGCGCTGTTTGGAGTTGTACGTAGACTCTAGAGTACGGATTGCAGTTCATCCGGCCAGCAACCCACGGCTTGTTCGAGTGGCCGGAGGAGTCGCTTCTTGATGCCGCTGCAGACGAGCCTGTTTGCTTTTTCCACCTGACCATTGGTCTGTGGATGCGCGACTGAGGCATAGCTGATGTCGATTCCCAGGTTCTCGCAGAATTCCTGGAACTCCTTGGATGTGAAGTTCGTCCCGTTGTCGGTGATGATGCTGTGTGGCACTCCGAAGCGGTAGAGAATGGACTCGAAGAACTTGACTGCGCTGTGCCCTGATTGGTTTGTCACCGGCATGGCTTCAATCCACTTGGTGAATTTGTCGACTGTGACTAAGAGGTAGACGTAGCCTCCTCGTGAGGACCTTGGAAGTTTGCCGACCATGTCGAGCCCCCATTGCACGAAGGGCCAGGCCAATGGAATTGGCCGTAGCTCTGTGCCTGGTGCGTGTGGCTTGTCCGTGAATCGCTGGCAGACGTTGCATTTTTGGACGATGTCCTTCGCGTCGCGCATGACCATAGGCCAGTAGAATCCAGCTCGTAGAGCTTTGGCAACAAGGGCACGACTGCCGGCGTGGTTCCCGCAGGTCCCTCCATGGATATCAAGGAGAACTGCTTTTCCATCCGCCATGGAGACGCATCGTTGGAGTACTCCTATGATGCTGCGCTTGTACATCTCGTTGTTGATAATGGCGAATGCCTTGGATCGCCGCGCGATGTACCGTGCATCTGTCGGATCGTCCGGTAGCTTCTTGCTGAGGAGGTACGTGATGTACGGCTGTGTCCAGGATTGTTCAATCATCATGACACTCATTGGTCCCTCGAGTGCCATTGGCTCATTGGGTGGCGTAGCCCCCGAGTCCGTTGCTGCGCTTGTTTTCTTCTCTGCGGCCTTTGGCTTGATGGAGCGTTCGCAGATGCGCTTGAGAAATACCCCAGGTGGTATGGGGGCGTAGGTAGAGCCTATGTTGGCGAGTGCGTCCGCCTCTTCGTTGCTTTCGCGACCTACATGTCGCAGCTCGCAACCATCGAAGTCTCCTTTGAGTGTATCGTAGAGGTCGCGGTGCGCAATCATGGTGTCGTTCAGTGCGTCGCACTCATGCATTGTTTGGTTGACAACCAACTTGGAGTCGCCGTATATAATGAGCCTCTTGGCGCCGCAGGATTTTGCCATCCTCATCCCGTGCAACAGGGCCTCGTATTCAGCCTCGTTGTTTGAGGCTGTGAACTGCATTTGCAGGATATACTTCAGCTTGTCCCCTTGAGGTGATGTCAGTGTGACACCTACGCCTGCTCCATCTTTCTGCTTTGACCCATCGAAGTGCATTGTCCAGAGGTAGGACATATCTGGCTTGTCCGGGAGCTGGTTCTCCATCCAGTGCACGAGGAAGTCCAGGAGAACTTGCAACTTGATTGCGTCGCGCTTTTCGTACGTGATGTCTCGGGGAGACAATTCCATTCCCCAAAGCTCGACTCGTCCCGTGGCGTCGGGGTTATTGAGGATATGCCCCAAGGGGGCATCGTTGACCACCACGATTGGGTGTTCCTGGAAGTAGTGGCACAGTCGACGGGCGGGTATGAAGACCCCGTACGCCAGCTTCTGGTAGTGCGGGTACTGCTGTTTTGTTGGCATGAGGACCTCGCTAAGGTAGTATACTGGGCGTTGCACGACGTGGACCTTGTTTTCCTCAGCTCGCTCGACGACGAGCACTGTGCTGACCACCTGATTGGTGGCGGAGATGTACAGCAACAGTGGTTCCCTTTCTCGTGGAGTCACCAGCACTGGCGAAGTGGATAGCAGACGCTTGAGGTCTTCAAATGCTTGTTGCGCTTCAGTGGTCTACTCGAATTTTTCAGTTTTGCGGAGGAGCTGGTAGAAGGGAAGCACCTTTTCGCCCATTCGACTGATGAATCGACTGAGGGCCGCGATTCGTCCAGCCAGCTGTTGGACGCCCCTTATGTTTTTTGGTTTCTCCATGGCCAGTATGGCTTTTATCTTCTTTGGGTTCATCTCGATTCCCCTCGCAGAGATGAGATACCCGAGTAGCTGCCAGATGGTATGCCGAAGGCGCATTTTTTCCGAATTGAGCTTGATTAGAGAGGCGGCCAAGATTGGCGAAGGTTTCACGCGTCGATTAGAGAGGCCTCCTCCTTGGTCTTGATTACTATGTCGTCGACATAGACTTGGATGTTGCGACCTAGTTGTTCCTTGAGGCAAGCCTGCATGCACCGCTGGTAGGTGGCTCCCGCGTTCTTTAGCCCGAAGGGCATCATGTTGTTGCAGAACACACCAAAGGGCGTTGTAAACGTTGTTTTCTCTTGATCTTCCTCCTTCATTCGAATTTGATTATAGCCTGAGTAGGCGTCGAGGAAGCAGAGGCGCTCGCATCCCACAGTGGAGTCGATGATCTGGTCGATCCGTGGCAATGGGAAGTGATCCTTTGGGCAATGCTTGTTTAGAGAGGTGAAGTCCACACACATCCACAGGATATCCGTGTCCTTTTTTGGTACTAGCACCGTGTTGGCGAGGCAAGTGCTTTCCTTGATCTCGTGTATGAACTTGGCCTCGAGGAGTCTGTTGATCTCCATTCCGATTGCCTGCGCCCGTGGCTCAGACAATCGCCGAATTGTTTGCCTGACTGGCCTTGCGTCGGGGTTGACGTTGAGTGCGTGCTCGGCGAATTCCCTAGGAACTCCTTGCATGTCCGCAGGACACCAGGCGAAAATTTCCCAGTGCTCACGGAGGAATTCGACGAGCGCGAGTTCCTATGCGGGACTCAAGTTGTTGGCGATGAGGGCCGTCTTGGCGGGATCCGATGGGTGGACCTGCACTTTCTTTGTGTGCACAGATGAGTCGAAGGAGAGATCAGGTGAGCTTGGCCTGCTCAGGGGAGGTAGACTGTTGTCTGTTGTCTCCTTTAGTCTCGCGAGTTCCTCCTGTATGCCGAAGGACTAGGAGATTCTGTTGAATTCTCTGTCGCAACTGTCAGATCGCTCGAAGCTCCCGTTGATCGTGATGACGCCATTGGGACCTGGCATTTTCATTTGTAGGTAGGCATAGTGGGGCACTGCCATGAACCTAGCGAACGCGACGCGCCCGAGGATGCAGTGGTACTATGAGGGCCAGTCGACGACCTGAAAGTCGATGCGCTCGCGCCGGAAGTTCTTCGGCATGCTGAAGATAACGTCGAGGTTGATTTTTCCTAGGGGGTATACGCCTTTCCCTGGGACGATGCCATGGAACGTTGTGTCCGATGCCTCCAGGCAGGTTAGAGGGATTCTCATTGCTCGCAAGGTACTCGCGAATATGAGGTTGATGCCGCTTCCGCCATCCATGAAGACGCGGCCCATGTCAAAACCGCCAATTTGCGCCTTGAGTACGAGGGGGTAATGGCCTGGACAGGGTATCTGAGGCGGATGGTCGCACTTGTCGAAGGTGATGCATGACTCGCTTCCACTAAGGTACTCAGTGGTCGAAGGGTGCGAGTGCGTGGCCAAGTTGACTTGGCGAGTGATGGCCTTCTGCACCCTGTTGGAGGGGCGTCCCTTTTGGATCATCATGGTGCCCATGGCCCGTGGGTACGGTTCGCCTCCGTGGTGCTGGTCCGGTGCAGCTGTGTTCGGAGGTGGCCCAGGTGGCGGCGGCGGTGCGCCATGTGCCACGGCGCCTGGAGCGGCTCCGTAGCCTCTTTCGACTGCATTGCGGTTCATCCGCACCAATCCCTTGTGTAGTTTGAGGAACTCACGGCAGTCCTTGAGGAGGTGGTAGGACTTTCTCTTGCCGTCATGCTTCTCTATGTAGAAGTGTACCGTGCATGGCCCGGACAGTTTGTCCTCGATGGAGTTCGCGGGTGCTTCATCGCGAGTGCGGCGTTGCCATACTTGCGTGGTTTTCCCGGAGTCGCGATCTCCGCCGCTACGGTATCCGCTATTGCGGTTATCATCGCGTCTATCGGCGTAGCCGGCCGCGACCATGTTGACGTCGTCGCGGTCATCGTAGATGCGCATGCGGCACTTGCCTCGGCGGTCGCGTTTGCGTTCGAGTTCCGCCTCCTCGTCGGAGTGAGCGTGATTCTTCACCGAATCTTCTCCATCGGCCCACCGATTCGCGATCTCCATCAGGTGGTCGATGGTCTGGGGCTTTGAGTGACCCAGCTCCTCCCTGAGTTCTAGGCGGAGGACGCCACCGTTGAATGCGTCAATCGCGCGATCTTCCGAGATGTTCTCCGCGGAGTTCTTGATGATGGACTACCTTTGGATGTAGGAGCGCAGCGATTCGCCAGATCTTTGCTGGCAGCATCTCAGCTCCTCGATTGATGCAGGCCGCTTGTATGTGCCCTTGAAGTTGCGCACGAAGCTATAAACCAGCTCATCCCAACTGCGAATGGATCCGCGTGGGAGGTTGTTGAGCCATGCTCGGGCGGCGCCCTGCAGCTGTAGCTGTAGGCATTGCATGGCAGTGCTTCAACTTCCTCCATGGAGTCTAACGGAGGAGATGTGGTCCTCCAGCCAGATCTTGGGGTCCTGTAGGCCGTCAAACTTCGGGTTCTCCGACGGGAGTTTAAACCCTTTGGGTATTCGCTTCTGCCTAATGGATCTGCTGAAGCATCTTGCGCCGCAGAGCTCTCCATCTTCCTCTTCTGAGTCAGTTGACCGAGCATGTCGTGCCCTTGATTTGTCGATCTTGCGCTGCGTGAGGTCGTTGCGCGCATCGTAGTCACGGTCATGTCGACGTGAGCGGCGGTGTCGAGACAGGTCGTGACTGTCATCGCTGGACGAGGGCGAGGAGTAGCGCTTTGCTAGCGCTTTGCCCTTCTTTGGGTCTGGTGTTGGCTCCTTGTCGAGGGCGGCCTCGATTAATCCCAAGCCCGCGATCGTAGATCGATGCATGGCGGTTCGGGGATCTCCAGCTGGTGGTTGGTTGTTGAGGAGGTACATGGTGGCCGCTGTCACCGCAGCCTGCGGTGTCCTGGGGACCACGTTACCTCGCGTGTTGACTGCCATAGAGCCGAAGTCGAGGACTTTTGCGGCTTCTATGCGTTCTTGCTCAGTGAGATGGGCCATCCGCGATTGCCTCTTCTTGACGAGGTACTCGTTGCCCCTTGAGGAGGATCCTCCGTAGGAGGAGAGCCCGGCGCGACGAAGGCTCGATTCGTCCGCTGCCTTTTTACGCGCTTCGAGTTGCGCGATTGTTTGCACCTGGCGCTTGAATTCTTCCTTTAGGAGCCAGTGATAGCCCATTAGCAGTTCTTGCGGGGATCTGAAGGGTAGAGGGGCGCCTCACAGGGCCTCGCGGCAGCGAGCCCATTCTTGCTCATTGAGCTTGATCACGACGCATTCGCCGGTTTGCTCATTTATTATGGATGGAGGTTCGACTGCTCCTCCATTATTGACGGGGGTGCGGTTGCCACCGTTACCGCCGTTGCCGTCGTTGTCGGCGTTAGGCGGATCGGTCCCGTTACCGGGATTACCACCATTGTCGCGATTGGCAGAGGTATCACCTGCATTGATGACGGCGCACATGAAGTGATTGGGGAAGCTGCTGCTTCCACAACTCTCAGATCCGGAACCATAGGTTCCATCTTCAGTGGCGAGATTGCTCAGATCGGAGTCGCAACTGTTGTCGCTGACCGTGTTCTCGATTGCCGCCGGGGCGTTGAGCTCGCTGAGGGTGCCGATCGATGGAGGGAACCACGATGATGGGGCAATCGCCGGCACTGTCGGCTGATCAGGCATGCGAAGCATGCCCATCTGGCCAACTTAGAAGCGGAAGCTCCCGATCGCCGGGCTGATTCCGTTGCCCATGGAATCGAAGGTCGGGCGAGTGGCCGGCGTGTGGACGATGAAGTCGAACGCGCCAAAGAGCTGGCGAATCTCCGCTGTTGCGGAGTTGTAGATCGTAGTTGATGGGGCCGAAGAAGCCACGACATCAGCACTCCCAATTCCCACAGACGGCGCCAATTGACGAGGGTTTAACTCATCAATGCCCATTGTTATGGACTTGGGTTTTGGAGAAGGAGGGAGCGCTGGAGACATCTATCGGCTAGCAAACAAGCACACAGAGGACAAAGATTTACCCAGGTTTAGGCCTCGTAGAGGTCCCTACTCCTGCTTGTCTGCTCGTGGAATTATCGAAGGAATCAAAGATTACAATGGTGCGCAGATGCAATCTGGCGAGGGTGGTGGAAACTAGGGTTGTGTGTGTCCTCCTCGCCGCCCCGTCCTAGCCCTTATATAGATAGGCTAGGTCTCGGGTAGCAGGTCAAGTCGGTAACAAGTTAGGGTTTTCCCCTTCAAACTTTCTATTTTTAACTTCTTCTTGTTCTTCAAGCAATCGAGAGTCCATAGGTTACTCGAACCTTTCGTTTGGGTCTCGGCGAGATCGTGGGCCTGTATGTATTTGGACCGTATATAACAAGCTCGAGTACCTGTAGGGTATACCCATGTCAATTACATAAACCAAAAGGCATACGTCTATAAGCATAAGTTTCGTAAGGGCAAGTAAAAGTAGTTTTTTCTTGATCTTGTTGTTTAACAGCAATATGAGAGAAACCAGAATAGCCATCAAGAAAACAAAAATGGGTCTTTTTAGACAACCTTTCCAACATTTGATCAATAAAAGGAAGCAGGTAGTGATCTTTCTTAGTAACTTTATTGACTTTTCTAAAATCAATGCACATCCTTTAGCCTACTACTATTCTTTGAGGAATAAGCTCATCATTATCATTAGGAACAACGGTAATACTTCCCTTTTTAGGAACACAATGAACAAGACTAACCCATTCACTATCAGCAATAGGGTAAATAATACCAGTATCAAGGAGTTTCAATACCTCATTTCTTACTACTTCCTTCATCTTAGGATTTAAACGTCATTGGTGCTCTACTACTGGCTTTGCATCTGGGTCTATGTTGATAGAATGCTGACATATAGTAGGTGAAATCCCTTTTAAATCATCCAGAGTATAGCCCATAGCTCCTCGGTGTTTCTTCAAAACCTCCAATAACCTTTCCTCTTCTTTTCCTGAAAGTTTAGAGCTAATAATAACAGGATATATCTTTTTATCATCTATATAAGCATATTTGAGATCATCAGGGAGAGGTTTTAGATCGAAAACCGGATCCTTTTTAGGTGGCAACGTAGTACCCAAGTCTTCTAAAGGCAAGTTATGCTTAAGCATCTTAGGCTGATCACGGAGAATCTCTTCAATCTCATTCCTTTCTTCCATGAAGATTTCACTTTCATGATCTTCCATAAATTGCTGCAAAGCATTGTTAGGAGCAAGAGAAATAGAAGCAAGTTGTTCAATTCTAAAATCCTCATTATGGGTTTCCTCTTTACAAGGTTCTTTAGCGAATTTCGAGAAATTAAACTCATAAGATTCTCCATCAAACTTAGTCAAGATTTTCTCCCTTTTGCAATCTATAATAGCTCGACAAGTACTCAAGAAAGGTCTACCAAAGATAATATGATAAGTTTTACTAGCAGCTAAACCAAGTACTAGAAAATCAGCAGGGTACTTAATCGTACCACAAAGAACTTCAACGTCTCGTACAATACCAATTGGAGAGATGGTCTCTCTATTAGCAAGGTGAATAACCACATCAATCTCTTCCAATTCGTAGGGACTGATTTCATGCATAATTTCTCTGTAAAGCTCATAAGGAATAGCACTGGAGCTTGCACCAATATTACATAAACCATAATAGCAATGATCACCAATTTAACAAAAAGCACAGGGACACTAGCTTTTTTAGTTCTATTAGGATGTGAAACAATGTTAGAAGTATCCTCACAAAAGACTATGTGTCCATCTTCTATGCTTTTAGTGACAAGGTCTTTCACATTTGCTACCACAGGTTCAACGTTTATTTGTTCATCAGGTTTTACAGTTCTTTTTTCACATTTGGTGATTATATTAGTTATCATAGGATGATCCTTTGCCTTATCTGGGAAGGGAACCTTCTCAATATAAGGTTCAGGTAAGACGGGATCAATAATGCAATACTCAGCACTCCCAACATGAACACAGTCAACACTATCAATATAAGGTTCATGGTACTTGTTCCATCCCCTTTTTGGAATTTCAATATAAGAAGCAAAAGCCCTAAAGCAATTCGTAATAACTTGCAAATCAAGACCATAAACATTTTTGATATTTTGAAAGTCATCAGTTCCCATAAAATATTCAATGCATTCATAATCATAATTTATACCTGACTTTCTACCTTTGTCATTCTCCCAAGCTTCAGCATTGTCTTGAATACGGTCCAGAAGATCCCATTTAGCTTCTTCTTCCATTAGAGTGAATGATCCAGCACAAGAAGCATCCAGTAAATCTTTATCATTTAGAGGGAGACTTGCATAAAAGTTATTGATAATGATATTGTTGGGGAGCTCATGAATGGGACATTTGAGCATTAGTAACTTCAATCTCCCCCAAGCTTGAGTTGTACTCTCTCCGTCAAGAGGCCAAAAGTTGTATATTTGATTCCTATCTTTATGAATCTCACTAGGAGGATAAAACTTTGAATAAAAGAGAGGCACTATTTCCTCCCATTCCAGAGCTTGACCATTCTTCAGCAGCTTATACCATTCCTCGGTTCTTCCTTTCAACGATAATGAGAATAACTTCTTCTTAACTTGATCTATAATAATACCTGCACACTTGAACAACCCGCATAATTCGTGTATAAAGAGTAAATGATCACCGGGATGGACCGTTCCATCCCCAACATAGTAGTTATCCATAACACGATCAATAATTCTTGTAGGTATTTTAAAAACATCATTCTCAGTAGGTGGTGGTTTATCTACTACCTTAGTAGTGGTAGTAGCATTACCAAATAGGAAACTCAGCGAATTATCCATAACGAAAATAAAGCAACTAACATAAGTAAACAATACTCACAGTAGAAGTTTCCTTTACCAGTTCCACTCTCCAATAGTGCTTCACTTCCCGGCAACGATGCCAAAAAATAGTCTTGATGACCCACAAGTATAGGGGGTGTATCACAGTATTTTCGATAAGTAAGAGTGTCGAACCCAACGAGGAGAAGAAGGTGTTGGCTAGTGGTATGGATCAAGATTTCTCTACAAATACTTAGCAAACAGATTTTTAGGGGGTTTTGATAAAGCAAGTAAACAAAGTACGAGTAAATAAAAGATAGTAGGAATAAATGCAGCAAGTGGCCCAATCCTTTATGCAGCAAAGGACAAGCCGGTTGTATTTCTTAAGATGACCAAATGTTCTCGAGGACACATGGGAAGACTGTCAAGTGCTTTCGCTTCATATAGTTGATTAATCGTCTTTAGCTTGCTAAGTGTTGTGTGGGTGAACCTGTGCTAATGTACCGACCTTCCTAGGACTAATACATACTTGTGATTATACCCCTTGCAAACATTCGTAAGTACAAGAAAGTAATTAAGGTAGAAACCTAACCACAACTTTAAACTCTAAGACCCTTACATCCCTTGTGCAATGGTTTCCTAAAGGGGGTTCGGGTTTCTGTCACTCCGGCAACCCCTACGATTAGTAGCCAAATACACAATGCATTCCCCTAGGCCCATATAGGTGAAGTGTCATGTAGTCGATGTTCACATGACACCACTAGAAGAAGTACACCACAACTTAAATATCAAACTATTGAATCTTTCTCAACACAACTCCACTACTAACAACATGACGTCTCCCATGTCCTCAAGAACAAAACGAACTATTCACAAGACATCATATGGATCATGATCAGAGATGGAATAATGATGTATAACAATCTGAACATAAACAATAATTCAATGGTTCACTCAACAACATCAACTACAAAGAGTAATCAACACCGGGAAAGTTTCCCCTAAGAACTAATGCAAGATTCAACACAATTGTTACAGCAATATGGAGATGGTGATGAGGGTGCTGATGGTGATGATGGTGGTGATGATGATGATGATCCCGATGAAGTCCAGCTTGATGGTGGTGTTGATGGCGAAGATCTCCCCTCTCCGGGAAGGAATTCCCCGGCAGAATTCTGTTTGCCGGAGAGATCTTTCTCTCTCGGTGTTTTCCGCCCCGCAGAGGCGGCGGAATCTTTCTATGGTCGCTCCCCGAGTCTTAGGGTTTCAGGAGGATAATATACGCTAGAGGGGAGTGCCAGGGGTGAACCAGGGCGGCCACACCACCTGGTGGCGCCGCCTAGGCTGGCCCGCGCCAGGGGGTGGTGTGGGCCCCCTGTGGCCCATCTCCAGCCCCCCTTCTGGCTTCCTTTGTCTTCTGGAAAAATAGGATTCTTTGTATATTTTTTCCCGGATTTTGTGATCTTCACAAATTTTGCCTCCAAACAGCACCTTTTCCATCAGAATCCTGACTGCAGCGGTCCATCCTCCAAAAGTCATCATCCATGCAAAAACAGATGAAATAACTCTCAATACGAAATATATCAATGAATAACAGTGAATTATGACACAGAATAGTGATGCAAAATGGACGTATCAATGATATACTTCGAATGAATGTTCATCACATCATTCCACTAATATTGTGACCTTGTTATTAACAACATCCAATGTCTATGATCAGGAAACCTGGATCATCTTCTTAATCAACGAGCTAGTTTATAAGAGAGGCATAACAAGGAAATTTCCTTTTGTTTATTAAACACAAATGTATTAACGTTTCCAAATTAATACAATTATAGCATGCAAAATAAACCTTTATCATAAACAAGGAATAAAATAATAACCACTTTATTGTTGCCTCTCGGGCATATTCCCTTCAGTCTCCCACTTGCACTAGAGTCAATAATCTAGTTTGAAAAACTTTGCGTATTGAACACCTATGGCTTTCTAGTGTTGCATATACACGATTGCTAGTGGTTAACATAATCTCTGGATCTGACAGTTTCAGCTCCGTGTGTATTTGCATGTCTTTGCGTCTCTACGCATCACTCATTCTCAAACGAGATGGCATTGTATAAATTTGGTCCTTTGGTGAGACCTTTAGTTCGTTCGGGTTAAATATGTTGATATTATTTTCATACAATATATATTTGTAGTATTAGCCCACTTTAAACCACACCTAGTTTGATAACAAACTACTTAACACAAATGCCCTCCTTTGCTGCTACTATAGCAGTCATATATTTAGCCTTTTGTTGTAGTACTGGTCACAGTGTCTCAACTTTGGAACTCATCCAAATCCATCATGGAACATCTTTTCCATTACATTGTGCCACCCGTAGTCTAAATTGAGATAAATTTAATTTGTATCTTGTGACAAAACTAGTGTCAATGTAACACTTTACAATGAACTACCTTTAACTATTTGTCACTTATACATGATATAGTCTTAGTTCTTCCAAAGCTCATAAGAATATCTTTACTATCGTCCAATGATCATCTTATGAATCATTCTGGTATGTGCTCATAACATTTAGAGCATAGGACATATCTGGATATATACATATAACGGTATAATCAATCAAAATCTTCATGTGATTTTACTCACCAAGTGTTGAAACACTTGAATCTTCATACAATCCTTTCCATGCAGCAAATAAACCTTTCTTGTTGTTTCCATATTGAACCCTTTCAATATCTCATATATGTATGTCTGGCACAACCATATTAACACCTCAATCTTTCCATATAGATATTGATGCCAAATATCCCGTTTTTTCCCAAGTCTTTCATCAAAATCCTATTTTAATGAAATTCTTAACTTGTGTCAATAAAAGATATATCATTTCCAATCAACAATATGTACTCTGAATAATGTATTGGAAATTTGTCTCAGCGCTCCCACTGAATTTCTCGCAAATGCAAGCATCTTCATCGTCTCCGATGAAATTAAACTCCATTAACATTTTCATCATGGTGAAGATTCCAACTTTGCTATGCTCATTTCAACTATTGAAGTTTGCATGCCCTTTTAGCACCCTTTGAATTAACAAAACCCTTCGGACCGTGTCTTGTACACGTCCTAGGTAACCATTCTATTAGAAGAACATTGTTTTGTTTGTTCAACTTCCATACACCAAATTATATGTAGTGGTTGCTACATTAATCCGTCAAGACTAAATATCGCTATGAAAGATCAAATCTTGTCATAGTTAACTCCTTGAACATTGCCGTAAACTTCTTTCCGACATGTAGAATATTTCATAGATGTTAACATCCATATCTATTTCTTTATAGATCCAAACACGACCGATAGGCTTCCCGCCTTTCCGTAGGGTCTTCCAAGTTCGGAAACTTGATTTCCCGTGTATGGATACTATCACGGATTCTATGACTTCTAGTCATTTTATGGAGTCAGGGCCCATCATTGCTTCTTTGCATGCAGTCGGTTCATCATTGTCAAAACAATAACGACTTGTTTATCAAATCTGACTATTTGATTCTTACCCGATGCATACGGTTCAAATAGGAACTCTAATCTCCAAGATCACACCCTTTGTAATCACGGGAGCCATGAGCATTGTGGCCGCCACCGGGAAACTTTCCGGTGCTGTGCTACTTAGCACATATATCTAAGGTTCAACAACCTTATCAAAGTTCTATTGTCCTCCCACTTAATGTTTCGCGAAAAATTCCTTCTCAAGAAACTTGACGTTCCAAGCAACAAACTCTTTTGTCCTCGGTGTTATGGAGGAATTCCCAACAAATTCTTTGGGATAACCTACAAAGACGTGCTTATCCGACTTTGGTTGTAAACATTTTACTTATGCATAGCATACCAAAATTTAAGAAAAAGACAATTCGGGTTTTGTCCCAAACCATAACTCATATGGTGTCATTTCAATGGATCACAATGGTGTTATTTTCAATGTAAAAGCGATAGTCTCTAAAGCTTTAATCCTTAAAACATAATGGCAGTTTTATAAATGACACATTTGATCTTACCATGTCAAACATGGTTTGATTTCATCTCTCGAATATGCGATACTCCTATGGTTTATCGGGAAACACAAATCATGCAAGAATTCCTCAAATCTTAGGTGTTTTTCTCAACCTGTAACTCAAATATCTTCCTTTATGATCAAATCATAAACTCTTTTATTTTCTTGTTACAATGATTTTTCACTTAATCTTGAAAGTCTTTGAACAATTTTGAAATGTTTCATACTTCTTCCTTATTAAGTAAATATATAAATATATTCACTCAAATTTCTGGAGAAAATGAAGCAAAAAGATCCATCGCATATGGATACACATAATGGACTATGCACATCAGCATGCACAATTTCCAATAAGCTAGCCATCCGTTCCTCTTTTGCCTATGAACGGAGTTTCAATTATCTCGAGGAAAGTTTCACAAGAGTCAATTGATCAAAATCAAAAAACTCCAAAAATCCATCAACATGGAGTTTCTTCATGTTTACTTTCCAATATAATTGAAACAGCAATGTCACTTCATAAGTGATCTTCCAATCACTTGTCTTATGACATTTTAGCAATAATGTTTATGGATGTGATTTCTCCAACTAGACTTGTAAAAGTTCACCCATCCTTTATGGAATATGGTAATTATTTGAACAACCATTATTCTCGTAATACCAGAACAAAATAACAATTATTAAAACAAATCTTGCAGGCTAGGTTTGACGACAATGAAAAACACAATAACAGTTTATTTGTTTTCGATGAACATCATCACTTATTCTCTTGCTAGTTACTTAGGTCGTTGCAGTTCATGAATTATGTTATTCTGTATGACACTTCACACCAACCAATTCGGTATCCAATACCTAAGAACCACATTATTTAACAAGCAAGGAATACAGCCATAACATGTATATCTTCTATATACCTAAGTTGGACATCTCCAACCTTTTCTTTTCTGCCAAATATTTTATAGATTCTCTTTCAGCAATTCCTTTTGTTTTAAAAGAATCTATCAACATCAATAGTGGTGTCATTCACATGACACATAGTACAAAGTGTATATAGTCAAATACTAATATCTTTGGCCTTGCATTTTGAAGTGGATCACCGTCATCAAATGTTTGGTGTTCTTTCAAAAATTCATTCTTTAGTATTCTATTAGTGTAGTAAACAAATTACTTACATCTTCTATTCATCCTTATCATGACAACTTTCATGATCAAGCTACTATAGCCTATAAGGGAGAATCGCGAGTATAATGTTAGTTCCCAAAACCCTTTTGGTAGATTAGGAATCCTAGCGTCTCCAACCTTCAAAAGTTCTCATACAATATGAGAACGTGTGTTTTGTTAAATATACTCTATCATATTGCAACCATAAACATTATTACACATGATGGTTTCTGGAACAATTATTTCAGCTCCTAGATAACCTCGATATTAAAACAACTTTTGAATATAAGGAATCATGGAGGAAAACATGATACTTTAGATACTAACATTGGAATTCTTACTCTTGATTTAATAATACTTATTAAACTTCATGGAGTAAATAGAGTTTGCTGAAAGTTTGCAATAGGACTTCTAAACTTTAAATTGACATTCAAAACAATACGATACCGGTTCATAAAGTAAATATCTAGAATTCTATAGTTCTATTATCTCAATTAAAACTAAGCATAAGGTAGTAAACATATGCCAATAAATACAACAAATTATGCATATTCACTTTGATTTAGTTTATGACAAATTTGGTTCGACTAATCCAAATTAGAAATGAACTCCCACTCAAAAACGACATCCCTCGTGTCCTTTTGGTGATTACATGAACCAAATCCACTACACCAAGTACGATCATCACGTGAGTCAGTGTAGCTTCAAAGGCGAGCATCTATATGGGCATCATATCAACTATATGACTCATTCTTAACCTTTCGGTCCGTGTTTCGAGGCCATGTCTGTACATGCTAGGCTCGCCAAGTAAGAACCTTAGTACTCGTGTGTGTAAAACTGTCTTACACCCATTGTATGAAAGCGTAGAATCGAGTAGACCTGATCATCACGTGATGTCTCGAAACACGATCCATAGAACGGTGCATACTTAAGGAAGAACACATTTTATCTTGATATTTAAATGAGGGATCATCTTACAATGCTACTAAAAGCACCAAACTAGCAATATAAGATGCGAACATCAAATGTGTAAAGTAGGATGATATGGTCCATGCATTTGATCACCATCATATGCATTGTGGTATGATCTCTATCATTCCTTTGTGTGTAAGGCCAAGGTCTATGTGTAGCACCCCGCTAAAACCACTACTAGAAAATCGCGTGTTGTTTTTGTTTTGTGCATCATCATGACTGCATGCTCATGTCATCATGCTACATTGCATTTGAGCATCGTCATGTCATCACACATTGTTTGCGTAAAACTATTTCTAAAAGCCTATCTTTGTTTTCTAAATATCCCCTGTCTTTATTTCAAATTAAAACCCCGGTCTCTTCCGGATATTTTATTTGTCTAAAAATATATTACAAAAGCCTTTTAAATAAATAAATAAAATTTATATTATTTTTAGGGGGCAGCCGAACCAGGCCCGAACCGGCCCAGCCGGCCACCCCCAAAAACACCCAAAAACCTAACCTATCCTAACCCTAGCTAACCACCCCTCACCCTTCCTCCACCCCGCCGCCAGGAGGCGAGCAGCAAGCCGCACCCGCCATCTCCCTCACACCCCGCCACCTGCACACATCTCACACACGCACGCACGCACGCTCCCGCCCACCTCGCCAGCCCCACCCCATGCCGACCAGGCGCCTCGGGATCTCCGTCCCCAGGCCCCACCACCAACCCCGCCGCCAGCTAACTCCACTCGCCCATCAAACCTCCCCCTCCCTGCTCCCGCAGCCCACGTCTCCCTTCCACCCCGGGCCCACCTCCTGTCCATCCCAGTTTCGCTCGCTCCCTCTCTCTCCATCGCACAGGCCGCTCCCCACCTACCCCCTCTTCCTCGCCAGGACCCCCGCCGCCTCCACCCCGATGCTCTCCCTCCTCCGAGCCTCCCTCTCTCCGCTGGACGCATCCCAGCCGCCATCGTCCGGTCTCCCCTCTAGCTCCGGTCGAGCTCCTCGCCACCCGAGCTCCCCCGAGCTCCTCGCCCCTGGCCGTCACCTCTCCGTCGACCCCAGTGCGGTTCCGTCCTCGGCCAGCCCGTTCCGTCGCCAGCACCCACCAGGCGGCAGCCCGTCGCTCCTCATGTGGGCCTCGCCGAGAGCTCCCCGTGCCCGCTCTTCCCATCCTCACCCTCGCCATCCCCTCTACAGCATCGCTGCGCCCGTCTTCCACGCAAGGCCCTGCCTCTCCCGTCACCTTTCTTCCGCGAGCGCCGCTGCCAGCGGGCTACGCGTCCTCGCTGTCAGTGCCCGCTACAGGACAGCACCCAGCCATGCATCTTCATCTCCCCACGCGGCCGCGATCTACCTCGCTCGCATGGACAGCAGGCCACACCTTGACCAGGCACACCCCTCCCGTTGCAGATCTTTTCCCAGGCTCGTGGTTCATCGTCGTTGGTGTGTCCTTGTGTGCGACAACGAGATATGGTGAAGGTTGTGTGCTCTTTGCTCGTTTTTGCCTTCGCGTATCCAAGATCTTTGGCCCTTCGTGAGACCGAGACCGACACGATATGGGACCTCAAGGACTATGCATGACCATCAACCCTGAACAAGTTCGCCATCGATCAAAGACGCCGGAACATGGACACCAAGGTCATCGTGGTACTAAACCAGTTCGTCACCGGATGGATGTGACCTGAAGACCATCGGTCAAGTTCGCCACCGACAAAATACGGACGGCAAGACTCCAACCAGAGATCAGAGGTGATGGTGCCGGAATGACAAGATCTACTTCATGGGCACCGAGCGTCAAGATCGCCTTCACGGAAAACCGCAAGACCTCCTTCCCGGGATTCGAAGACCGAACCCTCGGCACGCCAAGATCTTCTCCTCGGAACGCCATGACCGTCTACACGGACCCGAAGACCACGGATGCGAAAATATCTACTCCGTTGTCCGAGAACATTCCCGCTGAGACCGATCCCTGTCGAACCCCGAACCCCCGGAACCAAGATCTTCCGAACCCAGATGTGTGACCCTAAGCCTCTATTTTTTATAATATGACATATAACTATCGCATCATTAAATCATCATGCTTGCATACATGTCATCTGGTGGGTTGGGTTAAATAGTCAATTCACCTAAATTAAATATGGAGTCTATATGCGTGCTATTCTAGTCTTATTCCGGACTCCATTTAAATTTGCGTAGCGAACCGACGCCATGTTTTGCCTTGTTAAAACAACATTTAATTTGCGGGGTTTCTAAATAACTTGAACCGTTTAATTAATCGTCGGGGCCTCGGTTTCGCTTAATATTGCCTAAATTGCACCGCATCTGTGCCATTCCATGCATCATATCATAATCATGCCGGATCTTCTGCCATAGTATTAAATATTGCATCCGGTGTTTCTTCTAGTGTTTGCTTCTTTGCGGATTAGGCCGATGAGTTGATGCGAGTGTCGACAAGTTCTCCGGATATGATCCGTCGGCAGTGTTTCCCAGGCGAGCATTCTCCCCCTTTCTACCTATTTTGCATTTATAGTCTTTATTTCCTCCTGTTGATCTATTACTATCCGTGTCGCGATGCTTTAGTGTTCCGTACCAGATATATTTCCTACAGCCTTTATATTGCCTTGGACACCTCCTATAACCTGTTGTTTGGTAGATAGATGGTCTTGTGAGTCGTAGTCGCTTGCTCAGGTGCGATCCCGTGACGTGAAGTACCACACAGTTGTTGGAATGTTGTCATGTGCTTTACGGTGGAGAGGATCATGACTTTAAATACAACTATTAAATTGCTGGGATAACTAATGAAAGAGGCACCGGTGGGCAATATAAGCTATTTGGTTTTCATGTCCACTTTTGTCCCGTAGGCCCCGAGTACTTGATACCTGTTCCTTGACTATTCGCACTATCCGCATGTGGGACCACGAATCCCCTTAGCCAGAGCTTGATTCATTTCTTATTTCTTGGGGCCACAAAGTAGTTTGGGGCTTTATTACTATCATGTACTTATGCCATGCTTTACTGCTTTATTTACGATTGTGCGTGGAGCACCTGTACTGTTTTGGATCGCGGCACGATTTCGCGGTATCGACAAGCCCAGTCACACTTTCGGGCTCCCGGTCGTTTACAGCCGTTCTCGCAAACCCTGGGTCTGTTCAGGAGCCGGCCAACTTCGTTGCGGATAGCTTAGTGGGGTGGCCCCTTGAAATATTTTATGAATCCTATGATTGCTTTGTCATGAAAGCCTCGTTGGGTTTTGATTTGGTTTTTCCGAGGTTGATCGTGTGTGTGTTGCTATTTGTGCACCCCTGCAGGGTAAATCTTTCTGAAAGCCGTGTCCGCGGTTATGGACGACTTGGAGCACAGTATCTCGATCATAGACAAGCATAACTAAAGTAGTGCTATAAATTTGACTGAATATGGGACTAGTAATCAGCTTCACTATAATGGAATGGATAATAAAAGTGCCAACAACTGGTGGAACTGGGGTGTATCGTGTCATGTTATACATGCCTAGTAAGTATTGCAACTCCAATGGAATGAAATAAAAGTGCCAACAATTGCTAGGTTTGGGATTTCACATACAAATTGTATCTGACTAGTAAGTACTGCAACTACAACTGAATGGTTAACTAAAACTGCCCACTACTTATGCTATCAGGATGACTCATGCTATCTATATCTGACTAGTAAGTGGCAACTATACTGGAATGAATAAAACTGCCAACTGTGTGAGTTCCTCGGTTTGACATCCTCGTTTGGTCTCGAGGGGGAAATACCAGGATGGGTATGTTTGGTGTTAGTACCAGGTTGGTCCCGAATAGGTCTTTCTTACCCCTCTCTAATAGCCGACAGATGTATCGAGTATCTATAGGTTGTTTAGTGCATGCTTTGCTGCCGCTTCAGTCCACCATACCATGTAGGGGAGAGCCACCGAATTCTAGCCTCGCCGTGTACTGGCCTCAGTACTGACGCTCCTCTTTTTCCTTCGCCCTTTGTCGTCACCCCCTTTTGTTTTAGCAGGTTTGCGATCGACGCCGTTAGCAGGGTTACCCTTCCGGCTTGGCCTGGGCAGGGTTATGGACGCCATTGGTTATTCTTCAGGGCTCTTAGCCCCATTTGCACCTTGTCCGTACGTGGATGTTGTATTGGTTTCAAGGTGATTTGGATCTTGTACTGTATATCTGTATTCTTGACTCATGGAGTCGTGTTGTATACATCTGCTCTGTGGGTTCCATCGTGGACTATTGTGTAATGGTATTACTTCATTTTCAACCCGCATGAAAGTGCCTGGTGGGCGTCCTTGAATCGTTTCTATGCGGGTTTGGCGGAAAGCGCTAAAACTTGCATAGGGATGATTCGAGGGTGTTACAAAGTGGTATCAGAGCTGAGCAGTTGCGATACCCCACTGGTCCAACCTATAGGATAACCTAGCTAACGGCCGATGTTGAGTGTCAAAACTATTTACGCAAAATCGGTTGGATAGATCTGATTAGGTCTTCTTTTACTCCTTACCTCTCTGCTATTCTCCTCTTACCTCTGCGTGTTTTAAATCTGCTCTCTTCCCTTTCTCTGAGTCTAGGAATTCTCGTGGTTGGGTTTCTGTCGTACCTCCAGGGTTTCTCTTCCTCCTTTGGTAACTGTGTTTCTACACCCGGTCTTCATGTTATCTGAGGAATCCTTCATCTGTTGGACTTCTCTTTGTTCCTTGTGTGTGCCTTCCAGTGTTTTTCCACGCGACAACATCCTCTACGCCAGATCCAATGCAGAGCCTGCATCACTCCTTTGTTCCGAACCTCGATTGTCGAGATCTTCAGTCTGATTCCGAGAATGGTTTCACGCTTTTCTACTGATTGTGTGGAGTAATAGTTTGGGTGCGTGATGGATTGGCCCCCATGCCGACTACTCATTCTATTCACTCTCGTACATTGAAGTGGATTAGATTGCACTTATTCTCTCCTCTCACAGAAGTTGGAGGTGGCCTTATCTTTTGAGACATCTCCCTTTGTCTTTGTCTCTCCGGAGTGTTCCCTCAATGAATGTGAGCAGCGATCCATTGTTGGTGGTGTCGCCGATTTCAAGATGAAGAAAGAATCCTTGTTAGTGGTGTCGCGAAGATCTACATGAAGCGAGAAGATTCAGATCGTCGACCTTCTTCTGGTACCATGAGGCGGATCTCGAGGGCGAGATCCATTGTTAGTGGTGTCGAATTGTAGCACCCTGCTAAAACCACTACTAGAAAATCGCGTGTTGTTTTTGTTTTGTGCATCATCATGACCGCATGCTCATGTCATCATGCCACATTGCATTTGAGCATCGTCATGTCATCATACATTGTTTGCCTAAAACTATTTTCTAAAAGCCTATCTTTGTTTTCTAAATATCCCCTGTCTTTATTTCAAATTAAAACCTCGGTCTCTTCTGGATATTTTATTTGTCTAAAAACAGATTACAAAAGCCTTTTAAATAAAAAAATAAAATTTATATTATTTTTAGGGGGCAGCCGAACCAGGCCCGAACCGGCCCAGCCGGCCACCCCCAAAAACACCCAAAAAACTAACCTATCCTAACCCTAGCTAACCACCCCTCACCCTTCCTCCACCCCGCCGCCAGGAGGCGAGCAGCAAGCCGCACCCGCCATCTCCCTCACACCCCGCCACCTGCACACATGTCACACACGCACGCACGCACGCTCCCGCCCACCTCGCCAGCCCCACCCCGTGCCGACCAGGCGCCTCGGGATCTCCGTCCCCAGGCCCCACCACCAGCCCCGCCGCCAGCTAACTCCACTCGCCCACCAAACCTCCGCCTCCCCGCTCCCGCAACCCACGTCTCCCTTCCACCCTGGGCCCACCTCCTGTCCATCCCATTTCGCTCGCTCCCTCTCTCTCCATTGCGCAGGCCGCTCCCCACCTACCCCCTCTTCCTCGCCAGGACCCCCGCCGCCTCTACCCCGCTGCTCTCCCTCCTCCGAGCCTCCCTCTCTCCACTGGCCGCATCCCAGCCACCATTGCCCGGTCTCCCCTCCAGCTCCGGTCGAGCTCCTCACCACCCGAGCTCCCCCGAGCTCCTCGCCCCCGGTCGTCACCTCTCCATCGACCCCAGCGCGGTTTCGTCCTCGGCCGGCCCGTTCCGTCGCCAGTAGCCCGCCGCTCCTCCCGTGGGCCCCGCTGAGAGCTCCCCGCGCACACTCTTCCCGTCCTCGCCCTCGACATCCCTTCTACGGCGTCACCGCGCCCGTCTTCCACGCAAGGCCCTGCCTCTCCCGTCGCCTTTCTTCCTCGCTATCAGTGCCCCCTGCAGGACAGCACCCAGCCACGCATCTTCATCGCCCCACGCGGCCATGATCTACCTCACTCGCATGGACAACAGGCCCCACCTTGACCAGGCACACCCCTCCCATTGCAGATTTTTCCCAGGCTTGTGGTTCGTTGTTGTTGGTGTGTCCTTGTGTGCGACAACGAGATATGGTGAAGGTTGTGTGCTCTTCTCTTGTTTTTGCCTTCGCGTCTCCAAGATCTTCGGCCCTTCGTGAGACCGAGACCGACACGATATGGGACCTCAAGGACTGCACATGACCATCGACCCTGAACAAGTTCGCGATCGATCAAAGATGCCGGAACACGGACGCCAAGGTCATCGTGGTACTAAACTAGTTCGTCACCGGATGGATCTGACCTGAAGACCATCGGTCAAGTTCGCCACCGACAAAAGACGGACGACAAGACTCCAACTGGAGATTGGAGGTGATGGTGCCGGAACGACAAGATCTACTTCACGGGCACTGAGTGTCAAGATCGCCTTCACGGAAAACCGCAAGACCTCCTTCCTGGGATTTGAAGACCGAACCCTCGCCACGCCAAGATCTTCTCCTCGGAATGCCATGACCGTCTACACGGACCCGAAGACCACGGATGCGACAAGATCTACTCCATTGTCCGAGAACGTTCCCGCTAAGACCGATCCCTGTCGAACCCCCCGGAACCAAGATCTTTCGAACCCAGATGTGTGACCCTGAGCCTCTATTTTTTATAATATGACATATACCTGTCGCATCATTAAATCATCATGCTTGCATACATGTCATCTGGTGGGTTGGGTTAAACAGTCGATTCACCTAAATGAAATATGGAGTCTATATGCGGGCTATTCTAGTCTTATTCTAGACTCCATTTAAATTTGCGTAGCGAACCGACGCCATGTTTTGCCTTGTTAAAACAACATTTAATTTGCGGGGTTTCTAAATAACTTGAACCGTTTAATTAATCGTCGGGGCCTCGATTCCGCTTAATATTGCCTAATTGCACCGCATCTGTGCCATGCCATGCATCATATCATAATCATGCCGGATCTTCTGCCGTAGTATTAAATATTGCATCCGGTGTTTCTTCTAGTGTTTGCTTCTTCGCGGATTAGGCCGATGAGTTGATGCGAGTGTTGACAAGTTCTCCGGATATGATCCGTCGGCAGTGTTTCCCAGGCGAGCATTCTCCCCCTTTCTAACTATTTTGCATTTACAGTCTTTATTTCCCCCTGTTGATCTATTGCTATCTGTGTCGCGATGCTTTAGTGTTCCGTACCAGATATATTTCCTGTAGGCTTTATATTGCCTTGGACACCTCCTATAACCTGTTGTTTGGTAGATAGATGGTATTGCGAGTCGTAGTCGCTTGCTCAGGTGCGATCCCGTGACGTGAAGTACCACATAGTTGTTGGAATGTTGTCATATGCTTTACGATGGAGAGGATCATGACTTTAAATACAACTATTAAATTGCTGGGTTAACTAATGAAAGAGGCACCGGTGGGCAATATATGCTATTTGGTTTTCATGTCCACTTGTGTCCCGTAGGCCCCGAGTACTTGATACCTGTTCCTTGACTATTCGCACTATCCGCATGTGGGACCATGAATCCCCTTAGCCAGAGCTTGATTCATTTCTTATCTCTTGGGGCCACAAAGTAGTTTGGGGCTTTATTACTATCTTGTACTTATGCCATGCTTTGCTGCTTTATTTACGATTGTGTGTGGAGAACCTGTACTATTTTGGATCGTGACACGATTTCGCGGTATCGACAAGTCCAGTCACACTTTCGGGTTCCCAGTCATTTATAGCCGTTCTCGCAAACCCTGGGTCCGTTCCGGAGCTGGCCAACTTTGTTGCGGGTAGCTTAGTGGGGTGGCCCCCTGAAATATTTTATGAATCTTGTGATTGCTTTGTCGTGAAAGCCTCGTTGGGTTTTGATTTGGTTTTTCCGAGGTTGATCGTGTGTGTGTTGCTATTTGTGCACCTCTGCAGGGTAAATCTTTCTGAAAGCCATGTCCGCGGTTATGGACGACTTGGAGCACAGTATCTCGATCATAGACAAGCATAACTAAAGTAGTGCTATAAATTTGACTGAATATGGGACAAGTAATCAACTTCACTACAATGGAATGGATAATAAAAGTGCCAACAACTGGTGGAACTGGGGTGTATCGTGTCATGTTATACCTGCCTAGTAAGTATTGCAACTCCAATGGAATGAAATAAAAGTGCCAACAATTGATGGGTTTGGAATGTCACATGCAAATTGTATCTGACTAGTCAGTACTCCAACTTCAACTGAATGGTTAACTAAAACTGCCCACTACTTATGCTATCAGGATGACTCATGCTATCTATATCTGACTAGTAAGTGCTGCAACTATACTGGAATTAATAAAACTGCCAACTGTGTGAGTTCCTCGGTTTGACTTCCTCGTTTGGCCTTGAGGGGGAAATACCAGGATGGGTATGTTTGGTGTTAGTACCAGGTTAGTCCCGAATAGGTCTTTCTTACCCCTCTCTAATAGCCGACATATGTATCGAGTCTCTATAGGTTGTTTAGTGTATGCTTCGCTGCCGCTTCAGTCCACCATACCATGTAGGCGAGAGCCGCCGAATTCTAGCCTCGCCGTGTACTGGCCTCAGTACTGACGCTCCTCTTTTTCCTTCGCCCTTTGTCGGCACCCCCTTTTGTTTTAGCAGGTTTGCGATCGACATCATTAGCAGGGTTACCCTTCCGGCTTGGCCTGGGCAGGGTTATGGACGCCATTGGTTATTCTTCAGGGCTCTTAGCCCCATTTGCATCTTGTCCGTACTCGGACGTTGTATTGGTTTCAAGGTGATTTGGATCTTGTACTGTATATCTGTATTCTTGACTCATGGAGTCGTGTTGTATACATCTGCTCTATGGGTTCCATCGTGGACTATTGTGTAATGGTATTACTTCGTTTTCCACCCGCATGAAAGTGCCTGGTGGGCGTCCTTGAATCGTTTCTATGCGGGTTTGGCGGGAAGCGCTAAAACTTGCATAGGGTCGATTCGAGGGTGTTACACTATGGAACTTACACGTTAGGTGTGTTGTAAGGGTATAAACTATACATCAACTTACAACATTTCCATATCATGACACTAGCCCAGCAACGATCTAAACTAGATGCCTCTAAGTTATCAATTGCTAGTTTTTACGTGGCTTAGGGCTTTCGAAGATAGAACCGGTCTTACCTACGAACATGGAACCACAACATGATAACTAAGTTATTAGCAACTCATTGTAAATCAGATATTGACTATAGTAGGAGAGACAGACACCGGCCAGCCACTTATGCAAAAATAGTTGCATGTCAGTTGTGGAACCGGACTCATGTGCGATGACATGTAAAGTTGGTCTGGGCCACTTCATCCCACTATGCCACCAATATCCAAAATACATGAAAGGAGCAATAACATGATCATCATCGCCCACATACTCTTATGTGTTCTACCCGTTCAAAGCACCTACGCATAGATCAGGATCTGATACCACTGTTGGGTTCGCAACATCGAAAACAAAAAAATCCCACGATGGGAACTATTATACGCCAAGATCTATCTATTAGATACAAGCAACTGGTGGATATACAGCCATAGAGAACATACCCTCGAAGACAACAAAGCTTTGTTAACGAGATGGAACTCGTGGATGATGTAGTCATACACTTGTTGATCTCAAGATCGTGATGAAGTCCAGCAGGTCCAGCGGGTCCAGCTCTAGCACGTCCATCAGATCCAGCTCTAGCTAGTCCAGCACCACCAAGTCCAGCACCGCAAAGCAGCGGTGCATCCATGATCGCATACACGTCCGGTACCCTGACAACCTCCGTCCCTTCCTCCAGCAAAGCAGTGGAAGCAGCAACTCCTTTCCAGATAAAGCCACCGGGAACATGTATCTCTCTAATCCGAGACCATGGGAAAAATACTAGAGGGGGAGAGAGATCCTTCACGAGGAGGTGTGTGATAAGTGAGGAGAGGGGGGCCTTTTATAGGAGGAGGGGAGCGCACCCCTCCCATGGCCGGCGCCCCATGGAGGTGACCCTTCACCTCCCCCGTTCATGTGGTGGTAACCCCCTCCACATAAATTTGCCTCTTCACAATCTCCATTAAACTCTCCACTTTAAATGCATTAAATTTCTCCAAATTTAATGCTCTCTCATTTAATAAAACTATTTTATTAATTTTATTCAGAATTTTGTTAATTACTTTAATTAACAAACATTCAGATAAAACCCCCTGCAACATTTCAATATTACATCCAGAACCAATTTCAGAAATTTCACGCAAAACAGTTTCAGTGTCTATTGAAATAATTCTAGTGCTTTCTTAAATATTTATCTGAAACATATTTTCTCCAAATGGTGTCGGTATCCCTTAAGTGTGTCACCCTATGGTTCGCGAATAATGCAGACATGATCGAGACCCCTCTCCGATCAATAATCAGCAGCGGGACCTGGAGATCCGTACTGACTCCCACATATTCAACGATGACTCTTGTGATCGTGTGAAGCTTTAACGTCGTAACTAAATCCCTTTGTCTCGCTATATATTACATGTCCGAGATTCAATCATTGGTATCTCCATACCTAGTTTGATCTCGTTACCGACATGTACTCTTTTCTTGTTCCCATGATATAACATTCTAGTGATCTCATCACTTGCTTGCAAGCTAACCAATGTGATATCACCGAGAGGGCCCAGAGTATATCTATCCGTCATCGGGATGGGAAAATCCCACTCTTGATCCACACTTTCTTAGCACTGAACCCACCTTTATAATCACCCTTTCACGGTGTGATGTTTGATGTTACCAAGATACTCTTCCAGTGTTAGTGATTGACATGATCTCATGGTCTAAGGACTAGGATTACTTCATATGATGTTATAGCAATATAAAACAATAAATTTGATCTTAATGCTATACTTTAGATGAATGCTCATCACATCATTCCACTAATGTTGTGACCTTGTTATTAACAACATCCAATATCCATGATCAGGAAACGTTGATCATCTTATTAATCAACGAGGTAGTTTATAAGAGAGGCATAACTAGGAACTTTCCTTTTGTTTATTAAACACACATGTATTAATGTTTCGAAATTTATACAATTATAGCATGGAAAATAAACCTTTATCATAAACAAGAATAAGATAATAACCACTTTATTATTGCCTCTCGGGCATATTCCCTTCAGTCTCCCACTTGCACTAGAGTCAATAATCTAGTTTAAAAAACTTTGCGTATTGAACACCTATGGATTTCTGGTGTTGCATATACGCGATTTCTAGTGGTTAACATGATCTCTGGATCTGAAAGTTTCAGCTCCGTGTGTATTTGCATGTATTTGCGTCTCTACGCATCACTCATTCTCAAATGAGATGACATTGTATAAATTTGGTCCTTTGGTGAGACCTTTAGTTCGTTCGGGTTAAAATATGTTGATATTATTGTCATAGAATATATCTTCACAGTATTAGACCACTTTAAACCACACCTAGTTTGATAACAAACTACTTAACACAAATGCCCTCCTTTGCTGCTACTATAGCAGTCATATACTTAGCCTTTTGTTGTAGTATCCGTCACAATGTCTCAACTTTGGAACTCGTCCAAATCCATCAGGGAACATCTTTTCCATTACATTGTGCCACCTGTAGTCTAAATTGAGATAAATTTAATTTGTATCTTATGACAAAACTAGTATCAATGTAACACTTTACAATGAACTACCTTTAACTATTTATCACTTATACATGATATAGCCTTAGTTCTTCCAAAGCTCATAAGAATATCTTTACTATCATCCAATGATCATCTTATGAATCATTCTGGTATGTGCTCATAACATTTAGAGCATAGGACATATCTGGATATATACATATCATGGTATAATCGATCAAAATCTTCATGTGATTTTACTCACCAAGTGTTGAAACACTTGAATCTTGATACAATCATTTCCATGCAGCAAGAACCTTTCTTGTTGTTTCCATATTGAACCTTGGGATTCATCTTAGATCCGTTTCTGTGGCGGCATGTGGAGAGTCTAGGAAGAAAACATGATCAGTAAATTCATGGTCGTTCTGATCCGACCAACCCAGGACAGAATCTTCGGCGTCTACCGGTCGAAGTATTCGGTGGAGGCTGGACTTTCCGGTGTCTACCAATCGGACTATCCGGTGGGCCTGAGTTGGGCCAGCACCGATCAGTTCCAGCAGACTAAGGTGTAGGAGAGGAAGTACGTGGACGAGGGAGTCACACCATATTTTTACTGCTAGTTCATGAAATAGTCTACGAATATCATCAAATAGTCTACAGACACTTGTTTCGGTTGAGTGCATACTCGGTTGTATTCAGCTTATTTGGATCCATGGCATACATGAATTTGTTCTATCTGTTGTGGGTGATATGCATGGTATCCTGTCAGATGCAGTTGGAGGATGGTTGTGTCTCGGTCAGGTTGATGGTTACAAATACCAAAGAGCAACAAGGGCAGTACCAAGCCAAGCAATCGGATAGGGAGGATGAGGCGTGGAAGGCAAGCAAGACTTGAAGATGGCTAGTCGAGAGGGAGGATGAGGTGTGGAAGACTAGCGAGATTTTGAAGACAGAGAGTGGCGATGTTGCTGATTTTACACAAAATGCTGGAAACGACCCTCTAGCGTTAAGGACAACGCCTTTTGAAGAATGGGAGGATGATGAGGAACCAAAACCGAAGTATCCAGCATAATCACCCCTAAATATCCGTCCACATCGGATAGTCCGGCCTATGCCGACCGCAGTATCCAGCCCTGTTCGGATTAGTCTAAACTGGTTCTATCATGTTTAGAGTCCAATTAGTTTAGATGTTGTTTTGGGCATGTCCAACCCACTAGCTTCAGGTTTCTTATATAAAGGAGTCAGTCGGCTAGGATTGAGGTTATCTTTGAGTTTATTTAGAATCATGTAGAACTTAAAGTTCATATTATCACCATCTCTATGGTATCGACATGTGTGCTAGTGTCTCGGATGTTCGTCCAGTTATCCATGAATTAAGACAAGAGAGTTCTTGAATTGTTAAGAGTAATCGTGTGTGCACGAAGGTCCTCTAATTGTCAAGGGTTGTCGAACTTTTGGCGTGTCCATCCCGGCATGAGGTTCTTCGTCGAGTTTCTCGCAGGATTGGTGTTCCCCAATCTCCAGGTTATGTGTTCCGCTCATGTGATTGGGAGATCTATCAGATCCACTGGATCCGAAGGTGCATCGTGAAAGATCAGGCAAAACAATCAGAATCAATTTTGATCTTAACAAATTTTAAAGTATTTTTTGTATCGTGATACCAAATATTTTTTATGTACACCTCATTGAAGGAAATATGCCCTAAGAGGCAATAATAAAGTTGTTATTATGTATTCCTTGTATATGATAGATGTTTATTTTGCATGCTATAATTGTATTGATTGGAAACGTCAATACATGTGTGTTTAATAAACAAATAAAAGGTTCCTAGTTATGCCTCTCTTATAGACTAGCTCGTTGATTAACAAGATGATCAAAGTTTCCTGATCATGGACATTGGATGTTGTTAATAACAAGGTCACAACATTTGTGAAATGATGTGATGAACATTCATCCAAAGTATAGCATTATGATCAAAGTCATTATGTTTATATTGCTATAACATCATACGAAGTAATCTTAGTCCTTAGACCATGAGATCATGTTAATTGCTAGCATCTGAAGGTTAACTTGATAACATCAAACGTCACACCGTAAAAGGGTGACTATAAAGGTGGGTTCAGATAATCTGAAGATGTTATGTTGAGGCTCATGGATCAAGAGTGGAATTTGTCAATCCCGATGACGGATAGATATACTCTGGGCCCTCTCGGTGATATCACATTAAGATAGCTTGCAAGGAAGTGATGTGATCACTAGAATGTTATATCACGGGAACGAGAAAAGAGTGCATGTCGGTAACGAGATCAAACTAGGTATTTGGATGCCGATGATCGAATCTCGGACATGTAATATATCACAAGACAAAGTGATTAAATTACTAGCGTTAAAGGTTCTCACGATCACAGAAGTCACCGTTGAATGTGCAGGAGTCAGAATGGATCTCTAGGTCCCGCTTCTGATTATTGATTTGAGAGGAGTCTCAATCATGTCTACATTATTCGTAAACTGTAGGGTGACACACTTAAGGGTTGTCAAACACTATTGTGGAGCACATATGTTTCAGACGAAAGAATTGCAAAGAGATAGAATTATTTCGATGGAAACCGGTATTATTTCGGGTGAAATTGCAGAAACTGGTTTTGCATGTGATATTGAAATGTTACAAGGGGTTTAATGTGAATGTTTGTTAATTAAAGTAATTAAAAAAGTCTGAATAAAATAAATAAAAGGTTTTATTAAATGATATTTGCATTAAATTTGGTGGAAATTTAATGCATGTGAGTGGAACTTTGGGTGGAGGCTAAATTGATGTGAGTGGAGCTTCCACCACATGAATGAGGAAGAGGTGGGGGCACCCCCCCATGGGCACCGGCCATGGGAGGGGAGGAGCCCCCCTCTCCTCCCTCACAAAGCACACCTCCTCGTGAAGGATCTCTCTCCCCCTCTAGATATATTCCCCATGGTCTCGGATTAGCGAGCTACATGTTCCCGGTGGCATTGCGTTTGGAAGGAGTTGCTGCTTCCGCTGATTCGCTGGAGCGAGGAGGTGGACATTGTTCGGTGGCCTAAACATGTGTGCGAGGATGGGTGCGCAGCTGATTTGCGGAGCTAGGACTTCCACACGATCTTGAGATCGGCAAGCGTACGACTACATCATCCACGAGTTCCAACTCATTAACAAAGCTTTGTTGTCTTCGAGGGTAAGTTCTCTATGGATGTATATCCACCCATTTCTTGTATCTAGTAGATAGATCTTGGTGTATAGTTCCCATCGTAGGAAAAATTTTGTTCTCTATGTTGCGAACTCAACAGTGGTATCAGAGTCTGATCTATGCGTAGGTGCTTTGCACGGGTAGTACACATATGTTTATATGTTGGCAATGATGATCATGTTATTGCTTCTTTCATATATTTTGGATATTGGTGGCATAGTGGGATGAAGCGGCCCGGACCAACCTTACATGTCATCGCACATGAGACCGATTCCACGACTGACATGCAACTAGTTTTGCATAAGTGGTTGGCGGGTGTCTGTCTCTCCTACTATTGCCAATATCTGATTTACAACGAGTTGCTAATAACTTAGTTATCATCGTTATGGTTCCATGTACGTAGGTAAGTCCGGTTCTATCTCCGAAAGCCCTAAGCCACATAAAACTTGCAATGGATAAATTAGAGGCGTCTATTTTAGATTGTTGCTGGGCTAGTGTCATGATATGGTAATGTTGTAAGTTGAAGTATGGTAGATACCCTTACAACACACTTAACGTGTAAGTTCCATAGACCTTGGCCTTACACACAAAGGAATGATAGAGATCATACCACAATGCATACGATGGTGATCAAATGCATGGACCATATCATCCCACTTTACACATTTGATGTTCGCATCTTATATTGCTAGTTTGGCGCTTTTAGTAGCATTGTAAGATGATCCCTCATTTAAATATCAAGATAAAATGTGTTCTTTCTTAAGTATGCACCATTCTATGGATCGTGTTTCGAGACATCACGTGATGATCAGGTGTACTCGATTCTACGCTTTCATACAACGGGTGTAAGACAGTTTTACACACGCGAGTACTGAGGTTCTTAATTGGCGAGCCTAGCATGTACAGACATGGACTCGGAACACGGACCGAAAGGTTAATCATGAGTCATATAGTTGATATGATGCCCATATAGATGCTCGCCTTTGAAGCTACACCGACTCACGTGATGATCGTACTTGGTGTAGTGGGTTTGGTTCATGTAATCACCAAAAGGACACGAGGGATGTCGTTTTTGAGTGGGAGTTCATTAGTAATTTTGATTAGTTTAACTCAATCTATCATAAACTTAGTCTAAATAAACTTTACAAATTTTGTTGTAGATGGCACCACCTGCTTTCAATTTCAATGTGTTCATGGAGAAAGAGAAACTTGCGGCAAATGGTAGCAACTTTACCAACTAGGCCATGAATTTGAGGATTCTCCTCACTGCTGCACAAAAGCAATATGTGCTAGAAGTGCCGCTAGGCCCCCCCCCCACCAGCTCCTGATGCCCCTGACGAGGAAAATAATGTCTATATAACTCGTCAGGAGGACCACAACTTAGTTCATTGCGGCATACTGTATGGGCTAGAGCCAGAACTTCGAAAGTGTTTCGAAAATTGCAATGCTTTTGATACAATGGGGGAATTGAAAATGATTTTCGATACCCATGCTACCGTAGAGAGTTATAATTCTTTTGAAAAGTTCTTTAGCTGCATGATGGAGGAGAACAGCTCCGTTAGTGAGCATGTACTCAAAATGTTTGGGTACGCCGATAAAATTGTGTCCTTGTAAATATCAATTCCCATTGACCTAGGCATACATCGTCTTCTCCAATCTCTGCCACCTAGCTACAAGAGCTTCGTGATGAACTATAACATGCAGGGCATGAAGAAGTCTCTTCTCGTGCTTCTGTCCATGCTTAAAACAACAGAAGTGGAGATTAGGAAAGAACATCAAGTGTTGATGATCAATAAGACCACCGACTTCAAGAAAGACAAGAAAGGCAAACAGAAGGGAAAGAAGGGCGGCAAATCTGTTACTGCACCTGAAAAGAAATCCCGAGCTGGCCCTAAGTCTGATACCGAGTGCTACTATTGCAAGGGGACTGGCCATTGGAAGCGCAACTGCCCCAAGTATTTGGCAGACAAGAAGGCCGGCAAGGCAAACAAAGGTATATGTGATATACATGTAATTGATGTGTACTTGACTAGTACTCGCAGTAGCACCTGGGTATTTGATACGGGATCGGTTGCTAATATATGTAACTCGATTCAGGGGCTGCGGAACAAGCGACAGCTAGCAAGGGATGAGGTCACGATGCGGGTCGGCAATGGATCAAGAGTTGATGTGATCGCTGTCGGAACGCTACGTCTCCATATTCCATCGGGATTAGTGATAAATCTAAATAATTGTTATTTGGTGTCTGCACTGAGCATGAACATTGTATCCGTATCGTGTTTGATGCGAAGTGGTTATTCCTTTAAATCAGAAAACAATGGTTGTTCGATTTATATGAATGATATCTTTTATGGTCATCCACCCTGTGATGAATGGTTTATTTCTGTTGGATCTCGATAGTAGTATTACGCATATTCATAATGTTGATGCTAAAAGGATTAAACTTGATAATTTATATATCTGCATATATGTGGCACTGCCGTCTAGGTCATATTGGCGTTAAACGCATGAAGAAACTCCATTTTCATGGACTTTTGGAATCACTTGATTTTGAATCATTTGATACATGTGAGCCATGTCTTATGGGCAAGATGACTAGAACACCGTTTTTCGGTTCAATGGAACAGGCAACAGATTTATTGGAAATCATACATACTGATGTATGTGGACCAATGAGTGTGTCGGCACGAGGTGGATATCGTTATTTTGTTACTTTCACGGATGATTTGAGTAGATACGGGTATATCTATTTGATGAAACATAAGTCTAAAACCTTTGAAAAGTTCAAAGAATTTCAGAATGAAGTGGAAAATCATCGTAACAAAAAGATCAAATATCTACGGTCCGACTGTGGAGAAGAGTATCTTAGTTACGAGTTTAGCACACATATGAAAGACTATGGAATAGTTTCACAACTCACGCCTGCCGGAACACCACAACATAATGGTGTGTCGGAATGCCGTAATTGTACTTTGTTGGATATGGTTCGATCTATGATATCTCTCACTGACTTGCCACTGTCATTTTGGGGTTATGCACTGGAAACCACTGCATTCACTTTAAATCGGGCACCATCTAAATCTGTTGAAACGACACCGTATGAATTATGGTTTGGGAATAAACCTAAGTTGTCATTTCTTAAAGTTTGGGGATGCGATGTTTGTGTGAAGAAACTTCAGCCGGATAACCTCGAACCCAAAGCAGAAAAATGCGTCTTCATAGGATACCCTAAAGAAACGATTGGGTATACCTTCTATCACATATCCGAGGGCAAGGTTTTTGTTGCCAAGAATGGATCCTTTCTTGAGAAGGAGTTTCTCACGAAAGGTGTGAGTAGTCGGAAGGTAGAACTCAAATAGGTTACTGAACCTTCTCTTCATGAAATGGCAAGTGGCGTAGCATCGGAAATTGTTTTGGAGTTGACTTCACCTGATGAAGAGAGAGCTAATGATAATAATCATGAAACTCCGAAAGAGGACAGTACCGAACCACGCAGGTCAAGCAGGACACGTGCATCTCCTGAACTGTACGGAAATCCTGTTATAAATTTCATGATTGATGAAATAGATGACCCTGCGATGTATGAAGAAGCGATGATGAGCCCGGATTCCAACAAATGGCTAGAATCCATGAAATCCGAGATGGAATCCATGTACGAAAACCAGGTTTGGACCTTGGTGGACTTACCTCACGATCGAAAGGCTGTTGAGAATAAATGGATTTTCAAAAGAAAAACTGATGTTGATGGTAATGTGACCATCTATAAAGCTTGACTTGTCACAAAAGGGTTTCGAAAAATTCAAGGAGTTGACTACGATGAGACATTCTCTCCTATAGCGATGCTAAAGTCGGTTAGGATTATGTTAGCAATTGTTGCATATTTCGATTATGAAATATGGCAGATGTATGTCAAAACTGCGTTCCTTAATGGTAATATTGAAGAAGAGTTGTATATGATACAACTAAGGGTTTTGTCGATCCTAAGGATGCTGATAAGGTATGCAAGCTTCAGCGATCCATCTATGGACTAATGCAAGTATCCTAGAGTTGGAATCTCCGCTTTCATGAGTAGATCAAAGAGTTTGGATTTGTCCAAACTTATGGAGAGGCTTGTATTTACAAGAAAGTGAGTGGGAGCAATGTGGCATTTCTGATATTATATGTAGATGCATATTATTGATTGGAAATGATATAGATCTTTTAAACAGTGTTAAAATTTATCTAAATAGCAAATTTTCAATGAAGGACCTTGGTGAAGCTTCATATATATTAGGCATTAAAATCTCTATAGAGATAGATCAAGGCGTCTAATTGGGCTATCGCAAAGTACATACCTTGATAAGATATTAAAGAAGTCTAATATGGACGGAAGTAAGAAGGGCTTCTTACCTATGTTGCAAGGCAATACATTGAGTAAGACTCAAAGTCCAGCTACGGTGGAAGAAAGATATATAATGGATAAGATCCCCTATGCCTCAGCCATAGGCTCTATAATATACGCCATGCTATGTACAAGACCGGATGTGGCACATGCTATTAGTTTGACTAGTAGGTACCAATCTGATCCAGGTTCGGAACACTGGATAGCGGTCAAGAATATCCTTAAGTACTTAAGAAGAACTAAGGATATGTTTCTTGTATACGGAGGTGAAGAAGAGTTGGTCGCTAAGTGTTATGTCGATGCTAGGTTTGACACCGATTCGGATGACTCTACGTCTCAATCCGGATATGTATTTCTCTTGAATGGAGTAGCAGTTAGTTGGAGGAGTTCCAAACAATCTGTGGTGGCTAGATCAACAACGGAGGCGGAATATGTTGATGCTTCAGAAGCGGCGCAGGAAGCGGTTTGGATGAAGCAGTTCATAACGGAACTAGGTGTGGTTCCTAGTGCATTGGACCCAATGGTGATCTATTGTGACAACAATAGATCCATAGCCAACGCTAAGGAACCTAGGTCTCACAAGAATTCCAAGCATATTAAGTGCCGGTTTCACTCCATCCGTGACCATGTCAAGGATGGAGATATAAAGATTTGTAAAGTACACACGGACCTAAATGTAGCAGATATGTTGACTAAGGTTCTCCCTAGGGAAAAACATGATCAACACCAAAACTCCATGGGTGTTAGATTTATCCCTATGTGAACTAGATTATTGTCTCTAGTGCAAGTGGGAGACTGAAGGAAATATGCCCTGAGAGGCAATAATAAAGTTGTTATTATGTATTCCTTGTATATGATAGATGTTTATTTTGCATGCTATAATTGTATTGATTGGAAACGTCAATACATGTGTGATTAATAAACAAATAAAAGGTTCCTAGTTATGCCTCTCTTATAGACTAGCTCGTTGATTAACAAGATGATCAAAGTTTCCTGATCATGGACATTGGATGTTGTTAATAACAAGGTCACAACATTTGTGAAATGCTGTGATGAACATTCATCCAAAGTATAGCATTATGATCAAAGTCATTATGTTTATATTTCTATAACATCATACGAAGTAATCTTAGTCCTTAGACAATAATATCATGTTAATTGCTAACATCGGAAGGGTAACTTGATAACATTAAACGTCACACCGTAAAAGGGTGACTATAAAGGTGGATTCAAATACTCCGAAGATGTTATGTTGAGGCTCATGGATCAAGAGTGGAATTTGTCAATCCCGATGACGGATAGATATACCCTGGGCTCTCTCGGTGATATCACATTAAGATAGCTTGCAAGCAAGTGATGTGATCACTAGAATGTGCACGACTCAGAATGGATCTCAAGGTCCCGCTTCTAATTATTGATTCGAGAGGAGTCTCAATCATGTCTGCATTATTTGAGAACCGTAGGGTGACACACTTAAGGGTTGCCAAACACCTTTTTGGAGCACATATGTTTCAGACGAAAGAATTGCAAAGCGCTGGAATTATTTCGATGGAAACCGGAATTGTTTCGGGTAAAATTGCAGAAACTGGTTCTGCATGTGATATTCAAATGTTATAAGGGGTTTTATGTGAATTTTTGTTAATTAAAGTAAATAACAAAATTCTGAATAAAATAAATAAAAGAGTTTTATTAAATGAGAGTTGCATTAAATTTGGTGGAAATTTAATGCATGTGAGTGGAACTTTGGGTGGAGGCTAAATTGATGTGAGTGGAGCTTCCACCACATGAATGAAGAAGAGGTGGGGGCACCCCCCATGGGCACCGGCCATGGGAGGGGAGGAGCCCCCCTCTCTTATAAAAGGCCCCCCTCTCCTCCCTCACAAAGCACACCTCCTCGTGAAGGATCTCTCTCCCCCTCTAGATATATTCCCCCATGGTCTTGGATTAGCGAGATACATGTTCCCGATGGCATTGCATCTGGAAGGAGTTGTTGGTTTCGCTGATTCACTAGAATGAGGAGGTGGAGGTTGTTCAATGGCCTAAACGTGTGTGCGAGGACGGATGCGCTGCTGATTTGCGGCGCTAGGACTTCCACACGATCTTGAGATCGGCAAGCGTACGACTACATCATCCACGAGTTCCAAATCGTTAACAAAGCTTTGTTGTCTTCGAGGGTAAGTTCTCCATGGATGTATATCCACCCGTTGCTTGTATCTAGTAGATAGATCTTGGCGTATAGTTCCCATCATAGGAAACTTTTTGTTTTCTATGCTGCGAACCCAACACTCATGACTCTTTAGCATTCTCTGTTGCTTTTAAGACTTGGATTGAGCTACGTGAAGGCCAGATGATAGGAGCAGTGGATTCTCTTCAGACACCAGGGATTTATGTTTAACCCTCTACACCTGAAATGTTATCTTATCATATAGTCTGGAAGATCAAAATGGATAATTTGATCTGGAATCAGCTTACCTTGGGTTGTAACATAATCTTGAACATGCTGACAGTAGTCGACTCTATCTTGGCATGTCACCAAAAACTATAAGATTACCCAGAAATGGTGAGGTGCTATTATCCTTGCACGTTCATCTCTTGGAATGTACAAAGAAGATAATATTGCTGCTATTACAGGTATTTACTAATATTTGCTTGCTCCTAATATCATAACTATCTTGTTTTTTGCAAATGATATCACAACCATATCTTACCGCATGTTGTGTTATTAGTTATCACTGATAAAATATATGTTGTAGAATCTGGAAATGTATGTGAAGACCATGGCTTATGACACCATTGGCCTTCTATAGTAGTAGTAAGAATGCTACACGTGTGAACACCACTTTCCTCTTTTTGCATCTAGTTCATAGATAATTAATCTCGTATGTCCATTGCAGGAGCGTAACCAGCCCTTGACATCAGGTTAGTGTCGTCGGATTGAAGACATGTACGCCAAGAGGGGGTCCTCGAGGCGTGTGGAGAAAGGGGGTGTGAGGCAACGGTGTTCCGGGACAGTGAGCACACAAGCTTTATCCAAGTTCAAATCCATCGACGGTGGATGGATCTTACTCCTACTAGCAATCCAATAATACTGTAGAGCAGGAAGTACATATTACAAGAGAGGTTTCGCCTGTGTGAGTTGACGTTGTAAGTTGTGGGGTGTCCTAAAGGTTGGTCCCTAGGACGTCTTATATAGATGTCCAGCCTAGGGATACAGGAGAGATCTATCCGGCCATGATACAGAGTTGGTTAAAAAGTACATCTTGGACTACAAGTAACTATACAGGCCTAAGTCAGTAAGTCATCTAGGCCTTCCCGTAGCCGGATGGACCTCCGTCTTTTCTCCATGACTGGGCCGCCCGTGAAGCAAAGCTCTAACCCAAAATGGGTCACCCTGGTGAACGAGTCACAGTGGGTATGCCCAAAAAGTATATCCCCAACAGTAGCCATCGGAAGCCTCCAAGATCCAAAGTCAGATTTCATCGTCTAGATTGATTCTTCTTCAGCGGTAGAGTCTTGAAGGGTTCCTGAAACTTAAAAATAAAAGTAGGATCCGGGTCTCAAATTGAGTCGGACCTGTGAGTATTCCATTACGGTTTTTCCCCAGCTTGATTTCAAACTAAGCCGGAAATTGGTTTCTGATGTAACCTGACATCAATCAAGGTCAAGTCTTGTCACTAACATACATTCTTGTCAGTGTGACCGTTGGTGGGTCCGCTTCGCGTGGAACCGAGGCGCTGTTTAATGCGTGCACGGAGATCAAGGAGGCGTAATATTCTTGAGGAGTTTCCCAGCTCGTTTCGTGACGTGTGGCATGAATTACTGTTTGTTCACACGAATCTTGGTGCAGACGTGGTTCATAAGGGGTTGAGATCCTCTCATTCTCCTCTCACTAGCCTTTGTCCTCTTCTTCCTCCAAACGATGCGGCGCTCTTGCCTCCTTTCCCTCCCCCAAATCCCACAGCGCCACCCATCAAAGGTCGCCGCCACCGACCAAATGGGTGATGCATCCTCTTCTGGCATGGCGGCGATGTCGGAGGTGACAACTACGGCGGCGGAGAAGGAAAACCTCCACGGGGTCTGGATCTCCTGTGCGCTCGACAATGAAAAAATGGACGGTGTTGATAACCCCCAATTGCAGGGGATCACCATAGTACAATTCGATAAGTATTTGAGTGTCAAACCAATGAGGAGTTGAAGGTAAACTATTTATTCTCTAAATCCCTATAACTCTCTTATACGGCCTACTATGCAAAGCTAGGATCTAAGTGTGTGTTTTTTTGTACTAGGTAGAAAATAGATAAAGTATGTGTTAGTGGAAACTACAAGTAAACTAGTGCATGTTAAATTGATATAATGAAGTGGAGTGGAGTGGTGGCAAGTTTCTCAAGTAGCAAGTTTCTCTAAGGGAGTAAACGTTTAGGAAATTGTTATTTCATTCGTTTGTTTGGTTGTTTATTGTATCTTCTAGGACGAATCCTTAATTAGGTGCAGCCAAATAAATGTGCGTACACAACTCTTATGATGGATCCTAAGGCCATGTTACTAAGAAAACATAGGAATTATTAAGACATAATTATCCCAGAATAACTATAAACTCTAGGGTCCCTGATATATGTCCTCCCTAATGTAACCTTATGGATTGGACCACGGTTTTGTGTCCTCTACGGTTCTCCCCACTCTATTACACCATGGTGATCACCTTACATGCATTCCCCAACATATGCGTGCACTCATACATTGTACAAGAAGACAATCATAAAAGATAACAACACTAAATGCAACCAATAAATGAACTATTTTACTTTTGCCATAACAATTCACTACTCAAACAAAGACATGGAGTCAGAATAGATCAAGGGAAGATAAAATATAGCTTCACACATCATGTTTACCAAGAGATTACGGTAGGGGGATGGAGAGGATCTCGCTTTAGGTGTTGATGATGAACATGCCGAGGGGGTAGAGCCCTCCGGAGGCGATTCCGGCGGTGTTTCCCCCCTCCGATCTTCTCCGACGGAAGCCTCCTGACTCTATGTTTCTGTGTTTTCGATCTTCGCCTTTGTGTGTGTCGAGGATCACTGAACGGGGGTATATAGTAGGTTTTAGGTCAAGACAAGTCGTTTCGTGAAAGAATCGACGGCATTGGAGACACGAGGGAGGAAAGAGCATACCAGCCGCGGCCAAGGGTGGTCCATGGCTGTTGTGCATGTTCCCTCCCCGGTCTTCTTTTCTCGTAGATCTTTGGCCCATTGTTCTTCATTCTAATAAATGCTAGGTCCCGTGAAGTTTCAAGTCAATTGGACATCGTTTGGGTACCTGAAAGTCAAAAACATTGAAATAGGGGTTTTATGCCTCGGCAAGGTCAATTCCAAAGCAATATGGCAAGTGTATTGCCAATAATCATTATAAAAAATGAATATAACCCATATATGATGGAATATCAAGTAATAAAGTGCAAAGTTCATGGATGCATTTTACATGCATCAGGCGTCGAGAAGGAAGGCCTCCTCTGCGCTGGCGAATGGCGGAGCGGGTTCAATGAAATCATCCCCACCCCTCACACCGACGAGAGGGTCCAATTTGGCACCCACCGGGATCGAGGTTTGAGTTTTCCTCCCTCAGAGTTCTTCTCTGAGGTCATAGATCACTATGGAGTTCAACTCAACAATTTCCCCCAAATAGGATTCTACAGCTTAGTCCCCACGTATCTCTTTATGAGGGCTATCTCGGAATAAAGTCGAGTCTCACTTTGTTCCGATACTACTTCTGGTAATCCTTACATTACCAGAACACTGAGCCTGACCCTTACGAGAGACCAAGTATACCCCAAGGTTATAGCTAGTGAGCCAGTGAAGAGGTGGCCGTCCATGTTCTTTTATCACAAGGACAAACCAGATCCCGACAAGCAAGAAGCTTTGTCAGCTTTTGTCGATGGTGTTGCCACCCCCCCCCCCAAGAGTCTTCGGATGCAGATGTGACGGCTCTCACTGAAGATTTGATCCGTGCTAAGAGGCAGATTGAATATCTTATAAAGCACAAATGCCTGAAGGGATCCGACCTAGTACACTACTAGCTAGCACGTCGGATTCAACCCCTCTAGCACCATGGTGACCGTCTCATGCACATGGTCACCAAAAGCAAGAAAGACAGCCTAAGGATCAGCCCACTCCCAATCCTAGATAAGGAGTACGAAACCCGGATCAAATGGTTGATCAAGGAGCGGGTTGAAAAGAATATTCTAGACATTTCTCAGGACATGTTCACTGCTGACAAGCCTATGACACCAGTAAATTTTCTGACTGATTCTTTCACACTCATTGATTTTCTCATCTATATTTTTTATTTGCAATACTGAGATAATCCGTCTTTCAGCTTGCTGACCTCCCCAGTCAGAGCTTTCTCCTCTCGAGGGATATCCGCCTGAGGATCCGGTTCCTCGGGAGGATGAAGATCTTGAATTGCTGCCAGAGGCGCTTACCTAGAAGCGCAAAACTCTGACTATTTCCATTAGCACATTGAAAGTGCCTGTTGTAAAGAGGTAAACTTCTTCACAAGGTTTTGTATGTTAACTCACATTCTTTATGAATTGCAACAATCTTATTATGTTACCATCCAGAGCTAAAACAATTGCCAAGGGCAAGGCAAAAGGAAATCCGTGGAAAACTATGAGCCAACAAAAGTTGACTCTGCTTGTGCCTGCTGCCCTACCTCCTACTCCTACCCCAAAGCCATCATCAGCACTAGAGGATACTTCATCTCCACATGTTGAAGATGTTTCGGCTCAGCTTACAGAGCTAGCAAACCTTGGTTCGCAGATCGACGTCACCATGAGTGACCCAGAAATTGATAAGGGTGAACCCTCAAAGGGTAATGATCCCTCAGATGAGACTTTCACGGAGAACCTTCTGCAGAATCCGGGTATTGCCAAACTTGGAAGAGCACAGAAAAAATCCAGAAGCTAGCTCTCCACTATTTGGAGACCCAAAATATCACAGCCGAGGAGGAGGCACAAGAATCTGATGACATCAAACTCGTCGAGCTTCTTGATAGGGTTCATTTTCGCGACGAGAAGTTAAAGGCTGGTGTGGCTCCGCCCCCACCAGTGATTCCATTATGTAAGTCATAATCTGACTCTTTTTTATTGTATTTCATATCATATCCTCTAGCCCCCCAAGCAAGAAGTTAGATAGGAATCCGAATTTATGCTTTTATAGGATGACAAAGAATGAACTAGTATAGCCCCCCAAGGCTCATGCTGATATTTAACTTAGTTAAAATATTAGCCCTAGTCTTAGTAGACTTCTGACTCTAGTTACCATTCTGACTTACAGAAAGTTAATGATTATAACCAGGAATTATTGAAGAATATCTATCACAAGCGGAGAGATATCAGAGCTCTCAGACTTGAGAATGCGCAACTTAAAGTTGCAAAATATGAAGTTGAAGGTAATAATTTTAGACTTCATTTTCATAGTTTGTTTTTGAGTTTTGGCTAAATATTTATTCGACTGTATTTCTTGCTGCTCCAGAACTTGTGAAACCATCCTACAAGCTGATTGAACAAGCCGAAGATTTTAAGTTCTTAGAAATTGAAAATGCTGACTTGCGTGCTGAGCTGGACAAACTCAAGGTAGACCATGAGCGCAGCATCAACAATGTTCCTGAATCCAGTAACATGGCTACCAAAGAGTGTGACCTCAAAATAGCCAAGCAAGACCAAATTATCTCGAACTTGAAGGATGAACTGGACAGGGAGAAAGATACCACAGAAGCTCTTTGGAATGAACTCCGAAGTCTTTGAGAGGAGAATACCAAAGTAGATGACACTATCTTTGGTAAGATCACTATCTCTAAATTGTTGGTTTTCCGACTTTGCTTACTCGGTTATATTGTTGACCTTTGTTCTCTTATTTGTAGGTCCTCTCAACATTCTTGATGCCTCTTCATTCGAGTCTCGTACCAGCCGGCTTGTTGTTGTCAGGAACCTGATCCATGACTTCCGCTAATACCTAGAGTAAATCGGTGAATCCTTCGAGCTCGCTGACTTAAACGCAATGTCTGCCTTTGAGGTATGAGATAAGGTGAAGGATATGCCCAAACTTGTCAAGGATTGGAACTTGTCGTATGCACGCACAGTGGCACAAAATCCCCTAACAATGGTAATGAGCCACCATGGAAGCATGGAGATATCGCAAGCTACCAAGGGTTATTCGACTGTTGATGAAGACGGCAAGCCATAGAACATCAAAGAAATCTAGGATGCTTGTGCTGGATATACCTTTCACCTGGCCGAGCTGACTAGCTATGATGATCCGTTTTTCACACCCGTTAAAGTGCCACTCCCCCCAAAGAAGAAGTTGCAGAAGTTTCTGAAGACGATGAACAAACTGATTCTAACATACCCGTCTCAGAAAGATATCGGGTAATACGGGTGATGTTTCTAGCGAGCGGCAAATCCTTCGTCTTCCCCTGCATCATAGAGTTCACCAGAAAAATAATGTGTTATTATAAAAAACAATCTGATGTAATAGCTTAGAATATTATTTTGATGTGCTAGTTTGTAAAAACTTATGCTTTACTCCTTTAGCACTTTTGGCTTTTATTTTTGTGCTTGAAAAGTTCTTAAGCACCATTTGTCTATACTTATCATTTATCTGGCTTTCCGCCTTGTCCCTTTCGTGAGCCAGCAAACCTTCAGCACAGAAACTTTGCCGAGCAATAGAGCTCAACTGCTAAACCATTAAACCTAGAATCAAAGACGGCTTCTAGTACCATAAATTCACTACTCAGAAAATACCCGCATCCAGCAATCAGACAAAAACCCAAGTATAGACTAGAAAATTTAGACTTATACCCATAGGTAGCATTTTTTAGAATCGTAAATTTAGCCAAAACAAGCATGAGCATAAAGTACATTCAAGTATTCTAGGATTTTTGACTATGACATGATCATTCGGAAATAAGATGGTACTTTAAAAAACATCTCAGAAAAACATTGCGGAGACCAATAGTTTATTTCACTTTGAACATGTACATTGATATGATTACAAAGAAAGAAATTTAAGAATGAAAGGGACGTAGCTGAGCAATATTCCATGGACGGCCTATTTCATCCAGATTTGTACTACCTCCAGCTCTCTTTCTCTTCTTAGTAGCAGCTCTTTCTTTTTCTAGCCTCATGTCAGGTAGGTAGTAAGAACCATTGTGCAATACTCAACTAACCAAAAAGGGACCTTCCTATATAGGGGCAAGTTTGTGCTCTCTTTTTTGCACTAGTCGGAGAACCAGATCGTGCTTTCTAAAAGACCTGTTTCTGACTTTCTGACTATGATACTTGTGTAACTTTTGTTGATAGGTTGTAGATCTCTGTTCAGCAATGACGCAAACTTCCTCAAGCATATCAAGTTCATCTTATCGAGCGAATTCGGCATCCTCTTCGACATACACATCGACTCAGAAGAAGTATGAATAAGATCACTTGGAAGAACTGCTTCTACACCATGGACCAAGAAGACGGGTATATATTCGGTTGACCTATTAGCAGTAGTTCATAAACTCCATACAATAGACAAAAATGCGTCCGCCCAAGCCCCCGCAACACGATGAAGTGGTGCTTCGAGTCTTGGTCATAGGCCTTGAAGAATTAAACCATTTGCATGTTCGGCTTGTCCATTGTCTTATGGATGTGCGACTGATGCAATATCAAGTCAGATCCCTTGTTCATTTCAAAATTCGATGAGTTCTCCCATGGAAAAATTACTCCCGTTGTCTGTAATAATACTGTGCGGATACTCGAATCGGATTATAACGTCCTTGGCAAACTTTTTGGTTGTTGCTCCATCAAACTTGTGGCGGGTTTTGCCTTAATCCATTTCATGAATTTATCCACCATCACTAGGAGGTGGGTGTATCCACTTGGAGCCTATTTAAACGGTCCTACCATATCAATCCCCCAGACCACAAAGGGCCATGTAATCGGAATTGTTCACAGTTGATCAGCCGGAACATGGGCTTGTTTGGCATACTTTTGGCAACCTTTGCATGTCTTGACCATCCGTTTGGAATCTGCCTTAGGTGTAAGCCAGAAAAATCCGTGTATGAAGGCCTTTTCCACTAAAGATTTGGCTGCGGCATGATGTCCACATTCGCCTTCATGGATTTGCCTTAGGATTTCAACTCCTTCCTCCGGAGAAATACAACGCTAAAAGACCCCAGACACACTCCTCTTATAGATCTCACCTCCCACCATTGTGTAGGATTTTCTCGTCAAATGATCTGTTGGCTCAGAACTTCGTCTTCGGGTAATTTTATATCTACTAAGAAGTCAAGGTAAGGTTGTATCTAGCTAAGAATTACAGCCAGAACTGCTATGAGTGGCGAGTCGGATTTGATCTGATACTCCTCATCAACTCCTATGATAGAGGGAACTCTTAAGTGCTCCAAAAAAGTACCATCCAGGACATGTTTCTGCGCAGAGCCTATTCCTGATAGATCATATGCTTCCTCGTTTTCTTTTTGGGGAGTGTGTTGAACCTCAAACCTTTCAAACGATTTAGATAGTTCATCCATGATAGCTATTTATGTTGCCATGTGCTTGTTTACATTACAGATATCGGATACTTGCTAGGCAACTAAATCCGAGTCTCCGTAACGCATGATTCGTCGAATGCCGATGTCTTTTGCAATTCGAATTCCATGCAATAAGGCTTCATATTCACCAATGTTATTTTTCGCCATGAAGTGAATCTGCAACACATAGAACAGTTTATCACCTTCGGGTGACTTGAGCACCACGCCAGCCCCAAGCCCTCGAGCGCCTTAGACCCGTCAAAGTGTAAAGTCCAAACTTCCGTCTCTAGGCGACCTGTGTTTTCTACCATCTTTGTCCAATCAGCGACAAAATCGTCAAGAATATGGGATTTGATTGATGTGTGAGGTTTATACTCAATATCAAAAGTTGCTAGCTCAATGCCCCACTTAGCGACGCGTCCAGTGGCATCGTTGTTATTGATTATGTCTCTCATGGGTGTTGTGCTCTTGAAAATAATGTTGTAGCTTTCTAGATGCGGAGAATACACCATAGACTAACTTTTGGTAATGAGGATACCTTTGCTTCAATTCAGTCAAGATCTCACTAATATAATAAGTCGGATGCTGCACAAGGTGTTCCTATTTTTCTTCTAGTCGTTCCACCACCATGACGACACTAATGACTGTCTGTCGTAGCTAAGTAGATCAACATTGGTTCCTATGGTCCCGGTGATGCAAGGATAGGGGCGGATGACAATATGGCTTTCATATCCTGAAGTGCAGCTTCAGCTTCATCAGTCCCGACGAACTTCTTCGTCTTTTTCAAGAGCTTGTATAATAGTGTGGCTCTTTTACCGAGCCGGCTTACGAACCGACTGATCGTGACAATGAAACCAGTTAGCCGTTGTACGTCCTTCAGGCGAGCCGGCCTTGAAATGTTGAGTATAGAATTTATTTTGTCTCGGTTCACCTCTATGCTTCTCTGAGACACAATGAAACCTAACAATTTTCCGGCTGGTATTCCAAAGAAATACTTCTTCGGGTTGAGAATTATGTTGTATTTTCGTAGGTTGCTGAATGTTTCCTCCAACTCGGAAATAAGTGTTTCCTTATTTTTGGACATCACAGCTATGTCATCCACATATGCATGTACATTGTGTCCGATTTGATCGTGGAGACAACACTGCATAGTGTGCTGGTACGTAGCTCCTGCGTTTTTGAGCCCAAAAGGCATCGTCACATAGCAAAAGGTTCTGAAAGGGGTGATGAACAAAGTCTTTATTTTGTCTGACTCCTTCATCCTAATTTAGTGATATCCGGAATATGGGGCGAGAAAACATAGGAGTTTTGAGCCTGTTATCGAATCGATAACTTGATCGATTCTAGGCAGAGCGAATGGATCTTTGGGACAACCTTCTTCAAGGCATTATAATGAAAACACATCCTTAAATCAGTGGTGTACTTTTTAGGGACCATTACAGGATTGGCCGACCAATCAGTATGGATGATCTCTTCTATGAATCCAGCAAACTCGAGTCGGGCTAGTTCTTTAGCTATTGCTTTGCGCTTTTCATCGCCGAAACATCGTAAGGACTGTTTGACGGGTTTAGTGTTTGGATACACATTTAAGATGTGCTTGGCAAGTTCCCTAGGTAATCCAGTCATGTCAGATGGTTGCCATGCGAAGATATCTTTTATTATCTTTGAGGAACTCGACGAGAACGCTTTCCTATGCGTGCCTAAACCTACGCCTATCTGAGTCACCTTGGAGGGGTCATCATCCTTCAACGGCATTGTCTTTGTCTCTTCCGATGCCTTGAACTCCGGAGTCGGCTTTGTCACCTCCTTCTTCATTGTGGGCATCTCAGATGGGTCGATGTTCTTCTTGATCTCTTGGTTCTCCTCGGCATGTTGTACGGCTTCAGCAAAGGCGACATTTCCGTCCTTGCATTCTCGTGCCTTCTTCGGGTCTCCTTGGATCATGATGACGCCATTGGGACCTGGAATTTTCATCATATTGTAAATATAAAAAGGGTGAGCCATAAAATTCCAGTAAGTCGGATGCCCAATGATAGCATGGTATGTGCTCTTGAACGGGACCACTTCGAAGGAAAGCGCTTCCGTCTGATAGTTCTTTGGAGTTCCAAAGGTAACATCCAAAGTGATTTCTCCTAGAGAGTTTGCTTGTCTTCTATGGACAACTCCATGAAAATTCACATACCAGTGATTCAGCTGTGTTTCCAATATCCTCATATGGTACAGTGGTTCGATGTAGATGATGTTGATGCTGTTGCCACCATCCATGAGGGTCTTGGAGAACCCATAGCCCTCAATAAGTGGATTGACAACTAGAGCGTAGTTTCCTCGCATGTGTGGTTTAGGCGGATGGTTGCTTCGGTCATAGTTAATTGTTACTTCTGACTAGTCTAGATACTGAGGGACAGCCGGAACAGTTTCGTTTAGCTCATGCATCACTGCCTTTTTGACCTTAGATGGTTCGGATCCAAGGAAGCAGACGTAAGTGTCTTTCTTGGTCGGGAAGGTCTTCTTTCCACCCGACTTGGGATTTGAAGCTTCTGCCTCCTCCATGTCGGAATCTTCCTTGGACTCCTTGTCTTTGTCCAAGTTTTCTTTCCTTTCCGTCGCTTGGCCTTGTGCCAGCAGATTCGTCTTTCTTGATGTTGTCATTGAAACGACACTCAACATTGGTGTGGGACGAGCCCTCGTTGTTGTCTGGGTGATGCACACACAGATTATTGGCAATGTTGGGCCAAGAGTAGGTTTTTCCAGGTTGTTGGTATCCTCTACCTCGGACTCTGGAAGTTCCATGGCCTCGTCCCCAGCCGCCTCCGTGGCCTCCTCATCCTCGAGACCCGAAAGTTGCGTGACTGTTGTGGTTTCCGGATTGGGTTTTTCTTCCGAGGTGTTATTGCGTTTCGAGGCCTACTGCTTTGGTTGTTTAGCCAACTGTGGCATAGCTAGTATATTTAGCAGTCCCTCTGAGGCATCGTTGGTGTCAGTGTATTTGCTTTCCGTCTCTATCATCTCCCCCAAATCAGTCACTTTGCCGCACTTTAAGCGATGACACAGTAATCCAATTCGGAGTCCCGCGATGAAAGCTTCGATCACGGTCTGGTCATTTACTCCCTCACAAGAGTTTTTCTTGTCGATCCATCATCTGAGGTAGTCTTGGCAAGTTTCTATGGGTTTCTGAGTGCATCACTGCAGGTCTCCAACCGTGCAGGTCTCATATATGTTCCCTCGAAGTTCTGAAAGAAAGAACTTTGCATGTCATACCAGCTGTCGATGGTGTTTCCCGGGAGTTCATTGAGCCATGATCGAGCCAGCTTCCGAAACATAAGTGGGAGATATTGGGCCGCGACCAAGTTGTTTCCTCCTTTGGTGATGCAGTAGGCCTAGAAGAAATCATGGAGCCAAGTGTCTGGCCGAGCCACACCATCATAGGGTTGAATGTGCCTTGAGATAGGAAATACTTTCGGAAAGTTTGTTTGTCATATGCGAGGTCCTAAGCATTTTGGACCCACATAGATATTGTCCGACTCGTATCGCCGTGCCTCTATGTTTGAGTTGATCCGGTGCCTGGCGTAACTTGGTGACAAGGAGCGTCGTCTCGGTTGTTCACTGTGGCTACGGTGCCCATGAGCCGAACTTCTGCTTCATTTACCACTGCCTCCGCCATGGCGGCCCCTGGCCTCCATTGCATCTGTTATGGTGGCTTCTTGGCGGAGAGGGTGGTGGTGGTGGATTATTACCCCCGGCCGGGGCTTCGTGACGATGGACACCATGTCGGCTTCCTCCAGCGCGGTGCTCGTCGTTCCTTTGTCTGTCATTGTCATCATTGTTACGTGGCTCAGCCGGACGACTTGTATGTCTAGGAGGGGGAATTCTTTGCCAGTCCTGCTCCTAATGTTGTGCTTCTTCATCTTCCCTACGATTGTTTGACTATCGTCGGGGAGGTTGTTGTTGGAAAATTGCTGCAATGGCATCTCGCTCTGCGGCGGGAGCGACGTTGCTCTAGCTTTGTGCGGGTCTATGTTGTTGTCCTGAAGATCTGGTTCTTGAATAGTTGTCCTCCCGAGGGTTAGAAAGGTAGCATCATTCCAGATCTCGTCGGGGCCTTACATCTTGCTGTCGACCCGTGTCCGTGTGGCATTTGGTCGGATTTGGAGACCAGCTTTCCGCTTCCGGACATGGCGACCTTCTGTTGCTCCAGGACCTTGGTGAGTAGCTTCACACTTAGTCAGACTTGGTCTGGACTTGGATTATTTGCCAAGAGATCCCAAGACGCACCAGAATTTTCTACCGGCGTGCCATACACCCGATTTCCCTTGCTGTCGATCCGAGGTTTTCCCACGGCTATGTCTCCTTCGAAAAGGGTTTTGTGCACTTCCGGATTTTTGGTAGCCAACTCAGGGCCGTTATGGGTCTTGTGATTCTGGAGGGAACTAGGTTGTCTCGCAGCTGCAAGGTGCTGCTTTTCCTCGAGGATATGAGTGGCCTCATCAAGGAGTACTTGGCAATGCGCTTCTAGGGCTTGGTCCAAGTCCTCCAACTCTTCAGGTGTAAGATCTGTGATGTCGGGATAGGTGTGGTGAGTCCGTCTTCAAGAATTTTACGGGCACCAGGGGTAACCACGTGTCCATCCAACAGAGTGCCTTTTGGTTCGTCAGGGATCAAGGCTCCATCTGAATCTTATTCCTATTCTTCGGCTATCACCTCATCAGTTGGAGGATCTTTAGCCGGAGTCTTCTTCTTTGCCTTCTTCGTAGCACTGGTAGCAAAGACGGCTTTGGGTCCGATTCCTGGAGTCAAGCTTCTATCAGTACTCTCAGACATCTGGACGTCGGGATTATCTCTGAGATCCATATCATCATGCAGTTCAGGAGAGTTTTCTCTGGATCCTTAATCCATACTATTGTATGGGCTTTGATCCATAGCTTCTCCTTCCGCGGCCTTGGAGTTGATCTCCTCTTCAATTTCTACGGAGAACTTTCAGAATTATGCCGACATCATGGAATCATCTGAAGATGCCGGTAAGTCAGTGTTTGTTCCGATTTCCTCCAGCACCGAGTCGTTGTCGTCTGCAGCATCGGCAGAGCCAGCTCCGGATCCAACATATCCCACAGAGTGCGATCCGTGCACCCTGAGGTAGTTGCGACTTTCTTCGTTGGCCTCCTCGAAACTTCTGATAGTCTCAAGGATCTCTTCCATGCCAGCATTTCTGTGCAGCATCATCCGCCTCAAAGTGTGCCTCAGGAGTGATTTTCCTGCTCCAGAATCGACAGAGCTGAATCCAGAGTTGTTGATGCTTTGATCTTCTTGAGATTCGACCTCCTTGGGGAGATCTGCTTCAGATCTGATCTTCTCCACTATCTCCGCTTCAGGTGCGGGCTGAGTGGGATTAGGGTTTTCTCAGACCCGGAACTCTGCCGCCTTTGCGGACAAAGTAGATCTATAAATTTCTCTATCATCACCACTGGGGTGGGTTGAGCAGGTTTAGCGAAACCGAGGTAAACATCGATCTCGCCAATGGACATGATTTTATAAGTGGTCACAGGTTCCCTAGCCTGAATCCAGGTCTCGTCGAAAAGGACAAGAGGGACGTCGCTGGCGTTGAGGACCCGGCCGATGGCGATTGTCTTGCCGATTCCGATTCATGCAGATTCCACCTGGAACGCAGATCCAAAACTCACTTGCCCCATGGTGGGTGCCAACTGTCGTCGAATTGAAGACATGTAAGCCGAGAGGGGGTCCTCGAGGCATGTGGATTAAGAGTGATGAGGATATATACATGGATTATGATAATTCTGACTGCCTGAACTAGAAGGAAATATTGAGTCAAATCAATAATGACTAACAGGTGAATTCACTCTTAATTGAACCTGATGTTTTACTTAATGAGAACTTTATACTACCTAAGTCTATGCATCTTTGTATGATCGGGTTTATTGATAACACAGGCGTTGCGCGAGGAGGAGGAGAGTTGCAGCAAGAAGGACAAGCGCTGATTTCCAATATCAACAAGTGCGCGAGGGAGGAGCAGGAGGCATGCGCACTAGGAGGCAATGAGGAAATCACGTATGAGCAAGAGTGAGAGATGGCGCACCAAGAATTACATGTTTGAGGTGTTTCACGACATTTGGACCGCGTGTCAATAAGGCCGAACCCATATATGGGTCGGTATGTATCAGTTTGAGTCGAACCGAGTCAGTTTGGGCCAAGTTATGGCTGTTTTTAGGCCCGTTTAGAGGGGAGGACGCCCCAGCCCTCATATAAACCTCCGTAGCCGTCACAAGTTAGGGTTAAGACCACGTTAAAATATTTTGGAGTTGTTTCTTTCATAGAACCTCTGGAATTACCCTGTGTTCGAATCTACCAACTATAATTGAGTGTGATCTGTTGTTCCATTGGGAATTAGTAGATTGCATACTACCGTTCGTGGTCACGGCTGTGTACGCAAGAGTGTGGTGTTGTGAATATCCTACAAGGTTCGAGAGCTGTTGCATTGGCATTAGGGATCGAGCGGGAGAGATCATAGCTACGCACTAGTTATCTATCATCCACCATCACCATCGACAAGAGCTTGCTGAGAAGATCGGGCCACCCCGTATCATCTTGGTATCAGAGCGCTGGGTTTACTCGATGAGAAATATCATCTTGGTATCAGATTTCCTCGTTGCCTCGGTAAGCATTCCACAATCCATCCATAGATTAGAGAGTGTTTTTCATCCTATACAGAAAAAGCCTCACAAAAAGAGTTGCCATAGCCTAGATTACATCATATTCGAGTAATAGTTGCTGGTCGCGTTCCTCTATTAGATTAGATCTAGATCTGTTCTTCGTAGATTTGTTTTCTAGTTGTTTTGCACCATCTTTTTCTGCTACCATCAAGTCAGATCCGATCCAAGTAAAGAGTCCTAGTTGTGTACTACTTGGTGAGTCGGAATAAACAAAAAAAATATCGGCTCGCTGCCTCACGCCTGACCACAGACAAGTCTGTGCTCTAGCGTGACAAAAAAAATACGAAAAAAAATCGGCTCGCTGCCTCACGCCTGACCGCAGACAAGTCTGTGCTCCAGCGTGACCAAAAAAAAATCCGAAAAAAAAATTCTGCCGCCATCCTGCCGCGGCAGGATTTTAGGCCGTTTTTCTGCCGTGGCAGAGACTAATTCTCAGGTCAATTTTTTTTTTCTTTTTTGTTTATTTATTTTACTGAGTCCACATAGCGTAACTATCCTTGTGAGCCTTAGTAAACCTTTCTTTGTGTCTAAAACTATCCTACGAGACTAGCATGCTTAGTGCTCTCCGGGCTGCTCAGTTAAGCAATCTTGTGCCCGTTTCGTTGAGACATTGCTAGCGTCTCTCCTTATGCATTGCAACACGAGCATTCCTCCGATATACCTTATTTTTTGAGCTCATTTTCATAGTTGCAATTGCCCCATTTATCTCCACCGTGTGTGTTTCCGTGGGTCTTTGTCATACGATCAGCACTAGGACTTGTTTGCGGTGTAGTTAGGATACCATACCTACAGCTCCACCATAAATACCCTGTGTGCCCTGTGATCGTTCTCTATACCTTTGATATTCACTTCATCACATCAGTGCATCAGTTTTTGATTTCGTTTGGTAGATCATCTCTATTCACTTTGGAACGGTAAGATCTCCTTTCTTATTAGTTGTGAGTGAGTTGTGAGAGTTTCCACCATACTGATTTTGATTTGTGCACTAATGTACTAATAATTTCTTCTAGTAGTGTTGATGTGATGCAGAAAATGGAGGTAGGTGATGTTACAAATAATGTGGAGACGTATAGTTACAAATTCATCGACAATTGGCGTTGTAGTGGAACTTTTTGGAAGGAAGAACGCGGTATTTTTGATGGTGATGGTCTTTTCCACCATAGTGTGATGATTGGTGAGCGATGTGCTTCCATTACCATTGATAGTAACTCTACTATTAATTTGATCAGCGTTGAAGTTGTACAAAAGTTGCAGCTACCCACATGTGCCCGTGCGGTGCCATATCTCTTGCATTCATCATATGGCACATTGCTGATTTCACACACCGCTGATGTTCCTATGACTTTTAAAGAGCATATTGAGATTGTGCGCTGTGATGTATCTCCTATACCACTTGATTCTTGTCACATACTATTGGGAGAACCTTGGAGCAGAAGGTTTGACACTCAAATATGTCCTGTTGTTGGACGGATTTCTTTCAAATGGAACATGAAGAGGCGTGTTATGCTCAGAATTTCAGCCGACAAATTTCAGCTAAGTACAAGGTCATGATGAATGGTGACAATTCTATTATTTGTCATCTTGAACACAGTGTGCATTACAACCCATGTGAGAATGAGAGCCACATAGCCAAGCTGAGTGAGAGTGTTATGAAAAGTGAGCTGTGTGATTCCACTAAACGCGAGGTTGAGAGCATCCATTCTAAGAGTATGAGAGAAAAAGAAAACATCAGTGCAGTAGATGCTAATACATGTGAGGATATTTCTACTAATGTAATCATCTCTACTCCTGGTATTGTTTTTTGTGCTATGCAGGTCGCTTTTGAAGAAAGGGAGCAATCTATTTTACAACCTACATCGTCGGACTATGCATTGTCACTTGCGACGGATGTTTTAGTACCTACTACAACTGAGGAGATTGTTGATGACATTGGTACTGTTTTGGAGCTTCAGCCAACATGTGCGACATATTGTGAGTCTATTCCTTTACTGAAGCCTCCTTGTGATTTGCCTTGCACTACTGTTTCAGCACCATGTGCTAGTTTACCAAATTCAAATTTTGATCATGTGGTACTGGTAACACATAAGGAAATACTTGCTCGAATACCACCTGCTGATATTGTGTATTCCATCATGCTAAATGAACCTATGAGTATGAGTTGTGCTATGGATAAGATTTCTGAAATTTCATTTCTAAATTCTAGCACATATTCTCCTTGTTTCACTTTCAATATGATTGGTGGATATAGCATGCATGAAAATTTTCTTGTGGATCACATATGCATTACTTGTGATAGAATCGTTGAACTGAAACATGCTGTTTTCAGCCATACATCACAAAATGTTTGCTATGGAACAATAGCTCATGTTCCAGATATTATGGAAATACATTCTGGTCTAGTTGATATATTGCAACCAACACAAGTAATTTTACCTATGTTGGATTGTTCTACTCTTGCTAAAATAGGACCCAAGTTTTCATATTCACTATGTTTGTCCCAAAAGTCTTTGTCTAGTTTTGTTACTACTTTAGACTTCCTTGATATTTGCAAATTGAGTTGCATTTTAATACTGGACAACATGATCATGTTCATAATAATCAGAGTAGCGCAGTTGAAGCATGTCATGATTCAATTTGGTTTTCAGACATATTGAATTGGTTTGATCTTGTTCACAAATTTTATCATAGATCTTCTTTGAGAAAACTGAATTTAATATTGAAGAACATGACTATCTATTTAGTTGTTTTTCACCATGATCATGATTCTTTGTACTTCACTTATACCTGCAATTTAAGTTGCTTGATGTATACTGGACATACTTTTCATGTGAACAACAATAATACAACATGTTATATATACATATACTTTGCGTACACGTTGTTCTTTTTGTTTCTCCCACTTTCAGCTTACCCAAAGCCGAGGACGGCTTTTCATGAAGAAAGGGAGGATGATAAGGATATATACATGGATTATGATGATTCTGACTGCCTGGACTGGAAGGAAATATTGAGTCAAATCAATAATGACTAACAGGTGAATTCACTCTTAATTGAACCTGATGTTTTACTTAATGAGAACTTTATACTACCTAAGTCTATGCATCTTTGTATGATCAGGTTTATTGATAACACAAGCGTTGCGCGAGGAGGAGGAGAGTTGTAGCAAGAAGGACAAGCGCTGATTTCCAATATCAACAAGTGCGCGAGGGAGGAGCGGGAGACATGCGCACTAGGAGGCAATGAGGAAATCATGTATGAGCAAGAGTGAGTGATGGCGCACCAAGAATTACATCTTTGAGGTGTTCCACGGTGTTTGGACTGCGTGCCAATAAGGTCGAACCCATATATGGGTCGGTATGTATCAGTTTGAGTCGAACCGAGTCAGTTTGGGCCAAGTTATGGCTGTTTTTAGGCTCGTTTAGAGGGGAGGACGCCCCAGCCCTCATATAAACCTCCGTAGCCGTCACAAGTTAGGGTTAAGACCACGTTAAAATATTTTGGAGTTGTTTCTTTCATAGAACCTCTGGAATTACCCTGTGTTCGAATCTACCAACTATAATTGAGTGTGATCTGTTGTTCCATTGGGAATACCGTCCGTGGTCATGGCTGCGTGCGCAAGAGTGTGGTGTTGTGAATATCCTACAAGGTTCGAGAGCTGTTGCATTGGCATCAGGGATCGAGCGGGAGAGATCATAGCTACGCACTAGTTATCTATCATCCACCATCACCATCGACAAGAGCTTGCTGAGAAGATCGGGCCACCCCGTATCAAAGAGGGTGTGAGGCGATGGTGTTCCGGGACGGTGAGCACACAAGCTTTACCCAGGTTCGAATCCACCGACGGTGGACGGATCCTACTCGTGCTAGCAATCCAGTAATACGGCAGAGCCAGAAGTACAGATTACAAGAGAGGTTTCGCCTATGTGAGTTGAGGTTGTAAGTTCTGGGTGTAACTGCCTCGGTGAATTACGCTCTTAGTTAATGCCTGGATGAACGAAAGTGGTTAAAATAGTACGGTGGGGCCTAGGGCCACTCACGGTAGACCTTTCGGCCGTCCTAACCACTTTCAGACAACGGGACAAGAACGAGCGGCGTAATCGGCAGGCGAAGGGATCAACTACATACACAAATGAGTATGTATGCAAGCCACATACAACAGTCCTCAGAGCCATTCCATCTAAAAGAAATAGAAATATTGCAACGCCATACGGCAAGATCCAAATGTCCTAGATAGATATAATAATTTAGGATAGCTCCTCATACATCACACATCAGAGTATCAGGCGGAAGCGGAAAACAAGATCCGAGTACGGATAAGAAGCAAATCGGCATAAGATGCCCCATAAATAAACACATCCTGCCCACAGATCTCACGGATCCCTGTTTCCGGAATCTCTACACCGAACGATCGTTGCCAACATCATATGTCTCTTCCACCCAGTATCCATCTTGCGGGTACCCCTGTTCATCTGAATCAAACAATTTATCGTGTGAGACCCTAGGGGTACTCAGCAAGTCTTTATGCCGCTAAAGGGGACACAACCTGGGGTGACGCAATTGCAGCAAAAGATAATACCTAACAATTCTACAGATACTCGCTATCCATCCGCCTAACCAATGATAGACGGATGTCCGTGAATTAAGAACAACAGTTATAACAGTATAATTAACAGATCCATCCTCCTCCTCGCTTACCAACGAGGAAGCGGACGAACAACCCCCATCATCCGTTGGCAGTTTTATTAACCATTCCATGAGTATTGCACTATTTACTAGTCAAGTACTTAGTCAATTTAAAAGCGGTACTTTAGTTATACTTGTCTATGATCGAGAAACGGTGCTCCAAGTCGTCCATAACCGCGGACACGGCTTTCAGAAAGATTTACCCTGCAGGGGTGCACGAATAGCAACACACACTCGATCAACCTCGGAAAACCAAATCAAAACCCAACGAGGCATTCACGACAAAGCAATCACAGGATTCAGTAATATTTCAGGGGGCCACCCCATTAAGCTACCCGCAACGAAGTTGGCCGGCTCCGAGACGGACCCAAGGTTTGCGCCAATGGCTGTAAACGACTGGGAACCTGAAAATGTGACTGGGCTTGTCGATACCGCGAAAACACTCCGCAATTCTTAAACAGTACAGGTGCTCCTCGCACAATCTTAAATAAAACAGTAACATGGCATAAGTACAGGATAGTAATAAAGCCCCGAACTACTTGTGGCCCCAAGAAATAAGAATGAATCAAGCTCTGGCTCAGGGGGGTCCATAAGGCCTCCCGGATGTGGATAGTGCGAATAGTCGAGGAACAGGAATCAAGTACTCGGGGTCCTACGGGACACAAGTGAGCATGAAAAACCAAATAGCAGATATTGCTCACCGGTGCCTCTTTCATTAGTTGTCCCATTACTACTCCGGTTAAGTTGTTTAGGTACCTCGTTATTCATCAGACACTCACATACCCTACACATGCTTTTCTACGACTCGCATGGCTCAAACAACTCCTGTAGTAATGGCTCATAGGATGGAGGAACAAGCTTCGGTGGGGTTTAAAAAGTAAAGGCTATGCAGTACTTTGGATTCAATTTAATGCAATCGCGACTCAGTGATCCAAGAATAAGATAGAGGCAATAGGTATTGTATGTATGCAAGCATGTGGTAGTGCTTGCCTGGCAGCTCAGTTGAAGCGAGAGATGGATCTGGGTAGTACTCCTGTGATTCCTGATAATTCTCCTGCTGGGCGTCTATTCGAAGAAGAACCAAACAAACAAGGGCCAACATAAATAAAGTGCACAAGCATATGAATTAAGATGCGACAAGCAACAAGCATGCCATGATGAATGATGCACAATTACATGGCATTAAAGTAGCATAGCAAAGGTGAGGTGTGGATGCAAGAAAATAAAGCATTTTATTATTTAATTAAGCAAGTTTTATTGTCATAAACAGTTCAGATTTTAAATAACAACATGATGCATGCTTCAATTCAGAACAAGGACTGCATGGATAGAACGGCCTCGTCGCGCTGATCGATTTAGACATATTATTTGCCCAATTTGGAGTTGTAGAATTAAAGTTATTAATTAATTAAGGAAAAGGGCATTTTATTGTAATTTTAATCATCTCGAAAATTTAAAGTGTTCAAATGATATTTTGAATGGCATATTTGAATTCCTCACATTTTTCTGATTCCAAAACATATATTATTTGTATTATTTGGATTTGTATTTTAAAAATTATTTGAATCTGAATTGAATTTGAATTTAAATCAATTTGAAAAAGATTTAATTAAAAACAGACAGCCCAGAAAACTTTTCTTACTCAGCCAGATCCAGCCATAGCCACTGACGGGTGGGCCTTGCGCTGACTGGGGCCACGCGCGCGAAAATACTTTTGCTACCACGGCCTGGCTAGCCCGCTGAGGCTGACAGGCGGGCCAGCGGCTGGAGGCCCACGTGCTAGTGGAGCCTAGCCCCAGGGGCTGACAGGTGGGACGTGACTGGAGCGCGGGTTACGGTCTGAGAAAGCAGAGGGGCTTTCTGCAAAAATGCTAGTGCGGCTGACTAGTGGGGTCTCTAGGAGCGCGGGTTAAGAATAAAAAGGTTGGGGGGGGTAAGTGCAAGGTGTCATCGCGCACTGTTCCTCTTCCTCGTTTTCTGACGAACTGACGGCGTGTCTAGCGACAGCGCGCGCGCAGCGCGGGGCGGGGAGTCGAACCCGGGACGCGGGCGAGCGTGCTGAGGGGCGGAGCCACTGCGGCGGGCTAGGGGAGCTGTTAGGAGAGGGGCTGGGGCCTAGGTGAGATGCTAGGTGGCGTGGAACGCTTGCAGACACCGGCGAGCTCTGGCGCACGGTGGGCGTTCGACGAAACGAACGGCGGGGCTAGGGCGGTACGGCGAGGCGGAACAAGTCAGGGAGAAAGAGGGGCTCACCGCGGGCTCGACGGCGGGCTTGGATCGGAGCGAGGGGCTGCGGAACAGCGAGATCGCTGGCGCTCTGGCGGCTAGGGTTTCGTCGGGACAGCGCGGTACTGGCGCATCTGGGGGCTTCTCGTCCAAGTCGGCGTGTGCAGGGCGACGTAGAGGATCGTCCTCGGTCTTCCTGGCCACCTCCAGGTCGCGCTGACCAGCTGGATCGACGGGGGCGAGGTGGTGATGGCGGCGACCGACGGCAGGAGCTGGGCGTCGGGGAGGAAGAAGGGGAAGAAGAGGGGAGGCTCGGGGTCGATCTAGCGATGCAGGAGAGCCGTGTGGGCGAGGGAAAAGTGAGAGGGAGAGAGAGGAAGGCAGGCGTGGCAGGGGTAGATAAAGTGGCCTCGGATTCCACTTTTTCCTCCTCCTCCTCACATGGCGGGCTAGGGCTTGTCCTGGGGCCGGGCAGCGCAGAGGGGAGGCTGCAGGTGGACCAGGGACGGCGTGGTGGCTGCAGGGTGGGGCTAGCTCGGCCGGTAGAGAAAGAAAGAGAGGAGAGGGGGTAGCTCGGGCTAGGTTAGATGGGGCTCGGGTTAGGGCTTAGCTAGGGTTAGGGAGAGGGTTAGGGTTAGCTGAGGTGGGCCAGGGAGAGAGGGGTCAGGTGGTGCTCATGGGAGAGAGAGATAGAGAGAGAGAGGAGAGATCAATGTTAGGGTTTAGTAGAATTAGTGTTAGGAGAAAATTAGAGGGAGGGGCTAGGTTTAGGTTTTATTAGGTATTTAGATTTTTAATTTTTGTTTATGAGGCCATACCAAGAAGGAACATGGAGCTTGATCTAGCTTGAGCTAATGTGGAAGAGAAACAAGAAAGAAAGAGGAAGAAAAGAAATAGGTGGAAAAAGTCACATATGATCATGCATGTAGAAAATAAAATAAAAGAAAGAGATGTGGGTGAGGATATGAGAATGGTGGAATGGAAGGAGATGGTTCCCCAAGATAGGATCCATTAAATCAAAAGAAAAACCAATGGAGTAAAAGGTGGTGAAGAAGTGTGCATGGCCCATGCAAAATAATAATGCCATGATTTATTTTGTGAAAACAATAATAATATTATGGCATTATTCTTATGCATTTCCATGAAGCGGAGAGAAAGCCAAGCACAAGAATTTAGAGGATTTAATCCACCCCAAACTACATGAGCTGGAAATAAAATATCAAAAGAAAAAGAAATACAAGCTCATGGTTAATGGGATGGTGGAATTATAAGGTGGTGGAAGAGAAAAGTGGTGGAATGGAAATAAAAGATATGCCCCCAACTCAACTTGGCATTTGAACAATATATCAATAACCAAATACAATATCAAGAGGCAAATACAATTACTAATGCATATGAGAGTAAAACCAAAAGAAAGAGGGTTTTATATGATGCTCAAATGCAAGGTGGCATGATGGCATGAGCATGATATAATTATGATGCAACAATAATATATATGAAGTAGCCAATATCTTACTAGGACAAGTAGCATTACAATTGTTAGACAATTGGGATGCTACACTGGGGTGCCCTAAAGGTTGGTCCCTAGGACGGCTTATATATAGATGTTCGACCAAGGGTTATAGGAGAGACCTATCCGGCTAAGATACAGAGTTGGTTACAAAGTACATCTTGGACTACAAGTAACTATATAGGCCTAAGTCGGTAAATCTTCTGGGCTTTCCCATAGCTAGGCATGGATGTCAGTGAGCATGGACCCCATCACAGGTGCAAACCAAAACTCGGATAATTACTGAAAGCGTGTGAAGTTGGCGTTTGATGAACGCAGTCTCATGGATCCGAAGTTCAACAAGATCCACATGGAGCGCGGCGAGAAGGCCATGACTAATCACTACGGACTGGTGCAGCAGGCTTGCATCAAGTGACACGGCTTTATGGAAGAGATCGGGCGCACACCAATCAGCGGTGAAAGCATGGATAGTAAGGTAGGTCACCGATTTCAAGCTTAAATCTATGCCAACATGATGACTGTCCTGACACATTTCGCGTTCTTCATGTAGCTCCTCCATGCGCTCAGCATGTACACAGACGAAACCGGCATGGAGTTCAAGTTCCACCACGTATTCGACAAGATTCAGAACTGCCTAAAATGGGCGGATAAGGACGGTGTGTATAATCCAGAGGCTCCCCCTCCGGCTACTAGCAAAGGGAGGCCGGGAATCGGCCAGAAGAAGGCGAAGATGCTAAAAGCTACAGGACCTCGCTCCCGCCGAACGCCTCCACGCGTCGATCGAGAAGTGCATCGCCGACTCCAAGGCCCATGCCGTGAAGAGGGAGGAGAAGACCGAGGAGAGGTGGACGCAGCTGCTGCAGAACGAAGACAGGAAGCTCGACCTCCTCAAGGCGAACTTCGCCGCAAAGAAGAGAGGAACACTTCCCGCAATGGTTTTTATAATGTTTTGAAAAATTATTTGAGGCATTAATTCGACTATTAGAGGCACTTTTGCCTGCCCCTAATTCTAGGACGTGATGTAATGATAGTCTGCCGCTGCACATAATCATCTGACTATACGGATCTGCAAACATTAACTTTTTGTACATGGTTTTTAAATACCTTTGACTGCTGTGTCATGGTAGGGGACGTGTTCTTTTTCTCTGTACACTCATGCATGCAGGCCTCATGCCTCGATGCAATCTCAGCTACAGGAGCCTTTGGATCATTCGTCATAATCACGAGCCCAGTTCCAGGAGTAGATTGAGCGGCCCTGCTGATCTCGTTGGGCTCTGAAGATGTAGGGTTTTTTTTTTAAACGGAAACAAGAGCTTTGCCCATCGATTAATTAAACAGAAACTACAACAAATACCAACATAACCGGGCCATGTCCACTCAAGACCCACAACCACTCAAGACCCACAACCAGCGATACATTGAATGACACAAACTCCGAGATCAAACCACCTCTCACCCATGTCGAAAAGAAGACGCCATGACCACTATGGGAGGAGCAGACACGGCACGCTCCAACCGAGCTGAAGAAGACGAATATTCAAGAAATTGCGCCCGATCAACCTTACCGCCCATGCGACACCAGAATGATGCCCCCCCCCCAAACACTGCCAAGCTCCGGGGCCGCCGCCCCGACATCCAACTGTTCCGCCACGTCCAGCATACCGCCAACACCACCTTCCGAGACCGCCGTCCTGACATGCCACCGCTCGCTCTCAAGCCACAATGTTGCACGACCAATCGCCCACAGCCCAGACTACTCAGACCATGGGCATCACGCCAACTAATCCGAGGCGGCTGCCCCGACATAGCAACCGACCGTCCCCTCTAGGACGCGTCTGATCGAGCCGACCATCCTGCCGCCCCCATGGCCAAGGTCGCCACCCAAGCCATGACAAGCCACATCCCTGCACCATAGAGTTGAAGCTGTACCACCTTCCAAGGCTGCCGCCCCGACTTTACACAACCTTCTCGAGGCCGTCGCCTCGACATCCACCATCCCTCGATCACAGAGCCATCAACCTGACCGCCGCAAACCCGTCGCACCGCGAGGGCCAAGAGCTCCAAGGTGACGCCTCCAACAAGGTAGTGACGTGTCCGTCCCTGCCGCCCACTCCCGATGGAGCTTAGGTTTTCACTTGAAGATCTTGAAACCACACTCATCGGTTGGAAACCGAACTCCACAACGACGCAAACAAGAAAGAATACGATGCCCGAAGGCACCGCGCCGTCGTCGGCACCGACCGGAGTCGGTGCAGGACTTTCTCCTGGAGTTCGACCCAACCGCAAAGCTCGGGGAGCAATGAGAAGGCTGGCCATGTCGTCGACTACCAAGCTCCACCACATGCCGCAACCACCACCGCACCTCCTGCAGCGGCAAAAGCCATGCCAAGCCGCGCTCAAGCGCAGCCATTGCTCTTGGGCCGCTGCCCCGGTGTCATCGCCCTCTTATGGAGCTCACCGGCCGAAGGAAGAAGACCTCCCTGCACCAGCAGCACGACACCCCTGCACCTCTTCCCGCAAAGGACCTCCTCGACGCTGCATCGCGCCAGACAGTCCATTGGCTACACGCCATCCTCTTCGGGCCCCGCCTAGGCCCAGATCCGGCCCGCCCAAGCTACCCCGATGCCCGCCGCCTCCTGCGGCCGCCCTCAAACGCACCCACCACCCCACCCCGCCGCAACCACGCCCAGAACCTCCACCTCCAACTCCAGCCGCCCCACGCAGCCACACCAGCCGTAGAGAACCACCACAAGCCACCGCCCGGGAATCCAACTGCCACCCTCAATGGAGGAAGCAGCCGGAGGAGCCGTGACATGCAGCAGCGATGCCGCCCAGCACCGTAGTCGCTCGTGCCGCCGCACTTCCGCCACCGCTGGAAGAAAGCGCCACCGCTGGGCCGCCTAGATCCCACGCGCAGGAGGGTGTCCCGCCGCCGCCGCCCGGCCCGGGATTTTCCCAACGACGCCCACTAGCGGCAGCGAGGGCGGGAGAAGCGGGGAGGCCGGCCGCTCTAGGGATCCAGGTCTCTCCGCTGCGGCCCGGGGCAGCCGCACGGGAGCGGTTTTTTCTCAGGCCCCAGCCTCACCTACGTATGTGTAGGGGATATTTGGAGTGTACAGGAGCGGTCTTATGCCTTGTAACATATCAGCTACAGCAGACAGGGGAGCTCGCATAGATAGATAGATGGATGGATGGATAGATAAATATACTCTCTCTGTTTCGAAATATAAGATGTTTTAGCTTTATGAAAGAAGTGTATCTAGACACAATCATCTACATACTAAAAAGTGTCTAGATAGACCTTTCACAATACTAAAACATTTTATATTTTGAAACGAAGCAGTATTTAAGATAGAGGATTTCGCAGCCTCTCCTGCTCCGTGTTACCGTTCATTCACTATTTTAGCCAATCTATGTTTGGCACGTATCCCCACGGTTCTGTTCACGATCTCAGCTCGCATATCTAATCAAAAGATACTAGCATAATGTCCTTGTGTTGCAACAGGGTCGATTGATATTTTTTAGGTCTTGATGAAGAGGGAAAATTCGGTAGCACATCATGTCTAAAATCAAGCAGTAGTCCAAAGGCCAATCTAAAATATGATTGCAAAATGCAAAGTACATTGGCTTTCACGGAAATTATTGAGTTTGAATTAGATACTTAATCATGACTTCATATGCAAATTAATTTCCCTGAATATATGAAAATTTAGTTCTATTATTCGTTTTATAGTAAATGTTGGGCACGCGATTGATGTACGTGTGATGGTACCTACAAAACGCACATAGCAGCACACTTTGTACTTTGTAGTTGTACCGATGTACGGCTCGTCAACAACAAGCAGCTCACATCTTTCTGGATATGTATCCGCTTTCTGATGGACTGAACCCAACCACTTCTCATCGCTACTTTTGATTCTTGGCAAGGCAATCTCAAATTTCACCACAACTACATTGAAGCGTCAGGATCTGCGGCCTCCATCATGGACAGAGGCAGGCGTTCTCAGTCGGGGTGGAGGATTCGTCGGAGGGCCGAGTCAGGCCAAGGCCACACACACTCACTCACACATGTTGTGCTTCTATTCGTACTCAATAAATCTAATCCAGATAAGACCAAACAACCAACTGGAAGCAAGAAATCAAACAAATAAACCTATAGCAGAAAATCAAGTAAGAGATAGGGAAATCTCCTCCACATAGATAACCGACAGGCTGTTGTTGCGTGTCCATTGGGGAGAGGGGAGAAACCTCATGCTACTTGGGGATCCACGTGCGAGGCCAATCGAAGGTAGGCCACAACCCCTATTTATCTTAGCCAATCCATAGGCGGTGTACACAGAGATTAGAAGACAATGAATTTACTCGAGAAACTCTATTTTTTGATATTTGCTCATAATGGATGTGGTCCTGGTTGGCTCCACGGAAATTAGATTTAATCATCCATCCAACCAGATCAATTAGATATAACCGTAGATTAGTTTCACCCCGGTCATATAAAAACGAGCCTAACGCCCTAAGCTGATAGTGAAACCCTACCCGTCGCCTCCCCGTATCTCCCCCAGTCTCTTCCTCATCTCTCTCCTGAATGCCCTCCAGTTCCTCATGCCTCTATTGCACTACAAGAAATGTGTTAACTTGTGACCTTCTCGTAGTGATCCTGGATGAATTGATCATACACCTATGACCATTTCAAACCAAATGGTCGTTGGTCCTATGGGAGGGTCCAAACCTAGAAAAAATATAACCATTTTTGTCATGAAGGTCATAACTTTCTTGTACCGATTGGTCATAACATAAATAACACTAGTCTACGACCTTGATTTTAGACAATCATGACCAATTTAAATGGTCATGGCTACTAATTCATAATAATTTAAAATGACCGGTCGGCCACCTCAGCAGGTTCATCTATGTGTCGTGTTCATGTGTCAACTTTCGTACGTATGTCCATGTGTCAGCAGGTTTGCCTCAAAATTTGCTTAGTGTCTAGAAAGTTGACCTGTTGTTGACATATGGGCCCACACGAGAATGCATCCTCGATCCGACTGAGATCGTCTCCAGCCAATCACAGTGCAAGAAACAGCCTCCCGCAGATCAGCAAAATCCGTGAACCCGATCTCAGTCGTCCCTCACTATCCAACGACCCGTGCTTGCCCCAAGGAAACACAAAACGCACGCCCCGTCACCCGCACGCACAACACATCTCCCCCAATTCTCAAAAAAAAAGCACATCTCCCCCAATTCTCAAAAAAAAGCACATCTCCCCCGAGTCCCGACCCTCCACTCCAAACCCTAGCTACTAGACCTCGCGCGGGTTGTCTTTGTCCACGGCCAGGATGCATGGCGGCGCGACCGGCTTGCTCGCCGGTGCGCGCGTGCAGCGCTCGCGCGGCGCTCCGTCGAGCTCGCCTGCCAGCGTCCACACGCGTGGTGGCCGGCGGAGGGCTCTGCAGGACGCCAACTTCCTGACGCTGGTGGCCGGCAGATCTGACGCCCTCCTGCACGAGGTCGTCTCCCAACGCTGCCGCAGCATCAGCACCCGAGCTCCGTCTGGGCCATCTCCTCCGGCGTGCTGGCCGGGAACAAGGTAGCCACCTCGCAGCCGGTGAGGCCCCTTTCGTCTTCACTCCCGTCCTTCCTATTTCGTCCCAAAACTAGATGAAAGACTCCAATCTAATCAACATATCCATCTACCGATCTATCTTGGCCTCGAGCAGTTGGAAGCCCCCCTGGCGTCGTCAGTTTCTCATGGATTGCAGTAGGATAATTATCGTGGTTTATGGTGCATGCCAGTCTGTAGCTACGCATCTAGGTGCAATTCCACCTCCACCCTCGATGGATTTTTTAGGTATAGCTCATGGCAATGTCCGGAGTGCATGAAAAAAAATGATTTTTTATGAAGTACGATTGGATCCCCCGTTTGTTTATGAGACAAGCTATGAAATTATTTATTACTTGATCCGAGAACGAGCATACATGCCAGTTCTCGGTAGCCTCCTAAATCTTGAGATTTTTTTCATGCTCTACAAGTTTGGTCGCGTGTAACATATATAGAGTTTGTGGTCTACTGATATACTTTACTGTTATGACAAATCACCGCAAGAACTTGATTGGCTTTGTTGTGGCTCATCATTTGAGTTCCAAGTATGTCACTTTGTTTGCAGTAGTCAATTTAGATCAATCAGTTAGACTTATCTGAGCCTTTGAGCAATTGTAGGATTTAATTTTGGTTGAAGATTTAACTTTGTCCTGTTTGTCTGTATATTTGGTGAAATCGGAAGCTAATGTTGTTGTGGTGATTTTGCATAGGTACAACATACTAAGGTGGAGCTCTCAGCCCTCGACATGGTTAAGCTCATGCACCCCACTTAGGATAATTTCAGTAGTTTCTGGTACTCGGATACTAGTGATTATAATTGCTGGTGTGTTGCTGCAATGAATTGCCCATGTTAACATTAGATAGGCCTGCTTCATTGTGATTTACTCTATTTTTATATCTGATAGTATGCATGGTTGTTTGAGATTTTTGTCCCGGAAAACTGTTTTAACTTTGCTGGTACTATAGCTACCCCTGATTAGTGCAGCACACTTTGTACTGCTACTGTTAAAATTATGATGTAAATTGCTCACTTGCTACCTTAGTCTTGACCAATGCTTACTACAAATCATAGTAAGGAACAATTGCAGGTTTATTTCTATGAATTTTACAGAATTTCAAGTTCCAATTTAACTGATTCCAGTTCAGTAGAATGCATGTTCTTGATTAATGGCAGCAACACTATCTAATAACATACTACTTATCTTTAGCAAGTAATGTATACCATTTACTTCTCTTTAGCAACCCTTGTGATGCATGTTCTTAATTAATGGTAGTGTATACCATTTAAGCTTCTTGGTTATTAATAATTATTGTAGCTCTAGTGGCCTTGGACCCTTCTTGCTCTTTAGACTGCTACTTTGGAGTTATATTGCTGATTAGCTAGCTGAGTCTTGATCTCCAAGATCAACTTGGTATCCCAGGTCCTTAATCTCTGAACATAGTACAAGAATAGTAACTGACCTGTTATGCCCTTATTTTGGTATCTGCACATCTTAAATTTGGTATCTACACATCTTAAATATCGTTTACATGGATCTGTTATGCCCTTATTTTTACTTATTTTGACCTGTAGCAGCATCCTAAATATCGATAGGCAGATCATAAATTTGGAATCTCTAAGATCAATTCTGCTTTACATGTCTTGCAGATCTCCAAGTACAACTATGCTAGGTAACCGCAGGCTTGGCATGCAGCTCTAGCCGATTTTCAGAGGGTGTCCAAGAACCACGGCAAGCTCTACATCGGCCTCTCTTGTCTTGCCACTGACACCCATACATTGTGAGTCGCTGACCCTCACACCTAGCTGTATTCACACCTGCTCTACATCGGTGATGTAGTAAGCATTTTCGTATCTAATAAATATCCATCTATAGCAAGGTAAAGTTTAATCTATTACTGTGGTTTCTTTTTAAAAAATGCTTGTTTCTGAGCTACTACCGCTATGAGCTGTAGTAGGCATGTAGTTTACGTATTGCATTACATTGCCAAACCTATCGATTGCCAATTCTACTTCCGCATTTCATTGTTGGACCCGTTGTATCCTGGTCCTTACTTATTCTGTTGGCAGCATACGTTGTGCAGAAGGTTTCTGGTCATCGAGACATGGTGTGCATGCGTGCAGGGATTTGTCCAAGCTTGATGGGGCTAGAAGAGTAGTCCGAAGAAAGCTAGAACCAAGCAAAGATTTCTATTTTGGTAGCTTGTTATTATAGTTTGATTTTTTTTAAATTTTGGTAGCTAGATATCTGATGCGAACTGTGCATGTTTGTAATGTACATCTGTCATATAATAATTCCGTGTAAGAATCATTTGTTAATTATATTGTCAAAACATCGGGGAAAAAACCTACTGAGAGGTAGCTGGAGCAAAATGAAAACTTACATCTGGGACCTGGAAAAATATATGAAGTGGGATCTAATTTGAGCATCTGACAATTGGGGCCTACTAACTAGTGGGACCGGACCAAATAAAAAGGCTAAAATTTAGAAGAAATAAAAAAGGCCACGACCCAAAAATAAAACAATTTATTGTTGGGCTTGGCCTGTGTAGTTGACTAAAATGATAAAGAATAAATAGGTAGGTTGTTGGGCTAGGCCCATTTTAAAGGTCAAATTGGACAGACAGAATTTGCTGCCATGTCGGATTCCACGTCAGATTGCTTATGTGGACACGTCATATTACCCGTGACCAAAATTTTGGTCATGGGCTCTATGACCATCTATTTTGGTCATATTAGTCCATGAACAATTAAAAAAAGGTCGTTAGTTATCTATAGTGACGCTCGGTATGTGACCTATTGCTTTTGGTCATAAAAAGATCATAGATTGAAAACCATGACCTTTCTATAACCAATATGGGGGGTCGCAAGTTAGCACATTTTTTGGTCGAGCCATCGCCGGCAAGCCGCTTGGACGAGCGAGCAGTAGAAGTGCAGGTCTTTTCCTCCAAGTCTTCCCTCACCTTCTCCTCTAGCACGCCGTCGGTCCTTTGGTGGTGGAGTGGTGGTCGACGTTGCTTCCCCTTCTACCTCCTCTCTCTACCTCAAAAATAGCACTCATTTGGGTCTCATTGTGGACTAGAAACAACACAGAAGGGTGAAGAGCAGCAGCGGAGGGCTTGGCCTTCTTGGAGGATGAGGATGAGCGGTGGTGCCGGCGTGTACTTTGACGGACGAGGTCGCGTTGACCATGATGCTTCAGCAGGTAGTGTCGGTGGAGGATCTTTGGTGGAGGAGGATGATAGAGCTCAACCTAGAGATCAGCCTCGTGAGCTTCACTTCATTGGATGGGACCATATTTAAAATCAATTGTGTACTACTTGTTCTTAATATTTCATGCTTCATGAATTATACAGTTTTAGATTCCAAGCTTCAGCTATTAGAGTTATCACAAACAATATGTTATTTAATATGCTAAGAGGGTGCCAACCCTAGGGGGCAATGAAGGTATGAGCGCAAGATGCACTACTGCCATCTGATGAGGGGACAAGGGGAGTTTACACGTTATGAAGTTTTTAGCCTCCTCATATGATATGATCGTAACACTTTGGAAATTTCGTTGTTATAAGCTGATTTTGTTACCAGGAAATGCCGATGATCCATGCTCTTTGTTTACTCGGCCGATGCAGAATGGGATGGCAGGTTACTAAACAGAGATACATAATTGATGGATGCATGTCATTAGATGAGATTCATGACGTTTGCGTCCATGTTTTATTTTACATGGGACTATTTAATTTTATTCTTATCATTCAGTGCTCTGCTATTCATGCAGGTATGATGATCGGCTCTTTATATGTAATTTTCTTTGTTAGAAATCTCTAGGTTTTACCACCACTAAGGTATATAGAAAGTTCACACTGAACACTATAGCACCCCTCTTAACTTTTCATTTTTAATGGAATCACGCAGCCAACTAAAACATTTTTTTCTAAATTTTGTTCATGGAAATGCTTAATATCAGATACTTGTTGCAGCGTAGGATTTTATTTTTGGGGAGATTATATATGTGTTATTGTCAATGAAATGAAAATTCAGAATGATGGTAGTTCATTCTTGCAATATTAGTTTGCCTGAACATACTGGAAATTATTTTTGTTCAGATCTTATAGCTACAGGTTCAGTTCATAGTAACGTTCAAAATATGTTGGTTACCCCTATTCAAAATTGTTAATCTATGGCATGGAGGATAAGCATCATGCCATACACTATCTATTTATTGTTTACCTTCCCAAAAAATGTTATAGTTTACTGGGTCCTCAAAGAAAAGAAATTCATCATAGGCATAGATTGATTGTGCTGCCGGTATTTTCCTGCTTCTTTTCTGGAAGCCTAAATTTTACATGCATGACTGACCATTCTTGATAGCTTTGAGAGAACAAGAATAATGATCGCCTTTTTTAGAAAAGAACTACCTTTTTCTGTTTTTAATATTTTCTATCATACATAGATAAATGAGCAAGGGCCCATAGAGTTTAGGTTCTAGTGTTCCTCTAGGGAATGTCCATTATTACAAACCTCAACGAGTCTGAGTAGAGTACTTCCGATCTGTTTTGAGTGCTACGAAGGTTATGCATGAATTATGGAATTACAACCATCATGCCTTCCTTTATGAAATCTATGATCACCTAAGGTAACGAGTGGCATCATCTATTACTATGTCCTAATTCCAATTATCATTCCTGAATGCACCTCTGTTTATGTCAGACCAATTCCATGGTGAGGGTTTTTCCTGCCACATTGCAGTTAACTACAATTTGTTGTGAATAAAAGGAGGGAAGCTAGAATGTACGCTCTAAGGTGATGCCTAAAAGTATGCTGAGAAAAGAAAATTCAAGTTTGTGATATACGATTTCTGTCATGCATCGCTTTACTTGGCAGTATTATTTTCTGAGTTGACAAATTAATATTAGAACCTACAACTTGATGCTTCTATCATATATTTGTAGGCTAAAACTTCTGCAATGCAAAATGGAAGTGGCAGGGCAAACGGAAAATCTGATTTTCTTTCCCCGCATCTCTTCTCTTTTATACATACATTGGTAATTATAAAGATTGTTCTTTATCAGGTGAATATAGTCTTTATTTTTCTCACTACATGTACTGTCCAACATTAACGTTCAAGACTTCTTATGAAAGATCAAATTGTATGTTCATTACACTTCCTTCAGATTATTTTTGTTTGTTTTACCGCTGATTGTACCACATAGTTCACAGATGCACTGATTCATTTTTTTCATTTAAAAAGGGCATTATCTTATAAATCCACTAGACAAAGTAGAGCTTTGAGCAAATAGGGCTGTCATGAGTTTTTCATGACCAAGAATCTACACAGGTGATTTTGTTTTGCTTTCCATTGCGAGTAAAAGACTGAGAAAGCTATATGATACAACTTGTTCGTAGTCTACCTCCTTTTTTGTTGATATTCATGTTAGATCTTAATAAAGATGTTTCCTATCGTGATGCGATATGTTCCTCTTTATTTTACTTACAATTTTCTGTGGGTTGTGACATGTTCTAAGAAAATCTAGAATATCATGCCTGGTCCCAATCTAGATGCATTGGTAGGATGGTTTGTTCTCTATCATTTGGGGAGTACTATAAATATATTCTAGAAACTCATTTGGAGCTTCCATTTCAGCTACCTCATGTGCTGTGATTAGTGTATCATTCTCTTAAACAACTACTAATTTAGTTTATGTCGCATATTTATTTCGAATTGCAGAAAGGTCGCAATGCACTGCCTCATTGTTTCAAATTTGTGCACTTATATTTAACTAAACTCCTGATGCCAGGTTAGTGAGTAATATGTTAAATATAGACAAAGGACTATAAAAAATGCATATTAGCACACTAATGACTATTATCTCCCTTCTTTGTATCATATTGATGTATTGGTTTCATCCAAGTATGGAATGGATGCCATCGATATAGATTTGGATGTTGCACCAACACAAGTAGTCAATACCACCGTCTTCTAACCGGGACCGCAAGCAGCCAAGTACAGAGGGACAACACCACCGATCTAGAAGACGAAGTAGACGCCGACTTTCCATACTTCATCGGAGCAATCCTCACCCTCGCTTCAGCAGAAGCTCAGGGACAAGAATAACTGAAGGAGCAGAAGTATATGAATAGATTAAAATAAGTAACCCCTTTTGTGTAAGCTGATGGAGACTAAGTAGCTCTACCTGCCAGCAGTAGCATAGGTTAGAGTAAGTATCAGTGTGCCCTAATCTGCTATAATCTACCCTATAATCTGTTGTGAATATATATAATCCGCATACAGCTCATTGTCTCCCACCTACTCAAAACTGCCGGATAGTTGGTACAGGGGTACGCCCGATCCGTCCACGTCTGGCTTGCACCGCAGGGCTTGGGCAATCCTCGTGAGGAAGATATACTCCCTTCTCGAGGGGCGTCTCGCCAGACCCTCCTAAAGGCTTCTAGAGGGGGGAACTGCTCAAAATATTCCCGACAAAACCCTGACTCTTCAGGAGGGGGTGGAGGCGCCCATCGAGGGAAGACAACAAGGACAATGCTGGCATTGGATGCCCCTGTGGCACGGTCCTAAAGGCATGGCCTTGGTAAAAAGCAAGGCAGACAAGGTCCTCGCAAGCTGGATGGACAGCCTCAGCGAGAGCAGGCCAGTCATTGGCTACTTTGGTGCAAGGAGGAGAGCGACAAGCACCGGGAGAAGACAAATGAGGAAAAGGGAGGATACTTTACCCACGGGTGGAGGAGTGCCCAACATCCAAGAACTAGTCCACCAAAAAGCAGTCTAGTCGACCAGGACCTAGAGGGGCGGCACTGTGGTGACTCTTCCCACCATGAACTAGGGGAAGATGCCCGATGCCGCCCTATATAAGGTGCCCTTCTCCTACCTTAGAAGGGATCGATCCTTGAGATCTGAAACCCTAGGCTTTCATCCTCCATTGTACCCTGGCGAAGCACGCGAGCAATACAACAAAGCAGGAGTAGGGGCTTTACCTCCTCATGAGGGTCCTGAACCTAGGTAAAAACACCCATGTCACCTATTTGTTGTGTGCTTGCTCCGTCACCGCTGCCGTTGCCGGGTTTCCTTGGAGTTGCTTGTTCAACCCCCTTTCAAACCAAGGGACCATTGGACCCTAGTTCCTTTGCGGGACAAATCTCCGACATTTGGCGCGCTAGGTAGGGGACTGAGGCGCGCTTTCAAGACCCTCTAGACGATCTGCGCCACGGTGGAAAGTCCTCGCGTGGAGGTCGGCACGGGGAGCTCTCCATCCAGGAGGGGGCGTCCGGGATCATCACATGCATCTTGGGCGGCTCCCACGCTCCCGCCTCCGGGCGGCACTTCAAGCAGTTCTCTCGCGAACTAGTGGCAGGAAGGCCTAGTGTTACCGCCATGCCTCTCTAGTGGTTGCAATAGCCGGTCTCCTTCGACATCGATGATCACCCTGGCTCCACCCGCCTGAGCCGTGCCCATGGTCTGCACCCCCACCATCAAGGGATCACGATGTCCACGACCCTCATCGATAGTGGGGTGGGCCTAAATGTTCTCTCAGAAGGAGCGTTCAGGCAGTTGCGAGTGCCCATCACGTGCCTCTGCCCTGCCTTGTCATTCGTGGGGGCATGGCGGGTACCATTGTGCCCCTCGGCCGGATCCGGTGCCCCGTCACCTTAGGGATGAGCGACAACCACCACACGGAGCTCATCGACTTCAATGTCACCCAGATATCCTTGCCCTACAACACCATTCTAGGCTACCCGATGCTAGCGAAGTTCATGGAGGTCACTCACAATGCCTGCAACCTGGTCAAGATGTCAGGTGGCGCTGGTACCACCATCATGGTGCGCTGCGATGAGGTTGAAGCTGTGCGCTCCCTCAAGCAGGCCTGCAAAGGGGCAGCACCCGCGCGCCAGGAGGTTGTGACCGACTCCGACGGAGAAAGGTCCCCAGGCTACCAAGGCCTCGGGGGTTGGCGGCGAGGTGCCGGTGGCGTCCCCTGGCAAGGATGTTGTGTGCCCCACCGGTGTCGCTGGTAAGAAAAAGCCGGTCTTCTCCCAGGAGCGGGCCAAGACCAAAAAGATCCCTCTCGACCCGACGGTGCTGGGGGCTACAATCACCATCAGCGTCGGTCTCTTGGCCAAGGGGGAGGAGGCTCTCTTCACCTACCTCCGGGCCAACATGGACATGCTCGCCTGGACTCCGTCTGACATGACGGGGGTACCTCGAGAGGTGATTGAGCATCGTCTCGCGGTGTGTCCCACATCACGCCCCGTGAAGCAGAAGCCATGGAAGCAGTCCGCAAAAAAGCAATAGTTCATCGTTACTGAGATGGAGAAGCTTGTCAAGGCGCGCCTTGTCAAGGAGGTCTTACACGCCGACTGGCACGCCAACCCCGTGGCGGTTCCCAAGACCACCTGGGGCGGGTGATTCTATGTTGACTTCACCGATCTCAACAAGGCATTCCCCAAGGACCCTTTCCCGCTCCCGGGGATAGACCAAATCGTGGACTCCACGGCAGGCTGTGACATGTTGTTCTCCCTCGATGCCTTATTGGGATACCACCAGATCAAGATGGCCAAGGAGGTTGAGGAAAAGATAGCCTTCATAACCCCATGCAGGGTGTGCTGCTACACCTACATGCCATTCAGCCTCAAGAACACCGGTGCTACCTTCTAGAGGCTCATGCGCATCACGTTGGGTGAGCAGATGGGAAGAAACTATTGGGTTCGCAGCATAGAAAACAAAAAAATCCTACGATGGGAACTATACGCCAAGATCTATCTACTAGATACAAGCAACGCGTGGATATACATTCATAGAGAACTTACCCTTGAAGACAACAAAGCATTGTTAACAAGTTTGGACTCGTGGATGATGTAGTCGTACACTTGCCGATCTCAAGATCGTGATGAAGTCCAGCAGGTCCGGCTCCAGCACGTCCATCAGATCTAGCTCTAGCAAGTCCAGCACCACCAAGTCCAGCACCACAAAGCAGCGGTGCATCCGTGATTGCACACACGTCCGGTACCCCGACAACCTCCGTCCCTCGCTCCAGCAAAGCAGCAGAAGCAGAAACTCCTTTCCAGATAAAGCCACCGGGAACATGTATCTCGCTAATCCGAGACCATGGGGAATAACTAGAGGGGGAGAGAGATCCTTCACGAGGAGGTGTGTGTTGTGAGGAGGAGAGGGGGCCTTTTATAGGGAAGAGGGGGCAACCAAGGGCCATGGCATGGAAGCCATGGTGGTGCCCCCACCTCTTCCATCATTCATGTGGTGGATGCTCCACTCACATAAATATGCCTTCACTCACACTTCCACTCACATGCATTAAATTTCCACCAAATTAAATGCAAGCTCTATTTAAATAAAACTATTTATTTATTTTATTCAGAATTTTTCCAATTACATTAATTAACAAGCATTCACATAAAAACCCCTGCAACATTTCAATATCACATGCTGAACCAGTTTCTACAATTTCACCCGAAACAATTCCGGTTTCCATCGAAATGATTCCAGCGCTTTCTTAATCTTTACCGGAAACATATTTTCTCCTAAATGGTGTCGATATCCCTTAAGTGTGTCACCCTACGTTTCGTGAATAATGTAGACATGATCGAGACCCCTCTCGGATCAATAATCAGCAGCGGTACCTGGAGATCCGTACTGACTCCCACCTATTTAACGATGACTCTTTTGATCATGTGAACCTTTAACGTCGTAACTAAATCCCTTTGTCTCGTGATATATTACATGCCCGAGATTCGATCGTCGGCATCCAAATACCTAGTTTGATCTCGTTACCGACATGCACTCTTTTCTTGTTTCCGTGATATAACATTCTAGTGATCACATCACTTGCTTGCAAGCTATTTCAATGTGATATCACCGAGAGGGCCCAGAATATATCTATCCGTCATCGGGATGGAAAAATCCCACTCTTGATCCATGAGCCTCAACATAACACCTTCGTAGCACTGAACCCACCTTTATAGTCACCCTGTTACGGTGTGACGTTTGATGTTATCAAGATACTCTTCCGGTGTTAGTGATTAACATGATCTCATGGTCTAAGGACTAAGATTACTTCGTATGATGTTATAGAAATATAAACATAATGACTTTGATCGTAATGCTATACTTTGGATGAATGTTCATCACATCATTCCACCAATGTTGTGACCTCGTTATTAACAACATCCAATGTCCAAGATCAGGAAACCTTGATCATCTTGTTAATCAACGAGCTAGTTTATATGAGAGGCATTACTAGGAACTTTGTATTTTGTTTATTAAACACACGTGTATTAATGTTTCCAATTAATACAATTATAGCATGCAAAATAAACATTTATCATAAAAATGGAATAAGATAATAACCACTTTATTATTGCCTCTCGGGCATATTCCCTTCAGTCTCCCACTTGCACTAGAGTCAATAATCTAGTTTGAAAAACTTTGCGTATTGAACACCTATGGCTTTCTGGTGTTGCATATACGCGACTGCTACTGCTTAACATAATCTCTGGATATGACAGTTTCAGGTCCGTGTGTATTTGCATGTCTTTGCGTCTCTACGCATCACTCATTCTCAAATGAGATGACATTGTTTAAATTTGGTCCTTTGGTAAGACCTTTAGTTCATTCAGATTAGAATATGTTGATATTATTGTCATACAATATATCTTCATAGTATTAGCCCACTTTGAACCACACCTAGTTTGATAACAAACTACTTAACACAAATGCCCTCCTTTGCTGCTACTATAGCAGTCATATACTTAGCCTTTTGTTGTAGTATCTGTCACAATGTCTCAACTTTGGAACTCATCCAAATCCATCAAGGAACATCCTTTCCATTACATTGTGCCACCCATAGTCTAAATTGAGATAAATTTAATTTGTATCTTGTGACAAAACTAGTATCAATGTAATACTTTACAATGAACTACCATTAACTATTTGTCACTTATACATGATATATTCTTAGTTCTTCCAAATCTCATAAGAATATCTTTACTATCGTCCAATGATCATCTTATGAATCATTCTGGTATGTGCTCATAATATTTAGAGCATCAAACATATCTGGATATATACATATCATGGTATAATCGATCAAAATATTCATGTGATTTTACTCACCAAGTGTTGAAACACTTGAATCTTGATACAATCCTTTCCTTGCAGCAAGAACTTTTCTTGTTGTTTCCATATTGAACGCTTGCAATATCTCATATATGTACGTCTAGAATAACCATATTAGCGCCTCAATCTATCCATATAGACATTGATGCCAAATATTCTGGTTTTTCCCAAGTCTTTCATCGAAATCCTATTTTAATGAAATTCTTAACTTGTGTCAATAAAAGATACATCATTTCCAATCAAAAATATGTACTATGCATAATGTATAGGAAATTTGTCTCAGCGCTTCCACTTATTTTCTTGCAAATGCAAGCATCTTCATCGTCTCCGATGAAATTAAACTCCTTTAACATTTTCATCATGGTGAAGATTCCAACTCCGCTATGCTCACTTCAACTATTGAAGTTTGCATGCCCTTTTAGCACCCTTTGAATTAACAAAACCCTTCAGACCGTGTCATGTACACGTCCTAAGTAACCATTCTATCAGAAGAACCTTGTTTTGTTTATTCAACTACCATATACCAAATTATATGTAGTGGTTGCTACATTAATCCGTCAAGACTAAATATCGTTATGAAAGATCAGATCTTGTTATAATCAACTCCTTGAACATTGCCATAAACTTCTTTCTGACATGTCGACTATATCATAGATGTTAAACATCCATGTCTATTTCTTTATAGATCCAAACACGACCGATAGGCTTCACGGCTTTCTAGAGGGTCTTCCAAGTTCACAAACTTGATTTCTCGTGTATGGATACTATCACGGATTCTATGACTTCTAGTCATTTTATGGAGTCAGGGCCCATCATTTCTTCTTTGCATGCAGTCGGTTCATCATTGTCAAAACAATAATGACTTCTCTTTCAAATCTTACTATTTTATTCTTACCGACCCACATGGTTCAATATGAACTCTAATCTCCAAGATCACACCCTTTGTAATCACGGGAGCCATGAGCATTGTGGCTGCCACCAGGACACTTTCTGGCGCTGCGCTACTTAGCACATATAGCTAAGGTTCAACAACCTTATCAAAGTTCTATTGTCCTCCCACTTAAATTTTCACGAAAAATTCCTTCTCAAGAAAATTGACGTTCCAAGCGACAAACTCTTTTGTCCTCGGTGTTATGGAGGAATTCCCAGCAAATTCTTTGGGATAACCTACAAAGACATGCTTATCCGACTTTGGTTGTAAACATTTTACTTATACATAGCATACCAAAATTTAAGAAAAGACAATTCGGGTTTTATCCCAAACCATAACTCATATGGTGTCATTTGAACAGATCACAATGGTGCTCTTTTTAGTGTAAAGAGATATTCTCTAAAGATTTAATCCTTAAAACATAATGGCAGTTTTATAAATGACACCTTTGATCTTATCATGTCAAACAAGGTTTGATTTGATCTCTCGAACATACCATACTCCTGTGGTTTATCGGGAAATGCAAATTCATGGAACAATTCCTGAAATCATAGGTGTTTTGCCAAACCTGTAACTCAAATATCTTCCTTTATGATCAAATCATAAAATCTTTTATTTTCTTGTTACAATGATTTTTCACTTCATCTTGAAAGTCTTCGAACAATTTTCAAATGTTTCATACTTCTTCCTTATTAAGTAAATATATAGATATATTCACTCAAATTTCTAGAGAAAGCATAAGAAGCAAAAAAGATCCATCGCATATGGCTACACATAATGGACTATATACATCAACATGCATAATATCCAATAAGTTAGTCATCCGTTCCTCTTTGGCCTATAGACGGAGTTTCAATTATCTCAAGGAAAGTTTCACAAGCGTCAATTGATCAAAATCAAAAGACTCCAAAAATCCATCTACATGGAGTTCTTCATGTTTACTTTCCAATATAGTTCAAACAGCGATGTCACTTCATAAGTGATCTTCGAATCATTTGTCTTATGACATTTAGCAATAATGTTTATGGATGTGATTTCTCCAACTAGACTTGTAAAATTTCATCCATCCTTTATGGAATATGGTAATTATTTGAACAACCATTGTCCTCGTAATACCGGAACAAAATAACAATTATTAAAACAAATCTTGAAGGCTAGGTTTGACGACAACAAAAACACAATAACACTTTATTTGTTTTCGATGAACATCATCACTTATTCTCTTGCCAGTTGCTTAGGCCATTGCAGTTCATGAATTGTGTTGTTCTGTATGTCACTTCACACCAACCAATTCGGTATCCAATACCTCAGAACCACATTGTTTAACAAGCAAGAAATACAGCGATAACATGTATATCTTCTATATACCTAAGTTGGACATGTCCAACCTTTTCTTTTCTGCCAAATATTTTATAGATTCTCTTTCAACAATTCCTTTTATTTTAAAAGAATCTATCAACATCAATAGTGATGTCATTCACATGACACATAGTACGAAGTGTATATAGTCAGATACTAATACCTTTGGACTTGCACTTTGAAGTGGATCACCATCATAAAATGTTTGGTGTTCTTCCAAAAATCCATTCTTTAGTAATCTATTAGTGTAGTAAACATTTTACTTACATCTTCTATTCAACCTTATCATAACAACTTTCATGATCAAGCTACTATAACCTATAAGGAAAAATCATGAGTATAATGTTAGTTCCCAAAACCTTTTGGGGAGATCCGGATGCCTAGCATCTCCATCCTTCACAAATTCTCATACAATATGAGAACATGTATTTTTCTAAATTATAATCTATCATAATGCAACCAAAAACATTGTTTCAGATATCACAATATCTTCCATACATGATGGTTTCTGAAACAATTTTTTAGCTCCTAGATAATCTTGATATTAAAATGACTTTTAAATATCAATAATCATGGAGGCAAACATGATACTTTAGATACTAACAGTGGAATTATTACTCTTGATTTAATACTACTTATTAAACTTCATGGAGTAAATATAGTTTGCTGAAAGTTTGCAATAGGACTTCTAAACCTTAAATTGACATTCAAAACAATACGATACCAGTGCATTAAGTAAATATCCAGAATTCTATAGTTTTATTATCTCAATTAAAACTAAGCATAAGGTAGTGAACAGATGCCAATGACTACAACAAATTATGCAAATTCACTTCGATTTAGTTTATGACAAATTGAGTTCGACTAATCCAAATTAGAAATGAACTCCCACTCAAAAATGACACCCCTCGTGCCTTTTTGGTGATTACATGAACCAAATCCACTACACCAAGTCTGATCATCACGTGAGTCGGTGTAGCTTCAAAGGCGAGCATCATTATGGGCATCGCATGAACTATATGACTCATGCTTAACCTTTTGGTCCGTGTTCCGAGGCCATGTCTGTACATTCTAGGCTTTCCAAGTAAGAACCTTAGTACTCGCATGTGTAAAACTGTCTTACACCCGTTGTATGAAAGTGTAGAGTTGAGTACACCCGATCATCACGTGATGTCTCGAAACACGATCCACAGAACGGTGCATATTTAAGGAAGAACACATTTTATCTTGATATTTAAATGAGGGATCATGTTATAATGCTACTAAAATGCCAAACTAACAATGTAAGATGCAAACATCATATGTGTAAAGTGGAATGATATGGTCCATGCATTTGATCACCATTATGTGCATCGTGGTATGATCTCTATCATTCCTTTGTGTGTAAGGCCAAGGTCTATGGAACTTACATGTTAGGTGTGTTGTAAGGGTATCTACCATACATCAACTTACAACATTACCATATCATGACACTAGCCCAGCAACAATCTAAACTAGACGCCTCTAATTTATCCATTGCAAGTTTACGTGGCTTAGGGCTTTCAGAGACAGAACTGGTCTTACCTACGAACATCGAACCACAACGATGATAACCAAGTTATTAGCAACTCGTTGTAAATCATATATTGACTATAGTAGGAGAGACAGACAGCCGCTAGCCATTTATGCAAAACTAGTTGCATGTCAGTCGTGGAACCGGTCTCATGTGCGATGACATGTAAAGTTGGTCCGGGCTGTTTCATCCCACTATTCCACCAATATCCAAAATGCATAGAAGATGCAATAACATGATCATCATAGCCCACGTATAAACATATGTGTACTACCCGTGCAATGCACCTACTCATAGATCAGACTCTGATACCACAGTTGGGTTCGCAGCATAGAAAACAAAAACTTTCCTACGATGTGAACTATACGCCAAGATCTATCTACTAGATACAAGCAACGGGTGGATATACATCCATAGAGAACTTACCCTCGAAGACAACAAAGATTTGTCAACGAGTTGGAACTCGTGGATGATGTAGTCGTACACTTGCCGATCTCAAGATCGTGATGAAGTCCAGCAGGTCCGGCTCCAGCACATCCATCAGATCCAGCTCCAGCAAGTCTAGCACCGCAAAGCAGCGATGCATCTGTGATCGCACACACATGTGGTACCCCGACAACCTCCGTCCCTCACTCCAGAATAGCAGCGGAAGCAGCAACTCCTTTCCAGATAAACCCACCGGAAACATGTATCTCGCTAATCTGAGACCATGGGGAATAACTAGAGGGAAGAGAGATCCTTCACGAGGAGGTGTGTGTTGTGAGGAGGAGAGGGGGCTTTTATAGGGAAGAGGGGGGAAACCAAGGGCCATGGCGTGGCAGCCATGGTGGTGCCCCCACCTCTTCTATCATTCATGTGGTAGATGCTCCACTCATATAAATATGCCTCCACTCACACTTCCACTCACATGCATTAAATTTCCACCAAATTTAATGCAAGCTCTCATTAAATAAAACTATTTTATTTACTTTATTCAGAATTTTTTCAATTACATTAATTAACAAACATTCACATAAAATCCCCTGCAACATTTCAATATCACATGCAGAACCAGTTTCTGCAATTTCACCCGAAACAATTTTGGTTTCCATTGAAATGATTCCAGCGCTTTCTTAATATTTACCTGAAACATATTTGCTCCTAAATGGTGTCGGTATCCCTTAAGTGTGTCACCCTACTGTTCTCGAATAATGCAGACATGATCGATACCCCTCTCCGATCCATAATCAGCAGCGGGACATGGAGATCCGTACTTACTCCCACATATTCAACGATGACTCTTGTGATCGTGTGAACCTTTAACATCGTAACTAAATCCCTTTGTCTCATGATATATTCCATGCCCGGGATTCGATCATCGGCATCCAAATACCTAGTTTGATCTCGTTACCGAGATGCACTCTTTTCTCATTCCCGTGATATAACATTCTAGTGATCACATCACTTGCTTGCAAGCTATTTCAATGTGATATCACCGAGAGGGCCTAGAGTATATCTATCCGTCATCGGGATGGACAAATCCCACTCTTGATCCATGAGCCTCAACATAACACCTTCGTAGCACTGAACCTACCTTTATAGTCACCCTATTACAGTGTGACGTTTGATGTTATCAAGATACTCTTCCGGTGTTAGTGATTAACATGATCTCATGGTCTAATGACTAAGATTACTTCGTATGATGTTATAGCGATATAAACATAATGACTTTGATCCTAATGCTATACTTCGATGAATGTTCATCACATCATTCCACCAATGTTGTGACCTCGTTATTAACAACATCCAATGTCCATGATCAGGAAACCTTGATCATCTTGTTAATCAATGAGCTAGTTTATATGAGCGGCATTACTAGGAACTTTGTATTTTGTTTATTAAACACACATGTATTAACGTTTCCAATTAATACAATTATAGCATGCAAAATAAACATTTATCATAAACATGGAATAAGATAATAACCACTTTATTATTGCCTCTTGGGCATATTCCCTTCAGAAACATGGAGGCCTACGTCGACGACATAGTGGTCAAGACTCACGAGAAAGACACCCTACTGGCGGACCTGGCGGAAACCTTTGCCAACTTGCGCCGAGTTAACATCAAGCTCAAACCTGCCAAGTGCTTGTTCGGAGTCCCGTCAGGCAAGCTCCTCAGCTTCCCGGTATCGCACCGGGGAATTGAGGCTAATGCCGACAAGGTCCGGGCCATTAAAGAAATGTGCCCCCCCCCAACGCAGCTCAAGGAAATGCAGCATTTGGCCGGGTGCGTAGCGTCATTGGGGAGGTTCATCTCCATGTTGGGCGAGAAGGCCTTTCCTTTGTTCAATATCATGAATCACACCGACGAATTCTAGTGGACCCAGGAGGCTGATGAGGCGTTTGAAGCCCTCAAGAGGTACCTCACAAGCCCTCCACTGATGGTGGTACCCAGGGAGCGCGACCACTGCTGCTATACCTGGCGGCCATGCTGCAAACAGCAAGTGCTGTCCTAGTCGCCGAGCGTGAAGAGGTGGTGGAAAGGAAAAGAAAGGCTCGGGTCGTGAACCCTCCTGAGGGCTCGGGGGCTGCAGTGGAAGGCAGTGGCACACTGGAAGAAGTCGGTGGTGAGGTCCTCGACTCGGCCCCGACCAAACCACCGAGCTAGTCCAGCGGCCAGTTTACTTCGTGAGCCAGTTTACTGGCCTGAGTTCTACGGCGAGACCCTACTCGCCAATCGATCAGTCGATCGCCACCGGCCGCATGATTGCCATCGGCGGGATCTTACAGATCCTACCCAGCAGCTACATCCCGGCATCGTGCCCGATCACCCACAATGCGATAATGCCGGTCGGCACCATCAACTTGTTCGTCGGCTTCACCGGCGCAGTCAACCCAGCGGTGACAATGATCGTCGGTGGGTCACCACCGCGCCGCGATCTGCTCTTGGAGGAGCAGGTCCGCTCCATCAGGATCCTCGTCACCGAGTACGACTCGGCTGCCAGCAATGTGGCGGAGACCAATACGGCCGCGGACAACGCGGCCCTCCACGACGATGCCGACTCCGCGACCCCTGCCTCGGTCGACGGATCTATCACCGCAGGATCATGGGAGGACTCCATCACGCGAGTCTCCAACCCTGAGGACTTCGAGGACTCCTCCATCCTTGGAATCTTTGACTTTGACTCCGGTCCGGAGTCCCCCGAGGACTTCCACGCTAGATCCAATCGCTTCAACGCGATCTACATGGCGGGCAGCACGGTCGCCCCACCAGATCCGTTCTCCACAGCCGTTCCCGCCGACCGCCACGACCACGGAGGTGGAGGAAGCCCGCTTGCGACTGGAGGAGGCGCAACGCAAGGAGCTAGCCAAGCGCGAGAAATTCTGCCTCGAGCGGGAAACGGCATGGGAGCTATCGCTCTACCACCAGCGCCGCATCAGGACCCGCCTGAACTCCAATGTCTAGGGCCGCGTCCTAAACTTCAACAACGAGAGCGACCCCGCACGCGTGGCTGAGCGCGAGTACTGCGAGAACGCGCCACCAGGTGGCAGCAACCGACCACCACCCGGCGCACCGGCGCCTGGGGCCCACCACCCATTGGTCGCGTGCCCCCGCCGGACCAGTCATGGATCATAATCTCGCCACAGCCCCGCGACGCCAACGAACTCCCACTATACTCCACCCCGATGGACAATGTCATCGCGACCGACACCGCGGTCGCCAACCTCGATGTCCAGGGTGAAGGCGCGCTGTAGATACAATACACCAAGGCCCTACTCGCTAGGGCCGTCGAGCAGCAAGCCGTGGAAGTTGACCCGTGGGGCGGATGTATTCCCGCTCTTCGGCAAGTAGGGCGGACTCAAGCGGCCACCCAACCGTCACTAACACCATTACCTGCCCACCACCGCAGCCCCTGGCGCACCAGCCATGGGTCGCCAACCCCGCGCTCTCCCCCAACGAGCCGCGACCGGTGAACAACACGGTCCCCGCCAATGGGTAACACATCGACACCCAAACGCACATCGTCAACAACCAGGCTTGGCGGGCACGCCAGCCCAACGACTTGAGGCACACCCTCAACAACCACGGTGACCCTGAACCCAGGGGCTCGCTCAGCCGAGTCGGTCCTCAGTGCTTCGGACCTATGATCCGAGGCAAGAAGTACCCCACAAACTTCAAGGCGCGCAAGGAGATCGAAAAGTATGACCCAACATATGATCCAACGGTGTGGATGGACACATACCTCATGGTGATGGGAATTGCCGGCCACACCGACCTGCTAGCCGCTCGCTACCTCCCCTAATGATGGACGGTGTGACCCGGCAATGGATCAACACCCTCCCCGCCGACAGCATCGACTCATGGGAGGAGATGCAGGATGCCTTCGTCAGGCACTTTGAGGGCTCCTACACCCGGCCACCACCATCGAGGACCTAGAACGATGCATTCAGGGACAACGCGAGTCGACCCGCCACTAGATCCAAAGGTAGCAGGAACTATGGATCAACGCCTCCGGCATCCACCCGGACATGGCGATACACTGCTTCAAGAACACGTGCCGGTACGAGCCCCTGGTCGCTAAGATCAAGAGGGTCTACCGGACGCTCGACAACATCCCTGACCTCCTCGAGATCACCAAGCGCTACACGGAAGAGGACCCCAACCAGGACTCCAATGACGAGTTGGGAGGAAGATGACGCGTTAGCACCCACGATAGAGGGCGACAGCGCGACATGCGCTCCAGCAACACTCGCATCACCGGCAAGCACCGTAGTGATGGGCGAGTCGACTTTGTCGCCAATGCCGGCTATGCCCAACGCGACCTGAAGAGCTTCCGCCGTGACGGAGGAAACTACCGCGACAGCGGAAACTACCGCGCCAACAACGCGGCGAGGCCGAAATTTGACCCCGTCGCCCTACTCAACCAACCCTGCGTCTACCACAGTAGGGAGGGAAAGCCTGCCACCCACACTACCGCCGACTGCCACTCCCTCAAGGAGATCGAAAAAGCAAGGCAGGCACGTGATGACCCCAACAACAACCCGCCAAGGGACAATGGCAATACCAGCGAGTTCGGACACGCCGCCGACTCGCTACACACCTTCACCGAGCTCGGTACCAAACGCGCGAAGAAGGTGCTCGCACACGCGGTCGCTGTCAATACGGTGACCCAAGTTGACATCCCCCGCTTCCTCAACTGGTCTGAGCAAAGCATCACCTAGAGTCACCAGGATCACGCACCTAGGATCGAATACCCTAGGCGAGTCGCCCTGGTGGTCAGGCCCAAAGTGGCCGACTACTGGCTGCCCAAGACGTTGATGGACGACAGAAGCTCCATCAACATCATGTACCTGGACAGGTTCAAGAGGCTCCAGCTCCCAGAATCAGCAATCGAGCCGACCCTTACAACCTTCCACGGCATCGTCCCCGGTCGGAAGGCATATCCGATTGGAAAAGTGACGCTGCCAGTCACCTTCGGCACACTAGCAAACACCGCACGGAGCGAATCGTGTTCGAGCTGGTGAACTTCCGCAACCCCTACCACTGCATCCTAGGGCGCCAAACGTTCGCCAAATTCATGGCGACCCCCCACTACGCCCACAACATGATGAAGCTTCCAGGGCCAAGCGGCATCATCACCGTCCACGGCGACCCCGATTTTGCCGTGGAATGCGAAGACAAAGGTGTCGAGATTGCTGACGCCGTCATCACCGCGGAAACTGACCATGCGAAGGAACTCGCGAAATACGCGGGCAACATCAACAAGGATGACCCCACCATCTTGAAAAAGCCAACCGCCGCGAGCTCCACGTTCGAGGCGACCATGCACACCCACACCGTCGAGCTCTTCCCGGGCGACTCCAGCTAGAAGGTCACCATTGGGGCGCACATGAGCCCCACATAGGAAAGTGCGCTCATCGGGTTCCTCCGTGAGAATCGCGACATCTTCTCTTGGAAGCCATCCGACATGCCCGGTGTCCCAAGGGAACTCGCTGAGCACAAACTCAATGCTGACCCCAAAGTGCGACCAGTAAAGTAGTCGCTGCGGCCCTTCAATGAAGAGCGCCGTCGAGCAATCGCCGAAGAAGTACAATGCCTGCTAGTTGCAGGCTTCATTCAGCCCATCAAGTACTCCAAGTGGCTGGCAAACCCAGTCCTGGTCCTGAAAAAGAACAATACCTGGAGAATGTGTATCGACTACACAAACCTCAACAGCGCCTGCCTAAAGGAGGAATTCGTCCTACCGCGCATTGACTAGATCATCGATTCGACCGCGGGATTGGAGTCTCTATGCTTCCTCAAAGCGTATTCTAGCTACAACCAGATCAAAATGGCAGTCGAGGATGAGGAGAAGATGGCGTTCATCACGCCATTTGGTGCCTTCTGCTATACGGCCGTGACGTTCGGCCTCAAGAACGCCGACGCAACCTACCAGAGGTGCATGCAGGAGGGCCTCATGAGCCAAATTGGCTGCAATATACACGTCTACATCGACGATGTGGTGGTAAAATCCACCCGCCAGGACGACCTGCTTGCCGACATGGCCGAAACCTTCACAAACCTACGGAGGTACAACATCAAGCTCAACCCAGGAAAATGCACCTTCGGCATCCCCACCGGACAGCTCCTGGGATATGTGATCTCCAAGCGAGGCATCAAACCTAACCCTACCAAGATCGACACGATCGCACGACTCGGGAAACCTGAGTGCATGCGTGACGTCCAGAAGTTGGCCGGGCGAGTCGCAGCTCTCAGTCGCTTCATTCCCCGGCTCGGTGAGAAGGCAATGCCCCTCTACTGCCTGATGCGTAAGAACCCCATGTTCCAATGGGACGCGGAGGCGGACAACGCACTCAAAGCGCTCAAAGAAGTGCTACTCGCGGCTCCAGTCCTCGCCGCCCCAATTGACAAAGAGCCAATGCTCGTCTATGTGGCGGCCTCCACTCGAGTCGTCAGTGCCGTGATGGTCGTCAAACGGCCAGAGGAGGGCAAGGAGCGCCCCGTGCAGCGCCCCGTCTACTACATCGGCGAAGTCCTGACGGACTCAAGACAACGATACCCGCAGTACCAGAAATTGGTATACACGGTTTTCTGAGCTCAAAGGCGACTCCCCCACTACTTCTAGGAGAACCCAATCACGGTCGTCTCCTCCGCGCCACTACTGGACATAATACACAACCACGAGGCAACTAGGCGAGTCGCCAAGTGGGCCGTCGAAACCGGCGTCCACAACATCAAGTATGAGCCCCGCAGAGCGATCAAGTCGCAAGCCCTGGCTGATTTCCTCGCAGACTGGAAAGAAGCACAACAGCCAGAAAAGCTCCCATACCTCCACTACTAATCGCTCCACTTCGACGGATCCAAGAACGCCAACGGCGCTGGGGCCGGGGTCATACTAACCTCCCCCAAGGGAGACAAACTCTGCTACGTGCTCCACCTCAACTTCAAGCCCTGCACTAACAACATGGCAGAGTACGAGGCCCTCCTTCATGGCATGCGGGCCACCAAGGAGATGAACATCAACCGCCTACGGTGCTACGGCAACTCCGACCTAGTCGCCAACCAAGTCGTCAGGACCTGCGACGCCGTCTCCCCAACAATGATAGCATACCTCGATGGTTACTCAGTCGAGTGGATCGACAGACGAAAGAACGAGGAGGCAGAAACCCTCTCCCGCGTCAGGTCAGCTCGGCAAACGCCACCCGCATGAGTCTTCCTCGACATCATCCACAAGCCTTCGGTCTCCCCGCTGAAGGAGATCGACGTTAGGATACCACTACAACCCGAGCCGGCCCTAGTCGCCCTAATCACGGAGCCCAACGACTGGATGGCACCATATGTCACCTTCCTCGAGCAAAAGATCCTCCTACGCAACGAGATGGAAGCGTGAATGATCGTGCGCAGATGCAAGTCCTTCGTCATCATGAACAGCGAGCTCCACAAACGCAGCGTGACCGGCGTGTTCCAGCGCTGTGTATAGCCAGAAGAAGGACGCAAAATTCTCCAGGACATCCACGCCGGCGACTGCGGACATCATGCCGGCGCCAAGTCACTGGTCGCCAAGGCCATGTGGCACGGATTCTACTGGCTCACCGCACACGCCGACGCCACAAACATCGTCCAGCGATGTGTTGGGTGCCAGAAGTACGCGAACCAGACACACCTCCCTGGTTCGACACTCAAGACCATCCCCATCACCTGGCCATTCACTGTATGGGGCATGGACATGGTCGGCCCGTTCAAGAAGGCCCCATCCGGCTTCACCCACCTCCTAGTCGCGGTCGACAAGTTCACCAAATGGGTCGAAGCCAAGTGATACGTCCATATTGCATCACTATTCTATGTTATAATTCACTGTTATTCATTGATATATTTCGTACTGAGAGGTGATACTTATGTTATTTCATCTATTTTTGCATGGTTGATGACTTTTGGAGTATGGACCGCTGTAGTCAGGATTCTGATGGAAAAGGTGTTATTTGGAGGCAAAATTCACGAAGATCAGAAAATCCGGGAAAATATACGAAAAATCTTATTTTTCTAGAAGACGTAGAAATCCAGAAGGGGGCTGGAGATGGGCCACAGGGGGCCCACACCACCCCCTTGCGCGGGCCAGCCTAGGCCGCGCCACCAGGTGGTGTGGCCGCCCTGGTCCACCCCCGGCACTCCTCTTTGGCTTATATATTCCTCCCGAAACCCTAAGACTCGGAGAGCGACCACAGAAAGATTTTGCCGCCTCTGCGGGGCGGAAAACACCGAGACAGAAAGATCTCTCTAGCAGACAGATTTCTGCCGGGGAATTCCTTCCCGGAGAGGGAAGATCGTCGCCATCAACACCACCATCAAGCTGGACTTCATCGGGATCATCATTACCATCATCACCACCATCATCACCATCAGCACCCTCATCACCATCTCCATATTGCTGTAACAATTGGGTTGAATCTTGCATAGTTCATAGGGGAAACTTTCCTGGTGTTGATTACTCTTTGTAGTTGATGCTATTGAGTGAACCATTGAATTATTGTTTATGTTCATATTGTTATACATCATTATTCCATCTCTGATCATGATCCATATGATGTCTTGTGAGTAGTTTGTTTTGTTCTCGAGAACATGGGAGAAGTCATGTTGTTAGTAGTGGAATTGTGTTGAGAAAGATTCAATAGTTTGATATTTAAGTTGTGGTGTACTTCTTCTAGTGGTGTCATGTGAACGTCGACTACATGACACTTCACCTATATGGGCCTAGGGGAATGCATTATGTATTTGGCTACTAATCGTAGGGGTTGCCAGAGTGACAGAACCCTAAACCCCCGTAAGGAAACCATTGCACAAGGGACGTAAGGGTCTTAGAGTTTAAAGCTGTGGTTAGGTTTCTACCTTAATTACTTTCTTGTACTTACGGATGTTTGCAAGGGGTTTAATCACAAGTATGTATTAGTCCTAGGAAGGTCGGTACATTAGCATAGGTTCACCCACACAACACTTAGCAAGCTAAAGAAGATTAATCAACTATATGAAGCGAAAGCACTTGACAGTCTTCCCATGTGTCCTCAAGAACGTTTGGTCATCTTAAGTAATACAACCGACTTGTCCTTTGCTGCATAAAGGATTGGGCCACTTGCTGCATTTATTCCTACTGTCTTTTAATTACTTGTACTTTGTTTACTTGCTATATCAAAAACCCCTAAAAATCCGTTTGCTAAGTATTTGCAGAGAATTCCTGATCCATACCACTAGCCAGCACCTTCTGCACCTCGTTGGGTTCGACACTCTTACTTATCGAAAATACTGCGATAGACCCCCTATACTTGTGGGTCATCAAGACTATTTTCTCGCGCCATTGCCGGGGAGTGAAGCGCTATTGGGGAGTGGAACTGGTAAAGGAAACTTCTACTGTGAGTATTGTTTACTTCTGCTAGTTGCTTTATTTTCGTTATGGATAATTCGCTGAGTTTCTTATTTGGTAATGCTACTACCACTGCTAAGGTAGTAGATAAACCACCACCTGCTGAGAATGATGTTTTTAAAATACCTACAAGAATTATTGATCGTGTTATGGATAACTACTATGTTGGGGATGGAACAGTCCATCCCGGTGATCATTTGCTCTTTATACACGAATTATGCTGGTTGTTCAAGTGTGCAGGTATTACTATAGATCAAGCTAAGAAGAAGTTATTCTCATTATCGCTGAAAGGAAGAGCTGAGGAATGGTATAAGCTGCTGAAGAATGGTCAAGCTCTGGAATGGGAGGAAATAGTGCCTCTCTTTTATTCAAAGTTTTATCCTCCTAGTGACATTCATCAAGATCGGAATCAAATATACAACTTTTGGCCTCTTGATGGAGAGAGTACAGCTCAAGCTTGGGGGAGATTGAAGTTACTAATTCTCAAATGTCCTATTCATGAGCTTCCCAACAATATTATTATCAACAACTTTTATGCAAGGCTCCCTCTACATGACAAGGATTTATTGGATGCTTCTTGTGCTGGATCATTCACTCGTATGGAAGAAGAAGCTAAATGGGATCTTCTGGACCGTATTCAAGACAATGCTGAAGCTTGGGAGAATAACAAAGGTAGAAAGTCAGGTATAAATTATGATTATGAATGCATTGAATCTTTTATGGGAACTGATGACTTTCAAAATATTAAAAATGCTTATGGTCTAGACTCTCAAGCTATTGCTTCTTATTTTAAGGCTTTTGCTTCCTATATTGAAGTGCCTAAAAAGAAGTGGAATAAGTATCATGAACCTTATAAAGATATTGCTAAGAGTGTTCCTGCAAGAAATACTGAAGTTTATACTGCTAATCATGTCTTACCTGAACCTTATATTGAGAAAATGCCTTTCCCAGTTAAGGTAAAGGAACATTCTGTGATAGCTAGTATGGTTAATGAAAGTACAAGTAAAGCTGTTGAACCTGATAAACAAATGGTTGATGAACCTATAATAGAAAATGTGAAAGACTTTGTTACTAAATATGAAGAAGAGGGACACACTATCCTTTGTAAGGATACCTCTAATATTGTTTCACAAACTAGTGTTATGAGAGCTAGTATTCCTGTGTTTTCTGTTAGATTGAGCGATCATTGTTATGATGGTTCTTGTGATAGTTATATTGTTAAGTTTATGCATGATACTGAAAGTTACTATGATAGAGGGAAAAGTGTTCTTATGCATCTCAATAATATCAAGTTTCCTCGTTTTATGCTGAAAGTTTTTATGTTGCACTTCTTTTGCCTTCCTATGCAAGTAGCCTCTAGTTTCAACAACTTGTTTGTTTACAAAATTCCTTTGCATAGGAAGTGGGTTAGACTTAAATGTGTGTGTGTTTTTTCTTCTTAATGCTCTCTTTCACTTCAATTCATATTCCTGAGTGAGCATCTTCAAAATTATCATGCCCATCTTAATGGCTATAAAGAAAGAGCTTTTTCGGAGACAACCCAATTTGTTTTTGCTTTCAGTTTGTTTTTGTTTCTTTGAGTCTTGGAAGTTATTACTTCGGTAATAACCGCTCCTTATCCATTTTGTTTGGTTCTTGTGTCATGATCAACCTCTAATGAGAGAGAGGTAATATTTGGGGAGGTTGCTGTCCCGAAACAGATTTTCGTGCTTCACCGTAAAATTCATGAGAGATCTCTGTATGTCGGATTGTGCAGTAATGTTTTGTGCTTCTGACCCAGGTTGTTAGTTAACTTTCGTTAGTTTTGCACTTTTTGATTTGAGCAACAGAAGATTTTTGAAAAAATGGATCTTTACCTGCTGGTTTGTTTTGACAGATTTTGCCACTCTTGCATTTGCTTCTTTATTCGATTTCCTTTTTGAATTCTTTTTGGGTTTTCAGAAGGAGTTGCTACAGTTGCTTATGTTTTGATGGTTTTCAGTTGAAGTTGGACACAACAGGTTTTATCACTTCACTTATGCTAATGTTGCTAATGGGAACTGTGTAAAGTTTTGTGTGAAAGAAATTTCCAGGTAGTGGAGATAATGGTGTAATAAGAGAAGGGTTTTATGACTCAAGTAATAAGTGTATGAAGATGAAGATATCGATGATATTCAAGTGATGACTCCGGAAGAATCTACTACATACCAAATTCAGAGACCTGCAGAGTCCGCTTTCAAAAAGGTAACAATTCTGGTAAGAAAAGTTCCACAAAAATACTATCCAACTATATTTTTGCAGTTTTTAGTCAATAAGGAAAGTTACGAAGCGAAAAAGGGACGGAAACGGAGCCTGGGTAGCTCACACCACCCTGTGGCGCGGGCCCACCCCTGGCCGCTCCACCAGGTGGTGAGTCCACCCCGGACTCCGCCTCTGACTCATTTTCTCCCAGTACCTTCCTTTTGTTCTGAAACTTCGTAATATATAATCCCCCGGATCCCCCGAGGTTTGTATATCGTGTTTTCGTTATGTTTTTGTTTCGATCTGTTTCTGCCAGGACATAATCTTTGAAGGTTTAGAAACACAATGGTGTCCGCCAAGGATAAAGGAAAGGAGCCTATGGAGGAAGATCTCTAAGACCCCGGGCAGGAGAAGGAGATCAAGAGCAAAGGTGAAGAGGAGGCAAAGCACACCGGCACTACCATTGCAAGCATTGGAGTGGTGGCAAACCCTGCTGGGACTATGTCAATTGGAGGGAAGCCTCCTCATCACCGCTCAGATCCCTGGTCGCTTCCTCCATGTGCCAAGAATCCTTTCCATACCCTTATCCATGAGTATCAATACCATAATATGCCCAAGGAGAAATTACCCTCCAATTGGGATTTGCCTCGTTCTAGACATGCAGGAAAAGAAGACTTCAAGGAGGAAGAGTGGGGAAAGAATCACAAGAGCTGGAATTCGCAACCCGACATGATCATGAGCCGCATTGAGCAAAACTCGCAGCTTATTCACAATCTCACCTTTGAGATTGAAGACTTTGGCAAATTGATCAAAGAGCTCATCAAGAGGATACCACCACCACCAAAGGAGTAATTCATCATCAGGTTTGGCATCCCCTTGGTTTGTTCCAAGCTTGGGGGAGTGCCATGGTATCACATCACTATCTTCTATCTTTTTACCTTATTAGTAGAGTCATATCATGAATAGAGAAGTTATTATGTGGGATGGTTTGCATTATGGAAGTGTCCCCTCTCTCGTTAGATATGTATCCCTTGGTATGAGTTGCCGTTATGGAATATTAATGAGAAGTTTTATCATTCACTCTTTTGCATAGCTTATACTAGTTTTCAATTCGTGGTTATATGATTGATCTTGTTGTTAGTATTGGTATCACTTCAGGATCATTGAGTTAATTTAGTTGGTTTTGGCAAACCTGGCTCGGTCAGTAGCAACACTATTTTTGAGAGTTGAAAGAAAAGATAAAATTACTCTAAAGAAAAATTATTTCATCATCCTTCTTTCTTGATTTGCTCCTAAGTCTAGTATTCTCTAGGATCTTTTGTGCTTCCAAGGAAGATTGCATGTTTGTTTTTATCACTTGTATGTTTGTTTCTTTCCTTGAACTCTTGTATTTTCTACCCAGCCTTGCTAGCAAAAAACCCGTACTGAGAGGGAATTCTTCTCGTGTATCCACTCCTTAAAACCAAAACCTTTGCCATTTGTGTCCACCATACCTACCTATTAGCATTATTGCTATTCCAAGTAAATTCTTGTTTTATCTACCTTCCAAATTAAACTTGTTATGTGAAAATTAGTGATTAAAGCTCTCACGAACTTGATGGCACACCTTACTTTTCTTGCACTTAATAAACCTGAACCATTGGATCCTTCTTTGTTGCGCATGTGCTTGTGCTTTATGAGTTGAAGTTAGAAGAACCATGCATCACGGGGAACGCTTTCAACATTGCACTGGTACGTTGTACCTAGTTGATATCATGTTCTTTTGCTTATGGATCCCGACGGTGTGAAATAAAAGTAGAACTTGTAAGATCATGGAGTTTATATGTGTGTTAGAGAAACTCCTAGGCCGCTAGCCTAAGCCATGCCTAATCATGGTGGAAACTTGCAGCATAACTATAGTGAGCATTCTATGAAGCATCCTCAATAAAAACCTATGCAAATAGCAAATAAAAAGATCGCTGAGATGCTTAGTGTCTGCTTGCCTTGTCATTTTGATTATGGGATAGCTCCTGTGTCATGTGCAAGGGGTACCCGCTGGCGGTTCTCAATGATACACATGTATTTACAATGACAAGAGCTTACTCGTGACTGAAGTTGAGTAGCATGAGGTTCGGTACTCATAAGTAAGGGGCATGAGATTTTAACTTATAACTTGTCAAGCATATCCTCTTAGTTGTGTCACGTTAACCTTAATCACCAAAAGCTATGATATGGGCAATGAGAGCTAAAAGCTAGTAAGTATCATAATTTTTGGGAGCTCTTTATGAGACTTGCAATCCCTGCTTCCCTCTGTGAAGGGCCCTTCTTTTTTTTACTTCTTAGTTGAGTCAGTAAACCTACTCGCTTCCATCTCAACAAGTATTTTGAGTTGTTGTGTTTCTTTCATTCATATGATGATTTATTCAATCATGTTTCTTATGTTCCTTGTTTTGCACATTGCTCTTATCTTGATGTTTACTACTTTGAAAGCTATCATTGAAAACCAGTTATTTGTGAACTCTAGCAAATTATCAACTATTCTTCGACCAAGAGCTAAGTTTGCCATTACCGATTATGATTCACTTTATGTATCTTTATTGTGTTTCCTTTACTCATTGCAAGTTGAGTTATATAATAGTGAGTTGTCTTCTATTATGATCTATGTATTGATGAATGTGATGCTTCTTGTGCGTATTCTTTTATCGACTCTTCACTCCATAAACCTGAGGCCATGTTTATTGAGCTTAGTTTCGCTTGGGGACAAGCGCAGTCTAAGCTTGGGGGGAGTTGATACGTCCATATTGCATCACTATTCTATGTCATAATTCACTGTTATTCATTGATATATTTCGTACTGAGAGGTGATACTTATGTTATTTCATCTGTTTTTGCATGGTTGATGACTTTTGGAGTATGGACCCCTGCAGTCAGGATTCTGATAGAAAAGGTGCTGTTTGGAGGCAAAATTCGCGAAGATCAGAAAATCCAGGAAAATATACGGAAAATCCTATTTTTCTAGAAGACGAAGAAAGCCAGAAGGGGGGCTGGAGATGGGCCACAAGGGGCCCACAACACCCCTGGCGCGGGCCAGCCTAGGCCACGCCACCAGGTGGTGTGGCCGCCCTGGTCCACCCCTGGCACTCCTCTCTGGCGTATATATTCCTCCCGAAACCCTAAGACTCGGAGAGCGACCACAGAAAGATTTTGCCGCCTCTGTGGGGTGGAAAACACCGAGAGAGAAAGATCTCTCCGGCAGACAGATTTCTGCCGAGGGAATTCCTTCCCGCAGAGGGAAGATCGTCGCCATCAACACCACCATCAAGCTAGACTTCATCGGGATCATCATCATCATCACCATCATCACCATCAGCACCCTCATCACCATCTCCATATTGCTGTAACAATTGGGTTGAATCTTGCATAGTTCATAGGGGAAACTTTCCTGGTGTTGATTACTCTTTGTAGTTGATTCTATTGAGTGAACCATTGAATTATTGTTTATGTTCATATTGTTATACATCATTATTCCATCTCTGATCATGATCCATATGATGTCTTGTGAGTAGTTTGTTTTGTTCTCGAGAACATGGGAGAAGTCATGTTGTTAGTAGTGGAATTGTGTTGAGAAAGATTCAATAGTTTGATATTTAAGTTGTGGTGTACTTATTCTAGTGGTGTCATGTGAACGTCGACTACATGATACTTCACCTATATGGGCCTAGGGGAATGCATTATGTATTTGGCTACTAATCATAGGGGTTGCCAGAGTGACAGAACCCTGAACCCCCGTTAGGAAACCATTGCACAAGGGACGTAAGGGTCTTAGAGTTTAAAGCTGTGGTTAGGTTTCTACCTTAATTACTTTCTTGTACTTACGGATGTTTGCAAGGGGTTTAATCACAAGTATGTATTAGTCCTAGGAAGGTCGGTACATTAGCATAGGTTCACCCACACAACACTTAGCAAGCTAAAGAAGATTAATCAACTATATGAAGCGAAAGCACTTGACAGTCTTCCCATGTGTCCTCGAGAACGTTTGGTCATCTTAAGTAATACAACCGACTTGTCCTTTGCTGCATAAAGGATTGGGCCACTTGCTGCATTTATTCCTACTGTCTTTTAATTACTTGTACTTTGTTTACTTGCTATATCAAAAACCCCTAAAAATCCGTTTGCTAAGTATTTGCAGAGAATTCCTGATCCATACCACTAGCCAGCACCTTCTGCACCTCGTTGGGTTCGACACTCTTACTTATCGAAAATACTGCGATAGACCCCCTATACTTGTGGGTCATCACCAAGCCAATCAAAAAGTGCGACAGCAAGATGGCCACCAAGTTCCTCCGCGAGCTCATCTACCGATACGGCTACCCGCACAGCATCATCACGGACAACGGCACCAACTTCGCCAAGGGCGCCATGGTAGAATTCTGCGAAGAGCATAGCATACGACTCGACCTCGCCTCAGTCGCCCACCTGGAGTCGAACGGACAAGCAGAACGCGCCAATCAGAGCGTCCTGCACGGGCTCAAGCCACGACTCCAAGTGCCCCTCGAGCGAACCCTGGGATGTTGGGTCGAGGAGCTCCCCTCCGTAATATGGGGGATCCGCACCTCTATCAACCGCTCCACGGGGTTCACGTCCTTCTTTATGGTATACAGCGACGAAGCCGTCATGCCAACCGACCTAGAGCGCGACTCACCTAGAGTCGCCAACTACGTCGAGGCGACAAACGAGATCGCCCACCAAGACAACATCAACCAGCTCGATGAGGCACGCGTCCTGGCTTGCTCACGCACCGCCATCTACCAGCAGGGACTCCGCCGCTACCACAGCCGCCGAGTCCGGACCCGCACCTTCTAGGAGAGCGACTTGGTCCTACGATTGGCCCAAGACAGGAAAGGCATGCACAAACTCTCCCCCCATTGGAGGGGCCATTCGCCATAGGGTGCATCCTCGGTAACGACGCCTACTACCTCATCGACATACGGGGCAACAGTCAGCTCGAGGTCGGGAGGCCATGGAATGTAAACCTTCTCCGAAAATTCTATACATAGAACTCAAACTTTTACCCGGCTGGTATATAATGAAATTCATTCGGATCGCACAAATTGTGCCTACTTGCCATACTATTGTGCCACACTCATATAGTCAGCAATACGCTACCTATGGAAGTCAACCCTTGGTCGAGCGACCGGCACGGCTAAGTAGTGTGATCCAATGGCACCGAAAATACTCGGGCTTTGTGTCGTCCACGAAAACACCAACCAGGAGCCACCATCGGAGTCGCCCTGCTCGATTGGCCCACCGGGCCAAGACGACTGGCAAATGCTTCTCACAACGACATGTCCTCCCCATCCTCGCGCAAAGCGACTCGAACAGTTAAGTACCACGCACGAGGACTTCGCAAAAAGAAACCCTCATGAGAAACACACCAAGTAAGAGAGCTGCCTTGGACTCGTCATGCGACTGGCTCTCCGAGCCAGTGGAAGAGACGTGTTACAAACAACGCACCAATACCCTACAATAGGCACACGCCCAAAATGGCTAAGTACCATGCTCGGGGACTCGCATAAATAACTCTACTCGCGCTCAGGGACTCGCCCCTTCAGAGTCGCGATGGACAACCAACACGAAAATCCAAAGCAACCACATATGTACACAAACGAGTTATACCCCGCTAAAGGGCGGACGCACTCGGGGACTCGCTCAAACAAAAGTTGAGCACACCACATAATTAACCTTGCATTGCGAGTCGATTGACTCCTCTTACTTCCATACACAAATATTGTTCACATCACAAAAGTCGCCACTTGGCATATCTTACAAATTACCCCAGGGCAGCTATCTATTTTGCAGGCCCCGATGAAGAAGCGGCGCCACCACCCTTGACACGGACAAATGGTTGCCATGGGTTCGTCGGGTAGGTTGACAGCGACTTCGACAATGCCTACCGGATGGGCTGCTCCGACTTCAGATCGTGATGCTCTGGCTCGGGGTCGCCCGGCGCCACCACCGTCTCCTAGTACGGCAGCAAGTCCCCCATCGCTAGCACCCGATCTGCGAAGGGGCAGCCTTGGTGGTCAGCTTAAACACCTCTGACATCTCCACCGAGCCAGTCACCGAAGGGTAGCCGCTGGTGACGTCGTCGAGGCCGAAGTCGTCAGGGAAATGCGCGAGCCCCAGGCTCAATGTCGTGGTGGCCTCGCGCCTGAAAGCCGAACGTGCCATCCATTCGACAACGGCGGGTGCCTCTTCCAGGTAGCGCCATACCTCTGTTAGTCCCCCAGGTATAACCTCGGTGGGGGACATTCCTTGAAGAACCGTCTAGACGCACAACGCCGAGGCGGTGGCCGCGTTCACCACCACAGTCACACACTGCGAGGCGTTGAAGGTCTGCACCACCGGATCGCTTTGCCCTATCACAGCTGCAACGTCAGACATCAGTGCCACTACGGATTCTCCCACTCGGGGAATCACCGCACATATCAAGGAGAAGAGCAACGACTCACAAAGGAGCTTCCGGCAGTTCTCAGTGACGTGATTCTCTAAGGCAGCGTGATCGCTCTGCAACCCAAGGATGATTGAGTCTGCAGCCTTCCGCTCCTCTTTAGCCACAACGACTACGGCCTGTGCCCTATCCTCAGAAGAGATCAAGGCCGCTTTCGCCTCCTCCAATTCCTTCACCGGCGAATCGATACGGCCATTCACCACGTCCAGCTCGGTAGCCGGGACATACCCTTCTTGGGCTTTGGCAATGGCAGCCGAAAGACCGTCTGAACGGAACAAAAACAACTGTCAGCATTCCGTAGACACCTGCAGCTCGCAGTCGCCAAATAAAACAAGTACTCACGGACAGTCTCCTAGAGTCGCCAGTTAGCCTCCTATGCCACGCGCAGATCACGCTCCAGACGCTCCTTTGCGGCCTGCCGATCCGCCGATTCCCTCTGCAACCCCTACAAGCACAATGAACAATTAGCAACTACATAAACACAAATTCAGTGCCTAGCCACTGAAATTCAGCGATTAGACACTCGGGGACTGGCGACTAGAAGAAATTGAGTGTCTAGACGCTGAAATTCAGCGACTAGACACTCGGGGACTGGCGACTAGAAGAAACTCAGTGCCTAGCCACTGAAATTCAGCGACTAGACACTCGGGGACTGGACGTACCTGAATGGCGGCACCAAGCATACTGTGAAGTCCACTGGCATCCGTCGAAGGGACCACGAAGGAGGTACGCCCGCGACGAGGTCCGACGTCCTCATCAACGATTTCCGGCATCTGCGGAGACTGGTTTTCTGCCACAATCGGAAAACCCCTCACCATGAAGCGCGGGAACGACGTGGACACCCTCGCCGAGGCACTGGTCTCTAGAGCCAGCGGTACCGTCGTTGGAGTCCCATTAGCTGGCTTCAATTGAGTGGCCGTCACCTCCTCGCCGCTGGTGGTAGGGTCACTCCCCTTGGTGCTTCCTTTCGTTGCAGCCTCGTTGGGTCCCCCTTTTGCCTCTTCACGTCTTCAGCAGGCGCAGCTTCCGCAGCAGGCTTCCTCTTCCTGGAGTCATCGCCTTCCCCCGTGGTGACGGCCGACGGAATTTTAGCCACCGAGGGGTGACCTATCTTCTTAGCACCGGACCTGCAAAACCTCCAAAGTCAGCAAAGAAATCATAAAAATATCGATCAAGAATTGGAAAGGAAAACTCGAGACTTACTTGGTGACCGGAAGAACACGTAACCCCATGATGATATGGGCGGGCTTATCTAGCTCCGGGCCTAGCTTGCACTTGAGGACTTTCTCGAAGACATCCGAAGCCCACGACACCGCGGGCTTCTTTGAGGATGAAGCCGCGCTCGCCGGAATCTCCGGCTCAGAAGACGCGGCCATCCCTGAAGGTTGCGGCGACTTCGATGCCGCAGCCTCAACTACCTCCTGCTCTGGCGCCATCAAAGTTGCCGGCGCGATCACCGCGAGTGGAACTTCCACCGCCGCTTCGGTGTCTTCAGCCTCCAATCCCGTCATCGGAGTCGCACCCTCCGGAATCTTGCGTGAAGTCTTGGTCACATCATCGTCGAATTCGTCGTCCGACTGAAACACTACTGTCGATCTGGACGGTGATGCCAGCTTCGAAGCTGGCTTCTTCGCGGGCGACTTAGGTTTACGCGCGGGCTTCGCCGGCGTGGCCGTTCACTGAGAACTGTGCTCTTGCAATATCTCATGGTCTTCTTCGCGCTCTTCAAGGCTACGACTCGCTTCGAACTCGCGCTGCTTCTGCATGCGAGTCTTGCGAGCCGTGGGTGTTGGGGGAGGAACCTCCCTCTCTTCCTCTTCGTCCTTAGAGGATTCGCCTTCAGTGCCCTCTTCGAGCACCTGGGGGACCTCTTCATCGAGTGGGGGGAGCCAGCCCTCGAGAACCTGGAACAACTGAGAGTGTCCACGATTAAGTATCAGATGATGCGGCTGCAAATTGCACCGCAGGAATCATGACTGAAGATAAATTCGGGGAAAGAAAACTTACTGTGGGAGCTTCATTCTTCACAGGCACGTACGGGGCGAGCCCGACCGACGTGGTTGTAAATTCCGCGTCAGTAATCTTCTTCAAGGCGGCCTTGTAGTATTCAGCATCCCACGACTCCTTACTGGTCCGGGAAGGATCGTTCTTCCCGATGTACTCGTACATCTAGTGCGGCCGGGACGCCAGTGGAACCAGACGCTGCCCGGTCCAGCAGTTATACAGGTTGATCGAGGACCATCATCTCCCCAACAGCCATCCTCTGATCATCGGGGACCTTGTCCGTTGCCAGCCGACAGGGCTCTCTTCTCTCCGCGACGAATTCCGGCAACGCCACTTCGCCGGAGGGGTGGACTCCTTCATGTAGAACCAGCTCTTCTTCCATTCGCTCGCGGCCTTCATTGTCAACAAGAGCTTGACGAAGTTGACTTTTAGCTTCAACTGAAATGTGACGCCTCCTGCCGCCAAGATTGGGCCGTCAGACCCTTCGCGCCTGATGCGGCCATGGAACAGCTCCAACCATAGAGGAAAGTAGCACTTGCAGAAAGCGATAAAGATCGCCAGATGCTCGATGATGTGCGGACCGAGATCCGACGGTTTAATCGCATAATATGCGCAGAACCGCCGGAAGAAAAACAAGGTAGGGAACCCCAAGCCGCTCTCCAAATGGCTTGGGAAGCAGATGAACTCGCCAACATGTGGCTTCGGCTCAACCTCGAAAGACGAGGGGATCCGCCAATTCCCCTTACGGAGGACCCCGACGTCCTCAAAGGACTTGAGCTGCGCCACGGTGCACTTGGATTTCCCCCAAGAACCTTTTAGAGGCGCCATCAAGAAGGATGCAAGGTCGCTTGGTCTGGGGAGTCTAGATCGAGGGAAGACAGAGGGAATGGATGCGCAAGGATGGAGAGTGCGGGGAAGAGTCTACAGGGCTGACCCGCCACTCCCCTTATAAAGAAGCGCTGCCCGCCAATCTCAGGGTAGCCGTTACCCGTGGTAATTGTGCCGAAGTTACCGTTGGACTACCCAATGGATAGTTTTGACCAAGTTGACAGTCCAACTCCCTCACTCGACTCACCTGCAACAGTGCCCTGTCCAATCGGCAGGGCAACAACTTGGTAGCGATTGCATTCACCAAAGATGTTGGAAACCCGGTGGAAAATTTCCTTGGTTTTGGCGGAGTCCATCGTCGATTCAACTGGGCGTCCAAATTGGACTCGCCTACTCTGACTGCCAAATGAACACCTGTGTTTGAATCAACGATGGCCTCGGGGACTACTGATGGGGATATACCGAAGGGGGTATGCCTAGCTGGACATTCAGATTGGGTCAAAGACTCAGCGAGTGGGCCTGCAGGACGGCGACTGGAATGCGACTAAGGAGAAGGCCTAGAGATTGGAGACTGGAGGCCTAGGATCGTACTCGAACCCCAGTCGGATTAGAGCAAAGCCTCCGAATCCATATCTTGTTCGGTTGTAAACTGTAAACCCTAGCGAGGTGCCTCCTATATAAGCCTCCCTAGGGGTACTCTGAGCACTTACGTTCCACCTACACCCCTTCAAGTGACTCGTTGTGTAGACGCCGAGCTTGCTGCCCTTGTAACTCGCTCTCCACCAATCTAATCCAACAGGAGTAGGTATTTACCCTCCGGGGGGCGAACCTGGGTAAATCCATGTGCATCCGCCCCCATCTTGCACCGCAGATGGCCGCCAGCTCTCGCCCCCAATTCTATCAATCGCTGCCTTTGGCGGCGACTGCCGTGGCCATTTCCACGACATACCCCATGTAGCAGAAGTTCCTCTACACACTCCTCATGGTGTCGTGCAAGCTGCACCACTACTTCTGGGGCCACCCCATCAATGTGGTCACCAAGTTTCCTCTACAGATGATCATGCGCAACCCCAATGCCATGGGTTGTGTGGCCGAGTGTGGCATCGAGCTATAGACCTTCGATCTGATGTTCGACACCACGCCCACCGCCCACGAGAGGGCCCTGGCAGAGTTTGCGACAGAGTGGACTGACTTAGGGGGAAGTGAGGCCTGGGAGGAAATAACCCAGCTCCCCGGGAAGCTGTCCCTGGGGCCCTGGACTGTGAACTTCGACGGGGCGTTCAACAGAGATGGGGCTGGGGCGATCGCTGTGCTCACATCTCCAACGGACGACAAGCTGTCATACGCCATGTAGATGCTCTTCAAGGACGGTGACAAGTGCTCCAACAACATTGCCGAGTATGAGGGCCAGATTGTCGGCCTCAAGGAAGCCATCGCCCTCGGCATCAAGCGTATCACGGTCCACGGAGATTCCTTTGTCCTGGTCAACTTTTCCAACAAAAGCTACCTCCCCAAGGATGAGCACATGGCGGCGTACCTTGAGGAGGTGCGAAGACTGAAGAAGTATTTCCTAGGCATGGACCTGCTCTACATTCCTCGTGGAGACAACCACAAAGCTGACGAAATCGCTAAGCGCACGTCTAGGCGAGGGTCCTAGCAGCCGAGGGTCTTAGAGGAAAGGTTGTTCAAGCCCTCAGCCCCTCCCCCAGGAGAAAAAAAGGCCCACCCCGAAGAGCTTTCGCCCCCACCCTCGACACGCGCCCCCGACTTTGGACCATCCTCGGGAAACAGGCTCCTGCTAGCAGCCACTAACCAAGTTGGATCACTCAGCTCAAGAGCTACCTCTAGGATGGCATCTTCCCGGATAGTGAGGACATGGCTGAAAGCCTTGCCCGTCGTGCAAAGAAGTACTGCATCATGGACAGGGACCTCTACTGCCACTGTCCGAATGGCGTCGCCCTCTGGTGCATCTCCAGCAACGAGGGATGCGATCTTATGGCCGACATCCACGCCGGGGAATGCGGCCACCACACCTCAGCATGTAACCTTGTTGGGAAAGCCTTCTGCAGCGGCTTCTACTGGCTCACCGCGCTCAGCGACGCCATAGAGCTGGTGAAGTCGTGCGAGGCATGCCAGTTCCACGCAAGCAAATACACTAGCCGGCTCAGCAGTTGTAGACCATCCTGCTCTCATGGACCTTTCCGGTCTTGGGGCTGGACATCTTGGGACCCTTCCCGCGAGCACCCGAGGGCTACATGTACCTCTACGTCGCCATCGATAAGTTCAACAAGTGGGCCAAGGTGGAGCCGGTCAAGACCATCCCGACCCGATCAGTGGTGAATTTCATCTAAGGTTTGGTATGCCACTCCGATGTACCCAGCCGCATCATCATCGACAATGGCAGCCAATTCACTAGGGAATGTTCCAAGCCTACTGCAAGGACATTGTCACCAAGATCTACTACTCACATGTCGCCCACTCCCACAGCAACGGGATAGCAGAACAAGCAAATGCAGAAGTCCTGAAGGGGCTCAAGACCAAGAGTTTCTGCCGCAATCCGAAGGAGTGTGGGCGGGAGGGTGCTTGGAAGCCCTCCCAGGAGTGATGTGGTCCATCCGTACTACTGCAACCAAGCCAACCGGTGAGACCCCCTTCTTCCTTGTTTATGGCACTGAGGCTGTCATCCCCGCAGAAATCAAGCATGGCTACCCATGGGTGCATACCTTCACTGAGGCGGCACAAGGGGAGTTGTGTCATGACGACCTCATCCTCATCGAGGAATCTCTCCACAAGGTCAATGTACGGGCAGCCAGGTACCAGCAAGCTTTGCGCCGGTACCACTACCGTAACATATGGGCATGCACCTTAGAAGTGGGGGACCTTGTCCTTCGTCGCGTCCTCTCTCACGAGGGTCTACACAAGCTCTCCTCGATGTGGGACGTCCCCTTCCGGGTCGTGCACGTCACAAGGTGTAATACCTCGGACCCTACGCTCTAAGCTCAAGCCTGGATGAACCAAAAGTGGACAGGACATACTACCGTGGGGTCGCGCAGCCACACAGTAGGCCCACCTCGTGGAGTAGGGCATGGTACCGGCCAACCACCCCACCCACTTTCAAGAAATTGGAACAAGAGCGAGCAGCGTAGTCGACAAGTAAAGTGATCACACACAAATGAGTATGTATGTCAGCGACATTCAATAGACATTAGAGCCACACTATCTAAAAACAATAGAGATAGAAAATATTCAACGCCATAGGGCAAGATCCAAATATCCTAGATAGATATAATAGTTTAGGATACATCCTCATCCATCATGCATCAGAGTATCAAGCGGAAGCGGAAAACAAGATCCGAGTACGGATAAGAAGCAAATGGGCATAAGCTGGCCCGAAAATAAGCACATCCCGCCCACAGATCTCATGGATCTCCATCCCCAGAATCTCTACACCTGACAGTCGTTGCCACCATCATCAGTCTCTTCGACCTAGTAGCCTTCTTGAGAGTATACATGCCCATCTGAACCAAATATTTATTGTTTCGGACCCTAGGGGTACCTAGCAAGTCTTAATGCATCTAAAGGGAACAACCTGGGGGTGACACAATTGCAGAGAAAGATAATAGCCAAACAATTCTATAGAGACACTCTACACATCCGCCCAACAAGAGATGGACGGACGCTCATTAATTAGTAACACCAGTTATATAAGCAACATAAATAACATTGCTCGCCCTCCTTCTCTCTTACAGATGAGAAGGTGGAAGAACATCCCATCCATTGGCAATTTTATTAACCATTCCATGTGTATTGCACTATTTACTAGTCATGTCTTAGTCAAATTAAAGGAGGTACTTTAGTTATGCTTGTCTATGATCGATAAATTGTGCTCCAAGTTGTCCATATCCGCGGACATGGCTTTTAGAAAGATTTACCTGCAGGGGTGCACAAATAGAAACACACACACGATCAACCTCAGGAAGAGCCAAATAAAATGCAACGAGGCCTCACGGGAATGCATTCATAGGATTCATAAACTATTTAGGGGGGCCACCCCACTAAGCTACCCACAACGAAGTTGGCCGGCTCCAAGACAGACCCAGGGTTTCTGTCAATGGGTGTAAATGACTGGGAACCCGAAAGTGTGACTGGGCTTGTTGATACCATGAAAACATTCCATGTTCCAAAACAATGTAGGCGCTCCACGCATAATCGTAAATGAAGAAGTAAAGCATGTGTAGCACCCCAATTGTCTAACAATTGTAATGCTACTTGTCCTAGTAAGTTATTGGCTACTTCATAGATATTATTGTTGCATCATAACTATATCATGCTCATGTCATCATGCCACCTTGCATTTGAGCATCATATAAAACTCCTTTTCTTTTGTTTCTCCTCTCACATGCATTATTAAATGTATTTGCCTCTTGATATTGTATTTGGCTATTGATATATTGTCTAAATGCCCAAGTTGAGTTGGGGGCATATCTTTTATTTCCATTCCACCACCTTTTCTTTTCCACCACTTTATAATTCCACCATCCTACTAGACCATGAGCTTGTATGTCTTTATTTTGGGTTTCTCTAGCTCATGGGAAATAGGGTGGATCTAGTCCTTAATTTTCCTTTGCTTGGCTTTTTCCACTTCTTGGAAATGCATAAGAGTAATGCCATCATATCATTATTGTTTTCACAAAATAAATAATGGCATTATTATTTTTGCATGGGCCATGCGAGCTTCTTCACCACCTTTTTATTCCATGGGATTTTCTTTGAATTTAATGGATCCTATCTTGGGAGGCCATCTACCACCATTACACCATCCTCATAATCTCATCCATCTCATTTTCCTCTTATTTTTTTTATTCTCCATGCATGATCCATATGTGACCCTTTCCACCTATTTCTTTTCTTCCTCTTTCTTTCTTGTTTCTCCTCCACATTATCTCTAGCAAGATCAAACTTCATTTTTCTTCTTGGTTTGATCTCATAAACCAAAATTAAAATCTAAAAACCTAAAACCACCTAACCTAGCTATTTCTCTCTCTCTCTCTCTCTCTCTCTCTATTTTCCCCTAACCCTAATTCTACTAGATCCTAACCTTCTCCCATCTCTCTCACTTACTCTCCCTCTCTCTAACCTGCTGAGCATCACCCCAGCTACCTACCCCAAACCTAGACAAAACCCTAACCCGAGCCATGCCCCATCTAACCCTAGCTCGAGCTAGCCTCTCTCCTCTCTTTCTTTCTCTACCGCCATGCTGGCCCCACCCTGCAGCCGCTCGCCGCCCGGGACCACCTGCAGCCCCTCCCCGCCGTGCCTACCAGCCCCAGGTCGAGCCCCAGCTCGAGCCGGCACGTGAGAGAGGAGAAAAAGGTGGCACCGAGGCCACCTTTATCTCCCCTGCCATGGATCCCTCTTCTCTCTCTCCCTCTCACTTTTCCTCCCTCCCCATGCCTCTCTGGCCTCTCCCAGATCTGCCCGAGCCGCCCCCTTCTTCTCCTTCTTCCTCTCTGACCACCACACCCGACGCCGGTCGCCGCCAGTACCACCTCGCCCCCGACGTTCCAGCCGGAGTGCTTGTCCTGGAGGTGGCCTGGAAGCTCGAGGAGGCTCCTCCACGATGCCCTGTACACGCTGACGCGAAGGGGGAAGTCCCAGCACCGCCAGATCCTCGCCGCTCCCCGAAACCCTAGTTCGTCGGAGCGCCTGCATCCCCGACGATCCACCGCGCCCCCGTCCGATCCGAGCCCGCCGTCGAGCCCGCGGTGAGCCTCTCCTTCTCCCTGACATGCTCCGCCTCGCCGTACCGCCCTAGCGCCGCCGTTGCTTTTGTCGAGCGCTCTCAGTGCGTGCCGCTCGCCGGCAACTGCAAGCCTCCCCGAGCGGCGCCACACCCTATCTAAGCCCCAGACCCCTCCCTGTCAGCTACCCGAGCCAGCCGCACTGGCTAGCCCCTCCGCGCGCACTCCCGCGGCCCGGGATCGAATCCCCGCTCGCGCTGCGCGCCGAATTTCCTCGCCAGACGGTGAAGAAGAAAAACAGTAACCGGGCCCGTGGTAAATTTGCAATAAGCCCCCCCACCTTTTTGATTCCTGCAACCCGCACTCTAGCGACCCCACCAGTCAGCCGCGCTAACACTTTTGCAGGAAAGCCCCTCTGCTTTATCCGATGTAACCCGCGCTCCAGCCCCAGCCCCACCTGTCAGCCCCTGCCTTCCTCACCGCTGACACGCGGGCTTGCGCCAGTTGGCCCACCCCGCAGCCTCAGTGGCTAGCCGAGCCCACGGTAGAAAAGGTTTTTCGCGCGTGTGGCCCAGTCAACGCCAGGCCCACCCGTCAGTGACTGGGGTTGATTTCGCCTGAGTGACAAAAGTATTTTCCTGTGACTGTTTTTAATTAAATCTTTTTCAAATTGATTTAAATCAAATTCAAATCAGATTCAAATAATTTTTAAAATACAAATCCAAATAATACATATAATATATGTTTTGAAATCAGAAAAATGTGAGGAATTCAAATATGCCCTTCAAAATATGTTTTGAACACGTTAAATTTCGAGATGATTAAAAATTACATTAAAATGCCCTTTTCCTTATTTAATTAATAACTTTTGTTTTATAACTCCAAATTTGACAAATAATATGTCTAAATCGATCAGCGTGACGAGCCCGTTCTATTTACGCAGTCCTTGTTCTGAATTGAAGCATGCATCATGCCACTATTAGAAATCTGAACTGTTTATGACAATAAAACTTGGTTAAATAAATAATAATATGCTTTATTTCTTGCAACCACACCTCACCTTTGCCATGCTACTTTAATGCCATGTAAATTGTGCATCATTCATCATGGCATGCTTATGTGCTTGTTGCATTTTAATTCATATGCTTGTGCACTTTATTTATGTTGGCCCTTGTTTGTTTGGTTCTTCTTCGAATAGACGCCTAGCAGGAGAATTACCAGGAATCACAGGAGTACTACCCGGATCCATCTCTCGCTTCAACTGAGCTACCAGGAAAGCACTACCACATGCTTGCATACATACAGTACCTATTGCCTCTATCTTATTCTTGCATCATTGAGTCGCGATTGCATTAAATTGAATCCCAAGTACTGCATAGCCTTTACTTTTAAACCACACCAAGCTTGTTCCGGTCCCATGAGCCATTACTACAGGAGTTGTTTGAGCCATGCGAGTCATAGAAAAGCATGGGTAGGGTATGTGAGTGTCTGCTGGATAATGAGGTACCTAAACAACATAACCTGAGTAGTAATGGGATAACTAATGAAAGAGGCACCGGTGAGCAATATCTGCTATTTGGTTTTTCATGCTCACTTGTGTCCCGTAGGACCCCGAGTACTTGATTCCTGTTCCTTGACTATTCGCACTATCCACATCCGGGAGGCCTTATGGACCCCCCCTGAGCCAGAGCTTGATTCATTCTTATTTCTTGGGGCCACAATTAGTTTGGGGCTTTATTACTATCCTGTACTTATGCCATGTTACTGCTTTATTTAAGATTGTGCGTGGAGCACCTGTACTGTTTTGGATCGTGACACGTTTTCGCTGTATCGACAAGCCCAGTCACATTTTCGGGTTCCTAGTCGTTTACCACCGTCCACACAAACCTTGGGTCCGTCTCGGAGCCGGCCAACTTCGTTGCGGGTAGCTTAATGGGGTGGCCCCCTGAAATATTTCTGAATCCTGTAATTGCTTTGTCGTGAATGCCTCGTTGGGTTTTGATTTGGTTTTTCCGAGGTTGATCGAGTGTGTGTTGCTATTCGTGCACCCCTGCAGGGTAAATCTTTCTGAAAGCCGTGTCCGCGGTTATGGACGACTTGGAGCACAATTTCTCGATCATAGACAAGTATAACTAAAGTACCACTTTTAGCTTGACTAAGTACTTGACTAGTAAATAGTGCAATACTCATGGAATGGTTAATAAAACTGCCAACGGATGATGGGGGTGTTCATCCGCTTCCTCGTTGGTAAGCGAGGAGGAGGATGGATCTGTTAATTATACTATTATAACTGTTGTTCTTATTTCACGGACTTCCGTCTATCATTGGTTAGGCGGAAGGTTAGCGAGTATCTTTAGAATTGTTAGGTAATATCTATTGCTGCACTTGCGTCACCCCAGGTTGTGTCCCCTTTAGCGGCATAAAGACTTGCTGAGTACCCCTAGGGTCTCACACGATAAATTGTTTGATTCAGATGAACAGGTGTACCCGCAAGATGGATACTGGGTGGAAGAGACAGATGATGTTGGCAACGATCATTTGGTGTAGAGATTCCGGGAACGGGGATCCGTGAGATCTATGGGTGGGATGTGTTTATTTATGGGGCATCTTATGCCAATTTGCTTCTTATCCGTACTCGGATCTTGTTTTCCGCTTCTGCCTGATACCCTGATGTGTGATGTATGAGGAGCTATCCTAAATTATTATATCTATCTAGGACATTTGGATCTTGCCGTATGGCGTTGCAATATTTCCATTTCTTTTAGATGGAATGGCTCTGAGGACTGTTGTATGTGGCTTGCATACATACTCATTTGTGTATGTAGTTGATCCCTTCGCCTGCCGATTACGCCGCTCGTTCTTGTTCCGTTGTCTGAAAGTGGTTAGGACGGCCGAAAGGTCTACCGTGAGTGGCCCTGGGCCCCACCGTACTATTTTAACCACTTTCGTTCATCCAGGCATTAACTAAGAGCATAATTCACCGAGGTAGTTACAGCATGGCATAAGTACAGGATAGTAATAAAGCCCCGAACTAGTTGTGGCCCCAAGAAATAGAGTGTGAATTAAGCTCAGGCGAAGGGGGGTCCATAGAGTCTCCCGTATGTGGATAGTGCGAATAGTAAAGGAGCAAGAATCAAGTAGTCGGGGTCCTAAGGGACACAAGTGAGCGTGGAAGAACCAAATAACAGTTATTTCCCACTGATGCCTCTTTCTTTAGTTATCCCATTACTACACATTATAAGTTGTTTCGGTACCTCATTAGCCAAAGACTCGCACAAACCCTACACTTGCAGTTCTACGACTTGCATGGCTCAAATAACTCCTATATTAATGGCTCATGGATTGAGGTACAAACTTCGGTGGGGTTTTAAAGTAAAGGCTATGCAATACTTGGGATTCAATTTAATGCAATCGCAACTCCATGATGCAAGAGTAAGATAGAAGCATAGGTACTATATGTATGCAAGCATGGGGAATTGCTTGCCTGGTAGTTCAGTTGTGGAATAAGAAGGATCCGGGTAATACTCCTAAGGCTCCTAGTATTCTCCTTGCTCAGTATCTATCCGGATAAAACCAAACACACAAGGGTAGAAATAAATACATTGCACAATTATATAAATAATATGCAACAAGCAAACAAGGTATGCCATGATGGAATGATGCACAATTGCATGATATAACATAGCATGGCATGGGTGAGGTGTGGAAACAATAATAAAGCAGTTTATTAATTTATCTAGGCATGTTTTACTCCCATAAACAGTTCTGATTATTTAATATTTATATGATGCATGCTTCAATTCATATCATGGAATGCATAATTAGAACAGGCTCGTCGCGCTGATCGATTTAGACATATTAATTGTCGAATTCGGAATAACGGAGTTAGAGTTATAGATTTTCAACACCTGGAACATCCAGCACCTTCGCAAGTTCTACCCGTGAGCTCCGCTCATGGCGATGGCGGTAATAAATAACTCTCTGCTTGAACGGTGTGGAAATTCAAGAACATTGGCTCGTTTTTTTGGTTTTCCCCAATGATTTCTTTGTTTGCATCTTCGCTTCTTTTGTGGTGTTTCTCCCTTTAGCGCACCGCGTGAGCAGGGCTAGGAACGGTGCCTATCACCGGAGTTGCCCTCGGTAAGCACTGGGGCCTAAAGTGTCGAGCTCTGAACTTGCGGACTAGCTCCAGCGATAAGTCACCTTACCCATGGTTCCCGGTTCCTGATAATCCTCACATGACATTCAAAGGGAAAGCATACACCGTGCGCACCCTACGGTTGCCTCCCGAGGGACTATACAGGAAAAGTACGCATCCTACGGTCGCCTCCTCGAGGGACTTACGGGACGGAATTGAATGTACAGAGCCTACGGCCACCTCCTTGAGGGACCTACGGGACAGGTACACGCCCCATGACCTCCTTGCCAGGGGACGAGCGGGGAGACCCTTGAAACGACCCCTCAAACGGCGTGTGGAACCTACGGTTGCCTCTCCGAGGGACTATACTAGGGAAGTACGCATCCTACAATCACCTTCTCGAGGGACTTATGGGACAAAATCACATATACATAGCCCATGGCCACCTTCTCGAAGGGCCAAAGGATAGGTACAAGCCTCACGATCCTCTCTTGAAGAGGGAGGCGAGGTAGCCTATGGGAAAACACCTCAAGAGGCCCCCGCAGGACCCAAAGACCGGAGATTACCTCCACGAGGGATCGACATGCCAGGAAACTGACGATGGGCAGTAAGGCCTCATGACGGAAAGGTGCCCTTACAAGTCTTAACAAAGAAACATAAGGTCTCAAAGCACTTCACGAGTGTTACATGGAAAAAAGTCAAGCCACCCTAGCGGTGCCATCAGAGCTTGCCTTGTCTAGACTTTATTCTTCCTCCTCAGCAGCAGAGTCGTCCGAGCCATAGGCTTCAGCTCCCTCCTTGTCGCCAACCTTGTGCGGGAACGCCTTGACTAGCAGGTCAACGACCGGGGTGACCCTTGCCTCGAGAGCTAGCATGGCCGTCGACGGCCGCATGTCTTGGGAGTAGTCTAGGTCACGCGATAGCTGCATGATTTTGGTGAAGAGGGACCTCCCAACAGCGGTCAGCATTGCCTGGCACTCCGAAGAGATGAAGTCATCCAGGACATGTGCCTCCTTACCCAAGGGACTCAGAACCCTACGCGAAAGCTCCAGGGATGCCTCGACCTCGCAGCCGGCGAGAAGCTCCGGCATGACGAAACCCTCAACCCCCAGGAGAGGGAGGGTTGAGGTGCCATGCTCATAAAGGGAGGAGAAGGACTTGCGCTGGGCCTCTAGCGCCTTGCGAGCCTCCCGCTCGCGCTCCTCCCCAGCCCGTGTAGCGGCTGCGGTGGCCTCCTTCAGGGCCTTGATCTTTCCACGGAGCTCCTCGGCCTCCCGAAGCGAACCCGTCTGGAGCTTCCCCTCTGCCTCAAGGGTGCCACGAAGCCTCGAGCTCTCCTCCTGCTCCTAGGCGAGGAACTCCTGGGATTCCGACAACTTTGCCTTAGCCTCCCAAGACTGAGCCTCAATCTCCCTTTGGTGCTGGCTACTGCCGCCTCCTGAGCAGAAACGCCTCTCTCACGGGTAGACAAGGCATCCCTGAGCTGAGAGGCCTGGGTCTCCGCGTCAGTGATGATCCTCGTCGCTCGGGTCGAGGCATCTCGAAGTACGCCCTCTGCGTCAAGGCGGGCACCCTACCGCATAGACTATGTTGCCTTCCGAGCTTCCAAAAGTTGCTCTCTCTCCAGGATCAGCTGGCGGTAATCATGAACCGTGGCAGCCAGGAACTGGTATAGCTCGGCGTGTATGCTAGAGACGAGCTTGCCCAGGATCTTAGCACGGGGGGAGTATCTCGGCTCCACCACAACCAGCTCCCACGACTCATTGTGTCGCTCGCCAGAAGGAGCCTCCACAGGGCACCCGACTAGCGCGCAGGAGTCAACGGGGTGTCCCAGGGACACGCGGTCTCCTGAGCCGGCAGGAACTACGCTTACCGGTGACCCCGGAGCAGCGGTCGTGTCCACCGGCGGCATAGCATCCACGACCCTATCCTCGGTTGGGGAAGCAACTTCAGGGGGGAGCCCCGGAGGCGGTCCTCGCCCGTCTCGGTAACCTCTATGACCAAGGGTGTTGGGGAGAAAGTGACAGAGATCGTGCGCGGTGGGGAGGCTGACGCCCTTTCCTCAGGCACGGCTGACACAACCTAGACCTCCCCTGGCGGGTACAGGGGGCGCACCACCGACCAGACCTCCTGGCGGTGGTTCGTTTCAGCCGCGGCTGGTTTCGTGGGCTGCCTTCGCTATAGAGGTTCTCCCGGTGAGATGGGACTCCAAGATTTGGAAAGGAAAGGGGCCAGCTGATGGCTTACCTGGTAGAACCCCGACAGGGGGCAGCACGCCCCAGTAGCCCCGGCTCACGCCTGGGGGAATGAAGATTCCCGGAGGACAAGATTTGTCGCTTCCCAACGAGGCCCCCTCTAGAGGGAGCATGGCGGAATCAACCCCACGATGACGGTGTGGTAAAAGAATTGGTGCACAGGGCCAGAGAGGCTCACCGGATCCATCAACCTGGGCCACACCCAGGTCTCTGCCCATTCGTGCCAATTGGAGGCAAGTTGTGAGTGGCATTGGTTGAGCCCCGAGTCCGTCCATATTATGGAGGGCATCAGCACCTCACCCATATCCTCCTCCACCTCTTCTCATTGAGGGAGGCCGGCCAGCGGCAGTTTCCCCTTCACTGCTACCGGAGCTCCTTGATGAGACATTGTGTGTGGAGAGCATTGGTGGTTGATCAGGGGAGGGAAGCATGAGGAAGTAGACGGAGAAGAATAGATCTCAGCATGAAAGGGCCACCCCTTCCTTATAGGCCAATATTGGGTCCGTGCGGACGCGCACCTTCCGAGAAGGCGTCTTGGGAACCTGGAGCAACACACGTCCCGCGTAGCGCCAGCCGTCAAAATGGTCGTCCGACCCTTCTGCACCCCGGATGTGGCGCTTGGGCCAAACGCCTGGGGCTATTGTCGGATAGTTGGTATAGGGGGTACCCCGATCCATCCACGTCTGGCTTGCACGGTAGGGCTCGAGCAGTCCTCGCGAGGGAAGAGATGCTTCCCTCTTGAGGGGCGTCTCGCCAGACCCTCCCGAAGGCTTCTAGAGGGGAGAACTGCTTGGAATATTCCTGGCAAGACCCTGGCTCCTCGGGAGGGTGGTGGAGGCGCCCATCAAGGTAAGACGACAAGGACAACGGTGGCATTGGATGCCCCCGCGGCGCGGTCCTAAAGGTAGGGCCTTGGTCAAAAGCAAGGTAGACAAGGTCTTGGCAAGCTGGATGGGTGGCCTCAATGAGAGAAGGCCAATCCTTGGCTACTTTGGTGCAAGGAGGAGAGTGAGCAGCACCAGGAGAAGACAAATGAGGAAAAGGGAGGCTACTTTACCCATAGGCGGAGGAGCGCCCGGCGTCCAAGACCTAGTCCACCAAAAAGTAGTCCGGTAGACCAGGACCTAGAGGGGTAGCATTATGGTGACCCATCCCACCATGAACTAGGGGAAGATGTCTGACGCCGCCCTATATAAGGAGCCCTTCTCCTACCTTAGAAGGGATCGATCCTTGAGATCTGAAACCCTAGGCTTTCATCCTCCATTGTACACTCGCGAAGCACGCGAGCAATACAACAAAGCGGGAGTAGGGGCTTACCTCCTCAAGAGGATCCCAAACCTGGGTAATAGAACCCGTGTCACCTCTTTGTCGTGTTCTTGCTCCACTGCTGCTACCATCGCCGGGTTTCCTTGGAGTCGCGTGTTCATCCCCCTCTCGAACTAAGGGATCGTTGGACCCTAGTTCTTTTGCGGGACAAATATCCGACAAAAACCAAATCAACCACCTGTACCTAATTATGGAGTTAGATAAATAAACTATCGCCAAGGGCGCAGCATGTCGCTGCGCCAAATTCCCTAGTAGATAATTTAGAAGCCATTGAAACATCTAACATATTAATCTTCAGGTGAGATGAGGAACTCACTTCACCCTTACCAACTGATGTGTTCATGGCATTGTCACTAGGTATTGTAAGATCATCTCTAGCAGATACCACATCAGGCCATCCCCCAAAACGCGTTTGCAGTGAACCACATCTCATGTTTGCGGTTCGAAAGGGCTAGGGCGGAGTAGATGCTGCATAGGTGTACTGTAAAGCATAATATTCATTTTTATGGGTCAAGTATGCGGCATCTGTTCTGGCCTATCTCGACCGCAAATAGAGTTTACCTCAAATCAGAGTTTACCATCCCAGAATAACAAACATCACAGAATATTCAAATTTACAACAACACAAACAAAATCAATCAACATACTAGGCATCCTCAAGACCATGATCCTCACCTCCATCGTTTGCAGTAGCAGAAGCAGCAGCTCTGCAAGATTTCCTTGCTTCGAGGATCTCTAAACTTCTATCGTCCACCACTCCTTTGTGATCGGAACCATCTTATCAGGATCCACCGTCATCACTCGTGTCTCATTGACAATGATTGCTGCCCTAGACTTTTCCTTTTCGAGATAAATTCTCCGCTCCTCAAACTCAGCCTTGCGCTACTCATCTTCATGAGTTGCAAGCCACATTCTCATCTTGCCATCTTATTTGTTCTCAGCCAACTTATCTTGACTTCCATTTATTGCTATGCTACAATCACCTTGTGATTCATCATGTCGTCAATCTTGTCCCTTAACTTTTCATGCCCAGCCTTTCTCTTAAACTCTTCCTTCACCTTCTTGGTGCCATCTGGTCTTTTCTTTTGGCTTTTGGTTAATCTTCATACTCTAAGTTTATTGCTGACCCTTCATATTCTTCATCTAAGTTTATTGCCGACCCTTTTCTCGGAGAAGGTGCCTCTTCATCCCTCAACCTCCACTTCTCATTGAAATCAAGCAATATAACCAAATGGATCAGAATATGCGATAGATCTTGGGGGATTTTGAGGGAAATCATACCTGCCCATAGTAGACAATCGCACGGAAGGGGCTGTCAACAGCATGCTCGCGGGGAGGCGATTTCGCCTCACGGGTTTCTTCATCGGCACTGTGGAGGGCACCTTCGATCCACTAATTTTCTTTCTCTTTGAAGAGCTGGAGGGCCAGAGGCGCTTCTGCCTGACCGCAGCAAGAGGAACGGTCTCCTCGACGGCACCATCCGTGGGAGGGGTTACCAGCTGCGCTTTCACGGTAGAATCGATCAACAAAGCCACGAGAGGGTTCATGGCGGCAGCGGTGCGGTGCACGAAAGGATATAGGCGCGACGACGAGCAGATCCGAAAATGGTGGTGGCGGTGGAAATTTAGCACCCCACTTTTAGTAACCTTGATTAGTTGTCCTGAATGGAAAAATCAGGAGGACCAAAAACTTTTTATCTATTAGTGGTGATGCAGTTGTTTTCTTGTTTGTGCCCATGTCTTTGATTGTGTGGTAGTTAAGATACTTCTCTACCTCCCCTTAGTTGCCAAAGCTATTTAAGAAAAGGCAATGTCTTGGCTTACTCTACATATTCTCAAATGTTATGGCATTTCAAAACAAGAGCCAAGATGACATTGCAACAACAGAAGGTTTCTTATCTTCTATTAACAAAATTATGCAGATCTATATGATACCATATCCTTATGCTTTCAAGACAAAACCTTCCAAATACCCTCATCTCTAGTCTTTCTGAAATCTTTTATAAAGCTATTTGTTTACCACTCTTGGTGGAAGTGCCAAGGGACTCTCACCTTCTTCAAAACCAAAACCTTTCAAAGCTTCTTTGTTAGACCTTAAGTAACGCTTGTGTGTGTTGGTACTCTTCTTGAGATATTTGTATGAATTGCCTTGATCTGGTGCCCTTACACCATGAGTGTCTTGTCTTGTTTGTTAGGAGTTTGCTTGAGCTACTCTAGGAGATCAACCTCTAGTAACAAAAACCTAACATATAATACACCCCTAATTCAAGGTGTAATATGAAATCATTCTTTTATCAAACCCTTGAGTTTGTATGGATCCTAGAAAATCCTTTTTAACTAATCATCTTGACCAAACCCTTGTCAAGATAGATAAGGGTAGTGAAATTTTAAGACACCATACCCCAAAACACGTGTCGATCACTTCATAAAAACTATGGTAAAAAGACTATCTCCTCTCAATTACCAGATTCAATTCTTGGAACCCTATATAAGACACTTACTCTTGTCTCCAAGGAAATGTAACTATCCTACCCTCTCCTTCGTGATGTGGTATTCCATAACCAATACTTGCTCTTGATCAAGGGACCCATCTACCAAGTTTCCTAAGCTAATGTCAAACCCTAGTCACTAATTTGACCATTTGTTGCCTTACCAGGATCAATTCTGATCCCCTTCTTTTTAGTAGTATCCAAATCCAGGGAGGCCTACTTAAGGCATGCCACCCTTCTAATCAATCTACTCATAAATCACATTCACTCAATGGTGTGTCTGAAGGCCTAGAACCCGTCTCTCCATATTGATCTTGTGATCTAGCCATAAACCCTAAAAAAGGCAAAATTTGACCAAGTCTAAATCTATTATCAGGATCCCATCTTTGAGGCCCTATCAATATTAATCCATGGGCATTTTTGAAAATGTACTTGGATAATATTGTACACCATCACGTGTACTTGCAAACCACACTCTTTCCCTTGACTAGATCATCCTTGGACCCACTTGTCCTTGATGGTTTTGTAGTCAAGAAAATAATTTGTTTTTGACAAATGTTTCAACATGCCTACTTTGATAGAAGCTCCCAACTCCATATCACCTATTATAGACCAATTCTTCACATGATTGTGATCTACTAAACCTTGTCTATAAACACATACCCTCCTTGTTCCAATTGGAGCCTTGTGCTTCTTAATCCAACATGGTTTTGGAGGAAACATGATAATCTGTTTTTACACCCTTAAAAACAACAAAGTTTGAGATAATCACCCAAACATGTTTAGGAACAAATCTTCGCAACATTATAATACACACATGTGTTCTACCAACACATCTAGCTCATGATCCAAATGGAGCTCTGAGCTTCATAATCTAGTATGGTCTTGTATGCATGGCAGTGTTCTGCATAAACATCACTAGAACCATTCCAGTTATTCAAATTTTATTTGAATTCAAACTTAGACTATGATCACTAGCCATTATCCACCCCACCACTATACCTCAGTCTCATTCATCTACTTGTGGCCCATCATAACCAAAGACCACCAAAAATATACTAATACAAACAAACTATGGGTATGAGTACTTATGAACAAACCTTCCACTTTAAAGAAATTTAGCCACCGCCAACCCCTCCACTGATATCCCCATCATCCCACCCTCTCTCTTTAGTCGACCACACTGTAGCAGCCCTCCTCATCTTGTCCTTTAGTGCTTGGAAGCAAAGGAGAGATAAGATCATGCCATCAACTCAAAATCTTACCCATATCACCCCATATCTTACAACAACACCATCCTCCCCAGCCAGTAAACTTGTGAGTATTAGGTCCCACCTCACCCCTGCCCCACCTGGATGTTACCCTATCCATCCCCACAGCCCCTACCTCTCCATTTCCTTTTCTTGGCCAAAATACAAGTGTGGCATGCACTCTTGCATTGCAAGTCTCCTCCTGCTACCCTCTGCCCTCCCTAGACCCAAGAACCTCCCTGCACCACCAACCTTAACCAACCAGAGACCACCTCCTCTCCCCATGGCTTTTATGAACTCGGATACACTAGACCTCCCCTTCCAGAATAAAATAATTACACCACCCTGGATCCCCTCTCTTACCTCACTTCACTCCCTGCCTTACTCCCTCCTCCCCCAGATGCCCAAGAGCCCTCTCCCCTATGTTGTCGTGGACAACCGAAGAAAGCTCACGGATCTGCAAGGAGGAAGTCGCTTATGTTGTCGCCTTGGTCACCTTCACTCCTCCCTCTCAGTATCCCGTGTTTATGTTGTCGACAAACACCTAACCCTGCCCTTCTTTCGGCTCAGGAACACCGGCAACCGTCCTGGTCAACAAGCATCTGCAGTACCATCGTCTGTTGATGCGTGGTTAGGCTTGTCGGCGCCAAATCTGCCCTTGCCGCCCCTCTTCGTGGTCGTTGGCATGCACTATGTCATATCCGAGCCTCGCCTTCATCGGAGGAGCACCTATGTGAGCTTCACGAGCCATCTCCAACCCATCTAGAGTTTAGTCCCCTCTCCGAGTTGATAGAAGAAGACGAGGGTTGCGAGCCGTTGAAGCCTCTCTATTCCTACAACCACCATCCCACCATACCGCTTCGGTTGCCACCACCGCTGACTGCAGGCCTCGCCTTGTCATTTCAAACATGTCGTGTCCCGTGCACTGGGACGTCAGGATCGGCCGGCCCGACACTATGCCTTCAGGCCCGGCCAGATCTAGACCATATTTTTCCCAATTATCTTTGTCTATTTTTCCCAGATCTGCTAACTAGCTACCTAGTTTTAATCAAAACTAAAATGGAAATCACCTGATTAATGATAGATCTAATTTCCATCATGTTCCCTAGTATTTCCCACAACATGCAGAGCAAGTTCCTTGCCTAGGATAATTTTTATTATTTTCTTAGTATTTATCTACCTAAACATGTGTTTTCCAATTAATAAATAATATCAGGAGATTCACAGCTCCAAATAAACTAAACTTAGTTTCTACTGATAACTAGTAATGGTAACTTTCATTTGGCCTTGGTATCGTACCAATTAGACATATATTCCTACAGTAGTAGAAAAGGAAAAAACACCACAAATATGACTTCACAAATTTCTCAAAGGAGATCTACAACTTATTTTGAGTTGAGTTCAATTCAGAGTGAATAGGTACTGCAATATATACCAAAACCTAGGTTCTCAAAATTTATTGAGCCACTCTTAAATTTTAAGGAATTAAACACTAGTGCATTTGAGTGTTTTACTCAATAAATCATCACTGAAGTCATACAACTCTAAAAATAGTAAAACCAAGTTCTACAGAAAGATATCATTGAGCCCTACCTTGTGTCCTTTGTTTCATACCAAAAGGACTCATAGATTAAATCTGATGAAAAAGACAATTCTTTGCAGAACTAACTTTGGGATTTCCCCAAGGGTATTCTTGTAATTATTTTGAATTCATACCAACTCCCAGTGTACCAGTACTCAAATACCTTCCTTATCATAGGTGGAAATGTTTATTTTACTTATAAATATTTTCTGGTGATTTAAACACCAAAACAAGGGGTTTCTCACTAAACTAATCATAACTAAATAAAAAATATGGTAAAAGGGTGAACCCACTTCTTGTGGCTGTGTTATTTCAATACCTATCTAATGGTACCACATTTGCATATTGGTATCATACATAGCTTGGTTTTGGCATAAAAACCCCTTATTTAAGGAGTGTTTGATAAATAAATCATAAGTAAAGATCTAAAAATACAAATGGCATACTTCCAATTGCTTGGAACTCCAATTACCAAAATCTACTGAAGTGTAATGGTGTATTATTCAATTTTGTGTTGTATTGTCTTGGTTCTTGTATGCCTTGTGTTTATTGTGGTATATTCTTTGTTTACATGTGTGGTCCATGACGACGATAGTTGCGAATGTATTAAAATCAAGAAGAAGAAGGCTTTTATTATTATTCAATTTATAAGAAGAAGTCTAGGGACATATTGCTGACCATGGGCAACCAACCATTCTTGAACCCATTTTTATTATATCCTTCGTACATGTTTTGTTATACTATGCACTACTTTTACTATCATATATTTATTGTGTCCATAGCTTGGATTCTCCAAGCCTTGGTATAGTATACTATAGGTGAAACCCTTGTAATCATCCATTACTCCCCTTAAAAAGTGGGCTTGATGTTTAGTATCTCGTTTCCCCGAGCCTTGTTTCCAGAAGATTAAAAACCATGGGTTGGGAGGTTTAAAAGAAAAAGGTTTTCAAAAGAGTTTTGAAAAACTTGGGAAGGTTGTCCTTACCAAGAGAAAGGGTTTCGAAAGAAAGATGATTTATCAAGTCTTGCACAAAGGAGAAAGGGGGATTTATGAAAGTGTTTGAAATGGCACCTGATCACTAAGCATCTTCCTAGAACAACTAACCCATGGAACCACAATTACCCTGCTATGGTATAGGGCATAGTTAGAACCTTGTCTAGCTTGGTATGATGGTCTCGTAACTCTATGAGGTGGATGATGGCTCCAAAAATACCCATCTTCCACGGTATTTAAACATTGTTTTTGGTTAAACAATTGACAAGAAACTCTCAATCCTTGCCACTAACGACTAATAATTGCAAAGATATGCAAAACCTTGCTTTGAATTGTGTTGTGTAGGAAATCATGCTTTTTAATGCGAAATTAGGGTTCATAATGAAGGTTTTTGAGAAAGTCCACACGGCCAAGTAATTGGGGAGTCATTCCTAGGCGTCAAAAAGTTTAACAACCACTGGTTCGGGTAGAGTACGTCTGTACCATGTGGCAATGGCTTCGTCTCGTCAAACCCTACAACTTCCGTGAAGATGCCTATATATTTTGAGGCTCCAACCGCCGGCCAAAGAGCCGTTATTCTCAGATTACATCACAACACCACCAAAGGAGATCCACGCCATTATTCATCCATCATTCATCACTTTTATCATCCATCCCCTCCATTAGCCATAGCCATTTCTTTATACTTTAGATCTCCTTGTGATTTGGCGAACATTGTAAGAATATTTGATTTCAATCTAAGTATTTTGCATAATGTTTTCTATCTTAGATTTATTTGCTATGAGTGAGTAGTCCTCAAGGGATGCGGGTTGGGGAGAAACCTCGCAACAACTATGTGCATCTAATTCATGGGAATATTGAGTTTTGTTTGCAATAGAGATTTGTATCTTTTGTTTCTTTGTCTCTTGCCTCGATCTGTGGACTTGTAGGTACCCAAGATCTTGTATATTGATAAAGGTTTGAGGTGAGATACTTGGCTAATGGCGGTCCCATAGGAATCCCAATGACAGCAAAGGTACTACGGTCTTCGTTTAGCAACCCATTCGGGATCACAACAACATCACCAGTTAATTCGTTGATCTGCGTTTTACACTTAATAATCGTTTGTAGCCCGTTGCTTCGTGGTGCAGTCAGTTGGATTAAAAGACTATTGCTATGCCCGCTGCATCACAAGGGCTCTAGTATATTAGGATGTGTTGCCCACAAGACATTATCCCTATTCAACCATTACATATGACTATGCTTATTATTATCTTTTATCCTATATGATGTGCTACATGTGGATCATCAACCCTGGCCTATCTCCATCCATTGATTCAACCCATTATAAAAGTAAACTAGATTGGTCCGGTAAACTAAGATAAAATGAAGAAACAAAGTCTTGTAGACGTGTCCTTTTTATTTCCTTTTAGAATTGCTTTCCATGGTTCGATTAAATCTAGGTTTTCTAGGGAAAAAGCTATTATACTACATACGTGAATCCGGATCGAAGGTATCAACCCTTTTTCTGGCACCATTACTGGGAAAGCAATTTTGCTATCCTAGTGAGGTCACTAGAGACCTTGTTTTTCATTTTATTATTACTTTGTAGTTTATTTCTTGTTATTAGTTTATTTTCTTGTTATATATTCGAAAACCCAAAAAATGAGTTACTTGTTATTTGTTTTCTTTACTAAAAAATTACCAAAAATATAAGAGCCATGGCTCAAAAGAGTCTTGGGGAGTATGCTACTCCCGCTGATGATTTTATTCCTGCACCTATCACTCAGCCTGTTGTTGATGTGGAAACCTATGAAATAAATCCTAACCTTTTAAGTTTGGTTCGAGAAAACCAATTTGGGGGCTCATCTTCTGAGCATTTGGGTTTGCACTTAAAAACTTTTACTAAAATTTGCGACATGATGCGTATTAACGATGTAGATCCAAATGCAGTTCAATTGGGATTGTTTCATTTCTCTCTTAGAGGAAAGGCTAAGTATTGGTTGCTAGCTCTACCAAAGGGAACTATTAAATCTCGGGAGGAATGTACTAATTTGTTTATGTCTAAATTTTTTTCCCGAGCTAAAACTATGCAGCTAAGATCCAACATTACAAGCTTTAGACAAGACAGTGAGCCACTAGCGCTTGCGTGGGAAAGGATAAAAGAAGCCGTAATGAACTGTCCTAGTCATGGGATGGAAGAATGGCTTATATTACATTTGTTTTATAATGGTCTTAACCCAATGTCTAAGTCTGAACAATCATGGAAAAGCAAGTGAGTGTTGCAAAGAAATTACTTGATGATATGTAAAATAATCATGCCCAATGGCATGTGGAGAGAACCTCGAAGAGAGTAAGTTCAATTACCGAGGTAAATAATAAAGAGCTTACATCTAAGATAAATGAGCTACTTAATATAATAAAGGGTAAAGAAGATACCCAAGTTAGTTCTATCGCTACCAATATTAATGATGTTAATTTTATAGCTTGCACTCCTTTTAATCCTACATGGAAAAAATCACAATTATGCTTCTAATGTTCAAAAACATTACTCTAATTCTGTAGGATCTCCTTACAATAATTATGATAATAATAATGGAGAAAGTCATGGCAATTTCTCGTTTGAGCAAACTGTTAGAACTTTTATACAAGCTCAAACTGAGCAAAATAATATGCTTATTAAAATCACTGAGAACCATGAAAGTAGTATAGAAAAAAATTCTAACCAAGCCGTTGTAATTAGAAATGATGTGCAGGCTCTACAGGAAAGGACAAAGACCATGGAGGCTTAGTTGGGCAAGGTAGCTGAGAGACAAGCTCTCATATTATCAAAGTTTGCTGGAAAGCCCGAGCCAAATCTGGTAGAAGACCTCAAGATAATGAAAGTGGTAACCAATGAAGAAAAGCCCGAAGAGCTGGATTATAGCAACGCGTGAACACTGAAATATACCGTGGAAGATCTACTAAAGATGATCACCATGAAGAATCCCGGTATAGAACAAGGTAATGATGTTATGTACCAACAATTTATACAACAAGTAGCATCTAAAGTTTGAGATTTGGAGATGGATTATAGGAGACTAGCTGATAAACTTCCTGCTAAGCTAGATAATATATTTGAGCCCACTATTAAAATTAAGCTGGGAGTTTATGAGATATCCACACTTTGTGATCTTGGTGCAAGCGTATCAACAATTTCCAAAATCATATTTGAAAAATTAAACTTGGGGCCATTTGTAGCTACTGAATTTAGACTCCATCTAGCGGATTCAACATATGAAGAAGTTGTTGGGATAAAAGAAAATATAATTGTTGAAATTAAAGGTAGTATCGCTCTTATTGATCTTGTTATTGTGGACATGCCTGAAGATCCCATAGCACCTATAAATTTAGGTAGGCCATTCCTAAGAACTATCAAAGCTTTAATTAATTTACACGAGCGGAATGTGACAATAGGGATACCATCTAGAGATCCTTTTATAATCCACTTCCATAGGAAGAAAAAGGCCAAGCCTAATGATGACGATGGTATAATTACTTTGAAAGACAATTACTTTGGAGTGGGCATTCTGATCATTAAACCTAAATGATTGACATTGGGGCCAAGCTAATTGACCTTAACTAGAAGCACTTCATGGGAGCCAACCCATGTGAAATAAAGTTTTTACTTTTGTCTCAGTCTTGTTAGTTTTGTTTTTGTTTCGTTTTGTTTGTTTCTAATAAAGAGTGTTCAAGAAGACCTTTGGAGAGAGGAGAAGACATAAGGTAATCCTCGACCTCTTATTTTACTAACACATGGCCTAAGAAGTATTGCTGATTTTTACATAGTATATTTGTTGTTATTTTGTCCTTTCGTAAGATGTGCAAAGACACATGGAGTGTATTCTTTGAGTTTTTTAGCTCGCAGGCCGTTTAACGACCTGTGGTACGGCTGGAAGGGCCCGTACCGTGCGCATGTACCACATCGAGGTATGGGAAGATAGAATTTCTGATTTTTGTCGCAGGAGACAGTGCTCGTAACGACCACTAGTACAGTCGAAAATGCACATACCGCGCTCCCGTACTGTAACCTCGAGCGAACCATCAGATTTCAAGCAAAGGTACCGACCGATAACGACCAGCAGTACTGGCGCGCACGACCGTACTGGGCGCCCATACCAGATGCATCGCCGGAAGGTAGTCGTCACCCCCAAGGTATGTCACCTGGTATGGGCGAGCTCCGGCCGTACCACCCTCTCATACCATGTAAGCGGCCACCATAAACACCATGAGGAGATAACCTAAAAATCCCCAAATCAAATCTTTCTCTTTCTTCTTTCTCCAAACTCCAAACCACCTCCATTGGATCTTCAAATTTACTCAATCTTTCTTCGATTCCTCGCACTCAATCGATCTAAGTTATGATTCTCCTCCGATTTTCAACTTATTTTTGCCAAAGCTTCACTCAATCTTTCATCATTGTCAATCTAGACTTAGATCTTGTTCTTGATCTAATCTTGATATTGAGCATGCTTATTATTGTTTTAGAGGAGTTTCTTTTGTAACTAGTGCAAAGGATCGTTTATGCTATGTTTCTAATGGATTAAAATCTTTTATTAGCAATCTTTTTTTTTTTAGATTGACACAAGGAGTCGTACATGTGTGATGGCTGCGGAATGTTCCATACCACCTGTTGATACATTGACCCCTAAGTCACTTGGTATCAAGTTCATCGAGGACAGCTGAACCATTTCAATAGCCTCATGCTCCGAGAAATCAAGTCCACCAAGTGGGTGTGTCCCTATATCCTGAACCAACTTGACATTCGTGCTGATTTTGATTTACTTTGCAACAATGTTGGTTTGTATGAATTTATGTTTCAGGATGTCGCCATGTATCGCTGCTTGATACTTGAATTCCTCAGCACCTTGACGCATACGGTGGAGCCTCACTATTGTTCCGAGGATCAAAGGTCTGGAGTTGATCGCATCAACTTCCATCTTATGAACTATGAGTAATCCTTGACGCTCGACCAATGGGCTCAATACTTTGGGTTTGCCAACAGAACCACTGACATACGCTCCACTACTTTTGTTTTAAATCCTACACCTTAGCAGTACTTTAATTTAATGAGAGTTCATGGAAACACACCCAAGGGGAACCAAATTTATCATCCTGTTATTCGTTATTTATGTTATTGCTAAGACTTTGCAGGCACGTGGTGAGTTTACTAGAGTTAATGAGGAGGACATGATGATCCTTGCAAAGGCTGCTATTATTAATTGTAGCTTAATGCCAAATTTGGGCGCTCTTCTTGTGTTTTACCTTAAGTATCAGACTCTTCAAATCTCGAGGACCCATATGCAGAGGAGGAGTTGTAACCGTTCTTGCACGCACACTTCACATCAACCTAGGTAACATCCAACCGTTGATAGGAAGTCACGCCTCAGTCTTTCTACTCTGAGAGCATGTGGTATGGTTTCTATAACTGATGGTAGATACTTCCTTGATACACCTGGAGCGGATCACTTGATCCCGGCTCCTTTACCTAATGGTCTATTCTCTACTGAGGATGGACGTTTGTGTTATGACGTGCAGGTTGAGGCAAATCTACCTCATCAAGAAATACCCGTGGGAGGAGGAGGAGGAGATGAAGAAATAGAACAAGTGGGACCTGAACAAGATGTGCAGCCACCAAACTACTAAACCACCTATGAATATATCTATGCACTCGAAGGAAATATTCAAAACATGAACCACCTCTCCATGAACCTTCGAGATGCTTTTGCAAACCTCGCCACCCAGTTCCATGATTAGAGTAGCCAATGGTACACGGGAGACTATCCACCGCCACCACAATGAGCAACAAAAGGGCTTGCAAAAGCTTAAGCTTGGGGATGTGTTCCCCCGACAAATTTATTTGTGTAATAATGAGGTTGTACTCTAGCTCCTTGGGAGCTTTGAAACACTCATGTTGGCTTGCTCCAACACTTTGCTTTTACCTTTGCTTTTTAGTTTGCTTTCATTTTTAGTTTGCTTTTGTTTTTTTTTGTTTTTATTTTCTTAGTCCCTTGCTTGGTCGCAAGTTCTTTTCTATTCTTTAATCCCTATCCTCAAAAATACAAGAAGATTTTTCTGTTTTTCCTTTTTTCGTAAATGTGGATTCGCACTTTGCCTCTTTGCTTTAATATTATTATGAGAGTAATCATGTTTGAGTTTTGAAGGAACACATCCCTATAAGGAAGAGGATCATGAAGTCACTTATGAGAGGTATGTCCTATGTCTCCCACTTTTGAAGTTTGATTTGTTTATCTTAGTTGGTCAATTTGCTAAGATGCCATACTAGTGGTAGTAATTTAATACGGTTAGAGTAAAGCTTTTTATTAGTATGATGCTTAGTTGTTAAAGCTTTTTCTCTAGTTATTTTAGCTAATCGAGTCTTTCCTTGGAAATAATATTACCAAACAAGTACAATAATAAAAAGTCTGAAATTTACGACTTGTTTGATGAATGATTGTCTTGAGAGTATACCCTTGAATATAATTAACCTCATAGATGTTTTGATAGCCTTGCGGCACTCATGAAAGGGGTTGTTTGATTGAAATAAAGTATAGTGGTAATTGTGATGCATGCCAACACTAACCTAGTGGATCAAACCATGGTACTAGTATAAAAAGAAAGAAAAAGGTCTATGTTTCTCATGCATGCCTTTGGGATGCCAACAACTCTACTAGCTTTTGAACGATCTATGATATAACCTTGGATTTCAGCTATGAGTTGATGACATGAGTGGCATACGTGTCAATATATGGGAAAAAAGTATTGGTACTCTCAAAGATTGTGCAAGTACTTGTAAAAGAAACAGCCAATAATCCTTGAAAGCGGAAGAAAAAAAGAGAAAAAGAAAAGAGATATGTATGAAGATCCACATAACAAGTCATTGGCATGGTCTTGTTACTACTTTATGAATTTTCTTGAAAGATGATGATTGGATTAGAAGTGTTTTTGATAGACGTGATTTATTGATGTGGGTGTAAATAAGACACTTTGCTGTTATGCTACTTAGGACATGAAACCCTCTTACTCAATTATGTTATTTAAACATTCTAATGTTCCTTGGCAAGCTGAGAGTTAACTAGAACAATTGGATTGATTGCTACACTTTTAGTTATTTATAGTTATATTAAACTTTACTTTGATTGTCTTGACTTACCAAAGCTTGTATAGTACTCTTGTCATCTCTCTAACTTTCATAAGCCTCGCAAATGAATGAAGTTCTGAGCACATATGACTACCAATCGTAAGTGAATTCTTATTCTCGTTGTTTCAAGTTTAAATGTTGAATTCCTTATAGTTCTTTTGTTTCTTCTTGCTTGAGGGTGATCAAGGTTTGAGATTTGGGGAGGTTGATGGCTCCAAAAATAGCCATCTTCCACCGCGTTTAAACATTATTTTGGTCAAGCGATTGATAAGAAACTCTCAGTCCTTTCCACTAATGACTAATAATTGAAAAGATATGCAAAACCTTGCTTTGAATTGTGTTGTGCAGTAAATCACGCTTTTTAATGCGAAATCAGGAGTCATAATGAAGGTTTTTGAGGAAGTCTACACAACCAAGTAATTGGGGAGTCATTCACAGGCGTCAGCAAGCTTAATGACCACTGGTACGGGCGGATCCCCCTCGTATCGTCCGCCCGTACCATGTGGCGATGGCTTTAGTCAAACCCTACAACTTTCGTGAAGACGCCTATATATTTTGAGGCTCCAGCCGCCAGCCAAAGATCCACCATTCTCAAATGACATCACAACACCACCAAAGGAGATCCACGCCATTGTTCATCACTTCCATCATCTATTCCCTCCATTAGCCATAGTTATTGCTTTGTACTTTAGATTTCCTTCTGATTTGGCGACCATTGTAAGAATGTTTGATTTCAATCTAAGTATTTTGCACAATGTTTTCTATCTTAGATCTATTTTTATGAGTGAGTAGTCCTCACGGGCTACGGGTTGGGGACAAACCTCGCAGCAACTATGTGCATCTAATTCATGGGAGTATTGTGTTTTGTTTGCAATAGAGATTTGTATCTTTTGTTTCTTTGTCTCTTGCCTTGATCTATGGACTTCTAGGTACCCAAGATCCCATAGATTGATAAAGGCTTGAGGTGAGATACTTGGCTAGTAGCGATCTCATAGGAACCCCAGTGACAAAGGGTAGTATGGTCTTCGTTTAGCGACCCATTTAGGATCACAACAACATCACCACTTAATGCTTTGATCTGTGTTTTACACTTAATAATCGTTTGTAGACCATTGCTTCGTGGTGTACTCGGTTGGATTAAAATACTATTGTTATGCCCACTACATCACGGGGGCTCTAGTATATTAGGATGTGTTGCCCACAAGAGATTATCCCTATTCAACCATTACACATAACTATGCTTGTTATTATCTTTTATCCCATATGATGTGTAGCTGCAGGTGGATCTTCAACCCTGGCCTATCTCCATCCATTGATTCAACCCATTATAAAAGTAAACTAGATTGGTCCGGTAAACTAAGGTAAAACAAACAAACAAGGTCTTGTAGACGTGTCCTTTTTATTTCCTTTTAGCATTGATTTCCAAGGTTCGATTAAACCTAGGTATTCTAGGGAAAAAACAATTATACTACATCTGTGAATCCAGATCGAAGGTAGCAGTGGGCCACAAGTCTTGTCGGAAGCCGGGACATTGCCCCCTAAGATCCTAAGAGGATGGGGAAACTTTACACTTTCGTTGCCTATGGTCGGGCGATACTACGAGCCTTCCATTGAAAGCGCACACTCAATATGGAGTGTAAAATGCGCTTCGGTTGGTCTTTGGTACCCAATGCCCCGGTTTTGCGAGGAACAACTCGTAGGGTAGGCTTCATATTAGGATGTACAAGTGGAAGGCTATGATCGGTTATTCGACCCCTTCATAATTAGGTATGGCAACCCATGAGTGGTCAGGGTTGGGTAATCGGCCATGGGTAAAGTGTACAACCTCTGCAGAGTCTAAACTTATTCGAATAGCCATGTCCATAGTCATGGATGGTTGGGATGGACAATGTCTAGCTTGTGCCATGTTTTGGTTTTAAAAAGAGTTGTTTGGAGAATTGAAGGTTTGGTCATGAGATGATCACAAATGGAGGTGTGTGTGTCGTGAGATATCCCCGGCATGTTATGCTTTGGCCTTGAGAAGGTCACCTACTAAAGATTTTCCACCCACCCAATAATTTTTAAGATGAAGTTGTTTCAAATGTTTTTCAACAAAGATATGGAGATGGATTTAAGAAAAAAACCAGCCATAGGTAGAGCCAATTGCCGTATATATCCTTGATATACAACATGTTGTTGTTATTCTTTTATGTTGGTTTGTGATTACATTCAAAAGTACTCAGTAGCATTGTCCTTGGCTATTGTCGTGGCTAGATTTTGAAGAACAGGAGGAAGAGGAAGACTTCAGTGATGACTACGTGAAGTAGGGTGATCTCCCAGTCCGTCCCTGTAGGTTATGGCATGGCTTGGGTCATGTTGCATGAAGTTTTTGTGGCTGCTATTCTGATGTGAGCCCGACGTGGCTTTTATGTAAGACTCGGTCATGTGACCGTTATGTAAGACTTAAATTCGGTACTGTAATGGATGTGAACTTTGATGCTAAGTCGATTGTGCTCCACGATGCATTGGTCTTGGGATCGTGGTGGTTGCATAATGGGTATTTTGGACAGCTAGTCCGGGGTCCACACGGACTTAATATCAGAGCCATCCTGACTATAGGAGACCTTAGTAGCATGATCGTTAGTAAGGAAAACTAATATTTTGGGAACACTAGCTTTTGAAAACTATTTTCTCAAAGCTTTTCGAAAGGTTCTACTTCTTATCTCCTCCTACTTTAAATTATTTCTAAAATGTTTTTTTCGATTTGTCGTTCGAATCTCAAACATATAGATTTAAAACAAGTAGGACTAATAAACTTGTGAATGTGATGATAGAGAGAGGAAGAGAAGAAGGTACAAGGAAACCAAAGGAGACTACAAGATTGCCCTACCAATGGAATCCTCATGACTATAAGAACCGAGTGTTGTAGTATAAACAAGCATCCAAATTTCTACGACAAAGGCTTCACATGCAAGACCAAGATCAAGAGCACCAATAACGTTGATACCTAGGATGAATAGTCCTAAGATAGGATTCCCCTATATCGCGAGTATTTTACTCCTTGGTCCCTAAGTAGGTCGTGTTTGCTTTCCTGAATGCACCATGTATTGCTTGATGTGTGTTGTTTGTGTTTCTATGTTTGGGGAGAAGTTTACGACCACGTTGCATTATTCCCCCTATATGTGTGTTTTGGCCCTATCAGCCTTAGTCAAATGTCATTTTGGGATCGATACGCTATCTAAGGAACTCCTCTAAGATGCTATTCCCTCCCCTCTATTATGGTACCAATGCCAGTTGTCGCTAGCGGGATCCCCATACTAACCTAGGGAATATAACAAGGAGCCGCTAAAATAAAGCATCTCAAGACCCCGAAGTTCGACAGCATCAAGATGGGAGCAGCTTGAACACATCATATCAGCAGGATGTCAACACCAGAGTAAATCATCAACCTCACATCTCTAGCTCGCCACAATACCGGCATGCCAACTTCACCTGCTAACCATAGAAAGAGTCCAGATGAAGTTTGAAGTCTCCTACCAAAGGATCACTCTCAACAACCAGAAGCAATGACAAAAAAATAAGGGCCTGACTCCCCTAGCATTGTGTTCATTAGGGTGTCTGACAGCTCCAAAAAGGACTAACAAAGTTAAAGTGCCCTCCCTGCCCCTCCTTTGATGGAAGTTTCTCAAAATAATACAAGAAGATACACCTGCTGGAGAGGTGAATACATGAAGACAACATGTCTATTCTTGAGTCTCCTCTGTGCAACGCAAAGAGATCAAGAGAAGACGGTCCCTATGAAGCTGGATGTCTCTACCTTGACTGAAGGCCAACAAGAAGTATCATTAACTCCTAACCTGCCTAGGGCTAAATTTTTGAAGCTTCGTTAGGCAACGACTCCAATAAGATGTTTGCCCTATGGCGTCCTTCGAAGATCTCCACTCAATACTAAGGATTTACAACCTTTCGCTAGCACCAAGACATCACTTCAAGACGGAATCTCTAAAACATCCGACATTACCCATAGTAAAATGATAAGGTGGGAAGACGCATGCGTCTTCCCATTCAATTCAATTAAAACATCCCCTAGAATATACCATGAAATCATCAACCCCTTCAATACATTAGCAGAAGGTGATAACCACCTTAGTAATCGCCGTCAGAATGGACCCCTCCAAAAGTTATCGACTGTTATAGATGACTCCTCAGAAGGTGCATCATGAGTTTCCAATTCGACCTCCTCCATCAGGCCTCGAGTCTCGAGTCCCCAGGTGCAAAAATAAAAGAAGATTAACATCGGCAACAAAGTCAGGCGTTTACTCGACTCTCCTTTTACCCACGAAGCTCACAATCAAGAAGGATATAATACATGAAGTTGATGAGACTACTCTCTATCTTGCATGAGCAGAATAAGGAGTCAAGATTAAAGAAGATTTTACGAAGGCACTCATCTACTACTTCAGCTAAAGACCAACAAGGAAAAGCCGTCGATTTGCTAACCCGCTCAGATTTAACCTATTTGAGCTCCGTTAGTCAACCACTCCAACAGGATACTCACGTATAGTAGTAGTATATGAGACTCATAAGACATAGTATGCACGACAACATCTGAAGAATTCAACTCTAGACAGAAAAATTTGCGACATTCTTCCAACATCATCGTACGACTCCTAAAAAGAAGGTTTGCGCCATCTCTAAGATCCCTTAGTATAAACCTAAGGGGGGAAGACTGCTTCTTCCCCACTAACGTTGAGTAACCCTTTGCCAGAAGAGACCTCTGGAGTTTCGAACTCTAATTTGTTGTTAGGATGTAATAAGCCCCTAAGGAAGCATCATGGATCCTTATAAGAAACGACAACAAGGTGCAAATTCCCTCCTCAAAAAGTTACTTCGAAAGGATTCCAACTAGATGTCGTTCGCCCAACGTAAGCCCTAGAGATATTGAGTCCGAAAAGAGAAGAAGATCAACCATCGCAACCAGGTCTAAAGTGTACTCAACTCTACGTGCATCCAAGAAGACTGAACTTCAACCATACCGACAAGGCATCCACCAACGAAGACGAAGTTTGTAAGCCCATCCATTAAACTCCCCTAGCACTACCCTCCAGAATCTCGGGACAAGATTATTTTAAGGGGAAATGTCTGTAACACCCCACTTTTAGTAACCTTGATTAGTTGTCATGAATACAAAAATCAGGAGGAACAAAAACTTTTCTTGACTAGTGGTGATGCAGTTGTGTGCTTGTTTGTACCCATGTTTCTAATTGTGTGGTAGTTAAGATACTTCTCTACCTCCCCTCACTGGCCAAAGCTACTAACATGGGTATGCCCTATGGGTGCCAAAGATTGGCTTGCCCGGTTCAGCCCGGTGGAGGCCCACAAGATGAACCGTGTCCAGTAATGAAGCCCATGAAGGCTCGGGTGGCCCAGGCCCATGGAGTACATGGCTCCTTGGAGGATACGACAAAGTCTAGATAGAAAGCTTAAAAGAAACCCTAATCTGTAACCGACTCGGTGGTATCCTAAGACTCGGCCTCCTCATATAAAGGCTGGGTGGGAATCATGAGGAGGATCTACCACACACCCTAACACATACATCCGCCAGATTACATCTGCGCATCATCGCCATCAACCTTCGGTTCATATTCAATCAAGAGTAGACAAGAAGGAGTAGGGTTTTGCCTCTGGGGTCCTGAACCTAGGTAAACATTGTGTCCCTGTGTTGCTTGCCTGTTAGCCGAACAAGGTTTCCAGCGCTCCCTCTTTCTTAAAACCCAAGTCCATAAACTATGGCATTGACGTGTTAACCTCGCGTCAATTGGCACTGTCTGTAGGGATTCCTTGCACTGATATTATGACTTCGGCGGTTCCATCGTCACCAATCTATGACTCGACGACCTTTGGAGATCGGGTCCAATTCGACTCCTTCATCACCAACGATGGCCAAATCAGGCCATGTCGATTCATCAGTGTCGACACGCTCAACTTTTTCATCAATAAATCCACCACATCGCACCTCGTCTTCGTCGCGGGCTTGTGGCCGACTCGCCCGTCAAGTTTCGTAGGGGAGTAGTCGTGAACCACCAAGAGATCGAGAGCTAGTTCACGGAAATCTAGATGAATCCGGCGATTGCTGCTAGCGCTAATGGGATCGAGGCCCCATGCTCCCGACTCAAGAAATAAGAAAACGAATCCATCGCCGCTTCAAATCCCAGGAAGAAAAAAATGATCTGGCTGGATGCCATGGAATTGTACTACGTTTCTACTACTTTAGGAAGAGGCAAGAAAAGAAAAGACAATCACATGGACATGCTCCTTAAATTAGCGTGCATGCATAAATAATCAGCTATCAGATCAAGTACTGATGAAGACTTTGTTTGATTTTGGATCAAGGAAGCTATGGAGCGATGCAACACGTAGGGGATAATCAAGTTGCAATGTGCGGCACGACAAAACGTCTGACACCCAGGCGTGTAATCAACTCCATGACTATCCAACCTAAAATCGGACCGATCCGGTGGCTTCGAATCCATCAAAAGATTCGACGACTCAGTCGTGCCAAATCCAGATAACAATAACAAGGGTCTGATGAATCCGCTGGGTGACTATGTCCAAGTTTCCATTATCCCTTCATCGCCAGCTCCATGCTCGGGGATGCACCTACTCCCGACTACCGTGTTGACTACTTGTTTGCCACATTGAGTACGCTTCCGCTACATCGACACGTCCGAGAAATATCTGCCTCGTCGACTCCTGTCCATCAACCTCGACTACGCGGCGTGCGATCCACTGCGTGTCAACTCACCACTGCGTGTCCGTTGTGCGAATCCACGTCCGTCGTGTCAATTTCGTCCATCGTGTGACTCCGTCGACCTCGACTACACGTTCGCCGGGGCAACTCCATGTCAACTGCGCGACTCGCTGTTTTGACGAATCCGTCTGATCGCATTGGCTCTACGCTCGGGGGATATGCCGACTCCACCGCCGTGACCGCTATGATCTTCGACTCTAGCGACCCGTTACTGTCCTCGGCCGCGTCAACCCGTGAGCTCCTTCGACTCCAGCGACTCGATGTGGTCTTCGGCTCTGACGACCCGAGGGCTCCTTCGACTGCGGTGACCCGCTGCGGTTTTCGACTGCGGTGATCCACCATAATCTTCAGCTGCGGCGACCTGCAGGTTACATTGAATCCCATGATCCGCCAATCACATTGACTCATGCGACCCGCTATCGCGTCGACTTCGTCCGCAGCCGCATCGACTTTGTCCACGGCAACTACCAATAAAGCTAAGTTTTCCTCTACTTAGAGTTGATTCATTTTTAACTCGCACTCGACACACTCAGGGTATGCGTCCTCTTTAAGTAATATAATGTGACATCGACTCCACTCACTCAAGCATCTCATACTCGACAGTCTGAGTAGCTGATTATGCCTGATCATCAAATCCTTAAACTCCGAGTACCTCGGCAAGGTACCGAGACTAAGGGTAATCAGGATAACAAAAAGGCCTAGCATACAGTGCAAAAGTGTCGACTCGATTGACACCGAAATTTTACTTTACAAGCCAACAAGCAAATATTCTTTACAAGATACATGTACTTCACAATTCTTTGCATTTTCTGTAGCTTATAAGGACACCGGAGTACACCAAGCTATTCTATCGGGTCCTCCAACAGGAATCGACAAAACAACTGGCTATGCCATAAAATCAAGACCCGAGTCGAGTACCTCCTCGGATGGTTGCACCGCTTAATTCTACAAAGACGTGACGCTAGCCATGCACCTAATAAAAGCAGTTGTACCGACTCCGTCTGCATCGATGATTCACCTGGCTAAACATCACATGACTCTGCTACGTCAGCTCCAACTGCATCGTTGATTCTTGGCTTCTTATGCGTGAGACGCTGACTCGATGCACTTCAAGGTCAGTGGCTTATCCTTCCATGATTTTCAATTGCGTCTATCAGATACAAGACTCGAGTCTCTGCCCAAGTTTACGACTCCGCTAGACACTCGGGGGCTACATGAAACTAGAGCGTTGGTCACGCACATACATGATATTCGAATGGCATGCTCTGGTTCCTCATTCGAATCTACGACTCGAATGAGGACTCATGGGCTACTCCCGGAACACTGTTCGCGCATTCGAAAAAGCGCCGGTGTTGATGGAATTTTCAAGATCACCCGAAGCCCTTCTGGATCGTTGTGTCTATGCAACCGATGACTACAAGTCTCTGTTTGAGTCTACGACTCGAATAGGCACTTGGGGGTTACTCCCATAGGGAGCATTGGTCGCGCACCCTATAAAAACAATGAAACATGAGGATATTCATTCACTCGAACCTCTGCGTTGACTGCGTTCGCAGCACGGGTTCAACGCATATGCAATTAAAACTCTTGACAACTCCTCCTGACTACGACATCTCCTAGGCCACTCGAATCACCTCTGTGGTGGCAAACATTTGGATGCTACATCTGCGCGGTGGCAAACATTCGGATGCTACATCTATGCGGTGGCAAACATTCGGATGCTACATCTTGGATGATATCATCTACTAGCCTGGCACCCGCATCCGCCACGTTCTACTAGTTAAATATCGTACCAATAAGTATGATGAAAAATCTTGATGGACGCGTTGAGTATATAATCATTATCACTGGAATTCGACTTAGTAAGGCCTCCACGGCATGAGTCGAATTACGCCAGCAATTTCCGAATTCAAGTTCGGGGACTTGAGTTTGAGTAGATGATGTCATCTTTACCTGAGAGAAATTAATGGGTCCTGATTAGTCGGATGAGCCAGGTACGTACATCAGCAATCCCTATAACCCTAACAATGTGACCCAATCTTTCGGATGAAGAGCACCTGCTTCGAGAAATCAAAGACTTCATAGTCTCCACTCGAATCTACGATTCGAACGGACACTCGGGGGCTACTAACATGGGTATGCCCTACGGGTGCCTAAGATTATCCGAACCAGTTCAGCCCAGCAGAGACCCACAAGACAAACCGTGTCTAGTAATGAAGCCCATGAAGGCTCAGGTGGCCCAAGCCCATGATGGACGCGACTCCTTGGAGGATACGGCAAAGTCTAGATAGAAAATGTAAAGGAAACCCTAATCTATAACCGACTCGGTGGTATCCTAAGACCTGGCCTCCTCATATAAAGGCTAGGAGGGAACCACGAGGAGGACCTACCGCAAACCCAAGCACATACACCTGCCAGATTACATCTGTGCATCATCACCATCAAGGCACCCTTGTAACCTTCGGTTCATCTTCGATCAAGAGCAGACAAGAAGGAGTAGGGTTTTCCCTCCGAGCACCTAAAGCTAGGTAAACATTGTGTCCCCGTGTTGCTTGCCTGTTAGCCGAACGAGGTTTCCAGCGCTCCGCTCTTCCTTAAAACCCAAGTCCATAAACTATGAGCATTGACGTGTTAACCCCCACGTCAGCTATTTAACAAAAGACAATGTCTTGGCTTACTCTACATATTCCCAAATGTTTTGGCATTTCAAAAAAAAGAGCCAAGATGCCTTTGCAACAGCAAATGTTTTCTTATCTTCTATTAGAAAAATTATGGAGATCTATATGATACCATCTCCTTATGTTTTTAACACATAACCTTCCAAATACCCTCATCTCTAGTCTTTCCAAAATATTTCGTAAAGCTATTTGTTTCCCACTCTTGGTACAAGTGATAAGGGACTCTCACCTTCTTCAAAACCCAAACCTTTCAAAGCTTCTTTTCTTTAGACCTTAAGTAATGCTTGTGTGTGTTGGTAGTCTTCTTGAGATATTTGTATGAATTGCCTTGATCTGCTGCCCTTACACCATGAGTGTCTTGTCTTGTTTGTGAGGAGTTTGCTTGAGATACTCTAGGAACTAAACCTCTAGAAAAAATAACAAAAAATAGACCCCTTATTCAAGGTGTAATATGAAATCATTCTTTTCTCAAACCCTTGAGCTTGGATGGATCATAGCATCTCCCTTTTTAACTAATCATCTTTTGTCAAGATAGATAAGGGTAGTGAAACTTAAGACACCATACCCAAAAACACGTGTGGATCACCACATCAAAACTATGGAAGAAATACTATCTCCTCTCTATTATCAGATTCACTTCTTGGAACCCTAAATAAGACCCTTACTCTTGTATCCAAGCAAATGTACCTATCCTAGCCTCTCCTTTGTGATGTGGTTTTCCATCACCAATACTTTATATAGATCAAGGGACCCATCTACCAAGTTTAACAAGATCATATTAAACCCTAGTCACTAATCTGACCATCTATTGCCTTATCAGGATCAATTTTGAGCCCCTTCTTTTTAGTAGTATCCAAATCCAGGGAGTCCTACTTAAGGCATGCTACCCTTCTAATCAATCTACTCATAAACCACATTCACTCAATGGTGTGTTTGAAGGCCTAGAACCCATCTCTCCATCTGAATCTATTATCAGGAACCCATCTTTTAGTCCCTATCTATATTAATCCATGGACATTTTTGAAAATGTACTTGGACCATATTGTACACCACCATGTGTACATCCAAATCACACTATTGCCCTTGACTAGATCATCCTTGGACCCACTTGTCCTTGATGGTTTTGTAGTCAAGAAGATAATTTGTTTCTACCAAATGTTTCAACATGCCTATTTTGGCAGAAGCTCCCAACTCCATATCACCTCTTTTAGACCATTTTTTGCATTGTTGTGATATACTCAACCTTGTCTATCAACCCATACCCTCCTTGTTCCAATTGGAGCCTTGTGCTTCTTAATCCAACATGGCTTTGGAGGCAAGATGATAATCTGTTTTGACACCCTTAAAAAAAACTAAGTTTGAGCTTGAATCGATAATCACCCAAACATGTTCTGGACCAAATCTTGGCACCATTATAATCAACATCATGTGTTCTACCAACACATCTATCCCATGATCCAAATGGATCTCTGAGCTTCATAATCCAGCATGGTCTTGTATGCACGGTTGTCTTCTGCATCAAGATCACTAGAACCATTCTAGTTATTCAAATATGATTTGAATTAAAACTTAAACTATGCTCACTAGCCATTATCCACCTCACCACTATACCTCTGCCTCATCTCATTTACTTGTGGCCCATCATAACCAAATACCACCAAAAATATATTAATACAAACAAAAGATGGGTATTAGTACTTATAAACAAACCTTTCACTTGCAAGCAAATTAGCCACCACTAACTGTCAACACCCGGATTTTTAATCCTAGATGCCCATTATGCCATTCCTCGCAATCCCAGGATTATCATTTTTGCGAGACATAACGGATTGGATATCACAGTACATCATCCATTACAAACCATAAGGTCTTACACAAATAAGGATCACATGATCCAGTCTTAATACAACAAGACGGGGAAATAAAAGATAACCGTAGCGGTGAGGTCCATCTTCAGGGGCACAGGCAATGCTGACAAAGGCAGATAGTTGTGGCGTCCCGCAAAAACCACTACTAGAAAATCGCGTTGTTTTTGTGCATTGCATCATCATGACCGCATGCTCATGTCATCATGCCACCTTGCATTTGAGCATCGTCATGTCATCTTGCATTTGTTTGCATAAAACTATTTTCGGAAAGTCTGTTTTTTGTTTTCTAAACGCCTCGTCTTTATTTCAAATACAAAACCCGGACCTCCGGAATATTTTGGTTTGTCTAAATATGGTTTTCAAAAGCCCCGTTTTAAAGAACAATATTTAAATTATTTTATAGGAGGCAGCCCGCCAGGCCCGAAAGCCTAGCCAGCCACCTCCAAATTAAAACTAATCTGTCTTTAATCCAAACCCTTTCTACCAAATAATCTACCCAGCCTATCTTACCCAGCCCCTCCACCTCACCCCACCGTATCACCTCGCGCCACCTCACCCTGGCCCCTTTCTCCATCCATTCAAACGCCGCCATCTCATTCCACCAGCCCACCAGCAGTCCACGTCACCTTCCCCTGGTCCACTCCCCTACCCCGCGTCCACCGCTCGCTCCTCTCCCCTCCCCCGAGTCGCCTCCTTCCCAGGCGCCCGCCGCCGCCACCAACTCCTCTGCCCTCCCCAGTTTCCTCCGCCTCCCCGAGCCCGAGCCCCGCCGCTCGGCCTCGCTCCCCTCCTCGCCTCTTCTTGACCCCCGCCGCCAGGACCTCACCGGTCTCGCCCGTCCCCGCCAACGCCACTCGAGGAACCATCGACAAGATCGTCGACGCCATTTCAAGTCCATCATCGACATCCGGAGGCGGATCCTCGAAGACCCTAGAGACCGATCCGGGACACCAAGTTCTCCTCCCCGGACGCCAAGACCGACCCGACACGCGGACCCGACAAGATCGTCCCCAACCCGCCAAGTTCGCCTACCCGGACACCGTGCGAGAAGATCTACTTCCCGGATCCGAAGACCCCGGTACCCGATCCACTCAAGTTCGCCATCGACGACAAGAGCGACATCGACCAGGGCGAATCGATGCGCCCCGACGCCAAACCAAGCCCTTCTTCCCGGATGCGACAAGATCTACTTCCGTTGTCCGAGACAGATCCCGCCGAGCCGTTTCCGTCTCGTCGAACCCTGTCGAACCCCGAACCCCTCGGAGCCCAAGATCGCCGAACCCTAAATGTGATTCCCTATCCGAGACCCCCATTATTTTTATAATATGACATTACTGACTGTTGCATAATAAATGTTCATCTCGCATGCATATCATAATCATGCCGGATCTTCTGCCATAGTATTAAATATTGCATCCGGTGTTTCTTTTAGTGCTTTGCTTCTTCGCGGATTAGGCCGATGAGTTGATGCGAGTATCGACAAGTTATCCGGATATGAATCTTCGACATTGTTTCCCAGGCGAGCATCTCTTCCCCTTCTACCTATTTTGCATTTATAGTCTTTATTTCCTCTTGTTGATCTATTGCTATCCGTGTCGCGATGCTTTAGTGTTCCGTACCAGATATATCCCGTGCAGCCTCTATATTGCCTTGGACACCTCTCATTACCTGTGTTTGGTAGATAGCTGGCCTTGCGAGTCGTAGTTGCTTGCTCAGGTGCGATCTCGTGTTGTCAAGTACCACAGTTGTTGGAATGCTGGCAGATGTTTATTTGTGGAGATGCTTAATGGTGGAGATGATCATGACTTTAAATACAACTATTAAAAATGCTAGATATAATTAATGCAGAGGCATCGGTGGGCAATAGATGTTATTTGGTTCTTCCACGCTCACTTGTGTCCCGTAGGACCCCGAGTACTTGATACCTGTTCCTTGATTTTTCGCACTGTCCACATCCGGGAGGCCTTATGGACCCCCCTGAGCCAGAGCTTGATTCATTCTTATTTCTTGGGGCCACAATTAGTTTGGGGCTTTATTACTATCCTGTACTTATGCCATGCTACTGCTTTATTAAGATTGTGCGAGGAGCACCTGTACTGTTTTGGATCGTGACACGTTTTCACTGTATCGACAAGCCCAGTCACACTTTCGGGTTCCCAGTCGTTTACCGCCGTCCACACAAACCCTGGGTCCATTCCGGAGACGGCCAACTTCGTTGCGGGTAGCTTAGTGGGGTGGCCCCCTGAAATATTTCTGAATCCTGCGATCGCTTTGTCGTGAATGCCTCGTTGTTTTGAGTTGGTTTTTCCGAGGTTGATCGAGTGTGTGTTGCTATTTGTGCACCCCTGCAGGGTAAAACTTTCTGAAAGCCGTGTCCGTGGTTATGGACGACTTGGAGCACAGTATATCGATCATAGACAAGCATAACTAAAGTAGTGTTATAAACTTGACTTAATATATGACTAGTAATCAGATTCATACATAACGGAATGGATATTAAAAATGCCAACAGTTGGTGGATCTGGATTGTTTGGTGACATGCTATATGCCTAGTAAGTATTGCAACTCCAATGGAATGTGATAAAAGTGTCAACCACTGCTGGGTTTTGGGATTCCTCAGGACAATTATATCTGACTAGTAAATGTTCCAACTGCCGTAGATTGATTAATTAAAACTTCCCACTACTTATGCTTCAGGATGACTCATGTTATCTATATTTGATTAGTAATTGCTGCAACTATAATTGAATGAATAAAACTGCCAACTGTGTGAGTTCCTTGGTCCGACTTCCTCGTTTGGTCTCGAGGGGGGAAATACCGGGATGGGTTTGTTTGGTGTTAGCTTCAGGTTGGATCCGAATAGGTCTTTCTTACCCCTCTCTAATAGCCGCCAGTGATACCGAGTCTCTATAGGTTGTTTAGTGCCGCTGCGCTGCAGCTTCAGCCCACCATACCTATGTAGGCGAGAGCCGCCGAATTCTAGCCTCGCCGTGTACTGGCCTCAGTATTGACGCTCCTCTTTTCCATTGCCCTTTGTCGGCACCCCTTTTGTTTTAGCAGGTTTGAGATCGCCGTCGTTAGCAGGGTTACCCTTCCGGCTTGGCCTGGGCAAGGTTATGGACGCCATTGGTTATTCTTCAGGGCTCTTAGCCCCATTTGCATCTTGTCCGTAGTCGGACGCTCTATCGTTTCAAGGTGATTTGGATCTTTGTATTGTATATCTGTATTCTTGACTCAGGGAGTCGTTGTTGTATATATATCTGTTCTGTGGGTCCCATCGAGGACTGTTGTGTAATGTTATTACTTTGTTTTCCACCCGCACGAAAGTGCCTGGTGGGCGTCCTTGAATCGTTTCTATGCGGGTTTGGCGGGAAGCGCTAAAACTTGCATAGGGCCGATTCGAGGGTGTTACAATAGTCCTAGTTATCATAGCCGTCCTGCTAGCCATCATCTTGATAGTCTCCTTCATAGTCTGGCCATGATAATAGCCAGGGACAAAAGCCATGAGTACTCTTTAAGTACTCGCAAACTACCACTAACAAGTACTATAATTCTAAGATAAAGTGCTAACTCTAAGTACAACTTATAAAGTTAAGTTTGAAACCTAAGCTGAGTTCAGAAGCAAAGAAATATAAAATAGAGTTCTAGACTCACTTAAGTTGGGAAGCTATTGTCATAAACACAACCCTGTTGTGTTCAAGTCAAGACTCATCATTCATTTCAAGTTATTTGGAAAAACATCTGACAACGAAACAGTATGGCCATTCCAACTATCCATAACCGCGGACGCGGCTATTCAAATAGTTTGACACTCTACAGACGTGGTACACTTTCACCACAAGATTCGATACATCTGTCAGGGATAACCCTGAATCATCATACTTAGTATGCAGATAATCAAACATAACCTTCCCTTTACACACCCTAGTATAAGCACCTCTCCTATGAGCATGGCCTCTCAACCATGACCATCAGTCATCTTGGGCATTGCATAGGTGGACATCATGAGAGGTAGCCTCAGCTCAAACCTCTCCCGCGAGGGAACTAATACTAATGCATATAAATTTCTAGCTAAGCCTTACCCAATTCAGGTAGTGTGGTTGTACGGTAAATTTGGAATGGTATCGCATCTGAATCCAACCATCAGTTTTATAAAAGGGTTAAGGCTCATGCCTCAACATTTTCATCATCATCAACTATTTGTGTTTCTCAACACATGTCAAAACATCTCAATAGAATGACTCCTCATTCCAAGGTTTTCATAAGTCATTTTCACCGAGTGTTCCCATCTAAAGTGACTCAAGTTTTGATCTACTCTAAACTACTAAGTTAAGAGTGTTCACTAAGATGGAAAAGATGGGTTCAATCTCATGCCATAGAATGACATCTAAAGCTTAGCTAAATAGGTAAAGTTTTATACTTTTTATGCTACCTTCAAAACAAGTAAAGAACTTTGTGTAAACTAAGGGAGGTAAAACTTGTAAATGAGACTTTGGGTACTATAGTCAAAGGAGTGTGATCAAAGCATGCCTAAAGCATCTTTGCTAAACCATCTAGTTTGATCCTAGCTTGCTAAGCACTAAAATTGCAAGGGTTAACTTGGATAGTGCTAGCTTGCCAATAGTAGCCTGCATTGGGTAGTGTAGTGGTTGAAGTTTTCTTCTTCTTCTTCTTGGTAGAACTCCTCCTCCTCGAAAGCTTGGTCGGTACTATCGTCTATAAATACATACGGAGTACACAATCACCAAACAATACTTAACTAGTCTAAATAGCATTCTAAGACACACATTTGATGATCTATTATCATAACAAGCATCACAAGTTTAAATCACTAGTTTCATTCTTTTTAAATTAGAAAAGTAATTTCTACTCATTGAAAAATTAGATAATATTTAATATTCACCACTTAAAATATGGGATCATGTTGACACATGTCATAACCACATATTCTAACCTGTGGGAATGAGATTTAAAGGTTGGATCATAGTTACTTTGGTTTAAGTTCATTATTTAATGATTTAAAGTGACTAGAAATGCCTATATAGCCAAATTTTGGTACTAGTCCAAAGTCACTGCATGTAAACCTTGATATTATTACATATTTAGATAGATATGATGAAATGTGATTTTTGAGAGTTGGAATCAACTCAAAAGCTAACTTAGTTGATTTTATAAAAATGTTTCAAGTTGCAAAAGCTTCTGTTTTGTTATTTTTATTAGGAGAGATCTATAACTCTAATTGAATTAAATCCAACGGGCTTGGATAGAATTGAATTTTAAACTAGTGGACAGAAACTAGAATTAACTTAAAAGAAAAATCTAATTTTCAAACGGCTAGGCTAGCGTGGGAACGAACATGGGCCAGCCCAGTGGTGCTCCGTGGCGTGGGGCTCAGCTGACAGGGGGTTCCACTGGTCAGTGGCTCTTAACACGCGAAACGGTACACGCGCTGTGGGCCGTAGGATTAGAAGTGGGATCTACGGCTGATGGTCGTCATCGACGATGAACAGGTCGCCGACGAGAGTTTTCCCTAGCGGCTCAGTGGGGGTCTACCGGGGACGTACCAGGGCTCCAGCGACGACGGCAAGGCGGGAAAACATACTGGAAGACGACGGCGAGGCGAGGCGCGGTTGCGGCGGAGCTTGGGGTGCCCTAAATCGCAGGCGCCCTTCTCCTCCTGCTGCGGTGGCTCTGGCTCCATTTCCGGCGAGGCAAAGCTTGATTGGCTCCAGCGAGAGAGGTGAAAGGATCAGTGAGAGGTGAGGAGTGAGTGGGTGTGTAGAAAAGAGGCTGGGGAGGCCGGCTTATATAGGCCCGACAGTGAGACCGAACGGTGTGGGCAGGCGACTCAGCGAGGGCGGCACAGGGGGCTAGCGGCGTGGCTCGAGGTAGGGGCGGTGGCCTGTCTCCTGGCGGTGCCCTGAGGCTTAAAGGCGAGGCAAGGCAGGCTCTGTGCTGGTCGGGAGCGTCACGCGCTCTAGGCGGCAGAAGCGGCGGGTCTGACGACGAGCGGTGGCTGGGGTGCATTGGGCGGCCAACGGAGATGTATGGGGTGTTCCCTAGGTCATGGCGGAGCGGTGGGCACGGGCTGCTGCCAAGGGGTGGTCTGTGCACGCGGGGACAGAGCATGCTCTGCGGGCAGCGTCGGCATGGTCGACCAGCTCCGGGCGCGGCGATTTCTGGCCGTTCTGCCCTATGTCTCTGGCCTGGGGCTGGTTGGGCGGTGGCGGTGGACCACTGGCTATGTGTTGGACAAGGTGAGAGACTCTGGCGGCTGCTATGGCGCGATGTCGCCGGTGGGGGTGCTCCAAGTGCTCGGCCTTAATGGCCATGACCATTTGGTCGTGTGCACAGGGTTTGGCCGGGCTAGCAAAGGGTAGGGTTTGCACTGGGGGAACAGGGGGACAAGGTTAGGCAGAACTGGTGACCAAAATTACTGCTCCAAATAGTGTTTGGAATTTGGACAGATTTGTGCACACAAGCTGTTTGATGAAATGGCCGAAAGAGAAAAAGTTTTGAATTTTGGTTTCAAAATTTTTGGGTGTTCTCCACTAGTGCTAGGTAGTCTCTGGTTGCCAGGGTTTTGAAAGTGGAACTCAAATAGCTGGTTTTTGAAATAGGGGTGATCTATGCATATGCATTGGATTCAATTTTCAAATGCCATTTAAAATAAGTAAAAGAATGTTTTTAACAGATCAAAAGGTGGGCCTTGGTACCTCATTATGTGTACTAGAAAGGGGTGCAAAGATCAAGAATTTTTTCTGTTAAGAAATTTGTGCTAGGAACACCCAAAGTAGTGTAGTGGATTAAAATGGCCAAAATGACCATTTTCCTCCCTTTTAATTGTTTTTTATTTGATTTTCTTTAGGAAAAGTTTGGGAATGATGTAGATGATGTTTCAATCACCTAAGAAACATTTTACAAGCAAAGAATCACAGAACCATGGCAATTCAAATCAATTCCTAATTTAAATGCACATACACATGAATGCCTTTATTTTTTAATTTGGAAAAGTTTTTGTTAACCCCAAATTAGATGATTTAGATCTTGATAAGCTTGGATTGAAGTTTTGGGATGTTACAAACCTTCTCCCCTTAAAAAAATCCCGTCCCGAGATTTACAAAGAAAGCTAGGAACTAGAGAGATCTAGGAATTCTATCCGGATGTACTCTTCTCGCTCCCAAGTGGCTTCCTCCTCGGTATGGTTGCTCCACTGAATCTTGAGAAACTTGATGCTCCTAGTTCTGGTGGTTCTGTAGGCTTCTTCTAAGATACGGATGGGTACTTCCCGATAGGTCAGGTCATTGTTGATTTCTACCGCTCTGTGATCGATGTTCTTGAAAACTTCAGTCTTCTCGGGCACTTCCAAACATTTGCGAAGTAACGAGATATGGAACACATTGTGGATGGCTGACATCTCTTCAGGCAGTTCCAGTTGATACGATACTTCTCCTCGACTTTCAGAATCTTGAAAGGTCCGATATATCTGGGGCTAACTTTCCTTTCAAACTAAAGTGTTGCGTTCCTTTCAATGGTGAAACCTTGAGATATACAAAATTTCCGACATTGAAAGTCAGGTCTCTCCTTTTGTCAGCATAACTTTTCTGTCTGGATTGGGCGGTCTTGAGGTGCTCACGGACTTTGTGAACTTTCTCTTCTGCTTCTCGGAGAATGTCGGGTCCAAAGATCTGACTCTCTCCTACTTGCGACCAATTCAAGGGGGTACGACACTTTCTTCCGCATAGGAATTCAAATGGTGCCATCTGCAAACTAGCTTGATAACTGTTGTTATATGAGAATTCTGCGAAAGACAGGTAGTCTTGCCATTTTGATCCGTATTCCAACACACAAGCTCTAAGCATATCCTCTAGGATCTGGTTGACTCTCTCAGTCTATCCATCAGTTTTCGGGTGGTACGCTGTGCTGAAGTTCAACCTGGTTCCTAATCCTTCTTGGACTTTCTGCCAAAATCTCGAGGTAAACTGAGTTCCTCGATCTGATACTATGGTCTTGGGGGTTCCATGCAGACTACCAATCCTAGCGATGTATAGTTCTGCTAACTTTGCACTCTGCTAAGTTGTCTTGACCGGTATGAAGTGTGCTACCTTGGATAGTCTATCAACTATGACCCAGATTGAGTCATTTCCCCTACTAGAAGTAGGTAAACCGGTGATAAAGTCCATTCCGACAGAATTCCATTTCCATTCCGGAATCTGCAATGGTTGCAACAGTCCTGCAGGTCTCTGATGCTCGGCTTTTGACTCGTTGACAGATGTCCCATTTGGCGACGTAGCTTCCGATTGCTCTCTTCATCTTGTGCCACCAAAACTGCTCTTTCAAATCCTGATACATCTTTGTTCCTCCGGGGTGGATAGAATAAAGAGTATCATGAGCTTCCTTCATGATAACTTCCTTCAGCTCCGAATCTGCTGGCACACAGATACGTCCTTTGTACCACAGTACTCCTTCTTCGTCTTTAGTGAAACCAGGTACCTTTCATGTACCAATACGACATTTGATTCTGTCGATACTTTCATTCCCCTTCTGGGCTTCCTTGATTTGGCTAATCAAAGTGGGTTGAAGTTCAATGCTAGCTAAGAATCCTTTGCTAACTAATTCAGTTCTGAATTGCTCCAACTCTTCATACAAACTTGGTTGCTTCTCCTTGATCGTGGTATTTAGCCTACACGGTAATCTGCTAAGAGCATCTGCTACCACATTGGCTTTGCCGGGGTGATAGTGAATGTCAAGGTCATAATCCTTGATTAACTCTATCCATCTCCGTTGCCTCATATTCAGCTCCTTCTGAGTGAAGATATATTTTAAGTCTTGTGATCTGAGTAAAACTCACAGCGATTACCCATCAAATAATGACGCCATGTCTTCAACGCTAGAACCATAGCTGCTAGCTCAAGATCATGGGTCGGGTAGTTCTGCTCATGCTGCTTCAGTTGTCAAGATAGATACGTGATGACTTTGCCTTCTTGCATCAACACGCATCCGAGACCAATCTTGGATGCGTCACAATATACATAAAATGGCTTCTTGATGTCTGGCATGACCAATATTGGGGCTGATATCAATCTCTTCTTCAGCTCCTGGAAACTGGCTTCACATTTGTCAGTCCATTCAAACTTCTTGTCCTTCTTCAACAATTGGGTCATGGGTCGGGCTATGCTCGAGAATCCTTCTACGAACTTGCGGTAATAGCCCGCTAATCCGAGAAATGCACGGACTTGGGTTTGAGTGGTTGGGGCTTCCCATTCTTCGACATCTTTGATCTTGGCGGGCTCAACAGAGACTCCTCTGGCAGACACAATATGTCCTAGGAATCCTACTTCCTTCAGCCAAAACTCACACTTGCTGAACTTGGCATATAACTTATGCTCTCTCAGGGTTCCTAGGATAACTCTCAGATGTTGCTCACGCTCTTCTTTTGACTTGGAGTAGATAAGAATGTCATCGATGAACACAACTACAAACTTATCTAGGAAATTCATAAAGATCTTATTCATGAGATTCATGAAATAAGCAGGGGCATTGGTTAATCCAAAAGACATAACCATATACTCGTATAAACCATAGCGAGTAGTAAAGGCGGTCTTCGGAATATCCGTTGCACGAATCTTAAGTTGGTGATAACCAGTCCTAAGATCAATCTTTGAGAATACCTGAGCTCCAGTCAACTAATCAAATAGATCCTCTATCTTTGGCAATGCGTACTTGTTCTTGATGGTGACATCATTCAACTTTTTGTAATCTATGCACAGACGGTTGCCTCCATCTTTCTTGTCGACGAATAACACTGGTGATCTCCATGGCGAAGCGCTTGGTTGAATCAAGCCTTTCTCTAACATGGCATCCAACTGCTTCTTCAGTTCCACTAACTCTGAGGGTTCATGCTATAGGGTCTTTGGGCTATAGGTCCGGTTCCGGAGATTAGTTCGATAATGAACTCAATATCCCTATCCGGGGGATTACCTGGCAATTCATCTAGGAATACGTCGGGGTATTCATAGACTACTCTGACTTAGTCTATGGTAGGCAGGGCTACACTCTTGTTGCACTTGAATTGATGGGGTAAGGTTTCAGAGATATGCTCTACTGTTACTCTAGAACTACTGGTCATGGTGATGGCTTTCTTACCACAGTCTATCAGTCCTTTATGCCTTGACATCCAGTCCATACCTAGTACTACTTCCAATCCTTTGGTTCCTAGTACAATTAGGTTGGCATAAAAATCTATCCCATGTATTCTGATAGGTACAACTTTGCAAATTTTTCTGGCTTTGGTTGTTGAACCGGGGATTTGAACTATCATGACATGCTTCAGGTTGGTTGGATGAATCTTACTAGTGCATGCAAATTCTTCGGTGACAAATGAATGCGATGCTCCAGAATCAAACAATACTCTTGCTAAGACTGAGTTGACAGAAAACATACCCAGCACTACATCTGGCGCTTCCTGGGCTTCTTCTACGTTCATGTGGAAGAGACGGCTGTTGCGGTTGTGAGGGTTCCCTGGGGCAAATCTCCTTCCTGGTTGGACACGACGCTGCTGTTGAGCTGGGGCATTCACATTGGCATTGGCTGCGGTCTTCTTGGGACACTCATTGGATTAGTGACCCTTCACTCCACACTCAAAACAAGTGATCTGGGACTTGTCTTTGACTGCGACAGGCACAACATTGCTGCCAGTTCTGGGTGCAGTGTTGTTGTTGTGGTTCTTGGGAGGTGCACGATTGAAGTTGTTGGCATGACCGGAGTTGTGATGGTTTCCTCCGGCTTCACATTGCCTCCTCTATGGTTGGGGTAGCTTGGGCGAGACATTGGGGGTCGGTTGTTCCTTGGTGCATATCCTGGTGAAGGGTTGGGACGGTACTTCTGGTGACTGTTGGATCCAGACTGCTGCATCATACGACGTTTGCGGTTGTCGTTTGCCTGATTAATCTTCCCTCCATCTGAATGGCCGAGTCGACTAGTTCTTCGAGATCCTGAAAATGGATGTTAACGAGGACAGTCTACATCTCATCATGCAGTCCGTTCAAGAATCTCTCCTTCTTCTTGGCCTCCGTGTTGATCTCATCAGGTGCATATCTGGCAAGGGATAGGAATCTGTCACGGTACTCCACCAAATTCATCCTTCCTTGCTTCAATTCTCGGAACTCATCTCTCATTATGTTGCCTAGTCCCTGCGACACGTGGGTGCGGCTGAACTTGACTTTGAATGCTTCCCATGTCATCACTTGACCATGGTTCATATTGCGGATGTTGTTCCACCAAGCTCTTGCATCTCCTGCCAAGTAGTGGGTGGTGAAGAGAAATTTCTCATTCTCTTCCACTCCTGCAACTTCGAGGTTGTTTTCCATGGTCTGTAACCAGTCATCAGCATCTAATGGGTTTTCAGAGGTGCTAAAGATTTGGGGATTGGTATTCTAGAAGTTCTTCAGCTTGGATCCTTGATGATCCTGATTTCCATGCCCTTGGTTGTTGAGAGCCATCTGGGCGATCTGTTGAAGTGTTGCTAAGTTGGCTTGGCGTTCTGCCCTGCTTGCTTCACGGTCTGTGATGAGATTCTGCAAGATCTGTAGCATTGGGTCTTGCGACGAGCTGCTCCCTCCTTGGTTCCCATGAGTCATCTGAAGATTGAGAAGGATATAGGGGTAAGAGGGAAATTCTAGGGTTCATGGTTTTGGGTTTTCAAAGCTAAAACTTTGAGTTAGACTCAGGTTTTTCAACTAACTTCATTTCATTCATGCAAGCAAGCACACGATACAACACACACCACAACAATCAAAGGGAAAACAGATGGTTTGAAGAACCATTCTGTAAGCTACGATACAGTGAGACCGATACATCTCATGCTACGACAGTGCTCTAGTGCATCTACTCGTCGTCGATGAAGTCAGAGTCCTCATCATCAGTGTAGAAGTCCACGGCATCCTCCTCCAGAAAGTCATCATCGTTGCTGAGGTAAGAATCCATGTCTCCTGGATGTCTTCACCCTCATCTTCTTCTTCCTTGGCTGCAAGCTGAGCTTCCTGCTCCTTGACGGTCTTCTCGAGGTCGGCCACCTTCTTGCGAAGAGGGCGATGGTGCGATCCTTCTTGGTATGCTGGCGGCGAAGAGACTGGCGGTCCTGGACGAGCAGTGCGGAAGTCTGGGCCTTCTGGTCGGCAATGGCACGGTTCTGGTTGGCTAACTCTCTGGCATTGTCCAGTTCTTGCTGTCTGTCATGAAGCAGGAAGTCAAGGTTCTCCACTTGACGCCTCAACTCTGGGTGACTTGGCATCTCCAGTGGCATTCCCATGAAATCACGTCTTGCATAGTGGGAAAAACGAGTTCCTTGGATCTTGTTGACGCTGAGGGCACATAGACGTGCGAGAGCTTCATGCATTGCCCTGGCTAATCCATCTAGCCAGTTGTTCTCTCTCACAGAGAACTGAATTCTCCCAGAAGTTGGTGCTTCAATGCTTCCTCTAAGATCTGCGGTGACTAGCCACTGTAGGTCTCCTCCTAGGGGTCCTGGAAGTTGAGCTCCAAGAAACTCCGGGTGCGGGCGTCCCAGTAACTCTGACAATGAGTCCAGATCCCTCTCGAAGATCAGTTGACCTCCGTTTCCCAACTGGTAAAACTTGTTGAACTGAGTCTCCATCTACAAGAATTAAGGATGAGGAAGTTAGTGAAGTGATCAAGTGTGTCAAATTTTAAGTACTAGTGTAAGAATTTTGAGGAACATGAATTTTTGAGAAAGAAAGAATTCCCAAGGGTAAGAGAGGAGATAGTTTTTCACAAATACTCACTTTGGTTTTGAAACTAAGTTTTTGTTTGAACGTCCATTCTAACTAGGGTCTCCTATGGTCAGGATGGCTCTGATACCAACTTGTCAACACCTAGATTTTTAATCCCAGATGCCTGTTATGCCATTCCTCGCAATCCCAGGATTACCATTTTTGCGAGACATAACGGATTGGATATCACAGTACATCATCCATTACAAACCATACATAAGGTCTTACACAAATAAGGATCTCATGATCCAGTCTTAATACAACAAGTAGCGGAAATAAAAGATAAGCGTAGCGGTGAGGTCCATCTTCAGGGGCACAGGCAATGCTGACGAAGGCAAATAGTCCTAGTTATCATAGTCGTCCTGCTGGCCATCATCTTGATAGTCTCCTCCATAGTCTGGCCATGATAATAGCCAGGGACAAAAGCCATGAGTACTCTTTAAGTACTCGCAAACTACCACTAACAAGTACTATAATTCTAAGATAAAGTGCTAACTCTAAGTACAACTTATAAAGTTAAGTTTGAAACCTAAGCTGAGTTCAGAAGCAAAGAAAGATAAAATAGAGTTCTAGAATCACTTAAGTTGGGAAGCTATTGTCATAAACACAACCCTATTGTGGACAAGTCAAGACTCATCATTCATTTCAAGTTATTTGGAAAAACATCTGACAACGAAATAGTATGGCCATTCCAACTATCCATAACCGCGGACGCGGCTATTCGAATAGTTTGACACTCTGCAGAGGTGGTACACTTTCACCACAAGATTCGATACATCTGTCAGGGATAACCCTGAATCATCATACTTAGTATGCAGATAATCAAAAATAACCTTCCCTTTGCACACCCTAGTATAAGCACATCTCCTATGAGCATGGCCTCCCAACCATGACCATCAGTCATCTTGGGCACTACATAGGTGGACACCATGAGAGGTAGCCTCAGCTCAAACCTCTCCCGCGAGGGACCTAATACTAATGCATATAAATTTCCAGCTAAGCCTTACCCAATTCAGGTAGTGTGGTTGTACGATAAATTTGGAATGGTATCGCATCTGAATCCAACCATCAGTTTTATAAAAGGGTTAAGGCTCATGCCTCAACATTTTCATCATCATCAACTATTTGTGTTTCTCAACACATGTCAAAACATCTCAATAGAATTACTCGTCATTCCAAGGTTTTCATAAGTCATTTTCACCAAGTGTTCCCATCTAAAGTGACTCAAGTTTTGATCTACTCTAAACTACTAAGTTAAGAGTGTTCACTAAGGTGGAAAAGATGGGTTCGATCTCATGCCATAGAATGACATCTAAAGCTTAGCTAAAATAGGTCAAGTTTTATACTTTTTATGCTACCTTCAAAACAAGTAAAGAACTTTGTGTAAACTAAGGGAGGTAAAACTTGTAAATGAGACTTTGGGTACTAATAGTCAAAGGAGTGTGATCAAAGCATGCCTAAAGCATCTTTGCTAAACCATCTAGTTTGATCCTAGCTTGCTAAGCACTAAACTTGCAAGGGTTAACTTGGATAGTGCTAGCTTGCCAATAGTAGCTTGCCTTGGGTAGTGCAGTGGTTGAAGTTTTCTTCTTCTTCTTCTTGGTAGAATTTCTCCTCCTCGAAAGCTTGGTCGGTACTATCGCCTATAAATACATACGGAGTACACAATCACCAAACAATACTTAACTAGTCTAAATATCATTCTAAGACACACATTTTATGATCTATTATCATCACAAGCATCACAAGTTTAAATCACTAGTTTCATTTTTTTTAAATTAGAAAAGTAATTTCTACTCATTGAAAAATTAGCTAATATTTAATATTCACCACTTAAAATATGGAATCATGTTGACACATGTCATCACCACATATTCTAACCTGTGGGAATGAGATTTAAAGGTTGGATCATAATTACTTTGGTTTAAGTTCATTATTTAATGATTTAAAGTGACTAGAAATACCTATATAGCATTATTTTGGTACTAGTCCAAAGTCACTGCATGTAAACCTTGATATTATTACATATTTAGATAGATATGATGAAATGTGATTTTTGAGAGTTGGAATCAACTCAAAAGCTAACTTAGTTGATTTTATAATAGTGTTGCAAGTTGCAAAAGCTTATGTTTTGTTATTTTTATTAGGAGAGATCTATAACTCTAATTGAATTAAATCCAATGGGTTTGGATAGATCATCTTAATACCTTTCAGACAAAATTGGTTTCATGCAATTTGGATTTGTAAAACTTCCAGAATTGAATTTTAAACTAGTGGACAGAAACTAGATTTAACTTAAAAGGAAAATCTAATTTTCAAATGGCTGGGCTAGCGCGGGAACAAACATGGGCTGGCCCAGTGGCGCTCCGCAGCGCGGGGCTCAGCTGATAGGGGGTACCGCTGGTCAGTGGCTCTTAACACGCGAAGCGGTACGCGCGCTGTGGGTCGTAGGATTAGAAGTGGGATCTACGGCTAAGGGTCGTCGTCGACGACGAACAGGTCGTCGGCGAGAGTTTGCCCTAGCGGCTCGGTGGGGGTCTACCGGGGACGTACCAGGGCTCTAGCAACGACGGCGAGGCGGGCAAACGAACTGGAAGACGACGGCGAGGCGAGGCGCGGTTGCGGCGGAGCTTGGGGTGCCCTAAATCGTCGGCGCCCTGCTCCTCCTGCTGCGGTGGCTCCGGCTCCAATTCCGGCGAGGCAGAGCTCGATTGGCTCCGGCGAGAGAGGTGAAAGGATCAGTGAGAGGTGGGGAGTGAGTGGGTGTGGATAAAAGAGGTTGGGGAGGCCGGCTTATATAGGCCCGACGGTGAGACCAAACGGTGTGGGCAGGCGACTCCGGCGAGGGCGGCACAGGGGGCTAGTGGCGTGGCTCGAGGTAGGGGGCGGTGGCCTGTCTCCTGATGGTGCGCTGAGGCTTAAAGGCAAGGCGGGATCTGTGCTGGTCGGGCGCGTCACGCGCTCTGGCGGCAGAAGTGGCGGGTCTGACGGCGAGCGGTGGCTAGGGTGCATTGGGCGGCCAGCGGAGATGTATGGGGTGTTCCCTAGGTCATGGCGGAGCGGTGGGTGCGGGCTGCGGCCAAGGGATGGTATGTGCACGCGGGGACAGAGCGTGCTCTGCGGGCGGCGTCGGCATGGTCGACCAGCTCCGGGAGCGGTGGTTTCTGGCCGTTCTGCCCTCTGTCTCTGGCCTGGGGCTGGTTGGGCGGTGGCGGTGGACCACTGGCTATGTGCTGGACAAGGTGAGAGAGGCTGGCGGCTGCTGTGGCGCAATGTCGCCGATGGGGGTGCTCCAAGTGCTCGGCCTTAATGGCCATGACCATTTGGTCATGTGCGCAGGGTTTGGCCGGGCTAGCAAAGGGTAGGGTTTGCACTGGGGGAACAAGGGGACAAGGTTAGGCACAACTGGTGACCACAATTACTGCTCCAAATAGTGTTTGGAATTTGGACAGATTTGTGCACACAAGCTGTTTGATGAAATGGCCGAAAGAGAAAAACTTTTGAATTTTGGTTTCAAAAATTTTGGGTGTTCTCCACTAGTGCTAGGTAGTCTCTGGTTGCCAGGGTTTTGAAAGTGGAACTCAAATAGCTAGTTTTTGAAATAGGGGTGATCTATGCATATGCATTGGATTCAATTTTCAAATGCCATTTAAAATAAGTAAAAGAATGTTTTTAACATATCAAAAGGTGGGCCTTGGTACCTCATTATGTGTACTAGCAAGGAGTGCAAATATCAAGAATTTTTTCTGTTAAGAAATGAGTGCTAGGAACACCCAAAGTAGTGTAGTGGATTAAAATGGCCAAAATGACCATTCCTCCCTTTTAATTGTTTTTGATTTGATTTTCTTTAGGAAAAGTTTGGGAATGATGTAGATGATGTTTAAATCACCTAAGAAACATTTTACAAGCAAAGAATCACAGAACCATGGCAATTCAAGTCAATTCCTAATTTAAATGCACATACACATGAATGCTTTTATTTTTAAATTTGGAAAAGTTTTTGTTAACCCCAAATTAGATGATTTAGATCTTGATAAGCTTGGATTGATGTTTTGGGATGTTACACTAACCCCTCCACTGATCTCCCCAACGTCACATCCTCTCTCTCTCTCTCTCTGGTCGACCACATTGTAGTAGATCTGCTCATCTTTTCATTTAGTGCTTCGAAGTAAAGGAGAGAGAAGATCATGCCATTAACTCGAAATGTTACCCATATCACCCCATAACTTGCAGCAGCACCACCCTCCCTAGCCAGTAAACATTTGAGTATTAGGTCCCACCTTACCCATTTTACCCCACCTGTCTATAACCCTAGCCATCCCCACACCCCTCCATCTCCATTTACTTTTCTTGGCCAAAATACAAGTGTGGCATGCACACTTGCAATGCAAGGCTCCTCCTTCCACCCTATGCCATCCCTAGAACCCAGGCACCTCGCTGCACCGCCACACTAGACCAACCAGCGACCACCTCCTCTCCCCATGGCCTTTATGAACTCAGCTACACTAGACCCCCCTCTATAATAAAAGAAACAGACCACCTCGGCTCCCCTATCTTACCTCATTTCACTCCCCTACCTTACTCCCCTCCTCCCCTAGACATCCAAGAGCCCTCTCCCCCTCTGCTGCCATGGAAAACTGGAGGAAGCTCACATATCTGCAAGGAGGAAGTCACATGTGTCGTCACCTTGGTCACCTTCACTCCTCCCTCTCAGTAGCCTCGTGTTCCTCTCATCAAGATACACCTAACCTTGCCCTTCTTTATGCTCAGGAACACCGACAACTGTCGTGGTCAAAGCATATGCAGCGTCGTCATCTGTCGACGCGCGAGCAGGCTTGCCATCACTAAATCTGCCCTTGATGCCCCTCTTCGTGTTCATCAGCGTGCAACGTGTCATATTCGAGCCTCACCTTCACTTGAGGAGCCCCTAGGTGAGCTTCTTGAGCCATATCCGACCCATCTAGGGTTTGGTCCCCTCTTCGAGTGGGTAGAGGAAGACGAGGGCTACGAGCCGTTGATTCCTCTCTAATCCTACTACCACCATAAAACCATACTGCTTTGGTCGCCACCACCACTGACTGGCGGGCCCCGCCTTGCTGTTTCAAACGCGCCACGTCCCGTGCATAAGGACACGGGGATGGGCCGGCCGGACACTGTGCATCCGGGTCCGGTCTAGATCTGGCTATTTTTTCCGTTTATCTTTGTCTATTTTTCCTAGATCTGCAAACTAGCTACTTAGTTTTAATCAAAACAAAAATGGAAATCACATGATTAATGCCAGATCTAATTTCCAGCATATGCCCTAGTATTTCCCATAACATGTAGAGCAAGTTCCTTGCCCAAAATAATTTTCATTATTTTCTCGGGATTTATCTACCTACACATGTCTTTTCCAATTAATAAATCATATCAGGATTCACAAATCCAAATAAATTAAATCCAATTTCCACTGATAACTAGTAATGGTATCTTTAATTGGCCTTGGTCCCATACCAATTAGACCTATATGCCTACAGTAGTAAAAATAGCAAAACACCTTATGTATGACTTCACAAATTTCTCAAAGGAGATCTACAACTTATTTTGAGTTGATTCCAACTCATAGTGAACAGGTACTACAAGATTTACCAAACCCTAGTTTCTCAAAACTTATTGAGCCACTGTTAAATTTTAAGGAACTAAACACTACTCCATGTGAGTGTTTACTCAATAAATCATCATTGGAGTTATAAAACTCTAAAAATAGTAAAACCAAGTTCTACAAAAAGATATCACTAAGCCCTACCTTTTTCATTAGTTTCGTACCAAAAGGGCCTGTAGATTAAATCTGATGAAAAAGACAAATTATTTATAGAACTTGCTTTCGGATTTTCCCAAGGAAATTCTGGTAATTATTTTGAAGTGAGACCAAGTCCTAGTGGACCAGTACTCAAATACCTTCCTAATCATAATTGGAAATATTTATTTGACTAATAAATATTTTCTGGTGATTTAAACACCAAAACAAGGGGTTTCTAACAAAACAAATCATAACTAAATAAATAAAAATGATAAAAGGGTGAAGCCACTTTTGGTGGATTTTTTTATTTCAATACATACCTAATGGTACCACATTTGCATGATGGTATCATACATAGCTTGGGCTTGGCATAAAACGGCTTATTTAAGAAGTGTTTGGTAAATAAATCATAAGTAAATATCTAAAAATACGAATGGCATACTTCCAATTGCTTTGAACTCCAATTACCAAAATATACTAAAGTGTAATGGTGTATTATTCAATTGCTTGTTGTATTGTATTGGTGATTGCATGCCTTGTGTTGATTGTGATATATTGTTTGTTTGCATGTGTGGTCTATGATGACGATAGTTGTGAATGTATTGACGTCGAGAAGAAGAAGGATTTTATTATTATTATTGGATTTCTAAGAAGAAGCCCAGGGATATATTGCTGACCATAGGAAAGCCACCATTCTTGAACCCATCTTTATTACATCTTCATACATGTTTTATTATACTATGCACTACTTTTACTATCGTTTATTTATTGTGTCCATAGCTTGGCTTCTCCAAGCCTTGGTATAGTATATTGTAGGTGAAACCCTTGTAATAACCCATTACTCCCCTTAGAATGTGGGATTGATGTTTAGCATCTCATTTCCCTGAGCCTTGTTTTCAGAAGATTAAAAACCTTGGGTTGGGTGGTTTAAAAGAAAAAGTTTTTTGAAAGAGTTTTGAAAACCCTGGGAAGGTTGTCCTTACCAAGATAAAGGGTTTCGAAAGAAACATGATTTATCAAGTCTTGCAAGAAGTAGAAAGGAGGATTTATGAAAGTGTTTTAAATGGCACCTGATCACTAAGAATCTTCCCGGAACAACTAACTCGTGTAACCACAATTATCCTGGTATGGGACAGGGCATAGTTGGAACCTTGTCTAGCTTGGTATGATGGTCTCGCAACTCTCTATGACATGGGCCACAATTCTCCTCGGAAGTCGGGACTTCCCCCCTAAGATCCTGAGAGGATTGGGAAAACTTTACACTGTAGTTGCCTATACTCGGACGATACTACAATCCTTCCATTGGAAGTGCACACTCAAGATGGATTGCAAAATACGCTTCGGTTGGTCTTTAGTACCCGACGCCCCGGTGTTGGGAGGAACACCTTGTAGGGTAGGCTCCATATTACGGTTATTCGACCCCTTCATACTTAGGTATAGAGACTCGTGAGTGGTCAAGGTTGGTAATCGTATGTTGTGGGTAAACTGTACAATCTCTGTAAAGTGTAAAAGTATTCGAATAGCGTGTCCACGGTTATGGACAGCCGTGATGGCAAATACCTAGCTTGTGTCGTGTTTTGGTTTTAAAAAGAATTGTTTAGAGAACCGAAGGTTTGGTCATGTGATGACCGCAAATAGAGGTGTGTGGGTCGAGAGACGGCCGGGCGTGTTATGTTCTTGAGAAGGTCACCTACTAAAGATTTTCCACCCACCTAAAAAAATTTAAGAGGAACTTGTTTTAAATGTTTTTCAACAAAGATATGGAGATGGGTTTTAGAAATAAACCAGCCATAGGTAGAGCCTACTTCTGTATATATCCTTGATACTCAGCCTGTTGTTGTTATCCTCTTACGGTGGTTTGCGAGTATATTCAAAAATACGCATTGGCACTGTTCCTAGCTATTGTCGTGGCCAGACTTTGAAGAACAGGAGGAAGAGGAAGATTTCAGTGACGACTACATGAACTAGGGTGATCTCCTAGTCAGTGTATGTAGGTTATGGCATGGTTTGGGCCATGTTGCGTGAAGTTTCTATTGTTGCTATTCTGATGTGAGCCCGACGAGTCATGTGACCATTATGTAAGAGTTAAATTTGGTACTGTAATAGATGTGAACTTTGATGCTAAGTCGATTGTGGTGGTTGCATAATGGGTATTTCGGACAACTAGTCAGAGGTCCACAGGAAATGTCCCTCGCGCCAACCGAAACTTAGGATGGGATGAACTCTATCGCTGGCCCTCGGTGTGAGAAATATGCAGCACGGAAGTTCCAGTGAACCGCAAAAAAAAATCCGAAGCGGTCGGTTTACGATTAGTTGACTCAAATTTGTCAAGATACGGATGAATCTAATACTAAATCATGTCTAGATACAATCGAATCTAGAAAAATCTAAGTAAACTAATTTAGGTCGAATGGAGTATTTAGAATGTCCATTTCTTAAGTTTTTTTTTTTGCGTGGTCCATTTTTTAAGTTGCTCGTACCGTATACGGACTGTTATTATGCAGACGGTATAGTAGCTGCCATCGACAACATCAGTATCCTTGATGCTAGCATGTGGAACCACCTCAATAGCTGCAGCGGCAGCTTCTGCCTTGCCAGAGCAATCCGCCAAATTATAAGCTGCGACGGACACAGGCTCTGAAAAAACACCCATAGCTGACACGGGATGGATTAAGCCGGCGAGCATGCGTACGTCTGGCACGGCTCAGATGCTTCGGGAGAACTAAACATACCAAGGGCACGCGTCGCCTTTGGCTACTTTGATTCTGTCGACTGGGTACTTAACCAACGACACTTCCAGCGCAAGCCATTCCCCCCGATCGATTCCCTCGCTTTCCCCTCCCTCCTTTCTCCATTTAACTAGCCCCTCTCTTTGCTTCGCTCTGCCTCATCCTCGACTCCTCCTAGTTACGGGCTGGGACTTCAGTTTCACGACTGGGAGAGAGATCGATATCTCGAGGCTCGAGCACAGCAACAGTGGGAGCTACGACACTTTCAGTTTCAGGTACGTACATGCCACGGCCTTTTGTTTTTGACAGTAGCAGACTAGAGTCACTGCTACTCTCTACTCCCTAATATGTTCGCCACTGAAATGTTTCTTCCCCTCTCTCTATTTTGCAGCGCGTCAGAAAATCACCGCACAAGATGCAGATGGTACTGGTGATATCGCTGCCCCTGGTGGCGCTGGTCATAATCATCGCCATCATCCTCTGCATCATCTGCCGCTAGGCTAGCTCCCACGGCGGCTCGCCGGAGGGACGGACGGCCGCTAGGTTTCCACGTCGCATCATGTAGTCCCGTAATGCTGTTTACTGTGTCGCTGTGTATCCGTCTGCTACTCTGGTGTTATGATCTGTACCTATTTTTCTTTTTTGGTTCTAGCTTCTCCACGTGAAGCGTATTAATATTTGATTTGATGGATTGATCCATGTGTGCGCGTGTGGATGTGGTGGTACATAGTGATATATACGGGCTCCGTTCTGAAACATAAGATGTTTTGTCGTTTAGTGTATAGATTTTGGAGAGGTTCGGAGTAAATCTATATATAAAAAGCTATAAATACATTCATTTTACAAAGCCGAAATGCCTTATATTTCTGAAGGTACAAAGCTAAAATGTCTTATATTTTATATTTACGAAGGGAGGGAGTACTGCCGTGTGATGCATGTAACGTAACCTATCGGTGAATTCCTCGAGCTTTCATTTTTTAGAAAAATTTGTCCTGCTTTTAGCTGAGTGTAATCGCGGCCATTTTTCCTCTGTAATTCATTCACGTCTGTCTGTCCAACCAGACGCAGGCACCGTCCACCTCCAAACCCAGGACATGGACATACCTCTCGCATCATCTGGGTTCAGGTTTGGCGCCGGAGAGCCCTCGGTTCACACTCGCAGAGTCACACGTCACGCGCTTTCCCCCTTCTGCTTTCTTCTCCACCCCACTCTAGCTGATTAGTTTAGGCCACGCGCTCTCGCACCACCACCAAAACCACTACTGTACTTGCTACTCCTCCGTCCCCTTCTTCCCCATCTCGCCAGTCTCCATTACTCCGCCCCTCCTTCCCGGTCGAACAGGAGCGCCAACAAGATCAGCGCCTCGATCCGCGCAGGTACTAAAGAGTCTATGCGATGTTCCTGTCAAATCTCGTGTGATTATTTATTTTTTCTTGGATTTATTCTCCAGTCTGTGATCTCCAGGGCTCACGCACGCGTGACTCCTCCGTTGACTGGCTCGTGTAGAGTTATCACTCAATACTGCTCTGCTGCTTGCCTGCTTAGTAGTAGTAGCAAAAGTAGTGCTAATTATTCAGTTGGAATTAGATTTAGACCACCCAGCTGCTGGCTGCTGCTGAGCTATGAGCTGCAGCAACTAATTTCTAGACGGTTAAAGGGGGCTACCAGATGTTCTGAACTCATCCGAATCCAGGAGAGGCTCAAAGAACCTGTAGACCCATCATCGCCTACAATCTTCTGTTGTAGATGCCTGTAGCCAGGTTGACCCGTGAAAAAAAGGTAACACACTGATTAGGAATCGAATCGATCCGTGTCACAAATAGCGAGAATAAGATCCCCCCACCTTTCACCTTTGCTTACACAAGGGGTGTTTCGCCTTTCCTGAGCATCCAAGCTTCCTATCATGCCTTGAACAAGCCAAGATCGACGCAGTTGATTAACAAGAATCCTTAAGAAGTTTGGTGTGGCTTTGGAACTCGAGGATGGATCAGAGTTACTAACTTCTTTGCGGATTAACCCATATATGTGTTTGAAAAAAAGAAACACTATCATAGCATTTCGCTGCTACTTCCCACCCATTTCCATACTCGTGTAAATGAAAACAAGAATGGAAGCTTAATTCCTTTTTATCTATTCCGTCTGCAGGAAAGAGCTCATGGAGTTCGTGCTGATCATATCCCTGCCGCTCCTCATCCTGATCGTGATCATCGCGGTCGTCCTATGCATCGTGTGCCGCTAGCCAAATGTCAGCTCCAAAACAATCAGCAGATCGTCTCTGCTGTGACTGTGATCATACCATATGTGTTTACATAACTTATGTTAATAAATCCAATATTACGTCATCATGACTCAGATTAAAGCAAGGCACTTCTCCTCCGCCTCGTCTTTTATCTTTACCTTTTCAGTCATTGTGGCGTGATTAGCTGGCTCTAGCTTTATTAGCTTAGCTTTGCTGGTGGTGACAACGACATTGATTCCGTGTGTTCATACTCAATACTAGTACATATGGGCTGTAAGAAGAGTTAAATCCATGGTTAGTCACTATACTTTCTTAGGAACCTGGCATGGTCACTCTACTCAAGGAATACGAAGGTACGGTCATGGAACTGGTCATGGAACTTGCACGAGAGCATCACCCGTGGTCACTGAGCAATACGTAGCGTTGTATTGGGTGACTCAAGTCCCACTGTCAGATGACGAGGCGGGTAAGTTGTGAAAAGAAGGATGTTTGGAGGGTTCTCTTTGCGAATTCCCCCCCACCGGGAACTAACCCTCGCAGTCCGGTCTGAACCGGGTCATTCCGACCTGCGTCGTTCCCCTCCGTTTTGCTGCCTTACCCTAAATCGGTGCCGCCACCGCAGGAGAGTGGCTGCAGGCGCAGGAGGGACCGACACCAACCTAGCGAGGTTCTCCGCCATGTCCAGCGCAAGCTCATCACGTTATGCGCTCCGCCGCCCGGGTCCTCCGATTCCGCTCATCGGTTGCCCCGATTGCGGCCGCACGGTGAAGCAGGCCCTCTCGGGGACGACGGAGCACCCAGGATGGATCTACTACAAGTATAAAACCCATGGAGTAAATCTATCTGCTCTTAGGATTTAGCTCGATTTGGCTAGGCTGGAGCTCGATTTTGCCGAAGTTCTGATTGAGTTATGATTTTGTACAGTCTGGCTGCAACTTTTGGAGGTGGGAGCTTGATTACGTTGGCTAACTGATTGAGCACAATTACCGTCGAGGGGATGCTAGAGTTGATGCTTTAGGGTGGGCAGAAGATAGGAGAGAAGAACTAGAGTTGAGGAAGCAGGAAGCTAAAGTTACTCGTGTGCAAGGCCAGGAGGAGCATTTGATGTTGATTTTGGGGGAACTCTAGGAAATGAAGGTTGTTCTAAAGATTCTTGTTGGTCTTGTATGTGTGATGTCTGCTATGGTTGTTGTTCTAGTGTTGAAGAAGTGAGCTCTGAGAGCCATATTTGCAGCTGTGTGTGTTGTGTGCTGTGAAAGGCTTGTGTTGATATGGTTATGGTATAGTGTTAGTTAATGGTGTACTAGGCATCTGGTGATACTTTTGTTCATGTAGTAGTCTGTGAACCTGATGTATGTGATGGCTTTTGTCCTTATCTATGTGAACATGAACTAATGCAGTGATATGTACTGTCTTGTGTTGATATGTGCGTTTCTAAAATAGTTTATAACACTGTTATGTAATTGTCACACTCATAGTAAAGAACATTCTGCATGATTTGCATAACCAACATTTCCATAAGTCATAAGATTCAAAGTGATCCTAGATTGGAAATCACAGGACAAAATAATCAAGTCTATGCTTGAAGTGGTGATGCCTGGTTTACAAAAATATGGACTCATGCAAGAGTTCCAGATAGACTGAACCCATGTAGTTCTTGGACAGGTAAAGGAGACCTTAAACTACTTTGACACCTAATTTTCTAGGGCTACTACATGTCCAGGTACTTTGACACCTAAGTACCACTACATCCTCCTAGATGTTGGCACTTCCTCTGTTACAACCTCTGACATGGGGATGGTTACAGTCCTTGACAACTGAGGAACAACAGGTACATGATGATCTTCCATTTCACCTTGTGTAGTTGGTGCATTGGCTGCCATCATAACCCTGTTTACAATCACTTCAGCTTCAGCAGTTTCCCTCTCTACAGTTTGTTTTGAGCATCTCTCTTTGATTTTCTCTTTTTTTCACCAGCTACCATCTTGTAAATTGCTTTCTTTTATGTAGCTTCCTTCCTTTTCTTCTCATTTACTTCTTTTCTAACCTCTGCAATGATTCTAGAGGTCTCTTTCTTATCTTTCTTCTCCATCTCAGCTTCTTCCTTTCTCTTCTCTACAACAATTCTTGCTTTGGCTACTACTAGTTCAGCCTTCATCTTGTCTTGCTCCAGCTTCTTCTTTGCTCTTCCCTCTTCTTTATTCACATTAGCTTGATACTTTGCCTCAATTAAAGCTAATTTCCTTTCTTCATTTTTCCTATTCTTCTCTAGTTGCATTTGTAATAGTTTCTGAGCTAGTTCACCATGCCTGATGCAGGTAGCACCACTTGACTAACTAGAAGCAGATTCTTGCAACAATCTGTGTGCTGCTGTGATGAAGGTAGACTCAGGAACTACTCTTGCTTCCACATGCCTCTCCAAAGACCTCTGAACATGCATAAATGTCCAGTTACATTTGGTTGATCACAATCACAGAATAAATAATAGTAATATTATCTAAGTTACATGCTCAGTCAAGTTGTTCACAAGTAGATCTTCATGTGTGTTCACAGCTGGACTGTTGACATCGGGGTTTTGTTGCTGTTACATATATAACAAGTACATGTAGGTAAATTCAATGTAGGTAAAGGCAATGTCTAGCTACAACCAATAGGAAGTAAAACAATGTAGGTACCTATGTAATTACAGGATCACTATGAGCAGGAGGAGGCAAATTCTCATCATTTGTAGTTGGTTGTGGAGGAAAATTCTGATCATCACTTGTAGTTGGTTGAGCAGGGAAAATCTGATCAGCACTTGTAGGTGGAGGAAGGCCAACTTTCAACCATTTGCAACCAGTAATGTTATGATCAAGGAAGCCACAGTACTTGCAATGCATTATTACACCATGTCTAGTCATCTTCTTTCCTCCTCCTCTAGTGTCTACCTCATAAGGGGCTTTCCTTCTGCTTTTAGTAGGCCTGCCAACATGTTTTGTGTACATAGGTGGCAATTGTATAACATGTATGACAAGTATCTCCTCCTCTAGTATCTACATTATTACACAAGTATGAAATGAAGTACTTCTTTTACCTTTTTTTTGTCTAACATGATTGTCCAAGGGCTAGTGTTGATTATTACTAAATCAGCCTTCAAGGTCTCCAAGAACCATGCCATGAAGTTGTATCTTCCACTTCTATAGCAGCCACAACAATTGGGAAGATACAATCATTGGGATCCATCCCAACAACTGTGAGCAACTATCCTCTGTACCTTGTTTTCAGGAAGCAGCCATCAATAAAGATAACTGGCATGCACCCTTGTAAGAACCCCCTTTTGCATGCTTGAAGACACATGTAATATTGTTTGAATCTTGAATTAGCATCTAGTGAAAGCCAGAATGTGCTGCCTGGATTACTCCTCTTTATCTCATTTCCAAAGTCTCATAGCATCTTGTACTGCTCCTCTTCATCTCCATATATGATAGTCATTGCAATCCTTTTTTCCCTCTGCAATTGGCTCCTATAAGGTGTCATATTCCAACCCTTTTGTACCACCCTTGAGAAAATTTTCAGGCTCATTCCTTGATCAGCTCTAAAGCTTTCTAAATACTTTTCTACAATGAATTGAGCAGTGAATGCAGCAATTTTCCATTTGCCACTGCAAGTGTGCTCACTTGTATACCTCTTTATATGGAATGCTCCAGTCTTAGAATCACATGATGCCCAATGGTACCAAGGGAACTTTTTTCACATACTGCCCTCACTCAATCTTGTCATTAATTGGCGGCTTAATTGGCTTTCTGTGAATACAACTATATGATTTGATGGCTTTCCTAAGAAAATCCACATTAGCAAATACTTGACCAGATGCAAACTTGGGATCATGTAGATCATATTCTCTAAAAGTTTTGAACCTTAACTGGGATGCATCCTTGTCAGACTTAGGACCCCATAGATCATCACCTTCAGACTCCTCCTTGAGTACAGGCTTCACTTTTCCACTATCATTTTGACCAGTGCATCTTCTCTTCCTTTTCTTCTTCTCGTCTCCAACCTTGTCTTTCATATATGCACTCTTCTTTGCAGCTCCAACCTTATCCACATGTAGATCATCATCACCATCACTGAGAGCATAATCTGAATCTACCAGCTCAAACTCTGAATCTGTTGAATGTACACTATCACCGTCATCACCTTCACTGTCTTCTTCTTCAGTTAATTGAGTAGCTTCTTCTGTAATACTCATGATATCATCAATGTTGCTTATGCCCCTTTTCCTTCTCCTTACTCTACTAGAAACAGAAACTTCCTCTTCTATCTCCATTGAATCTTCAACAGTGCTTGTTGGATACACCGCTTGAAGTGGTATAGAAGGATCATGTGAAACTGCATCTTCATGTTTGTTGGTGGTACTTGGCTTACAAGGGCTAATGATAGGATGCAAAGATGCTGCTAGGAAATTTCCAACATCATCCCAACCTATGAAACTATAGCCGTCATCATGATCAAGATAAACACTGAAGAAATGATTCCCTATGTCCACCATAGTAACCATAAACATGAAGGCATGGTCATGTTTTAACTCTCTTAAGCCATTGTTTGCAATGGTTAGAATAGGAATCTCGTAGTGGGCCTTAATTCTACCAGCCATTTCATAACCAATTTGCTCAACTATGTGCTCTAACATTGTTGTTGACCATGATATAGAGTCAACCTGATCATAATATATAATATGACCACCAACATAGCTTCTATTGTTGCATGTGCCTAGAAAATATCCACCATGGTTTATCTCCAATGTAAAGCATGTACTTCCCCTAGCTGCAAATTAACAAAAATGTGTGACCACTCTAAACAAGATTTGTACAGAACATTGAAAAAACACCTCCTTTTTTGCAACCAATATCAATCTGACCAAAATATCCACATGTTGTCATCATCCTACTCAGTATGAACATTTTTTGGGAATTACACGGTAAATTTCTAAAACCATAAGCCCTAACCGCACCAAAAACATCGGCCAAAACCCTAACAAAACCAAAATACTGAACTCAAACACAGAACTCACAGACACGAGAGAGCACATTAGATTAGCAACTCCAGAATAGAAATTCCCCCAAAAAACTTGACTTTCACTCCATTGCGACGGGTTCTGAGTGCTTAGCGTAGACGGGAGGAGGAGATCCTTCCGGCTGGCAGATTGGGAAAGTGGTCGTGGCTCCTAGCCGCGACATTGCATCACCGCCTCCACCGCCATCATCGATGAAGACTCCGACGAACCTCCACCGCATCCGTCCTTGATCGCTATGTCACCACCTCTTCCTCGACCGCTCCGTGTTGTGCCTTTCTCGCTCCCTCTCTTCCCCTTCACCTCGACAGGTCCACGGAGGAGAACTAGTTCACGACGGTCACTAGGATGGGAGGGCATGTCCGAACTTAGCTGCTTGTCCAGGGGCCTATGGGCAAACAAATGCTCCCTTAGGACACCATCAATACACTAGGGGCACTGATATCGGGTCCCACTTACCACCACGTCACCCAATACAACGCTACGTATTGCTTAGTGACCACATGTGATGCTCCCGTGCGAGTTCAATGACCGTAACTTCATATTCCTTGAGTAGAGTGACCGTATTGGGTTTCCTAAGCAAGTACAGTGACTAACCATAGATTTAACTCGTGTAAGAAGAACAATTCTCTCGCTGATCTAATTCGAGGAGATTGGATACCTGAAAAAAGTGTCACCCTTTCCTTTTTCTTCTCATTCTTCCAAACTCTTCGAGATCAGAACGTTGCAGCTTTGCAGGTGCAGGAGACTAGTTCACCTTGACACTTTACTTCTTTGGGAGTTTGCAGAGTTCTCGGCTCAAGTGCGAATCTAGTGCGTGTCGTCCTTCTGTTTGTACTTTGTACCATTTGTCGTGCTGCCCCATTTGTCAATAGAAAAGGCGCCTCCTCTTTCCTAGCAAAGAAACTCAACACGAAGCTTGCTGACTCGATGGAGTGGAATCACACGCGTGCATAGTACCTAGGAATTTTTTGTGATTTTGCCACCTTCTGCATGTACACCCTACAAAAAATGATGTTCTGTACTGCATATCTTTCTAGGAAAGATATGTTTTCCTTCTATATATCCACTCTGTTGGGCTAAAAGACTTTGATAGACGTGAATAGCTAAGGGCACCTCCAATGGCTCACCGCATTACTGACACCGAATCAGTCCCGTTTGTGGGTGGAGGACAAGCTGTGTGGGCGGAGCCCGTTTGCGGAGGGTTGTGCACCCAATGGGCCACTATATTTGTGCCCCCTGTCCACGGACAACCACTAGCTGAGTTTGAGGTTCAAATCAGCGTTAATGGAGGTCACCATTCCCACTCGATTCTCCCACCACGCGCTTTCGTTCCTGCCCGCTAGCCGCGTCTTTCTTTCCATGTCGTGGCATTTCCTGCTCGACATCTCCCTTCCTGCCCTCTGTTCCCGTCGAGGACCTCCCAAGCTTATAAAGGCCCGGACACCAAGACTGGGAGGGCACCCACCCCTTCGCCATGCCGCATAGATGCTTCCTTGTGACCTGGGCGACCTTAGCAAGTACGGCCTCGCCTACCCCTTTCCCCTCCGGGCACCAGTGAGAAAGACCCCTTTTTGGGGGAGGATAACATGGGGGAAGATGAGGAGGAGGATGTGGTGGAGGAGTGGGAGGCCACTGACGAGGAGGAGGAGGACGTGGGGAAGTGGGAGGACACCGACGATGGCGGCGCGGCTGATACGTCGTAAACGTATCTATAATTTTTGATGTTCCATGCTTGTTTAATATCTAATTTCTTATGTTTTGTTCATACTTTGAGGTATTTTTATATATTTTCTGGAACTAACCTATTAACAAGATGCCACAGTTCCAGTTGCATGTTTTCTGCTGTTTTTGGTTTCAGAAAAGCTAGTAAGGAAATATTCTCGGAATTTGATTGGACAAAAGCCCAAGGCAATATTTTACCCGAAGCAACACGGAGTCCGGAGGAGAGCCGAAGAGGGGCACTAGGGCGGCCACACCCTAGGGTGGCGTGGCCAGCCCTAGGCGCGCCGCCACCTGGTGTGGCCCCCCTGGCGCTCCACCGACCTTGCCCTTCCGCCTATAAAAGCCTATAAGTACCAGATCAGAAATCCACGAAAAGTTCCGCAGCACCGCCACCACCGAAGAGGATATTCGGGGGACAGAAGTCTCTGTTCTGGCACCCTGCCAAGACTGGGAAGTGCCCAAGATCCATCTCCATCGACTCGATTGACATCTCCATCGCCGTTGCTGACTCCCATGATGAGGAGGGAGTAGTTCTCTCGAGGCTAAGGGCTCTACCGGTAGCTATGTGTTCATGTCTCTCTATGCGTGATCTTATGAGATCATGAGCTTTGTAATCTATAGATCTATTCTACTACTCAATTGCTTTAATTAATCTTTGCTTATCCCCACGTGTGTGAAGTTGACAGTGTGCACACCGTGTGGCACTTTGGCTAAGGTTACAGAAATACTTATCATGAGTATAATTTGATATGGATGTCTCTATGAGATTGTGGTGTTTGTTGGAACCATCTAGCACTTAAGGTGACAGTGAGGGGTTATCTAGATGGGGAATGCGAACTTTAAGGTGTGTTGTTATAACCCTACATCATCCAACCGGAGAGTAGTTCAGGGTAGCATCATAAAGAGAAGATATTTATATGAAAGTGTCTATTAGTGAAAGTATGATCCCTAGGCCTTGTTTCTAAGCATTGAAACAATGTTTACAATCAGTCCTGTTACATGTTTGCTTGCTACCACTCTTATTTCAGATTGCAATTACCACTTATAATCATCCATATTACTTATATTTCACTATCTCTTCGCCAAACTAGTGCACCTATACACCTGACAAGTGTATTGGGTGTGTTGGGAACATAAGAGACTTCTTGTGTCTTGATTGCAGGGTTGCGTGAGAGGGATACCTTTGACCACTTACTCCCTGAGTTCGATAAACCTTGGGTGATCCACTTAAGGGGAACTTGTTGCTGTTCTACAAATCTCTACACTTGGAGGCCCAACACTGTCTACAAGAATAGAAGCGTGCGTAGACATCAAGCTATTTTCTAGCGCTATTGTCGGGGAGTCAAGGACAACTTCACAAGGGGAGTCCCTCATAACTAATATCTTTACTTTGTTTTTTTGTTCTGCTTAGTTTATTTTTTCTTTCTTTGTTTGCTTCTTTTTACCAAAAACACGAAAAAAATTAGTTCTTTCTATAGTTGCCACCTCGTTCTTAGCTCACCATGTTGATCCGTAAGTTCACCCTGAAAGACCTTTCAATAGGTAGTGGCTCCATAATTGATAAAGATAATATTGAAGAATTCTTCAATCATGTTAGCAAGTGAAAGGATAGAGATGTCGCCTAGAGGGGGGTGAATAGGCAATTTCAAAACTATTACGGTTTTGGCTTGATAGAATGCGGAATTAAACTAACATTTATTTTACAAGCACAAAACCTAAATACACTAGGCTCAACTAAGTGCACCAACAAAAAGATAAGCTAAGAAAGATAGCACAAGATAAATACCACAAGTGATAAGCAAGATATAAGTACTTCAAGCTCGATGGCTATCACAAGGAAAGTAAGCTCGGGTATAGAGATAACCGAGGCACGCGGAGACGAAGATGTATTCCCGTGTTCCCTTACAAGTAAGGTATGTCACGTTGCAGAGGTGTGAGATTCCACGAAGGATTTGCCAACGCCACGAAGGCTCACCTTCTTCTCTGAGTCTATCCCACGAAGGAATAGGCCCTTTCCTTATGGCTAGCTTTTCCTCCACTTCGGAGATGGCAAGCTCCACAACCACTTCACAAGCTCCACGAAGGAGAAGCCCGGGTCTCTTCACAATCTTCCACGAAGAGGACACCGTGGCACCAACCGCCAAGCCAACTAGGAGGTCACCCTCCAAGAGAAACAAGCTCACGGTCTCTCACTCGAACAAATCGTAGTGGAGAGCTCAACACTTATGCAAGAATGCAAAGCAAGAACACCAAAGGCATTCAAATACCTCACTCTCAAATCCCACCAAAGCAACAAGTGCTAGGGAGGAATTAGAGAGGAAGAACAATGGTGGAAGTCAACAAATGACTCCAAGATTTAGATCCAATGGGTTCCCCTCACTTAGAGGAGGAATTGATTGGTGGGGATTGTAGATCTAGATCTCCTCTTCCAAAGCCCTCAAAAAGATGCAAGAATCATAGGAGGAAAGGGAGAGGAAGCAAGCTCAAGAGGTTCAACAATCACTAGTAGAAACCGGGCTTTTTGCTCCGGTTCGTAAGGGCCTTTAGCCCCGGATTTCGAACCGGGGCTGCGAAAGCGGGACTAAAGGTCCAAGCTTTAGCCCCGGTTTAGTTACGAACCGGGGCTAGAGGTCCAACCACGTGGCCTGCCAGGCACGCTGGGCGGCAGGACATTTAGCCCTGGGTCGTGTTACGAACTGGGACTAAAGGTTCCCTGCCGCGGCAGCATTTTGTGCCATTTGGCTGCCGCGGCAGGGGATGGGTTTTAGGGGTTTGTGTTTTCTTTTCATTTTGTGTTTTGTGTTCAATTATTTTTCATTCTGTGTTTTCATTAGAAACAAGTTTTCGTATACATATAGAACGCTACTCCTTCCGTTCGGAAATATAAGACGTTTTAGCTTTGTGAATAGAATGTATCTAGATGTCTTTTAGTGTATAGGTTCATAGAGGTTTGGAGTGAACCTACACACTAAAAGGGTCTAGATACACTTCTTTCACAAAGCTAAAACATCTTATATTTCTAAACGGAGGGAGTACTACACAGTACTTGGCCACATTGACGCAATATATAATATAATTACTCTTACAAGCATATATGGAGTCCCAACAAGGTCCAGAGCATGTCTATTTCATTACATGGAGATCATTACATGGATGCTTTAGGGTCTACTTATACAGTATTCTCCGCGTGGGTCTATGACCTCATCGAGAAAAAATGCAGCAAATTCCTCTTGGATTGCTATTAGGCGGTCCTCTAGTAGGAGCTTGTCCCGTATCGCGTCCAACTATGTAAAAAGGAGATCGTATGGATTAGACTCAACACGATTTTTTGTAATAAAAATAAAGGGTGAATATATTGTTTACTTACTCGAACATTTTCCGAGGGCTTCTCAATACTGATGCGAATGAACTCGCACATGTAGAATCCACATAGATTAGTTCCCTGTGGCTGCCTCGCGCACTTTACAAGAATAGAGTTCAATCAAATAATAACGCTGGCATGATAAATGCACATAAACTAGAATTAAATAGATGCGCGGACTTAGCTCGTACTACTTACCGATAGTGATTTAAAAAATAGCTCCTCACGCCATTGACCGCGGACATGTTTCTTGAACTGTGTCCAAACCCTACCCGACAAAGAAAATTAATGTATGAGTTAATAACTACTTGATATCCCAGAAAATGAACGAAAGAAACCGATATAGTGCGATAATGGTTGAAATTACCTCTGGAGCGCATCGATAATGATGCGGTAGTTTTCAATGTCTTTGTTTAGTGAGTCCATGATGTGAACTCTTCCCATGTCAAGTGAAATGCTTAGAAGAATCCAGTGGTACCTACGCAAGGTTTACATACGTCAGTAACTCATCATTTACACTGAACATCGAGTAAGAAAAAATTAATGTGTACAAAAACTCACATGCCGTCGTGGTAAGGAAATAGTATTTCGTTACAGAAATGTTGTTTCGTGAGAAACCGCAACAAGTTGTGCTCGGTCGCCAGTGGTTTATCCTTTAGTATAGCTCCATGAACTCGATGTGGGTCAATGTACCCAAATCCGCTGATAGCCTTTCTTTTACAATCGAGCATCTTCATTCTGCATCATTATATATAGCGTACAAAAGAATATAGTGAGTATACTTACCGACAATGAATTGAAAAAGTTGGGATAGAGACCTAATTACATAAATAAAGTAATCACTTACAAACAATACGAACTGAGGATAGTTTTGTCAAGTTCCTTTAGATTGAATAACTGAAATAATTCTGTAAATTCAATAGGGACCTCGTCTTCAATGAAGTAATGCGATTTTTGAACTTTCAGTATGAGCCAATTTCGCTGTTCTTTTGATGCTTTCATGTACCATTCATGGAATCATCGCATTTGTGTTGGCATATCCCGAAGCCTCTCAAAACTGACCAGAGGCTCCCCGTTAACAAATTTGGGTGCTACCTCAGCCTTGGGCATATTGCCGTGAATAATTTCATGAATAGGCATACCACATTGCTCGGCCAATATCCTAGCCGTTTCTGGATCCATAGGTTCTTCCTCATATAGTTGAGGTTTGGGTATGTTCACCTGGAGTGGCGGGAGCGATTGGTTTGCTTGTTTCCCCAGCTGGGGAACATCTCTTTTGGTTCTTTGGCTACCACTCGATTGTTTTGCTTGTTTCCCCAGCTAAGGGACGTCTGTTCTGATGCTTCCGCTACCACTCGATTGTTTTGCTTGTTCCCCATCTGGGGAACCTCTTTTTTGATGCTTCCTCTACCGCTTGATCTCTTTTGTTTCAATGTCTTCTGAAGACATCGTGTATAGTCATCTGGCGCATTTAACTGAGCTTGGGATGGCTGTGTCAGTACTTTCCTAAAGTGCTCCTTGGTTTCCGGTTTTATTTGGACCTCTGGCTCAGGTTGTTTCTTTTTAAAATAAGCATCCACTTCGGCACGTACGACCGCATCGGTCTCCTCATCGGTCAGGTCGTAAGACCTCTTGGGAGGAACCGGCGGTACTCTTGGGAGGGGCGACAATTGTCGCTTCGGGCATTGGTTATCGCTCGACGGAGCGGTGGTATTCTTCCGCTTTTGCCCCTTAGTGGGTGGAGGCGGCTGCGTAGATTGAGATGGACTCGTGTTGGGATCATGGATTGGACTATTAATGGGAGGAGACGGTGCACTTGGAGGTGGACTTGGAGGAGACGGTGCACTGGGAGGAGACGGTTGCCTTGGTGGAGAAGGAAACTTGATGTATTCTTTTTTCCAAAGAATGAAGCCACTCGTGACTTCTCCCAGTGTTGTCTCCCCTTCACCTCCAGGGATGTCAAGCTGTAGTGACTGACACATAGGTAGAATTTCATCCACACCGACACGAGCATAGCCAGCTAGAATCGGATTGCAATGGTAGGTCGCTCCCGGTGCAGAAGGTAAAGCAAAGCCGACCGCCACCTTCATGGATATATTCTTCAGTTCAACATGCAGCTCACAACTAGTCTTCTCCTTAATTGCATCCACGGGGTACACATCCATCGTTGCACCATTACCGTGGCCCTCCGTGGAAGCCACGCTGCTTTTCCGTTGCGATGGGCCGACCGTACTGTCCGGTGTAGGATCTTGCTATCGGAGTCCTTTAAGTTCATTAAGCTCTTGGCGATACTCCTGTAGCGCGGCTTCAAACCTCGCGAACTGCTCCGTATCCTCCTCTTTTTGCCGGTTTGTTCTTCCTGATCGGCTTCTGTACGTGGCACGGTGCTTGGGAAACCCGATAGCCCATGGATAAGAAGGTCCGAACCCTCTTGTTCGTCCAGCCTTTTCAAGATTCCCGAGAGCCTTTGTCAGCTCATCGTTCTCTCTATCGGTAACAAACGTTCCCTCTTCAACCTCTTTCATCACTTTAACAAGTTCTTTCTTGGGTGTAGAAATTTCTTCGGCTGCAACAATCTCGCCTGTTTCTGGGTCTAATGATGCCCCATGCCCGAATACCCAATTTCTTGACCTCAAGGGCCAACTAGACGTAGCTGGAGTGACCCCTTTAGCCTCTAGGTCAGCCTCAGCTTTATCCCACTTAGGCATGGCACTCCTGTAGCCACCTGTGCCCATATGATGGTGATATTTCTTTTTGGCTGCATTTTCCTTATTTTTTGCTGATATTGCCTTAGCTGGTGCTGAGGTCTTGTATTCCACAAATGTGGCCCCGTTATCCTGCTGCAACTCTAGTGGGCCAACGAATGGAGGAGTTGTTTCCTTCAAGACATACTTGTGCTACAATCTTTTTTTCCATTCTTTGAATAGTTCGGCCATCTTCTTAAGAGCAAAGTGCTTAACTTTCCTCGTCATTTTCTGTGTGAGCTCATCAGTCTCCAAGACAGGTAGGGTAAAATGTGTCATGAGAGAATTCCACATTGTATCTTTCGCTCTATCATCTACAAAACTAGCCCCAGCTGGATCCTTTTTCTTTCCTAGCTTGTTCCAGTTTCACGTGGTGATCGGGACTTTGTCTCTAACAATCACTCTGCATTGACTTGTAAATGCATTCGCAGCTTCTTTGGGCTCCAGCGGTTGACCCTGCGGAGAGACTAAGTTAATGCTGAAACGGACATCAGCGGGCAACTTGTGTGTCGGGCCTCTTGTATTTGTAGAAGATTGGTCGGAAGCGGAGGTCTAAGAGAAGAAACATTCGTCAGTACATATATACGAATCAATTAGTGCATCTATACTAGTGAACCATCGATAGAGGCTTTATATACCTTGACAGAGTTTGTCATTATTATGGTGTCTTCACCATGGTGTCCATGATGGTCAGCACCATCGTCTCCACTATTTGGTCCACCATCGTCTCCTCCAGACAAATTAAGATATTCAGAGCCATCATAATAAGACCCCCCAGTACCCTCATCTATAATGTCGAGGAGCTCCTCTTCATTCTGTCTACCGTCCATAGCTTAACTAATACAGAAAAAGAATATTGCATTAAGTAAAAGAATATTATAACTGCGACAACTCGGATACAATACTTAGTGATTAACATAAATTACAATAATATAAGATAAAGTACATTATTAATACATCACCAGAGAATAGCTCGGGTGCATTATATGATAAAGTATAAGATAAAGTACATTATTAATACATCACCGGAGAATAGCTCGGGTGCATTATAGGATAATGTATAAGATAAATTACATTATTAAGATAAACTAGCGAACGCGGCTGCCGCATTCTGTGCTACGGGAGCTCTGCAGCCACAGAAGAGGAACCATCACCGGAGAATAGCTCGGGTGAGATATGTGAACCTACCAGATATTAGAGAATCTAGTCTCCAAAAGATACATGTACCGTCGTACATGCTCGTCCTCCTCCCTGATACGACGACGTACCACCTCCTCGGGGGCTGGCTCCCTCTACACCGCACCTGGACCTTGTGGACGCCACCAAAGAAGCTCCGGGTCGACGATGATACCCGGATTCCTCACCAAAGTACGAGTCCCGACAGGTAGCACCTCCCAGTGCCAACCCAGCGGAGCCCAGACTCGGACATGCCCGACGGAGTCTAGTAGGCTCGGACGAGATGGACGCGGCATAACTAAATAATAGCAATAAACAATCATAAACAGTAACTAAATCACTAAGTATATATTTCCCTAATAACAATAACCCTAAACCTATCACTAACTAAACTAAACCTCATTAACTAAGTATTCTAAATACTAATACTACTAACACTAACCCTAAACCTAACACTAACTAATACTACTAACTAACACTAACCAAAATACTAATACTATCTAAATACTAATACAATTAACACTAACTAAAATACTATCTAACCATAACACTAATAGTAACTAAATACTAATACAATTAACACTAACTAAAATACTAATACTACTAATTAACACTAACTAAAATACTAATACTACTAACTAACACTAACCAAAATACTAATACTAACTAAAATACTAATACAACTAACACTAATTAACACTAACTAAAATATTATCTAACCATAACACTAACTAAATACTAATACAATTAACACTAACTAAAATACTAATATACTACTAACTAACACTAAATAACTAATATACTAATATACTACTAACTAACACTACTAACCAAAATACTAATAACTAATACAATTAATACTAACTAATTAACACTAAATAATATACTGCTAACGTTAACTAACACTAACACTACTAACCAAAATTAACTAATATAATTAACCCTAATTAACCAAAACTAGCACGACGATCACCTGAAGACGTACGGCGAGGCGACGCGGGGCGGAGACAACGCGGGCCAGAGAAGGTGCGGCGGGGAGGCGGCGCGTCGCGGCAGCGCGGGGCGGGGCGGGGCAGCGCGGAGACGTGGCGGGGTGGCGCGGCGCAGGGCGGAGACGGGCGCGGGCGGTGGCGGCGCGGGGCTTCTCACGGGCGCGGGCGGCGATGCGGCGTGGGCGCGGAGAAGAAGAAACTGGCGAGGATCTCCGGGTCGTGGCTCGACCCGAGGGGGGTGGTATTTGGTAAATACCACCCCCCCTTTAGCCCCGGGTGGTAATATGAACCGGGGCTAAAGGTGTTTTCGGCCCGCTGCACTTCCCGCGCGCCGAAACCCTTTAGCCCCGGTTCTTATTATAAACCGGGGCTAAAGGTTATTTTTGGCGCCAAACCCAAAAATAGTTTATAGTTTTCAGAAAATTATGTATTATATATCAAAATTTTCAGAAAAAGAAGATCTATAATTTAAATCTATTATCATACTTTATTATACAACTTAAATGAAATTATCTATTATCTAACAAGTATTATATTTAGTAGAAATGTTCACAAATAATAATAAAAATATAGTTTACTATTTAAAAATGGAAAACTACATATAATATAGCAAAATATTCACAAAAATATAGTAGAAATGTTCTCCCGCCATTTCCCCCGCTTCCCGCCATGTTCTCCCGCCATTTCCCCCGCTTCCCGCTATGTTCTCCCGCCATTTCCCCCACTTCCCGCCATGTCTCTCCCGCCATTTCCCCCGCTTCTCGCCATGTTCTCCCGCCATGTCCCTCTATATCTAGGCCGACCGCCATTTCCATCGACACATCCACACCTTCTCTCTCACAACAATGGACACCGCTTACTGGGCTTTTCTGACGCTCGAGGAGACCGAGGCGCTATGCGCCTCCAGCTACCCATGCCCGTCGGGGGTACCGGCTGCCCGCTGGCTGGATGCTGAGCGCTGGAGGGGTTCCTGTTCCTCTTATGTCTCAAGGTTCGGCCCGCCAGGCGGCCATCACGAACCACTTCTACCTCGAGCTCACGCCAGAGCAGCGGATGGATCCCCATTGGGATCCCGACAACCTCGACACCTGGAATGCCTTCTTCGCAAACCGGCAGGAAAGGGAGCTCGCCAAGTACGAGGGTGACGGCCCGCCCCCAGTGAACCACAACGAGGCTGGTCGCCGCCTGTGGTGGGCAAACCGGACTATCGCCGGTGTGATGCGCTACATCGCCATGGGAGACCATCCTCGCCTGAGGTACCCGCACTTTCACCAGCAGCATAGACACAAGAATGGTGGTGGTGGTGAAGGCCTAGGACGTACTGGGGTCGTCATCCGGGAGCCCCCTCCCCCGCGCGTCATGGATCCGAGGCCGAAGGATCCATCCACGTGCTACGAGGAAGGGCTGAGGATCCATCCGCGTGCTACGAGTGACGACGACGACGATGACGATTCCGAAGACAACCCAGAAGCTGTGTACTACAGGGCTAGATATGATTATGACTAACTTTTACGTTTTAATATTAATAAATGTCTGGCCACAACAAGTTGCAATACTACCTATTGAGATCGAGAAAGTTCATATCCATATACATATAAGAAGATCATTAAAAATAAAGGTTTAATAATATTGTACATCACCAACATCCACACATGTTAGGGTTTTCTTCTAATCCGTAACCATGGAGCATCTTCCTTATTTAACGGGATGCTTGGGTCATCCTTCACAACGAAGGGCGGAATTTCATGAAACTTATCATAATCGTCTGACATGTCTGTCTTATCCTCCACCCCCCCCCCCCAGATGTTTCTTTTTCCTGAAAAAACTATGTGGCGCTTTGGCTCATCGGATGTTGTATTCTTTTGCTTATCTTTCCTTTTTCTCGGTTTGGTAGACATGTCCTTCACATAAAAAACCTGAGCCACATCATTGGCTAGGACAAATGGTTCATCTCTATACGCAAGGTTGTTGAGATCCACTGTTGTCATTCCGTATTTCTTGTCTACCTCAACCCCGCCTCCTGTCAGCTTGACCCATTTGCACCGAAATAAAGGAACCTTAAAGAAGGTCCATAGTCAAGTTCCCATATCTCCTCTATGTAACCATAATATGTATCCTTTTTCCCATTCTCGTCTGTTGCATCAAATCGGACACCACTGTTTTGATTGGTGCTCTTTTTATCTTGGGCGATCGTGTAAAATGTATTCCCATTTATCTCGTACCCTTGGAAAGTCAATATAGTCGAAGATGGTGACCTGGCCAACAAGTACAACTGCTCTCCAACATTTATGTCATTCATGAGATGTGACTGCAACCAACCGCCGGAAGTCCTCATATGTTCATCTCTAATCCAGGAGCCAGGCTTCCCCGGGTTGTTGGAGTGTACAATATTCTTGTGTTCCTCGATATACGGAGGCACCAAGGTGGAACTTTGCAGAACTGTGTAGTGTGCTTTAGTGAGAGAATGTCCGTCCATACATATCCTTGCTTTCTTTCCTAGCGTGCCTTTTCCACTAATTCTACCCGCATGCCGTGATTCAGGAACACCGATGGGCTTAAGGTCAGGAATAAAGTCAACACAAAACTCAATGACCTCCTCTGTCCCATATCCCTTTGAGATGCTTCCTTCTGGCCTAGCACGGTTATGAACATATTTCTTTAACACTCCCATGAACCTCTCAAAGGGGAACATATTGTGTGGAAATACAGGACCAATAATGTTAATCTCATCGACTAGGTGAACTAGGAGGTGAGTCATAATATTGAAGAAGGATGGTGGGAACACCAACTCGAAGCTGACAAGACATTGGACCACATCTTTCTGTAACCTTAGTAGACTATCTAGACTGATTACCTTCTGAGAAATTGCATTGAGAAACGCACATAGCTTCACAATGGGTACTCGAACATTTTCCGGCAGGAGTCCCCTCAATGCAATCGGAAGCAGCTGGGTCATAAGCACGTGGCAGTCATGAGACTTTAGGTTTTGAAATTTTTCTCTGCCATATTTATTATTCCCTTTATGTTCGACGAGAAACCAGACGGGACCTTGATACTGTAAAGGACTTCAAAAAAGATTTCCTTCTCTTCTTTGGTAAGAGCGTAGCTAGCAGTACCTTCAAACAACTCTGGATGCATGCCGTCTTGATCTTTTATATGTTGTTGGTCCTGCCGTGCTTCAGGTGTATCTTTGCTCTTCCCATACACGCCCAAGAAGCCTAGCAGCGTCACGCAAAGATTCTTCGTCAGGTGCATCACGTCAATTGCAGAGCGGACCTCTAGGACTTTCCAATAGGGTAGCTCCCAAAATATAGATTTCTTTTTTCACATGGGTGCATGTCCGACATCGTCCTTCGGAACAGATTGTCTACCAGGACCCTTTCCAAAGATTACTTTTAAATCCTTCACCATGTCAAATACATCATCACCAGTACAGCGGATAGGCTTACACCGGCTGTCTGCCTCACCATTGAAATGCTTACCTTTCTTTCTTAGGATGTGCGAGGGTGGAAGAAAACGACGATTCCCCGGGTACACATTCTTCTTACATTTATCCAAATATATACTTTCAGTATCGTTTAAACAGTGTGTGCATGCATTGTATCCCTTGCTTGTCTGTCCTGAAATGTTACTAAGAGCAGGCCAATCATTGATTGTTATGAACAACAACGCTCGTAGGTCAAATTCCTCCTGCTTGTTCTCATCCCACACACGTACACCTTGTTCGTGCCACAACTGTAAGAGTTCTTCAACTAATGGCCTTAGGTAGACATCAATGTCGTTGCCGGGTTGCTTCGGGCCTTGGATGAGCACTGGCATCATAATAAACTTCCGCTTCATGCACAACCAAGGAGGAAGGTTATAAATACACAGAGTCACAGGCCAGGTGCTATGACTGCAGCTCTGCTCCCCAAAAGGATTCATGCCATCTGTACTTAGACCAAACCATAAGTTCCTCGCATCACCTGCAAAGTCCGGAAACTCTCTCTCGATTTTTCTCCACTGCGACCCATCAGCGGGGTGTCTCAACATCTCGTCTTTCTTACGGTCTTCCATGTGCCATCGCAACAACTTGGCATGCTCTTTGTTCCTGAATAAACGTTTCAACCGTGGTATTATAGGAGCATACCACATCACCTTGGCAGGAACCCTCTTCATGCGGCGCTCGCCCTCAACATCACCAGGGTCATCTCGTCTTATCTTATACCGCAATGCAGTGCATACTGGGCATGCATCCAAATTCTCGTACTCGCCGCGGTAGAGGATGTAGTCATTAATGCATGCATGTATCTTCTGCACCTCTAATCCTGGAGGGCAGAAAACCTTCTTTGCTTCGTAGGTACTAGCAGGCAGTTCGTTATCCTTTGAAAGCAACTTCTTCATCATTCTCAGCAAATTTTCAAATCCTTTGTCAGTCACACCGTTCTCTGCCTTCCATTGCAGCAATTCCAGTGTGCTACCCAGTTTTTTGTGCCCATCTTCACAATTTGGGTACAACAATTTTTTGTGATCCTCTAACATCTTCTTGAACTTCAACCTCTCCCTTTCAGTTACGCATTCTTCCTGGGCATCAGCAATGGCCCGACTAAGATCATCATCGGGCAGATCTAATGCCCGTTCTTCATCTTTTTCTTCATCAATGTCTTCCATTGTAGTACCATCGTATTCAGGGTAGTCGTTGTCATTCTCTTCTTCTTCGTTGTCTTCCATCATAACCCCTCTTTCTCCGTGCTTGGTCCAACAATTATAGCCGGTCATGAAACCGGACCGAAACAGGTAGCTATGAAGGACTCTTGAGGAAGAGTATTCTTTATGATTCCGACAGACACCACATGGACAAGACATAAAACCACTCCGCTTGTTTGCCTCGGCCACAAGAAGAAAAGAATGCACGCCTTTAATGAACTCGTTAGAGAGTCGGTCAGCGTACATCCATTGGTGGCTCATCTGCAATATATAATTAATTAAGTACATCAAACATAATCATAATTAATTAGTACTAATCTAAAACCAGCATCAGGGACTAAAGATATGATGAACCTTTAGTCCCGGTTGGAGGCACCAACCGGGACTAAATGTGGATGTGGAGACAACATGTCGACACTATGTCCTCAGTGGGCAGCACTAAGCCAGTAAATTAAATGCCGACACTATTTTGGGTGGGTGGCAGCACTATGCCAGCGTGAGTGTGTTGACATTATGTCATCAGTGCCCGACACTATGTTGTGCTGCTTAATCTATAAATAGGTATGCATTCTTGTGAAGAACTGCAAGATGGTGTGTGAGACTAGGGACACCACTACGGCGGAGCTTCTCGAAGATGTCTTAGGACCTCGTCCTCAGACATCTTCGAGGAGCTCGCCGTAGAGGCACTCTCTAATATGTGAAATTAGTTAGCTCCACCAGCATACTGATTTAGCTAGAGAAGATATAAACCGAAAGATGGTGTGGGAGAGCAGGGACACCACTACGGCAGAGCTTCTCGAAGATGTCTTAGGATCCCGTCCTCAGACATCTTCGAGGAGCTCGCCATAGAGGCACTCCCTAATATGTGAATTGTGATGTCTTCTTATCAAGCTTTTATGAATTAACCCTATCTTTGTTACAATTTTTTCAGTTTGTTGAACGCAGGTAGACAAAGAAGGATATTTTGCCTAGCTAGCTAGTTAGTTAGAATGATGAACTCACGCATGTGTGTGCTTCTAAAATTAATTTTCGAGACTCTATGTGCCAAAACAAGATATATATTGATAGAATAATCCACATATTGTGATTTTTACCTTGGAGTTCCTTACATTAATACAAGATAGATAGAATCTAAACATTGATATCATGCTATCACTGCAAAAATTACTACCAAACTAAATCCACAAATCCATCTATAAGATAGAGCATGAAATGAGCTAATATAGCAATGAGAGTTCAAAGGATGAAGTTGCTCACCTTTTAGAACCTTTGGATAGATGGGGCACCACAAAATCTAGACAAATCTTGAGGAAAAAAAGGGCATGAACTCGAGCTTGAAGCAAGAAAGAGAGAGAGAGAGAGAGAGAGAGAGAGAGAGAGAGAGAGAGAGAGAGAGAGAGAGGAGAGCCACCAGCTTGAATGGTGGCTCAAGCAGGGGAAAGAAGAAGATATAGCCAAACCTTTAGCCTCGGTTCGTGTCTAGAACCGGGGCTAAAGGTCCACTTTTAGCCCCGGGTCGTGTAACAAACCGGGGCTAAAGGGTCTGACGCCCGACCCGGCCTGCCTGAAACCCTTTAGCCCCGGTTTATTACACGACCCGGGGCTAAAGGTCCCGTTCGAACCGGGGCTAGTGTCTGCCACCCTCCTGGGGCCAGTTCTAGCCGTTGGACCGGGGCATTAGTCCCGGTTTGTAGCAAAACCGGGGCTAATACCTCTGGACCAAAGGTCTGTTTTCTACTAGTGAATGGAGGTCAATTTTGTGGTCAAGAACACCCAAAAACGTTGGGGGAAGAACCCCATTTTATTGGGAAAAGCAAATATGGCCGTTGGGGAGAAAACAGTGAAAACTCGATTCCAAAGTCGGTTGGACCGGCCCCAGAACCGGGAAACTCGGTCCCCAGGCCGGAGGACCGACCTACAAACCGAAATACCTCTGTTTGTCAACCCGGAATAGACTCGGTCGTGAAAACCGGAAAATCCGGTCTGAGATCCGGTCTACCGGAGCTGGAACCGGACCGTCCGGTGTGGGGCTCGGTTGAACCGGATCCACAACCGGGATGAAGCTGACTTCACGAAAAACGCAATAGCTTTTGCATCCGGACTCCGATTTCGATGATATTGGGCTTGTTTTGACGAGGACAACAATATCTACAATATGGTGCATGAAAACATCATAGTCCAACAAAGGAAGATAGAACAAAATGAGGAAAGGTATGGAGCCTCCCTATAAGAAGAACCGGTAAAACCTTCAAACTCGAAAACGCCATATAAGATGCATACGAATTCTGTTTTCGATAAAATTGGGCTTGTTGAAGAGCTAGCAACAAGCTCAAGAACCTCACATAGAGAAAATACCAAGAAGCAACAAAATAGGAAGATGCAAAGTATGCCAAGGATTGAGCTCCATACGACGATGTGATCAAGTTACCCCACTGAAAGCCCCTCTTGATAGTGCGGCTATCTATCCTATAACCCGGTCTCCCAACAACCACCTTGAGACCGGTAAAAGGAAAACCTAGCAAGGCCATACCTTTGCCTTGCGCATCCCGCTTGATCTTGATGACAACGCTTCAAGCTCCATCCAAGCCGGAATGCACCACTTGATCATTGTTGCTTCGTGAAGACTCATAATTTTCTCCCCCATACACCACTATGGGATAGCTTCATTAAGACACGTCTTCACATGTCCATTATCACCAATATGGACGGCAAGCTTCAAGCAAATGATCTTCTCGAGATGCTTATCTTGAACTTTCCCTTCTCAACCTTGATGGCGATCACCACTTGATGTCATCCTCTCATGGGTTATTGAGATCTTCACTCTTGAAGCATGCCCATGGAAAGATACCTATCCCATATATAAGACACAAAGGAACATATAACATGGGTTAGTTCATGATGCATAAATGACAAGGCTTACCACACCACAAGATCCATGTGGTACATTCTTTATGCTTCATGTGTTGACCAACTTGAAATCACTCTTCACTCTTTGCATTGGTCAACCAAGTGTCTTCTCATGCTCCATCTCAATATCTTGAGGTACATAAGGAACTCTTCATTTGATTACATGCTCTAAATCTTAATCAACCATAGCTCAACTAATGAGGCTATCATGACACCGAGTTAGACCCATATCTTGAATTCTTCTATTGAGATCACACTCTCAAGATCTTGAACATATCATATTCTTATCTTCAATTCGATGATCTTGATGCCAAAACTCAAGGTATATCTTTATCTTCATGGCATCCATACTTGAATCCAACATATGGACTACAAGCATGACCTATGGAATATTTCTTCATATAAAACTCAATGAAAATATTAGTCCATAGGGATTTTCATTAATCACCAAAACCACACATAGGGGCAATTACCCTTTCAGCAAGCATACTGAAAAGCAAGGATATTGAGGATAGATCCTCAGCAGAACTTGCTCCAAATTATGAAATTGCTGCAGCTTCTTTAGTTCACATGTTGGAAGCTAGGTTTGTTAACCTTAACCCCATAATGCAAGTAATGTTTCTTAAACTTAAAGATATTTAGAATACTGAAAAGAGAGATTTCATTCTAGAAACTTTGCTTAAAGAATTCTATGATGTTGTTAAAGAAGCTAGAAAAGTCTTTGATCGTTTTAATATGCTAGGCTCATGTGTAGATGTTATTGATACACAAGAAAAGATGGACAAAACCAAACCTAAATATGGAAAGGAAATTAAGACACCAATACCTTTTAAACTTGTAGGAATACATGAAGCCTTAGAAAATAATTTTGATTGGATTGTTCCTAAAAACCCATTTGATGAAAATTGTGAACCCAAGAGCATTGAGAGAGGATCCTCTAGAACTTATTTGGATGAGATACCTTGCCTTGTCGAAGATATTTCTGGTATTGATCTTAATGCTTCTTCATTCGAGAATACTTGAATCTTGCTTCTTATGCCTAGCTCAAAGGCATTAAAGAAAAGCACTTATTAGGAGATAACCCAAATTTTTAGTCAATAAATTGTTGAATCTTAGAAGTTATTGTCTCAGTAATAACCTCTCCTTATCATTTTTGTGTGGTTTTTGTGCCAATAATAACCTCTAATGAGAGAGAAATAATGCTTGGGAAAGTTGTTGTCCCGAAACAGATTTTTGTGCTTTGCTGTAAAAAATCGTGAACAATCTATGTACATCAGATTGAGCTGTAATTTTTTATGCTTCTGCATCAGGTTGTTATCGTTAGTTTAAAACTTTTCGATTTGAGCAACATAAGGTCTTCGAAAAAATATCTTTTGCCTACTAGTCTGTTTTGACAGATTTATGCCATTATTTGCATTTGCCTCTTAATCTCTTTCTCTTTGAGTTCTCTCTGATCACTTGAGATTTTAAAAGGAATTGCTACAGTAGCTTATGATTTAATGGAAGTTTTACTTGTGTTGAAACTGAACCTAGAGACTTATTATTTTAAGTACACTAATGTTGCTAATGAAGATTGTGTGAAGTTTTGTATGAAGGAAATTTTAAAGTGTAGGGAAGAATAATGTGATAAGATGAAAATGGACAAAAGCTCAAGCTTGGGGATGCCACCCGTGTCACCCCAAGAAATATTTAAGAAGTACAAGTGTCAAAGCTTGGGGATGCCCAAGGCATCCCCTTCTTCATCAATAAAAATCTCAAGTTTTCTTCCAAACACTTTATTTTTATTGTTTCATGCACAACTGTGTCATTCTTGGAGCATCTTCATTTTTGTTCTTAGTTTTCTTTTGCTTAGCTGCTTAAATAAATTGGTTGGACCCCCGTATTCATACAAAGTTTTCAAATAAGTTGATTTGGATTGGAAAAGAGTAGGAAAGTTCATACTTAAAGTGGTACAAAAGGAGTCTTGTTTTAACTGTGGCCTAGACTTTATCATGTCATGTTTGATATTGCTTTGCCTTTATGCTTAGTGATTATTGTTGTAGCATGACTTGTTACAAACAATTGAGATTGCTTAATGTGCCTTGAAATAATCATGCATTGTTTTAGCATATAAAAGTATAATATTGTGGTATTCTCCTTTGATGTTTTATTTGGGTTGACTTGGTGCATGCTAACACCATGTTAAGACTATACCAAGTCACCATAGCCTCTATGATCATTTAGTTTTCTACTTGTAATATCACTTTATGCTTTAATTAATAATGTTTTGTCGCTTTGCATGATTATGGCCATTATTGCTCTCTTAGTTGGTCGCTCTCAGTCTTTTGCTAGCCTCCACATGTACCAAGTATGAGCTCCACTCATGCATCCAACTCCAAATAAAACCAAGTTATTCCAAAGAGTCCACCATACCTACCTATTAGCATTATTGCTATTCTAAGTATATTTATGTTTTTATATACCTTCCGAATTAAACTTGTTATGTGAAAATTAGTGATTAAAGCTCTCACGAACTTGATGGCACACTTTACTTTCTTGCACTTAATAAACTTGAACCGTTGTGCCATCTATGTTGCATATATGCTTGCGTTTTGTAAGTTCTGAATTAGAAGAACCATGTTACCATGGGAACGCTTTCAAGATTGCACTTTATTTAGTTGATATCATGTTCTTTTGCTTATGGATCCTGGCGGTATGAAATAAAAGGGGAGCTTGTAAAGCTCGTGGAGTTTGTATATCTGTTAGAGAAACGCTTGGGCGGCTAGCCTAAGCCATGCCTAATCATGGTGGAAACTTACAGAATAACGTAAGTGAGCAATCTGTGAAGCATCCTCAATAAATAAAAGGGAAAACCCTATGCAAATAGCAAATAAAAGGATCGTTGAGATGCTCATTGTATTTTGCCTTGTCATTTTGGTATGGGAAAGTTTCTATATCATGGGGCAAGGGGTACCCCCGTTGGCGATTCTCTATGATACACATGTACTTACAATGACAAGAACTTACTTGTGACTAAAGTTGAGTAGCATGAGGTTCGGTACTCGTAAGCAAGGGGCATGAGATTTTCAGCTTATAACTTGTCAAGCATATCCTCATATTTGTTCACTTTAACCTTAATCACCTAAAGATGCTTATGATAGGGGCAATGAGAGCTAAAAGCTAATAAGTACCATAATTTTTGGAAGCTCTTTATGAGACTTGAATCCCTGCTTCCTTCTATGAAGGGCCTTTCTTTTACTTTTATGTTGAGTCTCCATCTTCTATCTTTATGCACCTACTGAGAGAGCATAGTGGTCATTCTTAGTTTAATGTGCGTTGTCCCAAAACTTGTTGATTGATTCATAACTTTGATATTGCTTGTTCTTAAACTATTTGTATCTAGTCACCCTTATGAACTTTGAAGGTGTCCTATGCATTTATGTTTTGTTATATCATGAGGGACAAGCTGAATACCATTCTCATTATGTTTTCTATATGTGAAACAAACAAACGTCTTTCAAAGCATTGTTATTCATGAATCTTTTGTTTGTACCTTTTCATGTTACATCATAGTTGCTATGTCTTATTGTTAGAACTATATCTTTCATGTCTATGTTAGAGTATTATGATCCCAGCTATCAATGTTTTACAAATACCTTGACCAAGATTGTGATGGTGCATGTCACCTAAAAAATTATTCTTTTTTTCACTTACCTACTCGAGACGAGCATGAGTTAAGCTTGGGGATGTTGATACGTCATAAACGTATCTATAATTTTTGATGTTCCATGCTTTTTAGTATCTACTTTCTTATGTTTTGATCATACTTTGAGGTATTTTTATACATTTTCTGGAACTAACCTATTAACAAGAAGCCATAGTGCCAGTTGCATGTTTTCTGCTGTTTTTGGTTTCAGAAAAGCTAGTAAGGAAATATTCTCGGAATTTGATTGGACAAAAGCCCAAGGCAATATTTTACCTGAAGCAACACGGAGTCCGGAGGAGAGCCGAGAGGGGCACCAGGGCGGCCACACCCTAGGGTGGCGCGGCCAGCCCTAGGCGCGCTGCCACCTCGTGTGGGCCCCCTGGCGCTCCACCGACCTTGCCCTTCCGCCTACAAAAGCCTCCCGTGACGAAAACCGTAAGTACTAGATCAGAAATCCATGAAAAGTTCCACAACGCCGCCGCCACTGAAGAGGAGATTTGGGGGACAGAAGTCTCTGTTCTGGTACCCTACCGAGACAGGGAAGTGCCCTCGGATCCATCTCCATCGACTCCACATCCATCTCCATCCCCATGCTGACTCCCATGATGAGGAGGGAGTAGTTCTCTCTCGAGGCTAAGGGCTCTACCGGTAGCTATGTGTTGATCTCTCTCTCTATGCGTGATCTTATGAGATCATGAGCTTTGTAATCTATAGATCTATTCTACTACTAATTAATCTCTGCTTATTCCCACGTGTGTGAAGTTGACAGTGTGCATACTGCGTCGCACTTTGGCTAAGGTTACAGAAATACTTATCATGAGTATAATTTGAGTTGGATGCCTCTATGAGATTGTGGTTTTTGTTGGAACCATCTAGCGCTCAAGGTGACAGTGAGGGGTTATCTAGACGGGGAATGCAAATTTTAAGGTGTGCTGTTATAGCCCTACATCGTCCAATCCGAGAGCAGTTCAGGGTAACATCATAAAGAGAAGATATTTATATGAGAGTGTCCACTAGTGAAAGTATGATCTCTAGGCCTTGTTTCTAAGCATTGAAACACCATTTACAATCTGTCATGTTACATGTTTGCTTGCTACCACTCTTATTTCAGATTGCAATTACCACTTATAATCATCCATATTACTTGTATTTCACTATCTCTTCGCTGAAATAGTGCACCTATACACCTGACAAGTGTATTGGCTGTGTTGGGGACACAAGAGACTTCTTGTATCTTGATTGCAGGGTTGCTTGAGAGGGATACCTTTGACCACTTCCTCCCTGAGTTCGATAAACCTTGGGTGATCCACTTAAGGGAAACTTGTTGTTGTTCTACAAACCTCTGCACTTGGAGGCCCAACACTGTCTACAAGAATAGAAGCGTGCGTAGACATCAACGGCCCGCCAGGACGCGGCCCGAAGTGACATCCAACCCACCAACTATGTCTTCGAGACCCATGTCCTGGAGCTTTTGGCAGCGAGGGAGGCTAATGATCACCAAGACGAAGAGTGGCTGTGCCAAGAGGTTGTGGCCCTAGCCAGGGACGTGTACGCGGCGCTGGAGGAGCACGCCGAGTGGGACACAAAGGCGGTGATGGAGGCCAAGCAGGCCGCCCAGATCACTGTTGATGCCTCAGCTGAAAACACTTTATCATTATTTCTGTGTATGACGCGACGGCCTAGGGGAGGACAAGCTCGGACACACGGGTTGTCCCTCCCCCTCAAACCTAGCTCAATTTTAGGCCCGGTTTGCTGCAAAACGGACATGTTCATGGCAGCGGCGCCGTTTGCGGGTGCACGTTGGGCCTTGACATCTGTCTGGCTGAACTGAGACAGTGGCGGTCCGTTTGTGGGCCACTGTTCAATTCCTAAGAGCATCTCTAGCTAGCCCCCAAAGACATTTTTAGCGTCGGCGAGCAAAAGTAGCCCCGGCCACACCCCCAAGGTCTTGATTTTTGTCGGATTTGGTCCAATTTTTGGCCGACGTACCCAAGGAAACCCTAGGAATCTGCGGGGCAACTGAGAGCGCCAGTACTAATTTTTTTTGTCATGTGGCCCACCTAGCAGACTACCACCTCGTCATGTGACCCTCTCTCTTCTCTTTCCTCTCTTGGCCCTCTCTCTCCTCCTCTCTTTCACCTACCACACACATGCACAGGGACTGTGTGAGCTCGCACACACACAGGGAGGTGGCCAACATGTGGAGCAGCAACGACCAGGCTTTAGGTCGATGGACGGCAGGCGGCATGCGGCAAGCAGGGCACGGCAGTCGGTGCGTGGCTAGGCTGCAGGGCGCATGGTCGATGGCGGCTGATAGGCTGCAGGGCGCATGCATGGCCAGCAGGCTGCAGGGCGACGGACGCCGGCAGGCGGCGCGCGGTCAGCAGGCGGTCAGGCTCCAGGGCGCGAAGTGGAGTAGGGCAGAGCACCAACCAAACCGGGAAGCGCTATTAGCAAAGGGTCAAGGACAAATTATTTCAAGTCATTCTGTCTCTTCTTAGGACGGTTCCACGCACCTATCGATCACTCCAAGGTCATTGGGATGTGATTAAAAACACTTGTAGCCGTTGTAGTGGATGCTTGGAGCAAGTTCGAGTTGCACCGCCAAGTGGTACAAATGAGGATGACTATGTGAGTGTTTGCATCTTTCCAATTCATATGTGTGCATTAATATTCCAATTCATTTGTTGCATTTCACACGGTGTTTGCATCATCTTATAGGAAAGAATTGCAAAAGGATGGTACTTGGAGATGTCGGCTTCCAAGGGCAAGCCATTTAACCTTCAGAATTGTTGGATTTTGCTCCAAAGGAGTGACAAATGGAAGTTGAGGGAGCAAGAAGCTCCACCCAAAAGAGACTCACTCATCTAATTGGATGATGATGAAGCTCCACTGGGAGGAAGAAATAAGGGCAAGCCCAATGGCAACAAGATAGCGAAGGAGAAGCTAAAAAGTAAGTCGAGAATTCAAGTTTGAGAGAGAAGATTGATCACATGGTGTAACATCCCAGCGTTTAGGACCGAACGAGGGGCAGAGTTAGGAATATGTGCATTTGCATGCATTCATCTGATAAAAACATGGTAAATTTTTCGTAAACTAAAACCCTAAAGGGGTTAGAGTTTCTCACGTTATGATGGATTAGGATATAGCTCATGTGAGGGTGATAATTTTTTTTATGAACTTTAGGTTTATTGTTTGTATTGGGGAAATAATTCAAACTTACTTTTGATTTCCAAATTGGAATTCATATGAATTTAAAGTAATTTATTATCTGAATAAGGGATTATTTTAATGATTACAAAAAACGGAATTGAATCGTTTGATTAATATTGGATGATATTATAATAATATGAAAGAAAGTAATGGAATAAATAAATTTTAGAACACAAGATAATTTATTATATAATATCATATCCTAATAGAAGTATGTACAAAAGGATGTAGATTACAGTAATATAAATGAAAAGGAACCTTTATTAGATCAAATAGACAGATTACATTGTCTTTATAGAAATGAAATAAAAAGAAATTACAACAAATATAAAAGAAAAACTAGACTAACATCTAATATAATCTTATTGTTCTTTATTTGATTCTTGTTACCCGCAAGCAAAACCAAGAAAAAAATAAAAAGAGTAGATTTTGCTCTCGGAGTTAATAGTGTAATGTATTGTTTATGTTCACCACAGAGCATAATACAAATGGGCAAGTTTCACTAGTAGTAGTATCTATTCTTATTACTTCAGAAGTAAGGGGCAAGTTTCACCAGTAAAAGGAAAAGCAGTAAAACTTTAAAGAATAGATCTAGGATCACTTGATCTCGATCCATAGAGAACTAGGAAGCAAGAAAGCAACACACACGTAAATGGTGTGTGATGTCAACATAGGCTAACTATCATAGGATGATAAGGGTAGCACAGCCATAGTAGAGATACACTCTGCTCATTCTCTCACAAACCAAGAATCAGTACCACACCCAGTACCACACCCAGTTCTTCTCCAAAGCCAACCAATCAAGGAACACCATGGTCACATGAAGGAACCCAAGGTGGAGATCAATGGCAATATCACGGGAGAAAGGAGGAGGAGTAAAGGCCAGCCCATCACGTGAAGGACATCAATATGAGCTAGGGGAGAATGTCACACATCAAGTTACAACAGTGAACAAGGCCACAGTAGGTTCACCACAAGAGTAACCTCAGCAAAATCAATTGACCAATTGTTTAATAGTTGGATTTGAGACTTATCCTCAGATCTGTACTCAAATGGAGTACAAGATCGTCCTAGGATAATTTAGCACACAATAAAACATGTTCTTATTCTAGATAAGAGCCTCGATGAAAGGGAAACGGACGTCACCTAGAGGAGGGTGAATAGGAGTTTTAAATTTATTGCGGTTTAGGCTCTAATAAATGCGAAATAAAACTTAACATTTAATTTATCAAGCCAAAACCTATATCAACTAGGTTCAACTAAGTGCAACAACAACCTATGCTAAGAAAGACAAGCAACAAGGTGGTAGCAAGATATAATACTTCAAACACGATGGCTATTACAATGTAAATTGCATAAGTAAAGGGCTCGGTTGAGAGAGAACCGATCGACGCGGATACGATGATTTCTTTCCCGAAGTTCACTTACAAAGAAGCTACGTCTTCGTTGGAGAGGTGCGGAGGCGCAATGTACTTCGAACGCCACAAATGGCTCACCTTGAGGTGTGGTGGCTCCATGCTCACCCAACGCCACACAAGGCCTCACCAAGGAGGCGAAGTCACGCAACTCACCGGCGCCACAAAAGGCTCACCCTATTCTCCCATGAGCTCGCCACAAAGGCCTACTCACATTTCACTATGGGACACTTGAGGGAGGTCACCGAACCAGTACAAGGTTTGGGGCAAACCCCACAACTCAATTGGAAGGCTCCCAAAAAACGCCACAAAGGCTCCACAATGCCAAAATAGGCCAACAAGCTTGGGGAATCACCACAACTCAATTGGAGCCCCCAAGAACACACCACAACTCCACACAACCATCTAGGGTTCCAAGAACCCAAGAGAAATAAGCCCAAGAGCTTGAACTCGCTGAATCTCCGAGGAGAACTCAAACCTGTGCACCAAATGAAAGAAGCAAGTCCTTCTCTCTCAAATTCCACCAAAGATACAAAAGCTATTGAGGGAATAAGAGAGAAAGAACACAAGAGGAGAACACAAAACTCTCCAAGATCTAGATCCCAATGATTCCTTCACAAAGAAGGGATTTGGTTTGGTGGGGTTGTAGATCTAGATCTCCTCTCTCAAATCCCTCAAAAAAATGCAAGAACCATAGGAGGGGGAAGGGGAGTGGGCAAGCTTTTCAAGATCAACAATGGAGGAGAGAGAGAGAGAGAGAGAGAGAGAGTGAAAAACAGACCAAAAGAGCTAGCCCCGCGAAGGGGAAGGGTAGCTCCTTTTAGAGGGTTCGCCGATCTGCCTATTACGCACAGAATCGTGCACGGCCCGTAGTACCGGTGGGTGGCCAAAACAGCGATGTGAACGAACACAAAAACGATCCTGGCCAGTACTACCGGTGGTCACTGGTACTACCGCCTGGGCCGGTACCACCGCTAAAGATTCCGATCAAAAATTCGACAAATAGAACTCACCAATACAGAGAAGGTACTGAAACGAAATTGAGGCTACCAGAAGTGGGGCCGGAATTAACACCGGTACTACCGGTGGCAAATGCCCTAGCGGTACTACCGGTGGACAACCGAAACTTCCGGTCAAGACAAAACTCTAGAACCAAAACTACGATAAATTTTGCATCCAAACTCCAAACGAGATGAAACCAATTTTGTTGGAAAGAGAGCGATGTGTAGAATCCAACAAAAATTCAAAATATTGGGTATCACCATGGGATAAAATACCATGAATATATATGTGAGATACCTCCCAAGGTGTGGAGCCGGAAAACCTGCAAGATCAAAAACGCAATAAGATATGCAAGGGAAATCCGGTTTTGACGAACTAGAGCTTGTTATGAAGATAACCACAAGCTCCAAATCCTCACATGGACAAGAACCAAACAACAACCAAGAAAGATGATGCTATGTATGCAAAAGTTTGAGCTCTCTCCGAAAGATACGAACGAGTCACCCACTCGAGAGCCCCTCTTGATAGTACGGCTATCTATCCTAAAGCCGGTCTCCCAACACTATAAGAGACCGGTAAAATAGAATCCATATCAAGATCATACCTTTGCCTTGAGCATCCCACTTGAGCTTGATGTAGACGATCTTGTCACCTTCAAGACGGAACACCTTTCTTGGTCGCTCTTACTCGCTCTTGCTTGATGAAGACTTGCGAATAACTCCCCCATACTCCATGGGGAAACCTCTTCTTTGAACTTGTCTTCATCACTCCATAAACGCCGAGGATGGAAAGCTTCAAGCATGAGATCTTCTAGAGATGGCGCACCTTGAACTTGCCCTTCATTTCTTGAGGATGATGTCTTGAAGATAGCCATAAGGAACTCCATTTTCTTCTTATTCTTCTTCTTCTTCTTCAAGACATACTTGATCTTGATCTTCTTCTTCTTCATGATTCCAGTGGGCACAAAGCCCTTGGACAATGCTTGTTATTTTCAACCTTGAAACCAACACGTGGTCCAAGTGATGCCAATGGACAAACCTACACGTGAAACTCAATTTACACATTAGTCCATAGAGATTTTCATTAATTACCAAAAACATACATGGTGGCATACATGCCCTTTCACTCGGCTTTGCTGCATCATAGGGTTAGAATAGAGGATTACCACAACAAGTATCTAATAAAGTAGCAAATCATGCTTGCTAAGCTACATACCAGTGTTGGTGGCACCCCAGTAGCAAGCTAGGATAGCAGAAGCCACCAAAGTTACTACCATAGCAATAATCCACACTAGACCATAAGATAAGCTAAGTACAATACTAGGAATCATCCAAATATAAGTTACTATCATGATGACAGCAATGAAAAGCATCAGCGAGCTTTGCTTACAGAGGCTGCCTGCACAAGATAAAGACCATATCTTTAACAAGCATTTAGGATCTCATTCTAATTGTTTGCCTATCAGGATAGATAGATCAACAATTTAATTTCAAACCATGGATCAAGCTGTATAAGACAACAGTAGATTGATAGAGCCGTTGTCAGATGAACCATACCAAAATCTTTAACAAACCATCAGGACAAGGTTAATATTCAAAATAGGAACATATCATTAATGTATTGTTGCATGTAATGCAAAACTGTAACCAACATCAGTTTTTCACAAGCACTGATAGCACCTAGATGCTGAGCATAATTAAAAGAGGATAGTTAGGAGTGCATTCAGACAAATTGACCAAACTAACTGAGTAACATGATTGCACACTAGTTATATAAATGTCCACTACCTTAGAATTCTACAAGGAGTTTGTGATATTAAACAACTAAAACATGGCAAGATCAACAACAACATACAGATCACTGCACGGTGTAGGTTAAGCCTAGAACAGTGGGGAAACCCTAAATAGGGTTGGCATCAAAGAGAGAGAGAGAGCACCTATTGGGGGCTAGTCATAGCTCGCCGGAGATGAAGCAGAGGCGACGACCGGGGCACAATGGCACAGGGAGCACGTCGTGCAATACATGCGCCAAGCTGTAACCGACGGCGAGAGATGACCACCACCTCACCAGAGTAGCACCAAGGGGGAACCGAGAACATCACCCACGTGTGGCGGCGCTGAAGCACCAAACCCTAGCGCCTGTAGAAGTAGGGGCGACTAGAAGACATCATGAATTCTGGATCGACGAGAACCGAAGGGTAGAGCTCGTCAAGGAGAATCGTCTAGACTAGTCAATGGAGGCCAGAGTAGCCAAGACCGTCGGGGAATGGCAAGCGACGGCAGCAACGACACCAGGGTTGCGAGTGAGGAAGAGGGAGTGTACACGTGAGAGAGAGCGAGGAGTGTGGACCGAACCACCGACCCAGATGGGTCTAGGTGGGGTTGGACCCGGCCAACTAGGTCGGGTGGGCCGAATCAGTTAGTGAGTTGGGCTAGCCCATGGGCAAGGCCCAGTTTTAAAAGAAAGATGTAAAATCTAAATTACCACAATGCCCTTGTGAACATTTTAAGTTCTAGAAAAATAAAGAAAAATCATAAAAATACATATGATATATCAAAATGTTTACAAAAATATAATCTATTCAAGAAAAATAATAAGTTGCCGATTTAAATTAATTAGAAGGTAATAAAATGTTTAAACCATTAAGTCTCTCATTAAATTATATAAAAACGAGAGAAAATCCTAAAAATAAATAAAAATCACTTTTAATTAAGTATAAAAATTAATATACTTCATTAGAAAAATATTAAATATACTATTTTATGAGATTTTAGGATTTATAAAGAAATAAATGTATTCCATCCGATCTAAATTAATGTTCTCAAATTTGTGTAGATTCGAATGTATCTAGAACTAAAACATAACTAGATACATCCAAATCTAGACAAATCGAAGAACATTAATTTGGATCGAGGGAAGTATATAAAGGTTAAGGAAATATTTTTTCTTATATTAAAATAACAGGAATGTATTTTCTTTTATCTTTAAATCAAAAGAAATTCCTTTTGCATTATTTGAATTATTTACAATTAATTTCTAAAGAGAAGTAATAATACTTTTGTACTAATGCAAAGAAGATGATTTTTAAACTTAAAGAATCCTTTTCCAAATTAATAAAGTGGGTGAAACACACAAATAATAGTTATAAACTCAAAATTAAGTATTGCATGGCATTACTATGCATTAAGGCATTATTTGCTTCTTTAAACATTGTCCTTACCGGGCAATGATGATATTTTGTAGAAATTGGAGCACAAGGTCAAGTCGAAGCATCTGACTTCATTTCCTTGCAGTCACAAGACAAGTTAATCACTTGCTCATGTCCTTTGATGTGTTTCACAAAGTATTTGTAATCTACTATGATATCACCTATATTCAAAAAGGAGTTAGAAAGGATTATTTTCATAATAATATGAAATATTGGTTATTAGCCTAAGTGGTGATAATCTATTATGTAGGGCAATGGGATCATGGTATATAAGAAAGTTCCAGGTGCACGAGATTATATCAGCTAGGACATAATAACCAATGTCGCCAGTGCTTCTAGCGTCGTATAATATACGTTAACCATAAGATCTAGAATGGGACGGTTAAGACAGTTGTATCTTCTTCCTTTCGTGTGCCAACAGAAGACCTTATCGTGACGCTGCAGATTCCTCGCGTAGGATCCGTCACATGGGTGGGACCCCTCAGTACCCCACGATACTTGGTGTTTAGATTATATGTGAGGGGCTATAGGAGGTAGGTTTGCCATTTTAATGGGGGCTATCAGGGGCAGGTTCTGCTTACAGAGTCTACAAGGGATCTATCATAGTTATACTACCCGTAAAGGGGTATAACAGAGGTAGGGCTGCTGGTAGAGTCGGGTAGGCAGGTGGGGTTGTGGAGAGGAACGGTGATTGGCTTGGATCATCTATTGGGTCCACATCATGGAATTGTGGACGAGAAGGTATGCCAGGTATGCCCGGCTGCGCAACAACGATTTGATCTCTTATGGGTAAAGCAACACACCTCTTTAGAGTGTATAAAAGTGTGACATGTTACTGCTTGTTCCGAGAAGGAACTATGAACACGGCAAGAAAGGAGCTCCATGAAGTTCTAGTAAACCTGTGAAGACTATTGGGCATAGTTTTCAGAATAAAATAAACCTTTTGAAGGAATGTTTATGAAAACTGGAGCAAATTGCACAAATCACCACACATTGCTGTCATCGTTGCGCAAAACACTAACTTTACCTATTTTTTGCACGGATCATCAACTATTGGTGTTAATACGTTGCATATAGGTCCAAATCCTAGATTAAGTTGTTTAATTGAAATCTGACGACCAGGATCCACAAGGAAGTGATGATGTGGTGTCAGGATCCACAAGGAAGTGATGATGTGGTGTCAACGTGTCATTATCTACTGGGTTGTTTTCAAACTTTTTAAAAAAAATCAGTAATTGAAATAATATAAATAACCCTAAACTAACTAATCTAGAAAATTTTGAAAGAATATTTTTTCAGTAGTTGGAATTTTATTTTTTTCAAAAAGATAAAAAAATAGATAATGACACATGGACATCGGATCCTTATGTCATGGGCCCGGTCGTAATTGCGGTTAATCCACTTAATATGAGATTTAGACCTATGCGCAACTTATTACACCAATAGTTGGTGGTTTGTGTAAAAAACATGAAAAATTGGTGTTTTGCGCAATGTCAACCGCAATAAGTGGTGCTTCGTGCAATTTCCTTTGAAAACTGTATAGAGCCTATGACTTTGTCTATGGTAGTAGCTAGTGCATCAAACTTCCCAATTTGCATATAATGAACTTGCTGGGTAACGTTGTTACTCACCATTTTCTTTGATCCCCTACTTAGGCTCTGACCAACAAGAACTGCTATGTATGCTACCGAATGCTAGGAAGTTGCTTTCTACAAAGAACCCGATCTCTCAAGTGGAGTTGAAGGAGTGGGATTCAGGATCCGCTATGGAGCTGAAGGCAACGAGTCCGGATAGTTATTAGAATAGAGCTTAGTATCAAAATTTGAGTCAAGCAACACAAAACTTTAATAAATAAGTCGTTGAGCTCCCGTCTTATTAATTAGTTTGGATCTTTTCGTTTTTAAGTTGTAACATCTCTAAGCAAGATGTTAGCTCATTGTAAGTTGGAAGAACTTATGGTATTATTTATTTTGGCATTGTAATAATAAGTTGTATGTATTGTGGACCCGTGATGTTTCTCCACTTCGAGGGATGTAATATTTGCGGAGCAAGGCTTCCGGAGATATTATGCCAACGACTTGCTTACTACAACATACAGTGATATGCCGGGTCAGCGCACATGGTGAACTCAAATGAGTTGATGGTGGCCAAGACATTGGAAGCAAAAGTGATCTTAGCCGGGAAGAGAACTTTTGAGAAACAAGCAAGGTGGCAAGCACTCCGGGAAGATGGATTGCGCAAGGTAGCCGTTGAAGAGAGGAAAGCAATTGCCGAGGAAAATAAGGCTATGGCCAAGCTCCTTACCGAGGAAAACAAGATCATGTCGATGGACCGAAGCATCACTGATGACATCACTAAAGAGTGGCATGATGATGCAAAGAGGGAAATCATCGAGAGACGGAGGGCAACAGCGAGGGGAAGAGGCCATGCTCGGGCAAGTCGTGGTGGCGGTGGTAATGCTCTGGCTGGTGGTAGTGACAGTGTTGATGCCTCCAGCTTGGATGGTGTCGATGCTTGATGCTCGTCTTTGTTTTATGCTGGTGTATGGTATTTTGGTTGCTCTTATGCGACGTGGTTGCGAGAAACTGTGTTAAACTTGTTCAATTGTCGCATTTGTATGTTTAAAACTGTTGGATTTGCTTAACTTCTCTATTTCATGTTTTAGGTTTGAGGGTTCGCGCGAGTTGCACCGGGTAGACGCTGTATATGCGATCGCGACCGGTAAAAAGGAATATTCTCTTTCGAGGTTCGCTATAAGGTGTTTGTTCCACCCAGCCCACGCACAGAGTGAAATACACGTTTTAAGGACCGGCTTTTCAAGGGGTCCGCTAGATATAGTAACCCAAGTAAAAAATCATACTCCTTCCTCATCTTTAATTGTTGGTTTAATGAGCTAGGTTGCCAGGGCTGTACACTTGGCATATAATATGCTGGACAATCACATCTAGATCTACAAACAGAACTAGGAGGAATAATAAACCATTGAGGTGGTTTGCACACTAAAAAACAGTTGCAGAGCCCTACTGCTGCCATGGCCCATGTGGTTAGTTATTTGTCATACGTTGTTCACACAAGGCAGAACTATCTAGGGGTGTTCGGATGAGAGATATTTTCCAGGAGCGTCAGTACTTAGTACTCTCCAAAGAAGTACCCCATATCCAAAAGAAATCATGCTGTTCAGAGCAAAGAAAAAATTGCTCACAAGAGCATACAAGCCCACATCAGATGTAACTGAGAGCAGTTATCTAGCTAATGGCCTTGACAGGGAAATATCACCTATAACAAACCTTTTCAACAACTCAAAACTACCCCCTTTCACACACTAGGTAACGTCGCTTCTCAAACAGCAGCCAAGATCTAAACAAATCACAGGAAATGACTTGCTATTTGTCTTCAGTCCTCTCATGAGCTTTGCCACACAATACATTTACACTGGACCTCCAGAATCAACAACCAGACGGTGCAAGACCTAAACGTAAGAAACATTAGCCTGCAATAAAATAGATAGGTAGTATTAATTTGGTGAAGGTTTGAAGCATTGCAAAGGCTACTTCAAACATTTGATTTTTTTTACTGCTATGCATGCAGCACTTGAGCACTATGACCATTTTATAGTCAATCAAAACTTTGATTCTCAGTTTTCCAGTAGGACAATATTAAGTCAAAATTTGTCACATTATTCCATCCAAAAGACAGAATGCCATAAACTGAAGACAGGTAGTGCCTTTGCTGTACAATACACCCAAGGCCAAATGGGCAACGCTGCCCCTGCACGAGGGTCCAGGATTTTCGTTTTTTTGTAGCTACCTAGTTAGGTTTCTAGGTTGTTAGTAATATTTCAGTGTTTTTCCTAGATTCTGCTCGCTTTTGCCCTTTGTTTGTTGTTTTCTCAGTTTTTGCTTTATGTGGGGCATCTTCTTGATGCGTTCTTTCTAACAAAAAATGGCATAAATAGTGTTGCATATTCAAGAAAACAATAATTAGAAGTCTAAAGTATAGTCATACCACAGACAAAACTATTGGTGAAATATTCACCACCATTTGTCTCTCTAGATGGACTGGTGGACATGAGGAATGGGAAAATGGAAGCAATAATAACAACTAACAAGAAAAGTTTTGCTAAAGACCACTTAAAAGGCCCATTAAAAGAATAAATAATTAAATATCACATCATCAAAAGAAGCCACTACCCATGATTGCATGCATGATCATTCTGGGCAGCGGTGTCACATCTCAATCGATCATTTTAAGCAGTGCAGTGCTCAGTTGTGGCAGGGGTTTGTTCATGCTGGTCCTGATGTGTGGCATGTGGTCGCCTTCGCTGTCAGGGCAGTGTGCCAATTCTCGGGCTGCTCAGTGCTAGGATTCTTCTGTTGCCTCATTGCAGGGTTGTGCGGATGCGTGAGTGGTGGTCGTGCCGCTATAGGTGAAGGCTTTTCCGACCGGCGAAAGTGGTGCCGTCGAGTGCCATTCCCTCCTTGGTGGTGTTGTTGAGGAGTCCCAATTCACCTCCAACCTCTGTGGTCTTGTACTCCGGGCGAAACCAAGACCCGCCTGCCGGATAGGACACCGGCGGCATTGTCGATGCTGATCCCTCTTAAGAGGCATTGCTCTTGGAGATCTGACCATTGGTTGGCTGTTGGCACACGGGCCTGCAGCCCATATGCCTTGGCTCTAGCGTGCAGATCCTAGGTGTCCCGGCAACATGCCAGTGCAGTTATCTTGGTTGGCATGGTTGTGGACAACAGAGGATCCCATGGTGTGGCATATCGGTCTCATGATACACTCGGCTCGGCTGATAGCTGCAGGCATATGCTACGATATGCAAGGGGTGTGGCAAGATTTGGTGGTGCAGTGTTTAGGACGCAAGTGGTGATTAGTGGTTTCAGGAACATAGCATTAGAAGGATGACTTTCATGCCCCAGTTGGTCCACGGAGGGTCTGGTCTATGATGTGGTGGGTGAGGTTGTGTGAGGCTGGCGATCCACAGCGTCATCGACTTACTACCTTCGCGAAAGCTAGAGCGGCCAATTTTTCCCAGAGTTGGATTCTCTACTCTTGTGGTGGGGATGTTAGTAGGTTTGTTGTGTCCTCTGCACTTGCGCAGATACATCTAGGCCAGGGTTCGTTCGGTGGTGTCGGTTATACTGTTTGTCTTGTGGCCGCTGGTCGGGGTCTTTATTGAGTGGTTGGCTGTTTCAGCTTAGTCCTAGGCTTGCAACTACATTCTTCCTATCAATGCATTGAGATGCAAGCTTTGAATTTTCTTGAAAGAATTTTTTTGGAAGCCATATTTGTATCTAAAGTTTGGGGATGCAAAGGTATTTGAGATCTGTACTAGCGAAGAAACTCCTTGCAAATAAGATTTTGTTGAAACTAAAATTTTAAGAAAGAATCAGGCCTTCAGCCTAATAGGACAAATGAAGACTTCAAGATAATTTGTGAACACAGAAGCGTTGAAAAGAAATATCAAGTAGCATATAGCATAAGGAAGCAAGCAAAATAGGGGTATGGCTGGAAAACAATAAAGGGCAACAGAAGTTCGAGATTTGCTGGCAAGTCTTTTCTTTGACCGGGGATTTGCTGGTTAGTTACTGCAGCCTAGAGTTACAGTAAACATATATGACCATACAATTCAACTCTGTTGAGACCTTGGTATCAGAAGTATCAATTATCAAAGCCATACTTAATTGGAAAGATTTAATGCACAATACTCTTTCCATTTAAACATAAGGAACATTTAGTTTTGTTAAAGAACTAATGCATGGTGTCGGACTATTGGCCCCGGGGGTACCCCGCCCCGCCGAGTAGCCAGGCCCACCGGATGCATCCCCAGAAGCCTCGGCAGGCGTCCGGACCGGTCTTGATACAGGACGGGAGCCTGCCGACGAGGCCTCAGGAGAGGGAACGTCCTCGGTCCCGAACGTGCCCTGCAAGGCGACGCGCCAACGGTCGGTCCAAGCGGCGACCGGTCTACCCCAAGAAAGCAAAGCACACCGTGCCCCCCCCCCCCCTCCGTACAAAGACGGGTGAGAGTGACGCCAGGCTGCGGAAGCGTCTGACATAGCCGTTTCAGTGCAAGGAGACCAAGATGACGACGCAAAGCAGAAGGATGACCATCCACCACCCCGGCACTACACCTGGCTGGCGGCCGCTCAAAGACAAGATGGGCCAGAATCCTTTGGGCGGGAATGTGGTAGCCCTTCCCGCCCATAGACGGGGGGAAGAGGCCCGACGCCGCCCTATATAAGGGACCCTTCTCCTACCTTAGAAGGGATCGATCCTTGAGATCAAAAACCCTAGACTTTCATCCTCCATTGTACCCTCGCGAAGCACGCGAGCAATACAACAAAGCAGGAGTAGACTTTACCTCCTCACGAGGGTCCCGGACCTGGGTAAAAAACCCGGTGTCACCTCTCTGTCGTTTGCTCGCTCCGCCACCGCCACCGTCGCCGAGTTTCCTTGGAACCGCGTGTTCAGGCCCCTCACGAACCAAGGGATCGTTGGACCCTAGTTCCTTCGCGGGACAAATCTCCAACATTTGCGTGCCGGGTAGGGGGCTGAGGCGTGACTCTGGAGACTTCAACCAGTCGCACTAGCATGGTCGCTCGCAGCAAGCCTCGCGATAGCCGCTCTCGGCGGAAACAGGCAGAGAGGCTCGAGGGCTTGCGTCATGTCACCCCCGCACCCTCGCCCCGCTCCGGAGCCAGCAACGAGTTCCGTCCCCCCCCCCCCACGGGTACGAGCGGGGAGAATTCTTCATCAAACACCTCGCCGACCCAGACGCCCCGCGCCCCGAAGACGGCTCGCCTCATGGTGAAGGAGCTCCTCCGCTACACGCCTGTCGAGGACGCGAGAGAGGAGTGGCAGGCGTGCCTCCCCGCCCTGGTGGACGTTGCCTGGGTTGGCCCTGCGGCGTACGAGGCGCAACCAGGCGACATAGCCTACAGAGCGCCTCCACCTCCTCTTCATGGCGGGCCCGGGGGCTTGGAAGGCGGAAAACCACTAAGCGCGGTGTACCCCGGGCAGATCCGAGGCCGGACGGAGGTCACCCGTTCGGCGGAAGATGCACGAGTAACCTTGGCCAGGCGACAGGGTCGCGAGACCCGGATCCTCCGGGCCATCTCCACTGCGGGCCTCCAGATTCGAGCGACCCTCGCCGGTGGCATAGACCCACAGCTCTAGCTGCCCTGCCCTCACCGAGCACCTCCGCAGGGTGGTGTGGCCGCCCAAGTTCAAGCCAGAGATGCCACCGCGGTACGACGGCGCCACCAACCCCACGGAGTTCTTGCAGCTCTACACCACGGGCGTCGAGGCGGCCGGAGGAGATGACCGCGTCCTCGCCAACTGGTTCCCCATGAGCCTAGGGCCGGAGGCGTGCACGTGGCTGCTGAACCTCCCTGAGGGATCCATCGGCTCATGGTCTGAGCTCTGCGGCCTCTTCGTCGTGAAGTTCGGGGACGCGGATGAACCCGCGTACACGTGTGAGAACCTCAGGAGGGTGCGTCAAGGGCCCGGAGAGACCTTAAGTACCTTCAGCACTTCGACCAAAGCCTCGTCAGGGTTAGTAGGGCCACCGATGTGGAGGTCATCGCGGCTTTCGCTGAAGGCGTCGCCGATGCCCGAGTGCTCCACAAGATCGGCCAACGTGGAGAGAACCTGTCCACGGTGGCTGAGCTCTTCGCGGTGGCCGATCGCTGCGCCAAGGCGGAGGCTGGGAGTCTGTTCGACCACTACGAGACCGGATCAGCAGACCCGACCGTGGAAGTGGAAAGAGGCCTTGGCAGGCGCCCGGGGAAGGTTGGTAAGCGACGGCCCCCGTGGAAGGAAGCGGGCGACTCGACCGGCCCGCACCTGTACTGCACCTTTCACCAAAGGCAGGGCCATGACACGGATGAGTGTGTAAAGCTCAGGGAAGTAAGGGAGAAGTACGACGGCAAGAAGAGGCGCGAATAGAGCAACAAGTGCAACATGCCCCGATGCCCTAGGGCCCCAGACCCATAGCCCCGGCGAAGAGCCGGGGGGCTGGGGGAAAGGCGTAGCCGCGACTTCGGGAGCTCGGTCCCTCGGGGGAGACCATGGAGCCAGGGGCATCCCCGTATCCTCGAAAGGCGCGCAAGCCACTCCCTGGCTCAGCCCTCTTAAGGTGACTCTCAGCTCTCGCTCCTTTCCGCTGGGTGATACTTTTTTTCCTCCTCAGGAGCAGGGTCCTTAGGAAGGGAAACAACCGCGATTGTTGATGATTTCTGTCTGCTTTTCTGCAAATTGATTCATTCTGCTAGATGTTCTTTTCTTCCCACGTGCTAGCCACGTTCTCGTGTATCCATCATACGAGCGGGGGCTGGGATGGTGCCTATCGCCTGATCACTCCCGTCGACGCTAGGGGCCTAAAGTGTAGAGCTCTGAACTTTCGGACTAGCTCCAGCGATAAGTCACCTCACTCACGGTTCCCGGTGCTCGAGTCCCTCGTATGGTGTATAAACGAAACGAGTCAGCACTGGAGACACGACCTGACCAGGATGTACTCGTCCTTGGTCGAGACCACCAGAACGTGCAATACCTACGATCTCCTCCTCGAGAAGATCATGGGCTAGCACGGGCCCTACGGTACTCTCCTCGAGAGACTTACGGGGTGGCTCGTGAGGCACTTCCCTTCAGCGGCCCAATCCCCAGGACCTAAAGTGTCAAGCTCTGAACTTACGGTTTGTTTCTCGGCTGTAAGTTACCTCACCCACGGTTCCTGTAGGCTCGTGAGGCACTTCCCTCCAGCGGCCCAAATCTCCAGGACCTAAAGCGTTGAGCTCTGAACTCACGGCCCGTTCCTCGACTATGAGTTACCTCACCCGCGGTTCCTGACCAAAAAAATATCGTCACGACGGCTCGTGAGGCACTGCCCCTCCGCGGCCTAAGCTCTCTAGGACCTAAAGTGTCGAGCTCTGAACTCACGGCCCATTCCTCGGCCGTAAGTTACCTCACCCACGGTCCCTGGCCTTTAAAAAATCAAAAATCCCCATGCTTGCTTGATGGCCTTCTCCTCGAGAGGTTTGCGGGGCAGCTCGTGAGGCACTCACCCCTCCGGCAGCCGGGCAGCTACAAGGCCTAGTGTGTTGAGCTCTGAACTTGCCGCCCGATGGCAGCAGTAAGTTACCTCAACCACAGCTCCTGACGCCTATGACTTGCCAAGTAAGTTCATTGCAGGGCCTCCCGTGGCACGCATATCCTCCCCACGGTCATCTCCCCGAGGGACCTAAAGGAAAGATGAAGCCCTCGACAAAAGCATAGGCACATACATGTCGGGAGATTACAAAGGAGGCATCAGGTCCAAAACACGGCTACCATGCCAGAGTCCACTAAACGGATTACAGTTAAAAGGGCCTCTCAGGCCGATGGCTCCGAAACGCTGTCTTCAGGAGATGACTCGCCGCTCCCCTCAGCGCTGGATGAGCCGCTTGGGGAACCGATGTCTTCACCATCTGGGGCCTCGGCAGCTCCGGCAGCCCCGCCCTCTTCAGTCCGCTCGAATATCGGGAGGAAGTCATCAGCGCGCTCCTCCGTGAGCTGCTGGAAGCGGGCGATCTCGATTGGCGGAGTCCCTTTGGGGTGCGTCACCCTCTGTAGGAGCGCCCTCCAGGGGAAGTTGGGGTCATGATGGTAAAGGGCGGAAAAGACTTGGGTTGCCACGACCCGCATCATCCTTCGGCACTCATCCAGATGGTACCCGTGGTACAGCTTGGCTCTCCCCTCCAGCGCCGCCGTGATCCGGTCGAAGAGCGACAGGAAGGCACCATCTGTGGTGGCATCGGCAAGAGGCCCGGTGTAGAAGTCGGTCACCCCGAAGTCCTGAAGAGTGGCGGCCGCGCGCTTGGCGAGCACCTGGTACATCTTGCACCACTCCTTCTCCAGCACCTGGAGGTCCCGCTCTACCTTGTCACGGAGATCCCAACGCTTTTGGAGCTCTTGATGGGCGGCTTGTAGCTCCTTGAAGGCGTCCAAATCGGTGAGAGCCTGGGCCAGTCGTTCCTCCGCCCTGTAGAGGGAGCTTTCCAGCTTTTCCTTCTTCTCTAGGAAGCGCGCCTGCTGAGTCCTGGCCTTCCCTAGCCATTTGTCTCGGAGGGACAGGCGGAGCTGCGAGAGCACCTCTTTGTTAGCCACCTTCATCTTCTCCCTCTCCTCGGCGACCTTGGCGTAGCAGCGCCGGATGCGCTCGTCGGTATTTGTGCTGCGGCGATCGACGTCGAGCATGCGCTCCTCAAGCTTCTGGCGAGCCATCTCCAGCTAGGCCTCTAGCGCTTCAAGGCGGCTACTCTCCAGTTGAGCCTCGTCCTCGCGAAGCCGGACCGCCTCCTCACGAAGAGTCACCTCATGCTCCATTTGGGCGACCCTCAGGCGATCTTCTTCGACCTCCCGCTCGGAGAAGGCGAGTGCGCGGTCACGCACGGAGAGGTCGTAGGAGGCGTGGGTCAGGTCCTCGGATGAAGTCCCTTCGCCTCCAGAGGGCGAGACCCGGTCCCCGGCCAGCGCAGAAGTCCCCGCGTCTTCCCGAGGCACCTCCTCAAGGGCCCGGCCGCCTCTAGAGCTCCTCGCCCCGCCATTGGCCCCCCATTGCGCCCGGCCCTGGTCAAGAGCAGCCCGCTCCAAGTGAAGCCGATGCCACGCTCCGGCCAGGCGATGCCTCTCCACAGCGATATCGGCAAGGAACCGAACGAGCCCGGCATGAGCGGCCGCCACAACACCATGCAGGCCCCGGACCTACCGAAGGAGGCATCCTTGGGCAGCAACAAGGTTAGCACGCTTGGTCCCGCGTCCCCGGGGGCTCGGGGGCTTCCCTCGCCGGGTTCCCCCCTATCGCCACGAACTGGCGATGGGGTCAAAACCTGCGCACCCACGGGGTCTTCGAGCGGCGGAGCACCGCCACCTCCGGCGACCGCCTCAGAGTCGGGCTAACCCTCATCAGCGGAACAGTCCCTCGTCTCGCCCCTCACCCGGGGAGGCGGGGAGGAGCCCTCGGAGTGCTCCCTGATCCGGAGGGGGGCGAAGCTGCCCACAGCACGCCCTGTCGCTCCTCCAGAACCGGACTTCGCCGTCCTCGTCTTACTTTTCTTCTCGCACCTGTATCGGAACGGCGGGGTAACAAAACAGGGAAGGGAAAAAGGAAAAAGAGCGGCCTCGCGAGGATGACTCACCTCCCAACTTCCGCTCCAACCAAGGACCAGTTGGCCCTCCTCGCGCCCGAGGGAAGAAAGACACCGCCATCGCCTGACCATGGACGTTTCTCGGCCACCCGCGTCAAGACAGGAGCAGTTGCCGCCCCGGGCTCGACGCGCTCCCCGCGGATAGCTCTGCTGGCAGGGACACTGGCCCCAACACGAGGGAGATCCTCGGCATCCTCCTCCGAAGACGACACATTGTTGATCATCCTCCCGTGTCGAACAAGCCGGGAGGGTTCAGAAGCGCCACCTGGCTCCGCATCCTCGTCATCCAACTCGACCAGAAGGCACTCGCCCCTGGAGTCGAAGGTGGGGAGACCCGCACAAATGGCGCGCGCGTCGCCCTCCGCATAGAAGGGGCGCACACCGGAGGGAAGCTCCGCTACCGCCTCCACGCCCAGGAGCAGGAGCATGAGGACGGCCACCGTGTCCTTGGTGCGGAGCCCCTCCGAGAGCTTGACTGCGTCCTGGCCAGGCGACATGGTCCAGATGGGCCTCCTGTGCTCCTGGAGGGGAGCAACCTGCTGCCGCAGGAATTCCCTCACCACCATCTCACCGGTCAAGCCATGGTCCCCCAAAGGCTCCACGAGCCTCGCGAGGGGCCCGGGACTCATGCAGGCAGCTGCCTCGTGGGCCCAACCTAGATTCTCCACCACCTCCCCCGCGGGAGCGCGGAGCTGAAGCCAGGCCCGGACGGCATCCACCGGGAACCAGTTGCGACAGAACTCAGACACCATTCCAAGGATGGAAATCGGTCTCCTCTTCGGCAAAGAACTCGACCCCGCCAAGGCCATCCTCCGACGAGAAGACGCGGAGGAAGTAGAAGTGTCGGAACAACGCCAAGGACGGCATCACCCCGACAAAGGCCTCGCACCAGAATGCGAAGGTGGCAAGGAGGGTCATGCTTCGCGGGTGAAGGTGGAGGAGCTGGATGCAGTAGTGGTCCAGGACGGCGATGAGGAAGGGGAGAAAGGCGGAACGAGACCGGCGGCGATGGAATGAGTGAATACCACGGCCGTGGCGGCGCGCCACCCGCTTCCCCCAATGCCAGCACACCACTCGCGAGGCGCCCCACTGGTTCAAGCCGGAGGCCATCAGCTTGCGGACCTTCTCCAACCCCTCCTTGTTGAGGATCATCACCGGCGGCTAGGCCCCCACGATTGACGGGGGGAAGCTCGACGCGGCGGAGGCGGCACGCGCTCTCTTGAGCGCCATCACGAGTGTTACTGGAGCAGAAGAAGTGGCGTCGGAGCGAAGACGCGGGCAGGATGGCGGCGGAAGAATATGAAGTTTGGCCAGTCCACCCGGTTTGGGGTTTTTATGGGCGACGCAGCTCCCGAGGCCAAGCAGCGGAAACGGCGGTTCCCACATCGGATGTGCGCCACGCCCAGCATGGGCACGTGGAAGCCGCGGGCAGTGTCTTCGGGGATCGTGCTATGACATGACCACCCGTGGGCCTGGCGCCAGTTGGTACCTTGACTTCCTTGTCCCTTCGTCAGACGCGTGTAAGCCAAGCGACCGGGGGCTACTGTCGGACTATTGGCACCAGGGGGTCGGACTATTGGCACCAGGGGTACCCCGTCCCACCGAGTCGCCAGGCTCACCGGATGCATCATCCCGAGGGCTCGCGAGAAGCGTGAGCCTCAAGAGGAGAAATGAAGCCCATAAGCCTTTGGCAGGCATCTGGACCGGTCTTGATACAGGGCGGGAGCCTGCCGACGAGGCCTCGGGACAAGGAACGTCCTCGATCCCGAGCATGCCCTGCAAGACGACGCACCAACGGTCGGCCCAAGCGACGACCGGTCTACCCCGGGAAAGCAAAGCACACCCTGCCCCCCTCCCCTCCGTACGAAGACGGGAGGGAGTGACGCCAGACTACGGCAGCGTCTGACATAGTTGTTTCGGTTCAAGGAGACCAAGATGACGACGCAAAGTAGAAGGAAGACCATCCACCACCCCGGCACTACAGTTAGCTAGCGGCCGCTTGAAGACAAGATGGGTCAGAATCCTTTGGGCGGGAATGTGGTAGCCCTTCCCGCCCATAGACGGAGGGAAGAGGTCCGACACCGCCCTATATAAGGGACCCTTCTCCTACCTTAGAATGGATCGATCCTTGAGATCAAAAACCCTAGACTTTCATCCTCCATTGTAACCTCGCGAAGCACGCGAGCAATACAACAAAGCAAGAATAGGGGCTTTACCTCCTCACGAGGGTCCCGAACCTAGGTAAAAAATCCCGGTGTCACCTCTCTATCGTGTGCTCGCTCCGCCACGGCCACCGTCGCCGAGTTTCCTTGGAACCACGTGTTCATCCCCCTCACGAACCAAGGAATCGTTGAACCCTAATTCCTTCGCGGGAGAAATCTCCGACACATGGTTTATGTGATACAAAAATACAATCAGAATTATTTGTGAATATGAATCTAATGACACAAATTTCATGTCACATAAATTGTACTCCCTCCGTCCATAAATAATCGACTTTGATTTATCTAAATTCAGATGTATCTATACATTAAAACGTGTCTAGATACATTCAAATCTAGACAAATCGAAGTCACTTATTTATGGACAGAGGGAGTACATTAAAATAGTACTCCCTCCGATCCATATTAATTATCGCTAAGTTGGATGTATCTAACACTAAAACATGTCTAGATATATCCGATTCAGCGACAATTAATATGGATCGGAAGGAGTATAATTGTTGATGAAACCATATTTTGAAATGGAGGGAGTACATAATGAATGCCCTTGTAGGCTCAAACAGTTTTCCCCTAAAAAAAGATAAACTGCTCTTGGAAAAGTTCTTCACTAAAGCCAAATTGGACCAAAGCCCTAAGGTCCAATGGACTAGCAACAACTAAATAGCATCCTACATGCTATATATTACTAGCGCAGTGCTATATCTCAACATTTCAGCCAGCTTCCCTAAGAGAATTGTGCAGACTGCGCACAAATCACTCGCGTAAACAAGCATCATAACCAACGACAATGAGTGAAGAAATCAAGAAAGAGCATATGAGAAATGTGTTATACCCCCATCAACCGTGACTGCCGTCTAGTGCTTCTTGCTCCACGCGGGGTGCTTGGACCCGTCAGTGGCGAGCCTGTAGATCCAGTAGCCCTGCCACAGCACACCAAACACCCAATTTTAGCCCCAATCCAATGGCGCCACTACGGGGAGGTGGAGAATTGTTCAGTGAGAGGGGGTTCAGTAGAGAAGGGGGCGTACGAGGGCCAGGACGTGCGCGGCGATGAGGACGACGACGACGAGAGGCACGGCGTCGACGAGCAGCCATGGGCGGAGCACCGGGGCGACGGCGACGCCGCGCGCCATGGCGATGCGGCGGGCTAGGGCGCCGGGGTGGCTGAGGCCGAGGGCGAGGGCCGAGTCAGGGACCGCCGGGCTGCTCGAGCCCATTCCGGATGGCTGGGTAGGAGCTCCTCAGCGCTACCTCGCGAGTCCCGTGACTCCTCTACCCCGCTCGCTGGTGCGGCTGCTTTTGTGGGGATCTCTTCTCCTCCTCGCGGCGTGGCGTTGCACGGCCGGGATGGGAAGGCGGTGGTTGGATGGATCGGACCCGGGCCGGAGCGGTGGGGATTTCCTTTTTTTTCTTCCTCACCTGCGCGGCGCAGGCGATGGGACGGAGAGAGGCGCCAACTACCTGTCACTTTTTCTCAGGTGCAGAAAGCAAGGTCCAGACTATAGGATTTAAAATAGTATATATATTTATGCTTAGTTGGATGAGAGAAGAGGGGAAAGAAGAGGAATCTAGCTGCAGCACGTGATCCTATGCACTATGTGAGAGTGAAAAGTAGGTCATACATTAATAAAGTTATATTTTTACCTCTAACTATTGTATATATTGGCTATTAGATGACATGGACATGGCTTATAACCAACAGCTGGCTCTACTATTGCCGTTGCTAAACCGGGCCGCACCGCACGGGCCCTCGTCCCCAGGCGCGGTGCTGCAACTGCAAGGTGGGGTGGACAAACAGCACGAAGACGAGGACGCACGCGCGTTGGAGTGTAGCAGAAATTAATGGCCGTGGGAGGTGCGGCGGCGGCGGCCCCTAGCAAGGCCGGAATGCCTCGTTGTCCTGAGGGCATGTACAACAGTGTTGAGTCGGCTGTATGCAACAGAAGGTTATAGATGATTTTGTTGATATGGAGAGGAGAGAGAGTGAGGCTATCTGTAATGTTCTAGACAGTCTGTAGGAATCTTACAGACAGCTTACAGACAATAATTTTATTGTCAGTGTCTGTAACTTGTACTCACATAGCTATGCTAAAAATATATCTTACAGACAGACTTGTACAAGTTGTCTATAATATTGTCTAGAATTTATATTATAGACGCCACTTGTCTAAATTAATGCTAATCCAACACCTGTCTAAGGATACGAATTTCGGTTCTATTTATACTATTGTTTTTACTCTTTACTATGAGGCAAAAGCCCCGCAGCCAAAATTTTATTATTAAAAAAGAAGAGAGTAAGCTAGATGTTCATGTACAAAGGAAGAAATAAAGGGAGACCTACCTTCGGCACTAACTGAAAAGGAGAGCTAAAGGTCTATCAAACTGAAAAGAGGGGCTAACTTGGCTAAGAGATTGATTTACTAAATTACAATGTTACAACAGCACAGCAATCCATTTTTGGAGTTTGGCTTTATAAGCCGGCTTTGTCGTGGAAATGGCCACGACAGTCGCTGCCACTGGCAGCGATTGAGTGTTTCGTGAGGAAGAGTAGGCGGCCATCTACGGTGCGAGATGGGGGCGGATGCACATGGGTTTACCCAGGTTCGGCCCCCGGAGGGTAAAGACCTACTCCTGCTAGATTAGATTATGAGAGAGCGAGTTACAGGGGTGGCGAGCTCGGCGGCTAGGCAGCGAGTCGCTTGAGGGGGTGTATGATGGAACGTAAGGTCCCAGGATACCCTAGGGAGGTTTATATATGAAGCACCTCGCTAGGGTTTACAAGCTGTCCCCGAACAAGATAAGGATCCGGAGACTTTTGACCTAGTCCGACTGGGCTTCTGCTACGCTTCTGGGCTTCTAGTCGCCAGTCGTTGGGCCTTTCCTTTCTTCATAGTCCAGTCGTTGTCTTTCAGACGCACTCGCAAGCCTTCCGGCCCAATCGGAACGTCATGCTGGGCATACCCCCTTTGGCATATCCCCATCAGTAGTCCCCGGGGCCATCGTTGATGCAGGCGCAGGCGTCCTTTTGGCGTTCGGAGTAGGCGAGCCCAATTTGGGCGTCCAGCCGAGTCGGCGATGGACTCTATTAGAACCGAGGAGAATTCCCCCATGTTTCCATTCGTCGCTTCAATGAATATCACTGCCGCCCAGTCGTCGTTTCGGTGAGAGGAAAGACTGGCGGCGCAACTACCATGAGTAACGGCTATCCCGATTTTGGCGGGTGGCGTTTCCCATATAAGGGGAGTGATGGCTCAGCTCCGCAGTCCTTCTCCGCATTCTTCATTCTTCCTCATTTGTTCTTCCTTCCTGCGTCGTGCGATTCCACATCTTACTCGATGGCGCCTCCCAAGGGCTCATGGGGGAAATCCAAGTGCACCACGGCCCAACTTAGATCTTTCGAGGACGTCAGGGTGCTCCGCAAGGGGAATTGGCGGGTTCCCCCCTCCTCCGAGACCGAGCCGAAGCCGCGACCCGGTGAGTTCATCTACTTCCCCAGTCATCTTGAGAGGGGTTTGGGGTTCCCCACCTCACTCTTCTTCCGTCGCTTCTGCGCGTATTACGCGATCAAGCCATCAGATCTTGGTCGACACAGCATCGAGCAGCTGGCAATCTTCGTCGCCTTCTGCGAATGCTACCTTGGCTGCAAGCTGTATTTCCCGCTATGGGGCATCGGGCACGAGGCGTCCAGTGGCTTGATGTTGGCCGCAGGCGGGGTCACCTTTCAACTGAAGTCGAAGGCCAACTTCGTCAAGCTCCTCCTGCCGAAGAAGGCCGCCATCGAGTGGAAGAAGAGCTGGAAGAAGAGGTGTCTCTTCCCGAGTTCGTCGCCGAGAGGAGCGAGCCCCGTCGGTTGGTGCCGAAGAAGCTTCCCGAAGATCAGCGGATGGCCATCGCAGAAATTATGGATCAGATCCAGAAGCTGAAGGACCAGGGGTTGATTCCGATCAACCTCTACAACTGCTGGCTCGGGCGGCGCCTGGTTCCGCTGGCGGCTCGACCGCACTGGATGTACGAATACAGCGGGAAGCATGACCCATCTCGAACTAGCAAGGAGTCATGGGAGGCCGAGGACTACAAGGCCGCCCTGAAGAAGATCACCGATGCAGAGTTCACCGGCGTGGCGGTCGGGGTCGCCCCGTACACTCCAGTGAAGAATGAAGCCCCCATAGTAAGTTCTCTTTCCAACCGCTACGTCCGTATCTCAATTTCAGTCTTCTCGCTTGGCGTTTTTTGACTCGTGGTGGTTCTCAGCTTTTTCAGGTATTGGAGGGCTGGCTCCCTCCGCTTGATGAAGAGGTTCCCCAGGAACTGGAGGAAGACTCCGAGGGGGATCCTTCCGACAGCGACGGGGAGGAGGAAGAGGTCCCTCCCCCAGCGCATGTGGCTCGCAAGACCCGGATGCAGAGACAACGAGAAGTCGAAGCGAGCCGTAGCCTGGACGAGCTCGAAGAAGGCGACGAGGTCGCCTAGGAGCAAACGTCCCGGCGCACCGCTACGCCGTCGAGGCCCCACCCCGGCCCAAGTCGCCAGCGAAAAGTCCTGCGTCACCGGCCAGGTCGTCGGTGGTGTTTGAGTCGGATGATGATTCCGACGACGAAGGATCTCCCGAAGTCTCGCACAAGGCCCCAAGGGTCGCAGTCTCGACGAAGGGGCTGGTGGGCGAGGACACGGAGGTGGTGGTAGAGGTTCCCCTGGCGGCGATTGCGCCGACGACCTCGAGGGTTCCAAGCCAAGAAGCAGCTGAGGCGATGGCGTCCAAGTCGCCACAGCCGTCAAAGGCGGCCGCATCGGAGCCAGAGATCCCGGCGACTACAGCTTCATCATCAAGGAAGCCCTCGGTTTCGTGGGCTTCAGACGTCTTCGAGAGGGGGCTCAGTCGCAAGCTGGGTCCTGAGTTGGACAAGCCCGCCCATATTAGCATCGGGATTCGCGTCCTTCCAGTCGCTAAGTAAGTAGCGCTTCCTTGTCCCAATTCGCCTTGCTCCTTTTGTGTTGTTGTTGTGTTGACTGAAGGGGCTTGTGCAGGTCGGGGGCTAAAAAGATTGGTCGCCCTTCAGTGGCTAAGATTCCACCGGCCATCGACATGGGAGAGGACGACCTACCCAAGAAGAGGAAGGCCTCCAAAGATGTGGCGACCGCCGAGGTCGCGAAGAAGCAGAAGGGGGGCGCCGACGACGCTGTGACCAAGGGAAGCGCCGCGGAGCCAGCTGTTGCGCCAGTCGCCAAAGAGGTGGTGGCAGCGCGATCGGAGCCAACCTTGGCTGCATCCGTGCCGGGGGCGCCGGTCCCGACAACTAGCGCCCCCGCTAGGGCGTCGGCGACGTTCCCTCGTTTTATGGCGAAGGGGTTTCTAGGTGTGGCGGACACGCAATCTCCGCAGAGTCCGGAAATCGTGGATGCGGACATTGGGTCCCGCCGCGGGTGCACCTCCTTCACGATCCCGTCGACTGACGCCGGGGAACTTAGATGCTCAGCGCTGCTATTCAGGTATGTCTAGTCCCCGAATTCCTAGTCGCTGAATTTCAGCGGATAGGAATTGGTTTTCTTTTTCTTCCTTCTTCAGTCCCCGAGTTCCTAGTCGCTGAAATTCAGCAGCTGGGAACTGGGTTTTGTTTTGTCAAATGCTTAGGTGAGTTCTTTGTTTGCAGGGATTACAAAGGGAGTCGACTGATCGGCAGGCTGCGAGAGAGCGCTTGGAGTGTGACTTGTGCGAAGCGCAGGAGGTGAACCGGCGGCTTCAGGAAACTACTGGTGAGTGTTTGTTTCGTCTTTGTTCTCCTCTTTCGGGTGTGAGCTGGTTGTGTATAGCATTCTGATGTATTCTCGTGCAGATGCTTTCTCGGCTGAAATCTCCAAGGCCCGTGAGGGGTATGTTCCAGTCGCCGAGCTAGACGCGGCGAATGGGCGAGTAGCCTCTTTGGTCAAGGATTTGGAGGAGGCGAGAGCAGGCTCGATTTCTTTGGAGGAGCGAGCGAAGGCTGCCGTTGCCGCGGCTGAGGAATAACGCAAAGCCACGGATTCCATCATCGTGGGGCTGCACAACGAGCAAACTGCCTTGGAGAAGCACGTTAAGGAGAACTGCTGCAAAGTCCTTGGTGAGTCTTTGTCTTCGCTTGACCCTTTCGTCTAGTCCCTGCTTTGGGGATTTCATAGTTTCACTGACGCCTGACTTTGCAGCTGTGTAAGGCCAAAGCGACCCGGTTGTGCAGACTTACAACGCCTCGCAGTGTGTGACTGTCGTGGTGAATACAGCCACGGCCTCGGCGTTGTGCGTCCAAGCAGCTCTCCAGGGCATGTCTCCCACCGAAGTTATCCCTGGGGGGCTGACGGAGGTGTGGCGCTATCTGGAAGAGGTGCCCGCCGTTGTGGAGTGGATGACGCGCTCGGTGTTCAGGCGTGGGGCCGCCACGGCGTTGAGCTTGGGTCTCGCCCATTTCCCCGATGACTTCGATCTTGACGATGTGACGAGTGGCTATACGTCGGCGACCGGCACGGTGGAGATGTCGGAGGTGCTGAAGCTGACCGCAAAGGCCGCTCCTTACGCCGATCGTGTATTGGCGATGGGGGATCTGCTGCCATATCAGGAGACAGTGTTGGCACCTGGCGACCCCGAGCCAGAGTACCGCGACATGAAGTCGGAGCAGCCCTTTCGGTCGTCGTTGTCGAGGTCGCTAACAACGTACCCGACGAACCCGTGGCAGCCTTTTGTGCGCGTCAAGGGGGTGATGCTGCTTCATCATCAGGGCCTGTGGAGTAAACAATGTAATTTTCCAAGTTGTGATGAATGTCAAGTGGCGAATGCTGTAAGATATTTTTGTAATATATGCCACGGGGGATCGATCGACTCGTGTTTTGATGAGTAATGTATGTTGTGTTTTGCTTATACATTGTTTTGATTGAGCGAGTCCCCGGGCGCGTCCGCCTTTTAATGGGGTATAACTCGATTGTATACTTTTGTGTATTTGTTTTGTTTATGCATTGTTTTTATCCCTCACGTCTTCTGAGTGGCGAGTCCCCGAGCACGAGTAGGACTGACTTATGAGCGAGTCCCCGAGCGTGGTGCCCGATCATACTGGTCATGCTCCTGTTGCAGGTTGTGAGTACGTTGTTTGTAACGCGTCTCCTCCCCTCACCCGGAGAGCCAGTCGCTTGGCGAGCCCTAGGCAGCTCTCTTACTTGGTGTGTTCCCGAGCCGCGTGGGGGTTCCCGTTTTGTAGAGTCCACGTGCGTCGTACTTAACAGTTCGAGTTGCTTTGCGCGAGGGTGGGAGGGACATATCGTTGTGAGAAGCGTGTATCGGATGTCTTGGCCCGGTGGGCCAGTCAGGCTAGGCGACTCCAATGACGGCTCTGGGTTGGCGTTTTTCGTGGACGACCCAAGGCCTGAATATTTCCGGTGCCCTTGTGCCGCACTACATGGACGTGTCGGTCGCTCTACCAGAGGTTGACTTCCGTAAGTAGCGTATTGCTAGCATGTACGAGTGCGAGTGGCACAAGAATATGGCGAGTGGACACAATTTGTGCGATCCGAATGAATTTCATTATATATTCCGATGGAGTACAGTGTGAGGTTCAAAGTATAGAACTTTCTAAGGAGGTTTACATTCCATGGCCTCCCGACCTCCAATTGGCCATCACCCCGTATGTCGATTAGGTAGTAGGCATCATTGCCAAGGACTCGGCCTATGGCGAATGGCCCCTCCCATGGGGAGGAGAGCTTGTGCATGCCCTTCTTATCTTGGGCCAGTCGTAGGACCAGGTTGCCTTCCTGGAAGGTGCGAGTTCGCACTCGGCGGCTGTGATAGCGGCGGAGTCCTTGCTGGTATATGGTGGTGCGGGAGCGAGCCAGGTCGCGTGCCTCGTCGAGTTGATCGATGCTGTCTTGGCGGGCGATCTCATTGGCCGCCTCGACGTAGTTGGCGACTCGAGGTGAGTCATGCTCCAGGTCGGTTGGCATTACGGCCTCGGCGCCATACACCATGAAGAAGGGCGTGAACCCGGTTGATCGGTTGACAGAGGTGCGAATCCCCTATATCACAGAGGGGAGCTCGTTGACCCATCATCCTGGGGTGCGCTCGAGGGGCACCTGCAGTCGCGGCTTGAGCCCGTGGAGGACTCTCTGGTTGGCGCGCTCTGCTTGGCCATTTGATTCCGGGTGAGCGACTGATGCGAGGTCAAGTCGGATGCCATGTTCCTCACAGAATTCCGCCATGGCCCCCTTGGCGAAGTTGGTGCCGTTGTCTGTTATGATGCTGTGCGGGTAGCCGTACCGGTAGATGAGTTCGCATAGGAACTTGGTGGCCGTCTTGCCGTCGCACTTTTTTATCGGCTTGGCCTCGACCCATTTGGTGAACTTGTCGACTGCGACCAGGAGGTGAGTGAAACCAGACGGGGCCTTCTTGAATGAGCCTACCATGTCCATGCCCCATACGGCGAATGGCCACGTGATGGGGATTGTCTTGAGTGCCGAGCCAGGGAGGTGCGTCTGGTTGGCATACTTCTGGCACCCGACGCATCGTTGGACGATGTTGGTGGCGTCGGCATGTGCGGTGAGCCAGTAGAAACCGTGCCGCGTGGCCTTGGCGACTAGCGACTTGGCGTCAGCGTGATGGCCGCAGTCGCCGGCGTGAATGTCCTGGAGGATCTTGCGGCCTTATTTTGGCTGTACGCAGCGCTGGAACACGCCGGTCACGCTGCGCTTGTGGAGCTCGCCGTTGATGATGACGAAGGATTTGCAGCGGCGCACGATCATTCGCGCCTCTGTCTCATTGCTCGGTAGGAGTTTGTGTTCCAGGAAGGCAATGTATGGCGATGTCCAGTTGTTAGGTTCCACAATCATAGCGACTAAGGCCGGTTCTGGCTGCAGTGGGATCCCGACGTCGATCTCTTTCGGTGGGCTGACCGAGGGTTTGTGGATGATGTCGAGGAAGACGCCTACTGGTGGTGCCTGTCGGGTCGATCCGATGCGGGAAAGGGCGTCTTCCTCCTCGTTTTTACGCCTGTCGATCCACTCGACGGGATAGCCGTCAAAGAGTCCTCCCAACTAGTCGACAGCTTGGCGGTACGCGACCATTGTTGGGGAGACAGCATCGCACGTCCTGGCGACTTGGCCGGCGACTAGGTCGGAGTCGCCATAGCATCGTAGGCGGTTGACGTTCATCTCCTTGGCAGCTCTCATGCCGTGAAGGAGGGCCTCATATTCTGCCATGTTGTTGGTGCAGGGCTTGAAGTTGAGGTGGAGCACGTAGCGGAGCTTGTCTCCTTTGGGGGAGGTCAGGATGACCCCAGCCCCCGCGCTGTCGGCGTTCTTGGAGTCGTCGAAGTGGAGCGACCAGTAGTGGAGGTATGGGAGCTTCTCTGGCTGTTGTGCTTCTTCCCAGTCTGCAAGGAAATCAGCCAGGGCTTGTGACTTGATCGCTTTTCGGGGCTCGTACTTGATGTTGTGGACGCCGATCTCGACGGCCCACTTGGCGACTCGCCCGGTTGCCTCGCGATTGCGTATGATGTCCTACAGGGGCGTGGAGGAGACCACCGTGATTGGGTTCTCTTGGAAGTAGTGTGGGAGTCGTCGTTGTGCTCGGAATACCGCGTACACCAGTTTTTGGTATTGCGGGTAGCGCTGTCGTGAGTCCGTTAGGACTTCGCTGATGTAGTATACGGGGCACTGTATGGGGCGCTCCTTGCCTTCTTCCGGTCGTTCGACGACCATCACGGCGCTGACGACTCGATTGGAGGCCGCGACGTAAACGAGCATTGGCTCTTTGTCGAGTGGCACGGCGAGTAGTGGTGCCGTGAGTAGCACTTCTTTGAGCGCTTTGAGTGCTTCGTCGGCCTCCATGTCCCATTGGAACGTTGGGTTCTTGCGCATCAGGCGGTAGAGGGCATTGCCTTCTCGCCTAGTCGGGGGATGAAGCGACTGAGGGCCGCGACTCGTCGTGCCAACTTTTGGACGTCACGCAGGCACTCGGGTTTCCCGAGTCGCGCGATGGTGTCGATCTTGGTGGGGTTGGCTTCAATGCCTCGCTTGGAGACTACGTATCCCAGAAGCTGTCCGGTGGGTACGCCGAAGGTGCATTTTCCAGGATTCAGCTTGATGTCGTACCTCCGCAAGTTTGCGAAGGTTTCAGCTAGATCGGCGAGCAGATCGTCCTGGCGGGTGGATTTTACCATCACGTCGTCGATGTAGACGTGAATGTTGCGGCCAATTTGGCTTGCTAGACACTCCTGCATGCACCTCTGGTATGTGGCGCCTGCGTTCTTGAGGCCGAACGTCATGGCCGTGTAGTAGAATGCACCGAATGGCGTAATGAACGCCGTCTTCGACCGCCATCTTTATCTGGTTATAACCAGAGTAAGCGTCGAGAAAACATAGCGACTCCGATCCTGCGGTCGAGTCGATGATCTGATCGATGCGCGGTAGGACGAACTCCTCCTTCGGGCAGGCGCTGTTGAGGTTGGTGTAGTCAATGCACATTCTCCATGTGTTGTTCTTTTTGAGAACCAGGACTGGGTTTGCCAGCCACTTGGAGTACTTGATTGACCGGATGAAGCCTACGGCTAGCAGGCGCTGAACTTCCTCGGCGATTGCTCGACGACGCTCTTCATTGAAGGACCATAGCGACTGCTTTATTGGTCACACTTTAAGGTCGGCGTTGAGTTTGTGCTCAGTGAGTTCCCTCGGGACACCTGGCATGTCAGATGGCTTCCATGCGAAGATGTCGCGGTTCTCACGGAGGAACCCGATGAGCGCGCTTTCCTATGCGGGGCTCATGTGCACCCCGATGGTGACCGTCTGGCCGGAGTCACCTGGGACGAGATCGACGGTGCGGGTGCGTGTGGTTGATACATTGCAAATGTATCTATAATTTTTGATGTTCCATGCTTGGTTTTATCCACTTTCTTGTGTTTTGTTCCAACTTTGGAGTACTTTTATTATGATTTCTTGGACTAACCTATTAACAAGAGCCACAGTGCCAGCTGCCTCTTTTCTGTTGTTTTTGGTTCCAGAAAAGTCAGAAAATGAATATTCTCGGAATTGTATGGGACAAAAGCCAAAGTGCCTATTTTTCCGGAAGGGATCAAGTGCCAGAATACGAGACAGAGAAGGGCTGGGGGTCGGCCACACCACCTGTCCATGCGGCTAGGCCTGGCCCGCGCCAGGGGGTGGTCTGGCCGCCCCCAGCACCCCCTCGGCCTCTCCTTCCACCTATAAGTTGCCCTCGGGACAAAAACCCTAAGTACCCGATCAAAAATCCACGAAAGAGTCTTTAGCCGCCGTTGTCTCTGTCCCTAGACCGGGGGGGATCTGAAGCTCTTCCCGGCACCCTGCCAGAGAGGGGAATTCACCCTTGAGGCCTTCTTCATCACCATGTAAGCCTCCGGTGTGATGCGTGAGTAGTTCATCCTTGGACTACGGATCCATGTAGTAGCTAGATGGCTGGTTTCTCCTCCTTTGTGCTTTCATGTTTAGATCTTGTGAGCTCCGTTCATGATCAAGATCATCTATTTGTAATTCATACATGTTGTGTTTGCGGGGATCCGATGGATATTGAGATGCTATTTCAGATTGATTATTGATTCTATCATGTCTTTGTTATTTGAGATCTTGCATGCTTTCCATTGTTAGTAGCTATCTTGGCCAAGTAGATGCTAGCAACTCCAAGAATTAGTATTTATGCTCGATAGTGGGTTCATGCCTCTGGTAATCTGGGGAAGTGACAGAAATCTCTAAGGTACTAGATGTGCTGTTGCTACTAGGGAGAAAACAACGATTCTTTGTTCATAGAACAATTGTATTGTTTACTTTACAAGCAGTTCGTAAAGCAATAATCTGTTGCTTGCAACTTAATACTGGAGGGGGTTCGGATGATAACCTGAAGTGGATTATTAGTCATAGATGCAGTTGGATGGCGGTCTATGTATTATGTTGTAATGCCCAATCAAGTCTCAAAGGAGTCAAGATGATTAGTATATGCATGTATTGCTTTCTCGGTGTTTGTCAATTGCCCCGCTGTAATTTGTTCACCCAGCATGTTATCTATCTAAGGAGAGCCACCTCTAGTGAACTATGGATCCCGGTCCTTTACTTTACATACAATCTATAAATTGTTTCTGCTTTGTGTTTTCTTTCTACAAACTTTTACTTCTTTCCATTCAATACGTTTAATCCTTTGTTTTCCGCAAAACACGGTGAGATTGACAACCTCATCGCAAGTTGGGGACAAAGTTCTGTGGTTGTGTTGTGCAGGTCTCCACGTTGCTACTAGCACCGGTAGTGCGCCCTGCCAAAGCTCAGCTAGTAACACCTTTGAGGTGTTTCCTTGCTCCTACTGGTTCGATTAAACCTTGGTTTCATAGGGAAACTTGCTGCTGTGCTCAGCATACCTTCCTCTTGGGGTTCCCAATGAGCTCTACATCAACACCGCCATCAAGCATTTTTCTGGGCGCCGTGCATTGAGCCATCAAGCATTTTTCTGGCGCCGTTGCCGGGGAGTCAAGGACATCTTCACAAGGGACTGGAGTCCCTCATAACCAATCTCTTTACTTTGTTGTTTTTGTTTTGCTTAGTTGTCTTTTTTGCTTTGTTTGCTTGTTTTGTTCTTCAAAAACACAAAAAAAATTAGTTTTACTTGGTTGCTTTCTTATTTGAAAACCCAAAAAAATGACTACTCTTGAAAACACTAAGTTGTGTGACTTCACTAGCACCAACAACAATGATTTTATGAGCACTCCTATTGCTCCACCTATGGCTGAAAATACTTTCTTTGAGATAAAACCTGCTTTGCTCAATCTTGTTATGAGAGAACAATTTTCTTGTATTAGTAATGAAGATGCTGCTTCCCATCTAAATAACTTTGTTGAACTTTGTGAGATGCAAAAGCATAAGGATATAGATGGTGATATTATTAAATTGAAATTGTTTCCTTTCTCTTTGAGAGGAAAAGCTAAAGAATGGTTGAAATCCTTAACTAGGAATAGTATTGATTCTTGGACTAAGTGCAAAGATGCTTTTATTGGAAAATACTATCCTCCTGCTAAGATTATATCCATGAGAAGTGAAATAATGAAGTTTAAACACTTGATAATGAGCATGTTGCTCAAGCTTGGGAAAGAATGAAATCTTTGGTAAAGAATTGTCCCACTCATGGACTGACTGCTTGGATGATCATCCAAACTTTTTATGCAGGATTGAACTATTCTTCAAGGAACCTATTGGATTCAGCTGTTGGAGGTACCTTTATGACCATCACTTTGGGTGCTGCAACAAAACTATTGGATAATATGATGGTTAATTATTCTGAATGGCATACTAAGAGAGCTCCACAAGGTAAGAAGGTAAATTCTGTTGAAGAAACCTCCTCCTTGAGTGATAAAATTGATATTATTATGTCCATGGTTGTTAATGGGAAAGCCCATATTGATCCAAATAATGTTCCTTTAGCCTCTTTGGTTGCTCAAGAAGAGCAAGTTGATGTGAACTTCATAAGAAATAACAACTTTGGCAACAATACTTATGGTAATAATGCTTATAGGAACAATTTTGGTAACAACAATTATAAGCCATATCCTCCCAACAATGGTAATGCTTATGGAAATTCTTACAACAATAATTAGAGTGCTCCCTCTGAACTTGAAGTTATGCTTAAAGAGTTTATTAGTAAACAAACTGCTTTCAATAAAACTATTGAGGAAAAACTCTCTAATGCTGAAAGAAATATAGCATCTTTGGCTGAAGCTCAATCTACTTTGAATAAAATGGCTGCTAAACCCGAAAATAATGAGAATCCCTTTGCATCTACTAATGCTATACAAGTAAGAATTGATGAAAACGTTAGACTATTAGCTGAATTACATGCTAAGTGGGAAAGAGAAGATGAAATTGCTAGAAACATTAGTGTTTCTACTATCACCACCACTAGTGTTGAGGCTAGTAACAGTTCTACTACTTTAAATGATAAAGTTGATTTTGATCTTGATGGTTGCAACATCTCTGAAGTTATTAAGTTCCTACAAAAGCTTGCTAAAAGTCCTAATGCTAGTGCTATGAACATGGCTTTTACAAAACACATTACTTGTGCTCTCATAAAGATTAAAGAAGAAAAGATGAAACATAAAGCTTCTATTCCCATAAAACAAGAAGATGGTTGGGAACCCATCATTAATATGAAAGTGAACGACTTTGATTTTAAAGCTTTGTGTGATCTTGATAGTAGTGTTTCTATTATGCCTAGAAGGATTTATGATATGCTTGATTGGCCTCCTCTTGAAGATTGTTATTTGAATGTCCCACTTGATGCTAATGCTAAAAAGAAACTCATGGGGAGTCTTAATGATGTTCTTATTATGGTTAATGATTCCTATGTCCCCGTTGATTTCTATGTTTTGGATGTTGAATACAATGCTTCTTGTCCTATTACTTTGGGAAGACCTTTTCTTAGAACTGTTGGTGCCATCATTGATATGAAAGAAGGCACCATTAAATATCAACTCCCACTCAAGAAAGGTATAGAACACTTCCCTAAAAAGAGAGAAATTTTTTCTTTTGCTTCTCCTATGAAAACAAAATTTGGTCTTAATGCTTCTTCATTTGAGAACACTTGATTCTTTCTTTGGTTCTTATGCCTAACTTAAAGACGTTAAAGAAAAGTACTTGTTGGGAGATAACCCAAGAGTTTTAGTTGAGTCTTGGAAGTTATTACCTCTGTAATAACCTCTCCTTATCCTTTTTATTTGCTTTTTGTGCCAAGAGTAACCTCTAATGAGAGTGAAGTAATGATTGGGAAAGTTGCTGTCCCGAAATAGATTTATGTGCTTCACCGTAAAAATTCCTGAGAGAGCTCTGTACGTCGGATTGAGCTGTAATGTTTTTTGCTTCTGCCCCAGGTTGTTATCTAACTTTCGTTAGTTCAACACTTTTTGATTTGATCAACAGAAGGCCTTCGAAAAAATTCGTCTTTACCTGCTGGTCTGTTTTGACTGATTTCTGCCATTTTCTGCATTTGCTTCTTGTTAGTTCCTTCTTGAGTTCCTTTGAGGAATTGAGCTTTTTGAGGGAAGTTCTACTGCAGCTAGTATTCTAATGGAAGTTTATTTGGTGTTAGAACTGAACCTTTAGACTTATTTATCTAAAGTGTACTAATGTTGCTAATGAGATTGCGTGAAGTTTTGTATGAAGGAAAAATTTCAGGTGTATGGAAGGAATGAGTAATGAGATGAAGGATGGACTAAAGCTCAAGCTTGGGGATGCCACGCGTGTCACCCCAAGAAATATCCAAGAAGTACAAGCCTCAAAGCTTGGGGATGCCCAAGGCATCCCCATCTTCATCAATAAAAAATCCAGGTTTCTTCCAAACGCTTCATTTTTATTGTTTCGTGCACAGTTGTGTTTCTCTTGGAGCGTCTTCTTTTTTGTTTTCATTTTGGTTTATAGTTTGCTTAGTTTTTTGAATAAGTTGGTTGGACCCCCTCTTTCACACTTTGGTTTACAACTAGTTTGGTTTGGAAAAGAGTATGAAAGTTTATGCTTTTGTGGTAAAAAGAGCTCGTTTTTTACTGTGGCCATGCTTTGTCATGCCATGCTTGATATTGTTTTGGCTTTATGCTTAGTATTATTTGTTGTAGCATGACTTGTTATAAACAATTGAGATTGCTTAATGTGCCTTGGATAAATCATGCGTTGTTTTAGCATATTAAAGCATAGTATAGTGGTATTCTCCTTTGATGCTTTATTTGGGTTGACTTGGCGCATGTTCACACCATGTTATGACTATCCAAAGTCACCATAGCCTTTATGATCCTTTAGTTTTCAACTTGTAGTATCACTTTATGCTTTGATCAATGATGTTTTGTTGCTCTGCATGATTATGGCCATTATTGCTCTCTTAGTTTGTCGCTCCCAGTCTTTTGCTAGCCTCCACCACCAAGTATGAGTTCTACTCATGCATCCAACTCCCTAAACCAAGTTTTTCCAAAGAGTCCACCATACCTACCTACTATCTTATGCTATTCCAAGTATATTCTTGCTTTTGTTTACCTTCCACTTGTTATGAGAAAACTAGTGATTAAAGCTCTCACGAACTTGATGGCACACTTTACTTTATTGCCTCTAATAAACTTGAACCATTGGGTCCTTCTTTGTTGCGTATATGCTTGCGCTTTATAAGTTGAAATTAGCAGAACCATGTACCATGGGGAACGCTTTCAACATTGCACTTGTACTTTGTACCCCGTTGATGTTATGTTCTTTTGCTTACGGATCCCGGCGGTGTGAAATAAAAGTGGAACTTGTAAGATCATGGAGTTTGTATATGTGTTAGAGAAACGCCTGGGCCGCTAGCCTAAGCCATGCCTAATCATGGTGGAAACTTGTAGCATCACCATAGTGAGCACTCTATGAAGCATCCTCAATAAAAACCTATGCAAATAGCAAATAAAAAGATCGCTGAGATGCTCAATGTCTGCTAGCCTTGTCATTTTGATTATGGGAAAGCTCCCGTATCATGTGCAAGGGGTACCCCGTTGGTGGTTCTTAATGATACACATATACTTACAATGACAAGAGCTTACTCGTGACTGAAGTTGAGTAGCATGAGGATCGGTCTTCGTAAGTAAGGGGCATGAGATTTCGGTTTATAACTTGTCAAGCATATCCTCTTAGTTGTGTCACTTTAACCTTAATCACCTTCAAGATGCTTATGATAGGGGCAATGAGAGCTGAAAGCTATAAGTACCATAATTTTTGGAAGCTCTTTACGAGACTTGAATCCCTACTTCCTTTTACAAAGGCTTTTCTTCCACCATTATATTGAGTCTCCACCTTCTATCTTTATGCACTACTCTGAGAGCATAGTGGCCATTCTTAGTTCTATGTGCATTGTCCCAAGACTAGTTGATTGATGCATAACTTGTTATTGCTTGTTTGAAACTATTGTATCTAGTCACTCTTATGAACTTTGAAGGTGTCCTATGCATTTATATTTGCTACTCTATTGACGAACAAGCTGAATACTTTTATGCTATGTTTTCTTTATGTGGAACAAACAAACGTCTTGCAAAGCATGTTATTCATGAATCTTTTGTTTGTGCCTTTTCATGTTGTATCATAGTTTCTTTGCTTATTGCTAGAACTTTGTCTTTCATGTTATGATTGAAGTACTATGATCCCAACTTTGAGTTTTGCAAATACTTTGATCAAGTTTTGATGGTGCATGTCACCTCAAAAATTATCTCTTTTTATCACTTACCTACTCGAGGACGAGCAGGAGTTAAGCTTGGGGATGTTGATACATTGCAAATGTATCTATAATTTTTGATGTTCCATGCTTGGTTTTATCCACTTTCTTGTGTTTTGTTCCAACTTTGGAGTACTTTTATTATGATTTCTTGGACTAACCTATTAACAAGAGCCACAGTGCCAGCTGCCTCTTTTCTGTTGTTTTTGGTTCCAGAAAAGTCAGAAAATGAATATTCTCGGAATTGGACGGGACAAAAGCCAAAGTGCCTATTTTTCCGGAAGGGATCAAGTGCCAGAATACGAGACGGAGAAGGGCTGGGGGCCGGCCACACCACCTGGCCGCGCGGCCAGGCCTGACCCGCGCCAGGGGGTGGTCTGGCCGCCCCCAGCACCCTCTCGGTCTCTCCTTCCGCCTATAAGTTGCCCTCGGGACAAAAACCCTAAGTACCCGATCAAAAATCCACGAAAGAGTCTGTAGCCGTCGTCGTCTCTGTCCCTAGATCGGGGGGGGGATCTGAAGCTCTTCTCGGCACCCTGCCAGAGAGGGGAATTCACCCTGGAGGCCTTCTTCATCACCATGCAAGCCTCCGGTGTGATGCGTGAGTAGTTCATCCTTGGACTACGGATCCATGTAGTAGCTAGATGGCTGGTTTCTCCTCCTTTGTGCTTTCATGTTTAGATCTTGTGAGCTCCGTTCATGATCAAGATCATCTGTTTGTAATTCATACATGTTGTGTTTGCGGGGATCTGATGGATATTGAGATGCTATTTCAGATTGATTATTGATTCTATCATGTCTTTGTTATTTGAGATCTTGCATGCTTTCCGTTGTTAGTAGCTATCTTGGCCAAGTAGATGCTAGCAACTCCAAGAGTTAGTATTTATGCTCGATAGTGGGTTCATGCCTCTGGTAATCTGGGGAAGTGACAGAAATCTCTAAGGTACTAGATGTGTTGTTGTTACTAGGGAGAAAACAACGATTCTTTGTTCATAGAACAATTGTATTGTTTACTTTACACGCAGTTCGTAAAGCAATAATATATTGCTTGCAACTTAATACTGGAGGGGGTTCGGATGATAACCTGAAGGTGGATTATTAGTCATAGATGCAGTTGGATGGCGGTCTATGTATTATGTTGTAATGCCCAATCAAGTCTCAAAGGAGTCAAGATGATTAGTATATGCATGTATTGCTTTCTCGGTGTTTGTCAATTGCCCCGCTGTAATTTGTTCACCCAGCATGTTATCTATCTAAGGAGAGCCACCTCTAGTGAACTATGGATCTCGGTCCTTTACTTTACATACAATCTATAAACTTTTTCTGCTTTGTGTTTTCTTTCTACAAACTTTTACTTCTTTCCATTCAATACGTTTAATCCTTTGTTTTCCGCAAAACACGGTGAGATTGACAACCTCATCGCAAGTTGGGGACAAAGTTCTGTGGTTGTGTTGTGCAGGTCTCCACGTTGCTACTAGCACCGGTAGTGCGCCCTACCAAAGCTCAGCTAGTAACACCTTTGAGGTGTTTCCTTGCTCCTACTAGTTCGATTAAACCTTGGTTTCATAACTGAGGGAAACTTGCTGCTGTGCTCATCATACCTTCCTCTTGGGGTTCCCAACGATCTCTACATCAACACCGCCATAAAGCATTTTTCTGGGCGCCATGCATTGAGCCATCAGTGGTCGCCTCGAACGTGGAGCTCGTGGCGGTTGGTTTCTTCAGGATGGTGGGGTCGTCCTTGTTGATGTTGCCCGTGTATTTCGCGAGCTCCTCCGCGTGGTCGGTCTCCGCAGCGATGATGGCGTCGGCGAGCTCGGCGCCCTTGTCTTCGCATTCCACGGCCATGTCGGGGTCGCCGTGGACGGGATGATGCCGCTTGGCCCGGGGAGCTTCATCATGTTGTAGGCGTAGTGTGGGGTCGCCATGAACTTTGCGAATGCCTGGCGGCCCAGGACACAGTGGTAGGGGCTGCGGAAGTTCACCAGCTCGAAGACGATCCTCTCTGTGCGGTAGTTTTCTGGAGTGCCAAAGGTGACTGGCAGCGTCACTTTCCCGATCGGGTATGCCTTCCAACCGGGGACGATGCCATGGAAGGTCGTCAGTGTTGGCTCGATGACTGTTTCTGGGAGTTGGAGCCTTTTGAACGTGTCGAGGTACAAGATATTGATGGAGCTCCCACCGTTCATTAGCGTCTCGGGCAGCCAGTAGTCGGCCACCTTGGGCCTGACTACCAGGGCGACTCGCCCTGGGTACTCGATTCTTGGGGCGTGGTCCTGGCGACTCCAGGTGATGCTCTGCTCGGACCAGTTTAGGAAGCGAGGGATGTCGACTTGCGTCACCGCATTGACGGCGACCGCGCGGGCGAGCACCTTCTTCTCGCACTTGGTGTCGAGTCCGGTGAAGGTATGTAGCGAGCCGACGGCGGTTCCGAAGCCGCCGCCGTTCCCGTTGTCCCGAGGTGGGTTGTTGTTGGGGTCCTCCCTTGCACGTCTCGCCTTCTCAATCTCTTTGAGAGAGTGGCAATCGGCGGTGGTGTGGGTGGCGGACCCTCCCTGCTATGGTAGATGCAGGGCTGATTGAGCAGGGCGGCGGGGTCGAATTTCGGCCTCGTCGCGTTGTTGGCGCGGTAGTTCCCGCTGTCGCGGTAGTTTCCTCCGTCGTGGCGGTAGTTCTTGGAGTCGCGCTGGCCATAGCTGGCGTTGGCGACGAAATCGACTCGCCCGTATGTGCGGCGCTTGCCGGTGATGCGGGTGTTGCTGTAGCACATGTCGCGTAGGCGCCCGCTGTCGTGGATGCTAGTACGACGTCTTCCTCCCGACTCGTCGTCGGAGTCTTGGTTGGGGTCCTCCTCCGCGTAGCGCTTGGCGATCTCGAGGAGGTCGGGGATGTTATCAAGCGTCCGGTAGACCCTCTTGATCTTGGCGACCAGGGGTTCGTACCGGCACGCGTTCTTGAAGCAGTGTATCGCCGTGTCTGGGTGGATGCCGAAGGCGTTTATCCACAGTTCTTGCCACCTTTGGATCCACCGGCGGGTCGACTCGCGTTGCCCCTGGATGCATCGCTCCAGGTCCTCTATGGTGGTGGCGCAGGTGTAGGAGCCCTCGAAGTGCCTGACGAAGGCGTCCCGCATTTCTTCCCAGGAATCAATGCTGTCGGCGGGGAGCGTGTTGATCCACTGTCGGGTCGCACCCTCCATCATCAGGGGGAGGTAGCGAGCGGCGAGCAGGTCGGTGTGGCCTGCGATCCCCATTGCCATGAGGTATGTGTCCAGCCAGACAGCGGGGTCGTACGTTGGGTCGTACTTCTCGATTTCCTTAGGGGCCTTGAAGTTGGCGGGGTATTTTTCCCCGCGAATCATTGGTCCGAAGCATTGCGGCCTGACCCGGCTGAGCGAGCCTCTTGGCTCCGGGTCGCCGCGGTTGGTGAGGGTGTGCCACAGGTCGTAGGGCTGGAACGATCGCCACGTCTGATTGTTGATGATGTTCGTTCGGGCGTCAAGGGGTTGCCCATTGGCAGCAACCGTCTTGTTCGCCGGTCGCGGCTCGTTGGTTGACAACGCAGGATTGGCGGCCCGTGGTTGGTTCGCCAGGGGCTGGGGTGGTGGGCAAACTAATGTGTTTGCCACAGTGGGGTGGCCGCTTGATGTCGCCCTGCTTGCTGAAGAGCGGGAGTACATCCGCCCCCGCGGGTCGACTCCCGCGGCTTGTTGCTCGACGGACCTGACAAGTAGGGCCTTGGCATACTGGATCTGTAGCACGCCGTCGCCTTGGACATCGAGGTTGGCGATCGCGGCATCGGCCGTGACGACATTGTCCATCGGGGTGGAGTATAGTGGTAGCCCGTTGGCATCACGGGCTTGAGGCGAGATGATGATCTGCGGTTGGTTTGGTGGGGACACGTGGCCCATGGGTGGTGGGGGGGCCCCAGTCGCCGGCGCTCCAGGTGGTGGTCTTGCGGGGTTGCTCCCGCCTGGCGGCGCGTTCTCGCAGTATTCGCGCTCGGCGGCACGTGTGGGGACACCCTCGTCGTTGAAATTCAGGACGTGGCCCTGAACGTTGGGGTTCAGGCGGATCCTGATGCGGCGCTGGTGATAGAGTGACAACTCTCGCGCCGTCTCTCGCTCGAGGCGGTATTTCTCGCGCTCGGTGAGTTCATTGCATTGCGCCTCCGCGAGCCACAAGCGGGCTTGCTCCACCTCCGTGGCCGTCGCGGTCGGCGGGATCGGCATGGAGAACAGATCTGGCAGGGCGGCCGTGCTACCCGCCATGTAAATCGCGTTGAAGCGATTGGATCTGGCTCGAAAATCCTCGGGGGATTCCGAGCCGGAATCAGAGTCGAAGATCCCCAGGATGGAGGGGTCCTCGAAGTCCTCGGGGTTGGAGACTCGCGTGATGGAGTCTTCCCATGACGCGGCAGTGATGGATCCACCGACCGATGCAGGGGTCGCGGAGTCGGCGTCGTCGTTTAGGGCGTCGTCATTGGTGGTGGTGTTAGTCTCGACCATGTTGCTGGCGGCCGAGTCGTACTCGGTGACGAGGCTCCTGATGGAGCGGACCTGCTCCTACGAAAGCAGATCACGGTGTGGCGGCGATCCGCCGACGATCACCGTTGCGGCTGGGTCGATCGCGCCGGTGAAGCCGACGAAGAGGTTGATGGAGCCGACCGGCATCACCGCGGCGTGGGTGACCGGACGTGACGCCGGGATGTAACTGCTGGGCAGGATCTGTAAGATCCCGCCGATGGCTATCATGCGACCAGTGGCAAACGGCCGATCGATCGGCGAGTAGGGTCTCGCCACAGAACTTAGGCCAGTCCCGCTATGCCCCATGGTGGGCGCCACTGTCGTGGAAATGACCACGGCAGTCGCTGCCACTGGCAGCGATTGATTGTTTCGTGAGGAAGAGTAGGCGGCCATCTGCGGTGCGAGATGGGGGCGGATGCACATGGGTTTACCCAGGTTCAGCCCCCCAGAGGGTAAAGACCTACTCCTGCTAGATTAGATTATGAGAGAGCGAGTTACAGGGGTGGCGAGCTCGACGGCTAGGTAGCGAGTCGCTTGAGGGGGTGTATGATGGAACGTAAGGTCCCAGGATACCCTAGGGAGATTTATATATGAAGCACCTTGCTAGGGTTTACAAGCTGTCCCCGAACAAGATAAGGATCCGGAGACTTTTGACCTAGTCCGACTGGGCTTCTGCTATGCTTCTGGGCTTCTAGTCGCCAGTCGCTGGGCCTTTCCTTTCTTCATAGTCCAGTCGCTGTCTTTCAGACGCACTCGCAGGCCTTCCGGTCCAATCAGAACGTCCTGTTGGGCATACCCCCTTTGGAATATCCCCATCAGGCTTCATTTTGTAGACCTGTAGGGTGATGTCATGCACAAAGTCACCTTTCCATGTAGCAAACCGAGGCTGGACCTTTTCAAATATACAGGCATTTTGGACCTTCCAAATGTTCCAGCAAGCAAGGAAAACAATCTCAGAAAAGAAAGGTTGATTAAACTGTCTTTTCGCCTCTTTAGCAACCTGGCGCATATCAGTACCACTTTCCCAATTTATTTGGAGGTAGTTCCATACTCTGAAGCTGAAGTTACATTTGGAGAAGAGATGATCTCTATCCTCATGATGTGCACATGGGCAAAGAACACAGGTGAAGATGTTTGTGACATTTCAATGTCTCCTCTGAATAATGTCTCTCGTATTGAGCCTGTCACTGAGAAGCAACCAAGCAAAAAAATTGATTTTCATGATGCACTTACTCTTCCAAATCCACTGGTAAATAGGGAATACTTGTATATTGTCATATAAAGACATGTAAAACTTGCTAGCAGTGTAATCTCCCCAAGTACAGCACTAGACATTAGACGAGTCTTCTCTGAGCTCAATCTGGTTAAGCCACACATTCAGGGTTAGTAGTTCCTGATAAGCACACTCAGACAATGGTAAATAAAACTCCACTGTTCTGTGTGTCATAAGTACCATGTCACAAACAGAGATACATCTATTTTTCGCATAAGAGAATAACCTTGAGAATCTCTGTTGCAAAGGCACTCTAGAATTGTCAAGTTCCCAATTATCAGACCAAAATAGTACAGTATCTCCATAGTAGACATTCAGATGTGCAACTGTCTTATATTTATCCATGAGTTTAAACACCTCCTTCCACCAGTTGGATCCACAAGGCGCAGTATCATGGGATACATCCCCTCATAATAGGTCTCTCATATCAGTTTGACCCAAGGCACGGAGAGATCTTTATTATAGAACTAATGAAGGAACTTGAGAAGCAGAGCATCATTTTTATTCTGGAAATCCACAATTCCCAGACCTCCTTTCATCTTTGGTTTACATATCATATCCCAAGATGCTAGAGATTGTTTAGGGGTATCGACATTGTCCCTCCATGAGCACTGTCTAATAATATTGTTTAGCTGTTTGTTGATACCATGTGGGATGTTGATTGTACTCACCATATGAAGTGGAAGGACAGAGTAGAGACAATGAGTTGCAGTCTTGCACCTTGAGAGAGGAAACTAGAAGTGGCAGTCAGTCTTCTTTGAAGCCTATGGACAACAGGAGTTAAATCCTGAATGGTGGGTCTGGTGGTACCCATTCTATTTATACTACTCACTCCGCTTTATATTAATGAACTCAACTTTGTCTAGATATGAACTCTAAATACTCGATTAGACAGATACGAATTTAGATAAAGTTGATGCCATTAATATGGACTGGAGGGAGTAGCTTAATGCTTGCGTTGGTGCGAATCCCTCCCTTTCTCCTTCCTTGTCTCTTTTTTTGAAATGGGGAGCGAAGCCCCGGCCTCTGCATCAAGCAATGCACACATCCTTTATTTATTATTAGAGCAACAAAGTATCGCAAAAGTCATTACAAAGATCATACAAACCAGAACCGCCAAACTAAAACACCGAGCAAAACAATAACCATATCACTAGCTCCTCGACGAGATCTAGAAAACACCTAGCTACCTCATGCACTCCAGGAGACCAGATCCGCCCAGCCTATCCACGAAACGGTGCCCACACACACACTTCGGATGTCGCCGCCTCCACTATATTCCCCCAAACTATCATCAACATGTATATCGATGTGCAGACTCTCTCCACACCAGCCACCGACACCACCGCGGTATCAAGTAGCACCACCTCCCTGCGCACTATTTCCAAAAGCACGTCGCGGTTGCCACCGGTACCCCGTAGCACCATGTCACCAAGTACCACCAGCAACACAGCTTGAAGTCTCCGGAGGATTTGCCGTGCGTAGTACCTGCCAAATAGGCATAACTCAACATAGCACTTGTCGGTCAAGCATGACTTGACATCACCGCCGAAGCTCTGTGCAAGACAAAGCTGCTCCACTTGTCCTGCCTCTTCCATCCAGCGCTGCTCCACAAGCGATGCTCTCAAGAGAGAACACAATACCGCGGTGTCGCCATCGCTCGATCCAAAGATCTTAGGGTTTCCCCCGGAGTTGCACAATTGAGGTCGAAACTAGGTGCACGACGATGCCTTCATCAAGGTAACAACGTGTTAATGCCGCCATCGCCCGCCAACGACTCTGTTTTCATCGGCACCTAGGTCTCCCCGTCTCGCTGCTGAGACTAGATGACAGATCCTGAGATCGCCAAACCAGCCTTAAGCCGACCACCTTCGACGAACAAGATGCCCACCACCACCAAACCCAGGGCCTATGCCCCGAGCGTCCTCATGGTGCGAATTAGAGCCCAGAGAAGACGCACGATGTCCGACCAAGGATGATGGAGGACATAGTAGCAGGACGATCCAAGAAACCCTAGATCGCTGCCTCCATCCGCTCAGTCGCCTTCAGCCCCATTGATGGTGCTCCCTGGCCGCCGCCACGATGCCATCATCATCGCCAGTCGAGATGCAGGCTGCCGCCACCATGATCTAGATCGGATCATGATGCAAGGATGAGATCTCGCCACCGCCGAGCCGCGGGGACTTTGCCCAGCAATGGTGCTGGCGGCGGCGGGAGGGGGTTGCTCTAGGTGGGAGGTGGGGAGTGGCCGGGAGGGAGGGGATCCGCCTGATATGGCCCCGCGACGGCCGCACGGGGTCAGAAGGGAGGGGTCCATTTTTTGTTTGTTATCTTCATGCATGAGATATGGTGGTATCTCGGGGACAACAAAAATATGTATGGTGACATTTAATTCAAAGGAGTTCTTTCACAAATTTTATGTACACTATCAACATGACCATATGTTCATGCACGTATGTTGTCTTCCTCGATGGCACTCTTCCGGTTTGTTGTCCCCAATCAAAACACATGCATGCCGAATCTATTAACCTCCCTTGATCTGATGTCACCTTGTCCTTTGGTACACTGTGCCAACTCTTCATCACATCACCTCATACTCATTGGCCTTCGTCCGCCACCCCCCCATCGGTTTGACCGCACTTACTTGACCTCGCCTTCCCCTACAATGTCGTCTACATCCTTGTCTGCCAGCCTGCCCATCGGCATGCAACCAGGCATCATCTCATGTTCTCCCACATGGTATTAGTGCTAGCTGTGATCATCAATGTCTTCTCTTGAGTGGAACCTGTCGGGGAGAGTGTGGTGGTGATGACTCATTCACTCTCCTCCCCGCGCATGGCACCTTTTTGCCACGTTAGTTCCCTATCATATGTTGTCATTGTCCTACCACAAAGTTATTGTGGCTGCCATTGTTTACTCGTCTCCCAAAGAGGTCCTCGCCCAACTGGTTGTCATTGTTGCATTCCCGTGTACCCAAGCCATCATGCAATCATCATTGTCGTCAGCCACTCAGCCACTTGATCGAGTAGCGCTCCTCGTGGACCGTGCTTGGTGCCGTGAACAAATTGTGGTGGCCTTGTTGGCCGGAGCATCTTCTAGAAAATGTTCCTCCTCTGTATCCTCTCTTTAGATATGTAGGATGCGTGGCAGGCTGGACGGCAGTCGAAAAATGGCACCATAGCCTTCCACAACTCGGCCTTTCAACAACATCGTCATTTCATCAGGAGGCAGCTCCTGCATCTGCTAACTCCCTAGACCGCTCTCTATTACTGGTCATGTATCTAGCCTCGCTGAACTCCGCCGACTGCATTCCAACGGCCACATAGTTGAAAGCATTTGAGATACTCCTTTAAGATACATGCTATTGGATTAGTATCTAAATACCCATTTAATAGCTAAGATAAACAATTTTAGATACGCCTAAGATGGCATGGATAAATACACAATTATGCTACTCAATGTCATCACGTGCACCACACCTAATGAACCAAAACAATCTTCTCAGAAAGTCTAAAAAAATAAAGAACAAACTCATGAATAAAATATGGGATATTGCAAATATAATTACTGTTATTCCTTTTTCCACTTCTGTTCCTCCGAATAGTTCTCACCTCTGTACAACAATTCCTAAATAAGTACAAGATCAAGAACAATGGATACAGGTCGGTGTAAAAAAACTTTGCTGCTCCTTTGCAAGTTGTTCAGTTTAAGAATTGGGATTGGACATCAGTGCATGCATGTTGGTGTGGCTAAGTGACCTTTTTTGCGGAGGATGACCATGATAATGGCGCCAAGATCTAAGGCGTCGACCTTGGAGACCCTAACCACCTCCAACCGTCGAAAGATCCCAAGCAAGTCGTCCTCATCTAGAAGGATGTTCTCGAAGTATTTGTCCCCGCGGCGGTGCACCACGACACCTCATGCGAAAAGCATGCACTCGATCTCTATGGCTAAGAGGGCACGCGGATCCTGGTCGAACATGTTGGAGAATTCAGGCGCATTTGGTGGCCTGCAGATGGTGCAGCCAGGCCGGGCGGGGACGAAAATGGGCCGGTTGGTTGCATGCATGCCCTTTTTTCCTGCATTAGTTCGAACCTCAAAGCACCACTCAGCCAGGCCCGAGGACAATTGTCAACACCCGTATTTTTAATCCCAGATGCATGTTATGCCATACTTCGCAATCCCAGGATTACCATTTTTGCCAGACATAACAGATTGGATATCATAGTACGTCATCGATAACAAACCATACATAAGGTCTTACAAAAATAAAGGATCTCATGATCTAGTCTTAATACAACAAGCAGCAGAATAAAAGATAAGCGTAGCGGTGGGGTCCATCTTCAGGGGCACAAACAATGCTGATGAAGGCAGATAGTCCTAGTTATCATAGCCGTCCTGCTGGCCATCATCTTGGTTGTCTCCTTCATGTCTGGCCATGAGAATAGCCAGGGACAAAAGCCATGAGTACTCTTTTAAGTACTCGCAAACTACCACTAACAAGTGGTATAATTCTAAAGTAAAGTGCTAACTCTAAGTTTAACTATCAAGTTAAGTTTGAAACCTAAGCTGAGTTCAGAAGCAAAGAAAGATAAAATAAAGTTCTAGAATCACTTAAGTTGGGAAGCTAGTGTCATAGTCACAACCTTGTTGTGGTCAAGTCAAGATTCATCATTCATTTCATAAGTCATTTTGAAAACATCTGACAATGAAACAGTATGGCCACTCCAAATGTCCATAACCGCGGACGCGGCTATTCGAATAGTTTGACACTCTGCAGAGGTGGTACACTTTCACCACAAGATTCGATACATCTGTCAGGGATAACCCTGAATCATCATACTTAGTATGCAGATAATCAAACATAACCTTCCCTTTACACACCCTAGTATAAGCACCTCTCCTGTGAGCATGGCCTCCCAACCATGACCATCTGTCATCTTGGGCACTGCATAGGGGATTGTTCGTCTGCGGTACCAAAGTTGGCAGGCCAGCGCATGGCGGTACCTAAGTTGCCTGAAATTACCGCGTTTCGAAAAGTTGGGCCGCCAACTACCGAGAGGGGCCATTTCGAGGCAAACTCATCTCACCCCTGCCAAATACAAACATTCCATTAAACTGCCCCGTGAAGTAGACGGTCGGGACCCACATGTCGGTTCTCTGTCTGTGACGCGGGCGCCAACGCGGCAACCTCTTAGGCAAATCGAGCAGCTAAGTGGATTGGATGTGTTGACCAATTTCACAAATCCATTCCCAGCTTTCCCCTAGCACCGGTGGCGTCGGAATCCACCCTCCAGGCAGGACGATCCCTTCGGACATTTGACTTCCTGGGCCAAGTTGCTGCGCCTAGTCGCTGATACCGAGCTCCAACGGCGCATGTCGTAGCCACTGTTGCGAGGCTCTAGCCCGCCTCCGTCGCCGACGAGCCGAGCAGTTCGGAGGATGGCAGATCCTACTACCAAGGAAGAAGAAGTTATGTCTACAAGCGGGTGAGCTACCCTTCTCTTTGCTATTCACACTAATTACAACTGCTAGCTGGCTATAGCCCAACGCTGACAAACATATTTTGTCCATAGTTTTTTGTCAAGTGGGATCTGCGCGGACCCCCCTTACCTGGTTACGGTAGTCCTCTACAGGTACGACTCCAAGGGCAAGTGGTATGGAAGCCATTGTTTCACAATGGAAGAAGCGCCTGCACAGATCTGCACTATATCTGGTATGGTTGCTGCGCTGCGTAATCATGTTGAAGTATGGCCGAAGCAGACTGCAAAGTTCAGCTTCATGGATGAACGTGGCATCATGGTTCCTATAACGTGTGATAGTCAGCTAATTGGGTTGATGAAAAGGTATGCTTCGGATTGCATGTTTGAGCTGAATTGTGATGTACTAGATGTGGAAGCTGCTGCAACTGGGAGTCGCCCTTCTATTCTTGGATAGGTTGGTTGCTCGAACGCAATTAGCTCCTAGTAAGCAAAGGTCGCTTAGGGTTCGCATGTTTGTGCTGAATTGTAATTTTTGTTTTATTTACTCTGTAGATATTGGGCAGTTATGCAACAGTCTTGTTTCTTTGACAGGAAGTGCGGCAAGGTTAGAAACATGACTGCCGGGTTAGTCATTTTGCTGCCCGAAGAAATTAAATACGAGTGGAAAGATGATGCTGGACACGATTCTAGTGCCCATTGTCCCGGCGATGCAGAGTACGTGAAGCTAAGAAAATTGGCACCGAGGAAGAGGAAGAAGGCAGGAAATGAAGAAGGCATTGGACGTGAAGGCTTGGCACCCAGGCTGTGGAAGAAGGCTGCTAGCAATGAAGATGCATAGTAGTGTGTTGAACTTGAACCTATATATGTAATTCTGTTAAATTCTGGAGCTCTGTGTGTGGCACGTTGCTGGGCGAAACAATCTACCCACGTTCTCTGAGTAAAATGTAGCGCGACTTAGGGTTTGGAAACGCCCGAGTCAGTAGTTGAATCCGAAATTGTGATTGTGCCACTGCTATCTGAAAACAAGGATCCACCGGTTCCACGATTGCTGAGGGGCAGGAGGTCTCCAAATACGACGGAATGTAAGTGGCACAGAAATAAATTATTTAAGCTACCACACTCCACGAAGCAGCAACTTATTTCAGATGCTGCACAACGACGTGGCAACATAAACATCAATGTTCTCACCGATAATGTTGGAATATTAGGAAATTTCCCCATGAGATTAATTGCCGAAATCAACATTATGTAAGCACTAGCAGATCTAAACACATGCAGCCAAACAACCACATCTAGTAGATCTGAAAATCTAGTAAGAACTAGTGCATACAAAGAGAAAAATAACACGTACAGGTTGACCGGGAAGGTCATCACCGCAGCAGCACCTTGGTCATTGTTGTTGTCGCCCATGGTGCTGATGAGGTTGTCGGTTGATGAAGAAGAACACGAATGGAGGTGAGCAGTCGCGCCAAGACGCTCCCCAAAAACCTTATCGCCCGTCTCCCGGTGCAGGATCTCAACGGACGGGGTTTCGGAGGCCTGCTCTCCCGGACAACAGTGCACGCAGCCGCCGGGATGGGGAAGCCTAGAGAGCATCACAGCAAGAGGAACACACATCGAAAGAGACCAAGAGAAGAACTGGATACATCTAGATCTGTCTGTCTCTCGCTCTATAAAGCCTGGGAGGTGAGCCGACCAAGTCGCCACGCATTGGAAGACAAGGACACACGTCAAACATGCACACGAATGTTGACACGTACCCAACAGCTAGTGCACCAAGCAAAAATTTAGTCTTCCACAAAAAGAGTTTCTAACTCGAACTCGATTCACGAAATGCATCGCGCATGCGGGCGAGGCGAGGCGGGCGGCGGAGGAGGAGGAGTGTGTGTGGACTCCTTCTCTTCTCACTCACTTAGTGGGAGTGAAACATCTCACCTTATAAGCTGGTCCAACTCTCTCCCAACTAGCAATGTGGGACTAAACTTTGTCTCCCACAGAGCTCCCAAGCTGCCATAGTAGATGGGCCTTGAGATTTCAGGATTTATTAGACTAGATGGGCTGCCTACATGGGCCGCAGCCCATATAAATCTAACAATCCCCCACCAGATCTCAAAGGAACATTATATGGCACATCAGTTCCAATCACTGTTTAATATACCTGTAGTTCAGGGGAGACTGTTAAGTTGAACTTCCACCTAGACAACGAGATACGCTTACTACAACTAAACAATGGACTATGCCTTGAATTGCCAGTCTTGCGCAACAAGTTTCACTCAATGTCGTTACCGGTACTTGGCTGCCATAGGCTACCCCTCGGGTGGAGCTTATAAGTCACACTCCTCGACCTTTCATGAGCTTCCTAGAGATTCACCCAAATCTCATACACCGTGACCAGCAGTGTAGCTCATATAGGTGTGTTCTTTCAATATCGCTCTGTAGGACAGCGTCTTTGCTCCTAAGGAGACAGACATAACACATTTTGATTTAATCAACCTTCCTTACAATTTGCTATGAGAGAATTGCATCTGCAGTGGAGTGGGAGTATTAAAAGTTTCTCTCAACTCAGTTGTTTCGGTTTGTTTTCCCAGGTCCTAATTCACGGGATCTCTGATCACATAGGTTGGGTTACCCCCTTGACAACTCACGTGGGTCTCAAACCCATCTCCCTTGATGCATTTTCTATCAAATTTCTTGATAGTCCTTTCGTAAAAGGATCTGCCAGATTCTTAGCCGTTTGGACATAATCCAATGCTATAACTCCGGAGTTTCTCAGCTTTCTGACAGACTTCAGTCTTCTCTTGACATGTCTTGAACTCTTCATATTGTCCTTAGAACTGTTCACTTTGACAATCACAGTTTGGTTGTCACAGTTCATAAGGATTGTTGGTATTGGTTTTTCAACCATAGGCAAATCTGTTAAGAGTTCACGAAGCCATTCTGCTTCAACAGTGGCAGTATCTAATGCTGTGAGTTCTGCTTCCATAGTTGACCTTGTTAAGATGGTCTGCTTGCAAGACTTCCATGAAACAACGCCACCACCAAGAGTGAATATATATCCACTTGTGGCCTTTATCTCATCAGCATCTGATATCTAGTTTGAATCACTATATCCTTCAAGTACCCTTGGATACCCGGTATAATGTATTCCATAGCTCACGGTTCCCTTTAGATAGCACATTATTCTCTCAAGAGCATGACAGTGATCATCTCCCGGGTTGGCCACAAACCAGCTAAGTTTGCTCACAGCAAACGAGATATCAGGCCTCGTAGCGCAAGCTAAATACATAAGTGAGCCAATTATCTAAGAGTATCTCAATTGATCTCTAGTTGCCTTTTGATTCTTTCGAAGCAAAACACTAGGATCATAAGGTGTGGGAGAGGATTTGCAATCATCATATCCAAATCTGCTCAACACCTTCTCCACATAATGTGATTGCACAAGTGTAATCCCATTATTCTCATCTCTCAGTAGCTTGATGTTTAGAATAACATCAGCTTCTCCAAGGTCCTTCATCTCAAAACATTGAGACAAGAATGTTTTGACCTCATTAATCACTTTTAGACTTGTCCCAAAAATTAATATGTCATCAACATAGAGACATAGGACAACTCCCTCACCCCCACCATGGCGGTAGTACACACATTTGTTGGCTTCATTTACAATAAAGCCCATAGATGTCAAAGTTATTTCAAACTTCTCATGCCATTGCTTGGGAGCTTGTTTGAGGCCATACAAAGATTTCTTCAATTTACACACCTTTCTCTCTTGACCTTCTAGTACAAAACCATCAGGCTGCTCCATGTAAATTTCGTCGTCCAACTCTCCATTTAGGGAAGCCGTCTTAACGTCCATCTAATGAATGAGAAGACCGTGAGAGGCAGCCACTGATAGTAGTACTCGAATTGTGGTCAATCTCGCCACAAGTGAGTAAGTATCAAAGAAATCTTCGCCTTCTTTTTGGGTATAGCCTTTAGCCACAAGCCGAGCTTTGTACTTTTCAATAGTACCATCAGCCCTAAGCTTCCTTTTAAATACCCATTTACATCCTACAGGTTTGCACCCATACGGACGTTCAGATATCTCCCACGTTCCATTAGCCAAGATGGAATCCATCTCGCTTTGAACCGCTTCCTTCCAGTAGTCTGCATCCAGAGATGCAAAAGCTTCTGAAATAGAAGTGGGAGTATCATCCACTAGGTACACAATGAAATCATTACCAAATGACCTTGCGGTCCTTTGTCTCTTGCTCCTTGTGGGGGCTTCATTGTCACCCTCATCCGAGTCTGAACTCTCATCATCTGATTGTTCATCAGTCTCTATGGGAGTTTCAGGTTCAGAAACTGGATCATATTCCTTATTAGATATGCTAGGAATATCTCTCATAGGAAATATATCCTCAAAGAATGTAGCATCTCTTGATTCAAAAATGGTACCGACACTCATGTCGTCCATTTCAGATTTCACCACAAGAAATCTGTAAGCAATGCTGTGAGAAGCATAGCCCAGAAAGACACAGTCCACTGTTTTCGGTCCAAGCTTACGCTTCTTGTTGATTTGCACGTTGACCTTTGCCAAACAACCCCAAGTTCATAAGTATGAGAGTGTCAACCTTTTCTTTTCCCATTCTTCAAATGGTGTAATCTCTTTATTCTTAGTTGGAACATGGTTTAGGACATGACATGAAGTCAATATAGCCTCCCCCACCATTCCTTGGATAAACCGGCAGTGTCTAACATGACGTTAACCAAATCTGTTAGAGTCCGGTTTTTCCTCTCAGCAATCCCATTGGATTGAGGAGAATTGGGAGGCGTCCTCTCATGTATAATACCGTGTTCCGAACATAATAAATTGAACTCATTAGAAAAGTACTCTCCACCACGATCAGACCGAATTCTTTTGATCTTTCTCTCAAGTTGATTTTCAACTTCTGCCTTATAGATTTTAAAGAAATCTAAGGCCTCATCTTTTGTTTTCAAGAGATATACATAACAGTACCTAGTAGAATCATCAATCAAAGTCATGAAATATTTCTTTCCACTAATTGTCAACACACCATTCATCTCGCATAGATCTGAATGTATAAGCTCAAGAGGTACCAAGTTTCTTTCCTCCGCGGGCTTATGAGGCTTGCGAGGCTGCTTTGCTTGCACACAAGCATGGCACTTAGAGCCTTTGACAATAGTAAATTTCAGAATTAAACTCATACCAGCAAGCCGCGACATACAACCGAAATTAATATGACAAAGTCGTGAATGCCAAACATTAGTTTCATTACTAGTAGTGCAAACATGGTTCACTACATCATCACAGAAGTCTACCAATGAAAAACGGAACATGCCTCCGCATTCATAACCTTTTCCAACAAAGGTTCCATACTTAGATAGTACAACTTTATTGGACTCAAATACCAACTTCAACCCATCTTTCAGAAGACGGGATCCACTAACGAGATTCTTCTTTATAGAAGGGACATGCTGAACGTTCTTCAATTGCACGATCTTGCCCGAAGTAAACTTCAGATCTACCATGCCAGCACCAAGAACGGTAGCATGTAACCCGTTCCCCATCATGGCTGAGGAATCTCGAGCCTTATAAGAGGTGAACATGGAAATGTCAGCACACACATGAACATTGGCACCCGTATCAACCCACCATTCTGTGGGTTGAAATACCAAAAAAATAGTAGGTAATAAATTACCGTACCCAGAACCTGAAGTTCCTGCATCAGTATTGCCAATGACCATGTTGACAGATTTAGAACTCTGTCCAGCCGGACCCTTCTTGCCTTTCTTCCGTGGACAACGATGAGCCCAATGGCCAATCTCGCCACACACCCAGCAAGGTTCTTTCTTTTCCTTGTTTTGCCCCTTCTTCTTCTTGAAGTTGGTAGTCTGGCAGATTTTGTTATTTCCTTTGGACTTGTGGGTATTTTTCTGCACCATATTGGCAGTAGAATGTCCCTCGGTTCCACTAGTGTGTTTGTCTTTTTCCCTCGCCTTCTCTTCAACATCCAGAGAACCAATAAGGTACTCAACAGAGAGCTCATGCCTCTGATATTTCAGAGAAGTGGCAAAGTTCCTCCATGAAGGGGGAAGCTTAGCGACAATCATCCCGCGACAAATTTGTCCGGAAGCACACACTTGAGGAGTTCGAGTTCCTTTGCCATGATCTGTAGCTCATGAGCCTGTTCTACTATAGATCGGTTTTCAACCATCTTGTAGTCAATTAACTGCTCCATAGCATACAGTTCACCACCGGCATCGGTAGCACCGAACTTAGCGTCCAGCGCATGCCACAGTTCCTTGGCATCATGGATATGCAAATATGCATCAACCAACTTGTCTCCAAGCACACTGAGTACAGAGCCCACAAAAAGTACAGTGGCCTCCCTGAACGCTCTCTCTTCCTCGAGGGTAAGCGGACCTCTAGGAGTGCCATCTGCAACCTTTTCTATGACCATTGCAGTGAGCCACAAGAGGGTTTTCCCTTGCCATCTCTTAAAATTAGCACCCGTAAAAGGGGTCGGTTTTAGCGACGCAGCAAAGGCAGATGACGAAAATTGCCTAAAAAGATAAGGTTTTTGGATTGTTGGAATATTAGGCAATTTCCCCATGAGATTAATTGCCGAAATCAACATTATGTAAGCACTAGCAGATCTAAACACATGCAGCCAAACAACCACATCTAGTAGATCTGAAAATCTAGTAAGAACTAGTGCATACAAAGAGAAGAATAACACGTACAGGTTGACCGGAAGGTCATCACCGCAGCAACACCTTGGTCATTGTTGTTGTCGCCCATGGTGCGGATGAGGTCGTTGGTTGATGAAGAAGAACACGAATGGAGGCGAGCAGTCGCGCCAAGATGCGATAATGCCCAGATGAGGAGGAAATGGGTACCATTTTCTGGCCTAATCTTGAGCCCGTCTATCTCACCGCCTCTCTGCTCCTGCATCCCCTACATCTGGCGAAGCTCCCGGATCTCCAGTAACCGGGTGTACGTGCTTCCACTTTATAAATTGTGGTTGTGCCATTTGCATGCGGCCAAATCCACGTAGATTACGTTTAAACAAACCACCAATGTCAGAATACACTAGTAGAAAAGGGGTCTTTGGTCCACGGTCACGTTCCCAATCCGGGACAGAGATCTAAATTGAGGCAGAAATTGATCCAAATCACTAATTCTTCCACAAATTAATCGAGATGCAGATCTAAATCGAGGCATTTCATTAATTCAACCACAAATTCTTCTAAACAAAGGTGCGATTTCACATCCTACATTAATTCAACCACTAGTCAACAATTTGACTTCCACTGCCGCTGTCCTCCGAGCCGTCGGCTTCCTCGTCTTCGTCGGACGGAACCTCCACGATTTCCGCATTGTACGCGAGACGGAGCACCTCTTCGCGGTGAGCGGCGGCGATGACGGTGAACTTGGTCCGTCCAGGGACGGACCAGAACCTCTCCCGCCCTTCTCGGTTGCGGAGATCCCGGTGCACCACGCGCTCGTAAACGATGTGGTTGTCAATCTTGGCCTTCCGCTCCTTCTTGAACATCGCCTTGGCCTTCCGCTCCTTCTTGAACAGCGCCGGCCAGTACGGGCTGGCCGCCGCGAACCGGGGCAGCGCCCTCTTCCATGCGGGCATCTAGCGGCGGCATGCCGCGATTTCGCTCTCCATCACGGCTCCGCCGGGGATGAGGAGTGGAGCCACCGGCACCCCCGCATAGCTGATGCGCCATCCGTGGGGCACCGTCACGGCCGGCGTCACGAGGATGTCGAAGTGCGCGAACATCACCGCCTCGTAGAAGTTCAGCGAGGGCATCTCCATGGCGGCGCCATGGAGATTGGAGAGGGAGCGAGGGGGTGGACGGCGTGGTGGAGATTGGAGAGGGCGAGGGGATGGGCGACGAAGCGACGAGCTGTGGTGCCTCCTATTTCTACACGAGGACGACAAAGCGACGGGCGGAATATCCAAGGGGCATTGGTCAGACAAAAGGAAGTAATGCAGGGTTAAGATAGATTAACGGGCGACCATTTTTTTTACTCCCAGGACTCCGGGGCCAATAGTTCAGACCGCTAGGTCAACAAGTATAACTATTATAACTTAAAAAAGGCACGGGGCTTAAGCTAAATAGAACTAGTTATCACACATCTCCTTGATCTTCCTAATCTTAGCCCTATGCGCATCTTCCTGCGAGAGCAAGGATCGAATCGTCTGCTCCTTCCTTTTAGCATCTTCCTTGCACAACTTCAATTGTTTCTCTGCATCTTTCCTCATGCACTTGTTAATACTTGTAGTTGTGAACTGCAAGACTTTGGCCGGGTGAAGATCCTTCCTTGCTTGAGTCAGTTCTTGCTCTGCTTTAGCCTTCAGGGCCAACGATGCGTCCCTCTCCTTCTCGACTTTGCTAACCTTGTCTTCCACCCCCATGAGATCTCGCTTATGCTTGGTCGTGTCAACTGGTTCCCATGGCTTCATCTCAACACTATCAAGAAGTGAGCTGAATGCGGATTCTTTCAACTCAATGGTCATTTCCCATAGTTTGTCCAGTGTTTTCTGCATCGATTTGGGCCACTCTGGATCTACCCATTTGACAACACCGCAACTTCTGCCTCGCATCATTGCACGATGTCCTTGACACCGTAGAAACCTCCTGCCTGCGTTTTGTCCTTCGAACGCTACAAATTTAGCAGGCACATATCCATGTTTACATAGTAGAGGACTGTCTTCATCCGCTAAACCGTGATAGTCGGCGGCATACATCGTCTGGTTGGCCTAACACATCATACGCGCATGAGTAAACGGAGTAGATCCAGCTAAAAAATAGATAACATGCCACGGGTGATAGAGGTAGAGATGAGACGACTCACATCGAAATCACCGTCCATGTCGTCACGACGCGTTTCCTCGTCGTCTCCCCTTGAACCCGTGGCGAGAGGGGAGGGGGGGTGGCTGCCGGAGAGGGGATTGGGATGGCGGCATCGTCGGCTTGCGGCTACGGCAGGATGTGAGTGAAGTGGGGAATGTGGCTTCGAGGGGAAGGAAGAGAAGTACGGGGAGGAAGAGAAGTAATAGGGACGTGACACTGGCCCTCTCAACTCGTGAGTCGTGACACTCGCAACAGGGGAGCCCCCGATGTTGCCAGTTGGTCCAGAGCAAGCGTGGCCAATCATGCCGCAGAACAAACTACTCGCGGATCGATCTCACAAAAACCATCCCAATCGTCCAAGCGCCCCGATCGAACGGTATGTAACAATCGACAAGCAGAACAACTGTGTTAGGGCGTGCCTTCTAGAAGACTCGGTCTAACGCTAAGGTTAGGGCTCTCCTAAGGTTAATTAGTATCCATATGCGATTGATGAAAAGAACATGCATCCAATGACACGGGTGGATCTTGCTGTGGTTAATGAGAAGAGCAGACATGCAATGACACCGGCGATATGTGGTCTGTGGGAAGAACACACATGCAATGACTCTGGTGATATGTGGTCTGTGGGAAGAACGGACATGCAATGAATCTAGCTGTGGTTAATGAGAAGAGCACACATGCAATGACACCGGTGGATCCATGTGTGGTTAATGAGAAGAACACGCATGCAATGACTCTGGCTGTGGTTAATTATATAGTTTGTAAGAAGAACACACATACAATGACTCTAGCTGTGGTTCATGAAAAGAGCAGACATGCGATGACTCTAACTACGGTTCATGAAAAAAGCAGACATGCGATGCCACCGGTGGATCCATGTGTGTTCTATGAGAGGAACACACATGCAATTACACCGGTGGATCCTTACGTGGTTTGTCAGAATAACACACATGCAATGACACTGGTGGATCCATGTGTGGTTCATGGGAAGAACACACATCCAATGACACTGGTGGATCCATGTGTGGTCTGTGGGAAGAACACACATGCAATGACACTGGTGATATGTGGTCTATCAGAAGAACACACATGCAATGACTCTAGTTGTGGTTCATGAATAGAGCACACATGCAATGACACTGGTGGATCCATGTGTGGTTCATGGGAAGAAATCAATGCAATGACACTAGGTGGATCCATGTGTGGTTTGTGAGAAGAACACACATGCAATGACACGGGTGGATCCATGTGTGGTTCATGGGAAGAACACACATGCAATGACTGTGGTGATATGTGGTTTGTGAAAGAACAGACATGCGATGACTCTAGCTATGGTTAATGAGAAGAGCAGACATGCAATGACACCGGTGGATCCATGTGTGGTCAATGAGAAGAACACACATGCAATGACACTGGGTGTGGTTCATGATATGGTTTTTAAGAAGAACACACATGCAATGACTCTAGCTGTGGTTCAGGAAAAGAGCACGCATGCGGTGACTCTAGATGTGGTTCATGGGAAGAGCAGACATACAATGACACTGGTGGATCCATGTGTGGTTCATGGGAAGAACACACATGCAATGACACTGGTGGATCCATGTGTGGTCTGTGGGAAGAACACATATGCAATGACACTGGTGGATCCATGTGTGGTTCATGGGGAGAACACACATGCAATGACACCGGTGATATGTGGTTTGTGAGAAGAACACAAATGCAATGACTATAGCTGTGGTTCATGAAAAGAGCAGACATGCAATGACACTGGTGGATCCATGTGTGGTTCATGGGAAGAACACACATGCAATGACTCCGGTGGATCCATGTGTGGTCTATGGGAAGAACACACATGCAATAACACTGGGTGGATCCATGTGTGGTCTGTGGGAAGAACACACATGCAATGACTCTGGTGGTATGTGCTCTGTGAGAAGAAAACACATGCAATGACTCTAGCTATGGTTCATGAAAAGAGCAGACATGCGATGACACTGGTGGATCCATGTGTGGTTCATGGGAAGAACACACATGCAATGACACTGGTGGATCCATGTGTGGTCTGTGGGAAGAACACACATGCAATGACTCTGGTGATATGTGGTTTGTGAAAAGAACAGACATGCAATGACTCTTGCTGTGGTTAAGGAGAAGAGTAGACATGCAATGACACCGGTGGATCCATGTGGGGTTAATGAGAAGAACACACACGCAATGACACTGGGTGTGGTTCATGATATGGTTTGTGAGAAGAACACGCATGCAATGACTCTAGCTGTGGTTCATGGGAAGAACACACATGCAATGACACTGGGTGGATCCATGTGTGGTCTGTGGGAAGAACACACATGCAATGACACTAGTGGATCCATGTGTGTTCTGTGGGAAGAACACACATGCAATGACACAGGTGATATGTGGTCTGTGAGAAGAACACACATCTAATGACTCTAGTTGTGGTTTATGAAAAGAGCAGACATGCGATGACACTGGTGGATCTAGTTGTGGTTCATGGGAAGAACACACATGCAATGACACCGGTGATGTGTGTGGTCTGTGGGAAGAACACAGATGCAATGATTCTGGTGATATGTGGTTTGTGAAAAGAACAGACATGCAATGACTCTAGCCATGGTTAATGAGAAGAGTAGACATGCAATGACACCGGTGGATCCATGTGTGGTTAATGAGAAGAACACACATGCAATGACTCTGGCTATGGTTAATGATATATTTTGTAAGAAGAACACACATGCAATGACTCTAGCTGTGGTTCTTGAAAAGAGCAGACATGCGATGACTCTAACTGTGGTTCATGAAAAGAGCAGACATGCGATGCCACCGGTGGATCCATGTGTGGTCTATGAGAGGAAAACACATGCAATTACACCGGTGGATCCTTACGTGGTTTGTGAGAATAACACACATGCAATGAAATTGGTGGATGCATGTGTGGTTCATGGGAAGAACACACATGCAATGACACTAGTGGATCCATGTGTGGTCTGTGGGAAGAACACGCATGCAATGACACTCGTGATATGTGGTCCGTGAGAAGAACACACATGCAATGACTCTAGTCATGGTTCATGAAAAGAGCAGACATGCAATGACACTGGTGGATCCATGTGTGGTTCATGGGAAGAACACACATGCAATGACACTGGGTGGATCCATGTGTGGTTTGTGAGAAGAACACACATGCAATGACACTGGTGGATCCATGTGTGGTTCATGGGAAGAACAAACATGCAATGACTCTGGTGATATGTGGTTTGTGAAAAGAACAGAGATGCAATGACTCTAGCTGTGGTTAATGAGAAGAGTACACATGTAATGACACCGGTGGATCCATGTCTGGTTAATGAGAAGAACACACATGCAATGACACTGGGTGTGGTTCATGATATGGTTTGTAAGAAGAACACACATGCAATGACTCTAGCTGTGGTTCATGAAAAGAGCACGCATGCGATGACTCTAGCTGGGGTTCATGGGAAGAGCAGACATACAATGACAGTGGTGGATCCATGTGTGGTTCATGGGAAGAACACACAAGCAATGACACTGGTGGATCCATGTGTGGTCTGTGGGAAGGACACACATCCAATGACACTGGTGGATCCATGTGTGGTGTGTGGGAAGAACACACATGCAATGACACTGGTGATATGTGGTCTGTGAGAAGAACACACATGCAATGACTCTAGTTGTGGTTCATGAAAAGAGCACACATGCAATGACACTAGTCGGTCCATGTGTGGTTCATGGGAAGAACACACATGCAATGACTCTAGTGGATCCATGTGTGGTGTGTGGTAAGAACACACATGCAATGACACTAGGTGGACCCATTTCTGGTCTTTGGGAAGAACACACATTCAATGACTCTAGTGATATGTGGTCCGTGAGAAGAACACACATGCAATGACTCTAGCTGTGGATCATGAAAAGAGCAGACATGCGATGACACTGGTGGATCCATGTGTGGTTCATGGGAAGAACACACATGCAATGACACTGGTGGATCCATGTGTGGTCTGTGGGAAGAACACAATGCAATGACACTGGTGGATCCATGTGTGGTCTGTGGGAAGAACACACATGCAATGACACGGGTGGATCCATGTGTGGTTCATGGGGAGAACACACATGCAATGACACCGGTGATATGTGGTTTGTGAGAAGAACACACATGCAATGACTCTAGCTATGGTTCATGAAAGGAGCAGACATGCAATGACACTGGAGGATCCATGTGTGGTTCATGGGAAGAACACACATGCAATGACTCTGGTGGATCCATGTGTGGTCTATGGGAAGAACACACATGCAATGGCACTGGGTGGATCCATGTGTGGTCTGTGAGAAGAACACAAATGCAATGACTCTGGTGATATGTGGTCCGTGAGAAGAAAACACATGCAATGGCTCTAGCTATGGTTCATGAAAAGAGCAGACATGCGATGACACTAGTGGATCCATGTGTGGTCTGTGGGAAGAACACACATGCAATGACTCTGGTGATATGTGGTTTGTGAAAAGAACAGACATGCAATGACTCTAGCTGTGGTTAATGAGAAGAGCAGACATGTAATGACACCGGTGGATCCATGTGGGGTTAATAAGAAGAACACACATGCAATGACACTGGGTGTGGTTCATGATATGGTTTGTGAGAAGAACACGCATCCAATGACTCTAGCTGTGTTTCATGGGAAGAACACACATGCAATGACACTGGGTGGACCCATGTGTGATGTGTGGGAAGAACACACATGCAATGACACTGGCTGATCCATGTGTGGTCTGTGGGAAGAACACACATGCAATGACATAATTGATATGTGGTCTGTGAGAAGAACACACATGCAATGACTCTAGCTGTGGTTTATGAAAAGGGAAGACATGCGATGACACTGGTGGATCTAGTTGTGGTTCATGGGAAGAACACACATGCAATGACACTGGTGATATGTGTGGTCTGTGGGAAGAACACACGTGCAATGACTCTGGTGATATGTGGTTTGTGAAAAGAACAGACATGCAATGACTCTAGCTATGGTTAATGAGAAGAGCAGACATGCAATGACACCGGTGGATCCATGTGTGGTTAATGAGAAGAACACACATGCAATGACTCTGGCTGTGGTTAATGATATAGTTTGTAAGAAGAACACACATGCAATGACTCTAGCTGTGGTTCATGAAAAGAGCAAACATGCGATGACTCTAACTGTTGTTCTTGAAAAGGGCAGACATGCGATGCCACCGGTGGATCCATGTGTGGTCTATGAGAGGAAAACACATGCAATTACACCGGTGGATCCTTACGTGGTTTGTGAGAATAACACACATGCAATGAAATTGGTGGATGCATGTGTGGTTCATGGGAAGAACACACATGCAATGACACTAGTGGATCCATGTGTGGTCTGTGGGAAGAACACGCATGCAATGACACTCGTGATATGTGGTCTGTGAGAAGAACACACATGCAATGACTCTAGTCATGGTTCATGAAAAGAGCAGACATGCAATGACACTGGTGGATCCATGTGTGGTTCATGGGAAGAACACACATGCAATGAGACTGGGTGGATCCATGTGTCGTTTGTGAGAAAAACACACATGCAATGACACTCATGGATCCATGTGTGGTTCATGGGAAGAACACACAAGCAATGACTCTGGTGATATGTGGTTTGTGAAAAGAACAGACATGCAATGACTCTAGCTGTGGTTAATGAGAAGAGTAGACATGCAATGAAACCGATGGATCCATGTGTGGTTGATGTGAAGAACACACATGCAATGACACTGGGTGTGGTTCATGATATGGTTTGTAAGAAGAACACACATGCAATGACTCTAGCTGTGGTTCATGAAAAGAGCACGCATGCGATGACTCTAGCTGTGGTTCATGGGAAGATCAGACATACAATGACACTGGTGGATCCATGTGTGGTTCATGGGAAGAACACAGAAGCAATGACACTGATGGATCCATGTGTGGTCTGTGGGAAGAACACACATGCAATGACACTGGTGGATCCGTGTGTGGTCTGTGGGAAGAACACACATGCAATGACACCGGTGATATGTGGTTTGTGAGAAGAACACACATGCAATGACTCTAGCTGTGGTTCATGAAAAGAGCAGACATGCAATGACACTGGTGGATCCATGTGTGGTTCATGGGAAGAACACACATGCAATGACTCTGGTGGATCCATGTGTGGTCTGTGGGAAGAACACACATGCAATGAAACTGGGTGGATCCATGTGTCGTATGTGGGAAGAACACACATGCAATGACTCTAGAGATATGTGGTCCGTGAGAAGAACACACATGCAATGACTCTAGCTATGGTTCATGAAAAGAGCAGACATGCGATGACACTGTTGGATCCATGTGTGGTTCATGGGAAGAACACACATGCAATGACACTGGTGGATCCATGTGTGGTATGTGGGAAGAACACACATGCAATGACTCTAGCTGTGGTTCATGAAAAGAGCAGAGATGCGATGACTCTAGCTGTGGTTCATGGGAAGAAAACACATGCGATGCCACCGGTGGATCCATGTGTGGTCTATGAGAGGAACACACATGCAATTACACTGGTGGATCCTTACGTGGTTTGTGAGAATAACACACATGCAATGACACTGGTGGATCCATGGGTGGTTCATGGGAAGAACACACATGCAATGACATTGGTGGATATGTGGTTTGTGAGAAGAACACACATGCAATGACTCTAGCTGTGGTTCATGAAAAGAGCAAACATGCGATGACTCTAACTGTTGTTCTTGAAAAGGGCAGACATGCGATGCCACCGGTGGATCCATGTGTGGTCTATGAGAGGAAAACACATGCAATTACACCGGTGGATCCTTACGTGGTTTGTGAGAATAACACACATGCAATGAAATTGGTGGATGCATGTGTGGTTCATGGGAAGAACACACATGCAATGACACTAGTGGATCCATGTGTGGTCTGTGGGAAGAACACGCATGCAATGACACTCGTGATATGTGGTCTGTGAGAAGAACACACATGCAATGACTCTAGTCATGGTTCATGAAAAGAGCAGACATGCAATGACACTGGTGGATCCATGTGTGGTTCATGGGAAGAACACACATGCAATGAAACTGGGTGGATCCATGTGTCGTTTGTGAGAAAAACACACATGCAATGACACTCGTGGATCCACGTGTGGTTCATGGGAAGAACACACATGCAATGACTCTTGTGATATGTGGTTTGTGAAAAGAACAGACATGCAATGACTCTAGCTGTGGTTAATGAGAAGAGCAGACATGTAATGACACCGGTGGATCCATGTGGGGTTAATAAGAAGAACACACATGCAATGACACTGGGTGTGGTTCATGATATGGTTTGTGAGAAGAACACGCATCCAATGACTCTAGCTGTGTTTCATGGGAAGAACACACATGCAATGACACTGGGTGGACCCATGTGTGGTGTGTGGGAAGAACACACATGCAATGACACTGGCTGATCCATGTGTGGTCTGTGGGAAGAACACACATGCAATGACATAATTGATATGTGGTCTGTGAGAAGAACACACATGCAATGACTCTAGCTGTGGTTTATGAAAAGGGAAGACATGCGATGACACTGGTGGATCTAGTTGTGGTTCATGGGAAGAACACACATGCAATGACACTGGTGATATGTGTGGTCTGTGGGAAGAACACACGTGCAATGACTCTGGTGATATGTGGTTTGTGAAAAGAACAGACATGCAATGACTCTAGCTATGGTTAATGAGAAGAGCAGACATGCAATGACACCGGTGGATCCATGTGTGGTTAATGAGAAGAACACACATGCAATGACTCTGGCTGTGGTTAATGATATAGTTTGTAAGAAGAACACACATGCAATGACTCTAGCTGTGGTTCATGAAAAGAGCAAACATGCGATGACTCTAACTGTTGTTCTTGAAAAGGGCAGACATGCGATGCCACCGGTGGATCCATGTGTGGTCTATGAGAGGAAAACACATGCAATTACACCGGTGGATCCTTACGTGGTTTGTGAGAATAACACACATGCAATGAAATTGGTGGATGCATGTGTGGTTCATGGGAAGAACACACATGCAATGACACTAGTGGATCCATGTGTGGTCTGTGGGAAGAACACGCATGCAATGACACTCGTGATATGTGGTCTGTGAGAAGAACACACATGCAATGACTCTAGTCATGGTTCATGAAAATAGCAGACATGCAATGACACTGGTGGATCCATGTGTGGTTCATGGGAAGAACACACATGCAATGACACTGGGTGGATCCATGTGTCGTTTGTGAGAAAAACACACATGCAATGACACTCGTGGATCCATGTGTGGTTCATGGGAAGAACACACATGCAATGACTCTGGTGATATGTGGTTTGTGAAAAGAACAGACATGCAATGACTCTAGCTGTGGTTAATGAGAAGAGTAGACATGCAATGAAACCGGTGGATCCATGTGTGGTTGATGAGAAGAACACACATGCAATGACACTGGGTGTGGTTCATGATATGGTTTGTAAGAAGAACACACATGCAATGACTCTAGCTGTGGTTCATGAAAAGAGCACGCATGCGATGACTCTAGCTGTGGTTCATGGGAAGATCAGACATACAATGACACTGGTGGATCCATGTGTGGTTCATGGGAAGAACACAGAAGCAATGACACTGATGGATCCATGTGTGGTCTGTAGGAAGAACACACATGCAATGACACTGGTGGATCCGTGTGTGGTCTGTGGGAAGAACACACATGCAATGACACCGGTGATATGTGGTTTGTGAGAAGAACACACATGCAATGACTCTAGCTGTGGTTCATGAAAAGAGCAGACATGCAATGACACTGGTGGATCCATGTGTGGTTCATGGGAAGAACACACATGCAATGACTCTGTTGGATCCATGTGTGGTCTGTGGGAAGAACACACATGCAATGAAACTGGGTGGATCCATGTGTCGTATGTGGGAAGAACACACATGCAATGACTCTAGAGATATGTGGTCCGTGAGAAGAACACACATGCAATGACTCTAGCTATGGTTCATGAAAAGAGCAGACATGCGATGACACTGTTGGATCCATGTGTGGTTCATGGGAAGAACACACATACAATGACACTGGTGGATCCATGTGTGGTATGTGGGAAGAACACACATGCAATGACTCTAGCTGTGGTTCATGAAAAGAGCAGAGATGCGATGACTCTAGCTGTGGTTCATGGGAAGAAAACACATGCGATGCCACCGGTGGATCCATGTGTGGTCTATGAGAGGAACACACATGCAATTACACTGGTGGATCCTTACGTGGTTTGTGAGAATAACACACATGCAATGACACTGGTGGATCCATGGGTGGTTCATGGGAAGAACACACATGCAATGACATTGGTGGATATGTGGTTTGTAAGAAGAACACACATGCAATGACTCTAGCTGTGGTTCATGAAAAGAGAAGACATCCGATTACTCTAACTGTTGTTCTTGAAAAGGGCAGACATGCGATGCCACCGGTGGATCCATGTGTGGTCTATGAGAGGAAAACACATGCAATTACACCGGTGGATCCTTACGTGGTTTGTGAGAATAACACACATGCAATGAAATTGGTGGATGCATGTGTGGTTCATGGGAAGAACACACATGCAATGACACTAGTGGATCCATGTGTGGTCTGTGGGAAGAACACGCATGCAATGACACTCGTGATATGTGGTCTGTGAGAAGAACACACATGCAATGACTCTAGTCATGGTTCATGAAAAGAGCAGACATGCAATGACACTGGTGGATCCATGTGTGGTTCATGGGAAGAACACACATGCAATGACACTGGGTGGATCCATGTGTCGTTTGTGAGAAAAACACACATGCAATGACACTCGTGGATCCATGTGTGGTTCATGGGAAGAACACACATGCAATGACTCTGGTGATATGTGGTTTGTGAAAAGAACAGACATGCAATGACTCTAGCTGTGGTTAATGAGAAGAGCAGACATGCAATGAAACCGGTGGATCCATGTGTGGTTAATGAGAAGAACACACATGCAATGACACTGGTTGTGGTTCACGATATGGTTTGTATGAAGAACACACATGCAATGACTCTAGCTGTGGTTCATGAAAAGAGCACGCATGTTATGACTCTAGCTGTGGTTCATGGGAAGAGCAGACATACAATGACACTAGTGGATCCATGTGTGGTTCATGGGAAGAACACAAATGCAATGACACTGGTGGATCCATGTGTGGTCTGTGGGAAGAACACACATGCAATGACATTGGTGGATCCATGTGTGGTTCATGGGGAGAACACACATGCAATGACACTGGTGATATGTGGTTTGTGAGAAGAACACACATGCAATGACTCTAGCCATGGTTCATGAAAAGAGCAGACATGCAATGACACTGGTGGATCCATGTGTGGTTCATGGGAAGAACACACATGCAATGACTCTGGTGGATCCATGTGTGGTCTGTGGGAAGAACACACATGCAATGACACTGGGTGGATCCATGTGTGGTCTGCGGGAAGAACAAACATGCAATGACTCTGGTGATATGTGGTCCGTGAGAAGGACACACATGCAATGACTCTAGCTGTGGTTCATGAAAAGAGCAGACATGCGATGACACTATTGGATCCATGTGTGGTTCATGGGAAGAACACACATGCAATGCCACTGGTGGATCCATGTGTGGTATGTGGGAAGAACACACATGCAATGACTCTAGCTGTGATTCATGAAAAGAGCAGAGATGCGATGACTCTAGCTGTGGTTCATGGGAAGAAAACACATGCGATGCCACCGGTGGATCCGTGTGTGGTCTATGAGCGGAACACACATGCAATTACATTGGTGGATCCTTACGTGGTTTGTGAGAATAACACACATGCAATGACACTGATGGATCCATGTGTGGTTCATGGGAAGAACACACATGCAATGACACTGGTGGATATGTGGTTTGTGAGAAGAACACACATGCAATGACTCTAGCTGTGGTTCATGAAAAGAGAAGACATGCAATGACACTGGTGCATCCATGTGTGGTCTGTGGGAAGAACACACATGCAATGACTGGTGTATGTGGTTTGTGAAAAGAACAGACATGCAATGACTCTAGCTGTGGTTAATGAAAAGAGCAGACATGCAATGACACCGGTGGATCCATGTGGGGTTAATGAGAAGAACACACATGCAATGACACTGGGTGTGGTTCATGATATGGTTTGTGAGAAGAACACACATGGAATGGCATTGGTGGATCCATGTGTGGTCTGTGGGAAGAACACACATGCAATGACACTGGTGATATGTGGTTTGTGAGAAGAACACACATCCAATGAACTCTAGTGGATCCTTACGTGGTTTATGAGAAGAACACACATCCAATGAACTCTAGTGGATCTATCTTGGCTTATTTTTATGTATGCCACGATGTATTTCATTGTATAAGACACTCACTTTCCATTTTTATACTACTCAGTATCGCCCTTGGTTTTATGTGATACTACTCAGTTTTGCCCCCCTCTATCTTTCGTAGAAGCACAAATCTGTGCTCACCCTGTTTGCTACTCCCTGATTGGTTATCATAGTTGTCACGCGGATCGTCCGCACCAACCGTTGATTCTGTGCGATCCAACGATGATCGTTGCACACGTCGTGCCCTTCACAGTACAGCGTGAGATAGCACAGACGTCTCCCTCAGCGAGACTTCTACAAGAAGGAACACGATGCCGTCCATGGAAAAAGTCGTCGAGCGGTCATGTCATGTTTAATCAAGTCTGAAAAGCCTACTACTGCTACTACTATGCCACAACGCATGCTTCATCGAGTGCACGGTCGTCGATGGACTGCTGCAATTTATTGCCACTTGATTTTAATAAGACATATCCCATTTTTTACGCAGCGGCTCTCAATCGCCAATTTTAGGGCCGTGTCAAACTTCGTACATAGAAATTATGTGTGCGCCCTTTGCATGCGGCTCAATACAGAACTGCCATGCATGGCCCGTGAAAAAACGTGACGTACCGTGCGCGTGTCGTGGTGCACGATGCAGTCGACTGTGCGGCGCGTTGCACGGTGGTGCAACGAAATGTCCCTTGCTTCTATCCACCTTAACTATAGAGCCCCTCTCCGCACACGCACTCCCACTCTCGCTCACTGTCCCCACGCAACCCTCTCCACTGTCCCACTAGCATCAGCAAACTCCCGAGAATACCCCGTCCGCGCTGGTGATGGCCGAGGAGGATAAGGTGGCCATCGTTGCCTCCGTGGCCACCGGCGAGGAGGCCCCCATATCCTCGCTGGCCCCCCTCGACGCGTTAAAAGCAGCCGCTGTCCCTATCCAGGCCCCAGTGGAGGCATCGATGGCAGCCGCTGTTCCCGTCCAGGCCCCCGTCCCAGCTACCGACGGAGCCGCCGAAGAGGAGCCCCCCGCCGGTCACAAGCAGATCACGCACTTCTTGGGCACCTACGATCCAGATAAGTACATCGCTCCCTGAATCCATACGACACCAGCATCAACGACCTATGGTCGGAGGTAACTAGGGTTTGCTCCCCTCCCCTGGTTCTTCTACCGTTTGTTAGAAATAATGGGCTAATCTATTTAAAATTTAGCTGGTATTGTCATGTTTAATATTCTGGAATTAATCATGGAAATTGTGCCTAATTATCCAACACCGTTCCCATTGTTGGATGCTAGATCTTGGTTTATTAGGATTCGCTTGTTCGCATTTTGATTGCTCGATCTTCTTACATCATCTACTCCCCCTATTTCCTTTTCTTCCAATAGGTTTCCGGCAGCGACGTCTACAGCGATGACGAGTCCATTCATACCAAGGCTAGTCAGGTGTTGAGGAGGCTGGGGCCGGCCAGTACGACGACTACCTCACGGGCCCCTACTACAACTGCCCCTTCCGCAAGGGGATCGCCTACTGCTTGAAGAGTCGTGCCGCCGGCGGCACCGACTTCAACACCTACTGAAGCATGCAGAGGCCGCGGGCTCTGGCATCCACAAAGGCGGCAAGCGCGAGATCGTGAACATCAACGCCTACATCGCTGAACACCGGGCTCTCGGCATTCACCTCCGAAACCTCCAGTGGGTGGCCATCAAAGAGGGTCGCATGCTGCCAATCAGGCCCAAGGCCCCCAAGATCAAGGGACTAGGCAGCAAGAAGTGGCGGAGGCGCCAGAGGGAGATGGAGGCGCTGGCGAATGAACGGGTTGGATGTCTCCTTGAATGTATCTACATCTGCCACGGCTGCTGCTGCTAAGTAGCTTCTTTTGATTTTCTATATTTTGCTTGCATCCTATTTCTGGCTGAATGCATCGAACCCCGTTAAGCAACCTACTACTTTCTATCGCTATATCCTATTTAGCTGTGCACAGCTATATCTACATTTGTTTTGTTTTCTGAATGAATGTATTCTGACTGGTGTGATTTCCTGCTTTAGATTTGCTACCTGATCGGAGGCAAAAATAGGTCCAAAAGGGAATGAATTATCGAAGAGAGAATCTTCTCTAGATTTGCTACCAATTTGGGCAAAATGAAACATATCTGTTTAGCGAGAGAGGAAAATGGTACTCTTTCAAACTACCAGTTAACGAGCTACCATCTTGACGAGGCCCCATCTTGACGTCTCCCTCTACAAGAAGGAACACGATGCCGTCCATGGAAAACGTCGTCAAGCGGTCATGTCACGTTTAATCAAGTCTGAAAAGCCTACTACTGCTACTACTACGCCACAACACATGCGTCATCGAGTGCACGGTCGTCGATGCACAACTGCAGTTTATTTCCACTTGATTTTAATAAGACACATCCCATTTTTTACGCAGCGGCTCTCAATCTCACCTCTAACTGGGTCCCACCATAAGAAGCTTGGACGCGCTAGCCGGAGGCGGAACAGCTGAGCTTGATGAGACCTTACGTCTCCGGTTCATCGAGTCACTTGTAGCCATCAACACATCCCTTTACCGAATCTATCACAACCCCACAAATCTCGCCGTACAACCACCTACCTTCCCCTCTACATTTCCACTTTTAACTATCGCCAATTTTAGGGCCGTGTCAAACTTCGTACATAGAAATTGTGTGTACGCCCTTTGCATTTGGCTCAATACAGAACTGCCATGCATGGCCCGGGAAAAAAACGTGACGTACCATGCGTGTGTCGCAGTGCACGGTGCAGTCGACTGCGCGGCGCGTTGCACGGTGGTGCAACGAAACATGCCTTGCTTCTATCCACCTTATCTATAGAGCCCCTCTCCGCACACCCACTCCCACTCTCGCTCACTATCCCCACGCAACCCTCTCCACTGTCCCACCAGCATCCGTCAACTCCCGAGAATACCCCGTCCGCGCCGGCGATGGCCGAGGAGGATAAGGTGGCCATCGTCACCTCCGTGGCCACCGGCGAGGAGGCCCCTGTCTCCTCGCCAGCCCCCTTGACGCGTTGAAAGCAGCCGATGTCCCTGTCTAGGCCCCAGTGGAGGCATCGATGGTAGCCGCCGTTCCCGTCCAGGCCCCCGTCCCAGCTACCGACGGAGCCGCCGAAGAGGAGCCCCCCGCCGGCGAGTAGGCCCCTGCCGGTCACAAGCAGATCACGCACTTCTTGGGCACCTACGATCCAGATAAGTACATCGCTCCGCTAAACCCCTACGACATCGGCATCGATGACCTATGGTTGGAGGTAACTTGGGTTTGCTCCCCTCCCTGGTTCTTCTACCGTTTGTTAGAAATAATGGGTTAATCTATTTAAAATTTAGCTGGTATTGTCATGTTTAATATTCTGGAATTAATCATGGAAATTGTGCCTAATTATCCAACACCGTTCCCATCGTTGGATGCTAGATCTTGGTTTATTAGGATTCGCTTGTCCGCGTTTCGATTGCTCGATCTTCTTACACCATCTACTCCCCCATTTTCCCTTTCTTCCAATAGGTTTCCCACAGTGACGTCTGCAGCGATGACGAGTCCATTCACACCAAGGCTCATCAGGTGCTGAGGAGGCTGCGGGCCGGCAAGTACGACGGCTTCCTCAGGGGCCCCTACTACAGCTGCCCCTTCCGCAAGGGGGGCGTCTACTGCTTGACGAGTCGCGCCGCCGGCGGCACCGTCTTGAACACCTTACTAAAGCATGCAGAGGCCGTGGGCTCCGGCATCCACAAAAGCGGCAAGCCCGATCCCACGAACATCAACGCCTACATCGCTAAACACCGGGCTCTCTGCATTCACCTTCGAAACCTCCAGCGGGTGGACATCAAAGAGGGTCGCATGCCTCCAATCAGGCCCAAGGCCCCCAAGTCCAAGAAACTGGACAGCAAGAAGTGGTGGAAGCACCAGAGGGAGATGGCGAAGGCACGGGCGCTTGTAGGATGTGCCTGCAGCTGCGGCGGCCGCCCCTGCTGCTAAGCAACTTCTTTTTAGCTATATCCTATTTCTGGCTGAATGCATCGAACCTCGTTAAGCAACCTACTTTCTATCTCTTTATCCTATTTAGCTGCGCACAACTATATCTACATTTGTATTGTTTTCTGAATGAATGTATTATGCCTGGTGTGATTTGCTGCTCTAGATTTGCTACCTGATCGGAGGCAAAAAGAGGTCCAAAAGGGAACGAAATATCGAAGTGAGAATCTTCTCTAGATTTGCTACCAATTTGGGCAAAATGAAACATATATGTTTAGCGAGAGAGGAAAAGGGCACTCTTTCAAACTGCCAGTTAAGAAGCTACCATCTTGACAAGCTACAAGACACATACATAAACATAACACAACGAGGGTTAAATTTATTTTACTAGTAACACTTGATGCGCTAGACATCTTGGCAAGCTAACTGAGTTCCACAAAACAAAAACATAACACTGACAAGTAAAATTTAATTCACTCCTCATCAGACCACTAGAGGCGCTTGCCATCGTTCCTAGGCGACGAACTGCGACCATTCCAGGTACTCCACATCTTACGAACTGCTTTTCCCAATTGGCATCTGACTTGGCTTTCCTATCTTCAGCGTCCTGCGGCACAATTAGCGGTGCATCACAGGCCTGATTGTTGCCGCTAGAAGATGCTGCCTCTTTGTTTGTCGCTTCAGCTGCAACCTCTCTGTCAGCTGCTTCTTCAGCTGCAAGCTCTCTTTCAGCTGCTTCTGCAGCCTCTCTGTCAGCTGCTTCAGATGTAGCCAATTTCTTTGCATATTCAACTTCAAACTCAGCTATTCCGCATTTTCTACAAAGGGCTCCCCTAAGCTCGTCTTCCCTCTTGGAAATAGGGCAAAACACGAGGCAACATAGAAAAAAATGGATCTTCTTGTACAGCTGGTAGGTCACGTAAGCATCTATGGCTGCATACTTCAGGTTTATATCAAACAACGGCCACTCGTCCCAGAAATTGTGCCTATCCGTAGGGAAATCTTCCTTCATTTTGTCGTACGACTCATCGAGGATTCTAGTTGCGAGTGATGCCATTCCATCCTTCTTCGAGCCTCCTATGATCTTGACAAGACGCTGAATATCGATCCAGTTGTGCACAGGAATTATAATTTCCTCTTGATACAATTTCAAAAAATCAGTTGTTGTGTCGACAATGCAGAAAACAATTCCGTTTTTACAAGGAACTGGCGCAGCGGCGGACATTTCCTGTCAGTCCTGAAAGTATGTAGTTTGTCATCACCAAAATTTGTAACTACAAATATTTTGTCAATGCAAGATCATCATCTCAATATAATTTTGAAAAGTTTAGTAAATGCAAGATCAAGACTCTCAACATTGTATTGTCATAATTTATTCGGTTTTGCTATTTCTCAGTCGACTGAACAAGTTGCACATTTCTTTTAACTACGGTTGCACTTTTCTTAGGTGATTGAGACTAAAGAAAATCTCAGTCGATCGAGACATAGGCAAACCCTAATTTATTTGGTCCTAAGTAAAATCCAGTAGTTGCAAGATGAGCAAGTGGATAAAGAACAAGAGGAGAAAACCCTAAAAGCGGTTAGCTACAGAGAGAAGATCTACAAACCGGGAGAGGTGGTAGACGAGGACGTGTTTCCGCATGGCAAGTTGAACGACGGCGACTTCACTCCCTTCATATGGGTTCTCCGGGGTGTACTCGAGGTCCAATCCCACAAAATTGTCCTTGTCTATCCCAAGCCAACCCTCGTACATCCTCAGGACACGCACCACTGTCTCCTCCTCTTTGGTGTAGACAACGTCTATCTTCTTGTTGTCATGGGTAGTGAAGCTTGTCTCTAGAGTGCGTAGATCTTCCATGGCGGCAAGGAGAAGCCAGGAAGAAGATAGTAGATGACGGGAAGAAGAAGAGTGGTTTCTGCGAGGCAGGGGAACGGTGGAACCGTCAATGCGCTTTTATGGTAGGTGTTAACGATTGGGACGGAAGTCCAAGGAGAGATGCGTGGCGGTGGCCGTTCCAGCTTCTGAGTAAACAAAAAATTATTATAACACCGATACATGGGCCCTATTTTGTCACGTCAATACACTGGCTAGGGGGTGTGTAACATCCCAAAACTTTAATCCAAGGTTATCAAGATCAAATCATCCAAAAATGGGGTTAACAAAAACTTTTCCAAAATTCAAATGAAAGCATTCATATGTGTATGCATTTAAAATAGGAGTTGTTTGAATTGCCATGATTGATTGATCCAATACTTGTAAAATGTTTCTTATGTGATTTAAACCTCATCTACATCATTCCCAAACTTTTCCTAAAGAAAATCAAATAAAAAAGAATTAAAATGAAGGAATGGTCATTTTGACAAATCTAACTCTCATGCCTACTTTGGCTATTCCTAGTACTCAATTCTTAGCAGAAACAATTCTTGATCTTTGCACCCCTTGCTAGAACACATAATGAGGTACCAAGGCCCACCTTTTGATCTTCTAAAAACATTCTGTAAACTAATTTAAATGACAGTTTAAAATTGAATCTGATGCACGTGCATAGATCACCCCTATTTAAAAAACCACCTTTTTGAGCTCCATTTTCAAAACCCTTGCAACCAGAGCCTACCCATCACTAGTGAAGATCACTCAAAATTTTTGAACTCAAAATTCAAAACTTTTTCTCTTGCGGCCATTTCATCAAACAGGTGGCAAGCACAAATCTTGCCAAAATCAAAACACTATAGTGTGCAGTGATTCTTGTCACCATTTGGGCCTAACTCGGTTCGCTTGTCCCCCCAGCTCCAACCCCGGCCCTAGCTCTCTCTCCCTCTCCCCTAGCTGCTCCAGTGCCAAGCCTCCCGACGCCATGCGCCAGGTCGACCATGGACAGCTCGCACAAAGCCGCCCCGCGCTCTCCTTCGCCCGCTGGCAGACAGGCGCCATCACACCGCACCGCCTCGACCAACCCCCGACCAAAATCGAGCGGAGGACAAGCCCCAGTTGCTCGTGCCCACGCCTCTATCCGCCATGCCGATCACCCCGGAGCGCTGCGTCCGCCAGAGCAGCACTGGCCTCGCCAAGCCCTAGCCTTGCATGGCGGCACTCGCAGCAGGCCCAGCACACCGCCAGACACGCCCGTATGCCGCCGCTCGACCCATAGCCGCCGCATTTCTTGTCGAGCACCTGCGGCCACCGTGTAGTGTGCGGAAGCTCCCGACCAATAGAGACAACCCCTTGCAGCGCCATCAAGCCATAGAGGATCGCCAGGAGACCGGCCACCGTCCGCCTACCTCGCCCATGCCCTTAGCTCGCTGTGCCGTCGACCACGTCGAGCTCTGCCCATGCTGCTCTGCACCCTTTGCTCGCCTATATAAGGAGGCCTCCCCAGCAAGCTCTCTTCACACCATTCTCATCCCCACCTCTCACTCTCACTCCCCACCGCCAGCCGGAGCCTCTCGAGCACCAGAGCGCCTGAATTGCAGCCGGAGCCGCCGCCTCGGGAGGACAAGGGCGCCGTTGATCCAGGCCATCCCAGGAAGCGCCGCTTGTACCAGGAGAACCACCATCGTCTACCAGCCCAGTTGCCCGCCTCGCCGACCCAGCTGGAGCCCCGGTACGCCCCCACTGCACCCTCACCGACCGCGCTAGGGTTAGCTCCCGTCGTGTCCTGTTCCGACGAGGACGATAGCTGTGAGCCGTCGATCTACCCTCTAATCGCACAGCCACCTTTCATCCATACCCCTTCGGTACCCCCATGTTTCACTAACGGGTGGGGCCCTCGCTTAAGTCAGCCCGCGACGCTGTGCGGAGCGCAGTGGGCCGGCCCATTTCGTTCCCGCGCACGTTTAAAATTCAAATTAGGAATTTTTTCTATTTAGTTAGAAACCCACTTCTGTGCTTAGATTCAAAAATCAATTCAGAGAGTTTTAGAAATCCAAATTGCATGAAACCAATTTTGTCTGAAAAGTATTGAAATGCTCTATCCAAGCCTGTTGGATTTAATTCAATTAGAGTTATAGATCTCTCCTAATAAAAATCAGAAGGCAGAAGCTTTTGCAACTTGCAACATTTTTATAAAATCAACCAAGTTAGATTTTGAGTTGATTCCAACTCTCAAAAATCACATTTCATCATATCTATCCAAATATATAATAATATTAAGGTTTACATGTAGTGACTTTGGACTAGTACCAAAATAATGCTATATAGGCATTTCTAGTCACTTTAAATCATTAAATAATAAACTTAAACCAAAGTAATATTGATCCAACCTTTAAATCTCATTCCCCCATGTTAGAATATGTGGTGAGGACATGTGTCCACATTATCCCATATCTTGGTGGTGAATATTAAATTTTAGTTAATATTTCAATGAGTAGAAATTACTTTTCTAAAATAAAAAGGTTAAAACTATTGAATTAAAACTTGTAATGTTTGTGATGATAATGGATCATCAATTGTGTGGTTTAGAATACTACTTAGCCTAGTTAAGTATTGTTTGGTGATTGTGCACTCCCTATGTATTTATATACACTAGTACCGACCAAGCTTTCGAGGAGGAGGAGTTCTACCAGGAAGAAGAAGAAGACAACTTCAACCACTGCACCAACCAAGGCAAGCTAGTAGTGGCAAGCTAACCCTTGCAAAACATACTTTAGCAAGCTATGGTTAGTAAGCTAGAATAAAACTAGATGGTTTAGCAAATATTCCTTAAGCATGCTTTGATCACGCCCCTTTGACTATTAGTATCCCAAGTCTTTTTGACAAGTTTCACCTCCCTTAGTACACAAAGTTCTTTACTAATTTTGAAGGTAGCATAAAAAGTATAAAACTTGACCTACTTAGCAACCTTTAGATGTCATTCTATGGCATGAGATTGAACCCATCATTTCCACCTTAGTGAACACTCTTAACTTAGTATTTTAGAATAGATCAAAAACCTGAGTCACTTTAGATGGGAATACTTGGTGAAAATGACTTGTGAAAACCTTGGAATGATGGGTCATTCTATTGAGATGTTTTGACATGTGTTGAGAGACACAACTGGTTTATGATGATGAAAATGATGAGGCATGAGCCTTAACCCTTTTATAAAACTGATGGTTGGATTCGGATGCGATACCATTCCAAATTTACCGTACAACCACATTACCTGAATTGGGTAAGGCTTGGCTGGAAATTTATATGCATTAGTATTAGTTCCCTCACGGGAGAGGTTTGAGCTGAGGCTACTTCTCAATGATGTCCACCTATGTAGTGCCCAAGATGACTGATGGTCATGGTTGGGAGGCCATGCTCATAGGAGAGGTGCTATTACTAGGGTGTGTAAAGGGAAGGTTATGTTTGATTATCTGCATACCAAGTATGATGATTCAGGGCTATCCCTGACAGATGTATCGAATCTTGTGGTAAAAGTGTACCACCTCTGCAGAGTGTCAAACTATTCGAATAGCCGCGTCCGCGGTTATGGACAGTTGGAATGGCCATACTGTTTCGTTGTCAGGTGTTTTTTCTAAATAACTTGAAATGAACGATGAACTTTGACTTGACCACAACAGGGTTGTGTTGATGAAAATAGCTTTCCAACTTAAGTGATTATAGAACTTTATTTTATCTTTCTTTGCTTCTGAACTCAGATTAGGTTTCAAACTTAACTGGATAGTTAACTTAGATTCAGTACTTTATTTTTGAATTATACTCCTTGCTAGTATTAGTTTGCGAGTACTTAAAGAGTACTCATGGCTTTGTCCCTGGCTATTCTCATGGCCAGACTATGAAGGAGATTATCAAGATGATGGTCAGCAGGACGGCTATGATAACTAGGACTATCTGCCTTCGTCAGCATTGCCTGTGCCCCTGAAGATGGACCCCACCGCTACGCTATCGTTTATTTCCGCTGCTTGTTGTATTAAAGACTGGATCATGAGATCCTTATTTGTGTAAAACCTTATGTATGGTTTGTAATGGATGATGCACTTTGATATCCAATCCGTTATGTCTCGCAAAAATGGTAATCCTGGGATTGCGAGGTATGGCATAACGGGCGTCTGGGATTAAAAATCCGGGTGTTGACAGGGTGTTGTCCTATCCACTGTGCCAACGCTGCAAGCCTACGTGACAACCACCCCGCCTAAGCGAGGGGAGCAACATAACGGCAAACTGACAGGGGGGCCCAACATGACGCCCGTTAGCCTAATTTTTGTATTGAAACGTAAAGTTGAATTCGTGCCGAAAAAGACCCTCTAAGTATTTGGCACACCAACTATAGTCATCCCGGCTGATTTCAGGGAACTTGGGTACCGCGTTGCCTATACACCCCAACTTTCGGGATGCAAAATGATATTCTCATAGCATAGATGGACAACATTGAGAGGTAGCCTCAGCTCAAACCTCTCCCGCGAGGGAACTAATACTAATGCATATAAACTTCCGGCTAAGCCTTACCCAATTCAGGTATTGTGGTTGTACGGTAAATTTGGAATGGTATCGGATCCGAATCCAACCATCAGTTTTGTAAAAGGGTTAAGGCTCATGCCTCAACATTTTCCTCATCATAAACCATTTGTGTTTCTCAACATATGTCAAAACATCTCAGTAGAATGAGTCATCATTCTAAGGTTTTCACAATTCATTTTCACCAAATATTCCCATCTAAAAGTGACTCAAGTTTTGATCTAGCTCTAATCTACTAAGTTAAGAGTGTTCACTAAGGTGGAAAGATGGAATCAATCTCATGCCATATAATGACATCTAAAGTTATCTATGTAGGCCAAGTTTTATACTCTTTATGGTACCTTCAAAACAAGTAAAGGACTTTGGGTAAAGTAAAGGAAGTAAAACTTGGAAATAATACTTGGGGTAAGTAATAGTCAAAGTGGTATAACCAAAGCATGCCTAATGCATTTGCTTAGATTATTTAGCTTGCAAGGGTTAGCTTGCATTGTTAGTGATGGCTTGCCTTGTGCAATGCAGTGGTTGAAGTTTTCTTCCTCCTCTTGATAGAACTCCCGCTCCTCGAAAGCTTGGTCGGTACTATCGTCTATAAATACAAACGGAGTACACAATCACCAAACAATACTTAACTAGTCTAATTAGCACTCTAAGGCACACATTTGATGATGTATTATCATCACAAGCATCACAAGGTTTTATTAACTAGTTTCATCCTTTTTATTTAAGAAAAGTAATTTCTACTCATAGAAATTAACTAAGATTTAATATTCACCACTTAAAATATGGGATCATGTGGACACATGTCATCACCACATATTCTAACATGTGGGAATGTAATTTAAGGGTTGGATCACATTTACTTAAGTTTAAGTTTATCATTTAATGATTTAAAGTGACTAGAAATGCCTATATAGCATTATTTTGGTACTAGTCCAAAGTCACTGCATGTAAACCTTAATATTATTACATATTCAGATAGATATGGTTAAATGTGATTTTTTAGAGTTGGAATCAACTCAAAAGCTATTTTGGTTGCTTTTATAAAAATGATTGAGTGTGCAAAAGCTTCTGTCTTGTTATTTTTCCTAGGAGAGATGTCTAACTCTAAATGACTTAACTTCAACGGGCTTGGATAGATCTTTTCAGAAGCTTTCCAACACAATTGGAATCACTCCATTTGGATTTGTAAATCTCTCTGAAATGATTTTCAAACTAGGGGACATAACTAAGTTCAAACTTAAATAGAAAAACCTAAATTTGAATTCGTGGGCTGGCGCAGGAAAGAAAACGGGCCGGCCCAGTGGCGTTCCGGCACAGAGAACAGCTGACAGGGGGTCCACTGGTCCGTGGCTCTTTACACGCGAAGCGGTACGAGGCGATGTGGGCCGTTGGATTAAAAGGGAGATATAAAGCTGAGGGGCGTCGTCTCCGGCGAACAGTTCGCCGGCGGGAACTAACCCTAGCGGCTTGGTGGGGGTGCTCAGGGGGCATACCAGGGCTCCAGCGACGACGGCGAGGCAGGCAAACGAACTGGTGGATGATGGCGGACTCAGGGGTGGTCACGACAGCTCCTGGGGTGGACGAAATCGACGGTGCCTTCTCCTCCTCTGCAGCGGGCTCCTTCGGCCAAATTCCGGCAAACCCAGGCTCGAGCAGGTCCAGTGAGAGGTGGGGAAGGGTAAGTGAGAAGAGGGGAGTGGAATGGTGTGAGTAGTTAGTGCGGGGAAGGGCTCCTTTTATAGGCGCGGCTAAGCGGCAGAGAAGCATGGGAGGTGCTCGCCGGTGATGACAGCACATCGAGCTAGAGGCGTGGGTGGTGCACTAGGACGGTGGGCGGTGCCCTGGCGAGTGTCACGGCGGTGAGTGTGCAGTGGTTTGTGATCGGGGGCAGTGAATGGAATGGCATGCACTAAGTCTCTGCCGACGGCAAGTTTCACGGCGACTGGTGACTACGGGGCACGGTCGGGGGAATGGGCGTGTCCGTTAGCTTCCTAGGCCGGTGGGGATCTTGTAGGCAGGCGGCTGGAGCAAGGCGAGGTCTGGCTGTGCGGGGACAGTGCGCGCTCTGCGGGCGACATCGGCATGGTCGACAGACTCCGGGCACGGTGGTTCCTGGCCGTTCTGGTCGCTATCCTTGGTCTGGGGCTGGTTGGACGGTGGAGGTGGACCACGGGCTACCTCCTGGACATGGTGGATGGCACTGGCGGCGGCTGTGGCGTGCTGTCGCCGGTGAGGTGCCCAAATGGGGGCTCGACCTTAATGGCAATGACCATTTGGTCGTGGCACAGTGAGTGGCTGGGCTAGAGAGGGGTAGGGGAGTGTATGGGTTGGCTGTGGTTGCAAAATGGGGAACCAATTTGGATCAAACACTGCTCCAAATAGTGTTTTGTTTGAAATCTGCCCACCAAGTGTTTGTGAAAATGGCCAAAAGAACTCAAGTTTGGAAGTTTTGGATGATTTTTGGTGGGTTTGCTAGACACATGCTTAAGCCTCTGTGGTTGCTTGGGTTTTGAAAATGGAGCTCATTTGAGTGGTTTTTGAATAAGTAGGATCTTGATACCTACACTAGATTCAATTTTCAAATGCCTTTTAAATTTAGTGTTTGAAAGTCTTTGGCAGATCAAAAAGTGGCCCTTGGTACACTACTATATGTACTAGCAAGGGGTGCAAAGATCCAAATTTATTTCTATTAAGAAAGGAGTCCTAGGAATAGCCAAAGTAGGTATGTTGATTAAAATGGCACAAATGACCATTTCTTTCTTTTATTCATTTTGATTTTTTTTCTTTGGGATTTGTTTGGGGATGATCTAGATGATGTTTATTTCACCTAAGAATCATTTTACAAGCAATGGATCACTTAATCATGGCAATTCAAAACAACTCCTATTTAAATGCACATACATATGAATGCTTTAATAATTTAAATTGGAAAAGTTTTTGTTAACCCTAATTTTGATGATTTGGATCTTAATAACCTTGGATTAAAGTTTTGGTATGTTACAAACCTTCCCACCTTAAAAAAAATCTTGTCCCGAAATTTACAAAAGAAAACTAGGAACTAAAGAGATCTGGGAACTCTGTCCTAATGTAATCTTCTCGCTCCCAAGTGGCTTCCTCCTCGGTATGGTTGCTCCATTGAATCTTGAGAAACTTGATACTCCTAGTCCTGGTGGTTCTATAAGCTTCCTCCAAGATACGGATGGGCACTTCACGATATGTCAAGTCATTGTTGATGTCCACAGCTCTATGATCGATGTTCTTAAAAACTTCAGTCTTCTCTGGCACTTCTAGACATTTGCGAAGTAACGATATATGGAACACACTGTGGATGGCTAACATTTCTTCTGATAGTTCCAGTTGATACAATACATCTCCTCGGTGATTTAGAATCTTGAATGGTCCGATATATCTGGGGGTTAACTTTCCTTCCAGACTAAAGCGTTGCGTTGCCTTCAATGGCGAAACCTTGAGATATACAAAATCTCCAACATTGAAAGTCAGGTCTCTCTTTCTCTTGTCAGCATAACTATTCTGTCTGGATTGAGCGGTCTTGAGGTACTCACGGACTTTGTGAACTTTCTCTTCGGCTTCTCGGAGAATGTCGGGTCCAAAGATCTGACTCTCTCCTACTTGCAACCAATTCAAAGGGATACGACACTTTCTTCCGTATAGGAACTCAAATGGTGCCATTTGCAAACTAGCTTGATAACTGTTGTTATATGAGAATTCTGCGAAAGGCAGAAAGTCTTCCCATTTTGATCCGTATTCCAACACACAAGCTCTTAACATATCCTCTAGGATCTGGTTGACTCTCTCAGTCTGTCCATCAGTTTGCGGGTGATAAGTTGTGCTGAAATTCAAATTGTTTCCTAATCCTTCCTGGACTTTCTGCCAAAATCTCGAGGTAAACTGGGTTCCTCGATCTGATACTATGGTCTTGGGGGTTCCATGCAGACTAACAATCCTAGCAATATACAGTTCTGCTAGCTTAGAACTCTGGTAGGTAGTCTTGACATGTATGAAGTGAGCTACCTTGGATAGTCTATCAACTATGACCCAGATTGAGTCATTTCCCCTACTAGAAGTAGGCAAACCGGTGATAAAGTCCATTCTGACGGAATCCCATTTCCATTCCAGAATCTGTAATGGTTGCAACAGTCCTGCGGGTCTCTGATGCTCTGCTTTGACTCATTGACAGATGTCACACTTGGCGATGTAGCTTCCGATTTCTCTCTTCATCTTGTGCCACCAGAATTGCTCCTTCAAATCTTGATACATCTTTGTTCCTCTGGGGTCGATAGAATAAAGAGTATCATGAGCTTCCTGCATGATAACTTGCTTTAGCTCCGAATCTGCTGGCACACAGATACGGCCTTTGTACCACATAACTCCTTCTTCGTCTTCAGTGAATCCAGGTACCTTTCCTGTACCAATAGGACGTTTGATTCCGTCGATACTTTCATTTCCCTTCTGGGCTTCCTTGATCTGGTCAATCAATGTGGGTTTAAGTTCAATGCTAGCTAAGAACCCTTTGCTAACCAGCTCAGTTCTAAACTACTCCAACTCCTCATACAAACTTGGCTGCTTCTCTTTAATCATGGTGTTTAGTTTACATGGCAATCTGCTAAGAGCATCCGCTACCACGTTGGCTTTGCCGGGGTGATAGTGAATGTCAAGGTCATAATCCTTGATTAACTCTATCCATCTCCTTTGCCTCATATTCAGCTCCTTTTGAGTGAAAATATACTTCAAGCTCTTGTGATCTGAGTAAATCTCAAAGCGATTACCCATCAGATAATGATGCCATGTCTTCCATGCCAAAACTACGGCTGCTAGCTCAAGATCATGGGTCGGATAGTTCTGCTCATGCTGCTTCAGTTGTCGAGACAAATAAGCGATGACTTTGCCTTCTTGCATTAATACACATCCGAGACCAATCTTGGATGCATCACAATACACATCAAACGACTTCTTGATGTCTGGCATGATCAATATTGGGGCTGATATCAATCTCTTCTTCAGCTCTTGAAAACTGGCTTCACATTTGTCAGTCCATTCAAACTTTTTGTCCTTCTTTAGCAATTGGGTCATGGGTCTGGCGATGCTCGAGAATCCTTCTACGAACTTGCGGTAATATCCCGCTAATCCAAGAAATGCATGGACTTGGGTTTGAGTGGTTGGGGCTTCCCATTCTTCGACATATTTGATCATGGCGGGTTCAACAAAGACTCCTCCGGTAGACACAATATGTCCTAGGAATCCTACTTCTTTCAGCCAAAACTCACACTTGCTGAACTTGGCATATAACCGATGCTCTCTTAGGGTTTCTAGGATGATCCTCAGATGTTGCTCATGCTCTTCTTCTGACCTGGAGTAGATAAGGATGTCGTCGATAAACACAACTACAAACTTATCTAGGAAATTCATAAAGATCTTATTCATGAGATTCATGAAATAAGCGGGGGCATTGGTTAATCCAAAAGACATAACCGTATACTCGTATAAACCATAGCGAGTAGTAAAGGCGGTCTTTGGAATATCCATTGCACGAATCTTAAGTTAGTGATAACCAGTCCTAAGATCAATATTTGAGAATACCTGTGCTCCGGTCAACTGATCAAATAGATCCTCTATCTTTGGCAAGGGGTACTTGTTCTTGATGGTGACGTCATTTAGTTTCCTGTAATCTATGCACAAACGGTTGCCTCCATCTTTCTTGTCGACGAATAACACTGGTGATCTCCATGGCGATGCGCTTGGTTGAATCAAGCATGTTGCTAACATGGCATCCAACTGCTTCTTCAGCTCTACTAACTCTGAGGGGTTCATGCTATAGGGTCTCTGAGCGATGCGTCCAGTTCCGGGGATTAGTTCGATAATGAACTCAATATCCCTATCCGAGGGCATACCTGGCAATTCATCTAGGAATACATCGGGGTATTCACAGACTACTCTGACCTGGTCTATGGTGGGTAGGGTAAGACTCTTGTTGCACTTGAATTGACGAGGTAAGGTTTCAGATATATGCTCTACTGTTACTCTAGAGCTACTGGTCATGGTGATGGCTTTCTTAGCACAGTCTATCAATCCTTTATGCCTTGATATCCAGTCCATACCTAGTACTACTTACAATCCTTTAGTTTCGAGTACAATTAGGTTGGCATAAAAATCTATCCCATGTATTCTGATAGGCACAGCTTTGCAATTTTTTTCTAGCTTTTGTAGTTGAACCGGGGATTTGGACTATCATGACATGCTTAAAGTTAGTTGGGTGAATCTTACTAGTGCATGCAAATTCTTCGGTGACAAATGAATGCGATGCTCCCGAATCAAACAATACCCTTGCTAAAACTGAGTTGACAGAAAACATACCCAACACTACATCTGGCGCTTCCTGGGCTTCTTCGGCATTCATGTGGAAGAGACGACCGTTGCGATTGTGAGGGTTGCCTGGGGCAAATCTTCTCCCTGGTTGAAAATGACACTGCTATTGAGCTGGGGCATTCACATTGGCAGTGGCGGCAGTCTTCTTGGGACAATCATTGGAATAGTGACCCTTCACTCCACACTCGAAACAAGTGATTTGGGACTTGTCTTTTGCTGCGACAGGCACAACATTGCTGCCAGTTCTAGGTGCAATGTTGTTGTTGTTGCTCTTGGGAGGTGCACAGTTGAAGTTGTTGGCATTGCTGGAGTTGTGATTGTTTCCTCCAGACTTCACATTGCCTCCGCTACGGTTGGGGTAGCTTGGGCGAGACATTGGGGGTCGATTGTTCCTTGGTGCATATCCTGGTGAGGGGTTGGGACGGTACTTCTGGTGACTACTGGATCCAGATTGCTGCATCACACGACGTTTGCAGTTGTTGTTTGCTTGGTTAATCTTCCCTTCCATCTGAATGGCAGAGTCGACTAGCTCTTCGAGATCCTCGAAGCGGATGTTAACGAGGACAATCTGCATCTCATCATGTAGTCCGTTCAAGAATCTCTCCTTCTTCTTGACTTCTATGTTGATCTCATCAGGGGCGTACCTTGCAAATGACAGGAATCTGTCACGGTATTCCATCACAGTCATTCTGCCTTGCTGCAAGTCGCGGAACTCATCCCTCAGTCTGGTGACTAGACCTTGCGGCACGTGGGTGCGGCTGAACTTGGTTTTGAAGGCTTCCCATGTCATCACTTGACCATGGTTCATGTTACGGATACTAGTCCACCAAGCTCTTGCATCTCCCGCCAGGTAGTGGGTGGCGAAGAGAACCTTCTCGTTGTCATCAACTCCTTCTACTTCTAAGTTGTTTTCCATTGTCTGTAACCAGTCATCGGCATCTAGTGGGTTTTCAGCCTGGTTAAAGATTGGGGGATTTGTTGATGGGTTCGTAGCATGGAAAACAAAAATTTTCTACCGCAAGAACGAACAAAACCTAGATCTAATCCAGATAAAAGCCAAGATCTAATCTATTAGACATGAGCAACGAGATAGATGGGAACTAACCGTCGTAGATCCGAAAGCGTTAACGAGATTAGATCTCGTGGATGATGTAGTCGATCACTTGCCGATATCAAGATCGTGTGGACGATCCTTCCGGCGTCGCGTTCCAGCAGCGCTTCCGCCCTCGGTCAAGTAGACGATCCTTCCGGCGCCACGATTCGGCAGCGCTTCCGCAGTCGGTCACACGTGCGGAGTCGAAGCAGACCTTCCTCTCCCCGTTCCAGCGAGCAGCGGAGGTAGTAGATCTTCTCCACGGAATCCCAGCAGCACGACGGCGTGGTGGTGGTGGTGGAGTAGAGAATTCTGCAGGGCTTCGCCTATGCCTGTGCAGAAGATGGTGGAGGAGAGAGGCGGCAGAGATTGGACGTTATGAGAGCTTGTGTGGAGGGGGCGCCCCTGCCCTTCTATTTAAGGGGAGGAGGCGCGCCTGGGGAGGGGGAGTCCTTGTAGGACTCCCCTCCTCTAGGGCCAACGAATTTGGGGAGGGGGGAGGAGTCCTCCTCCCCCACGAATCCGTGTCTTGACCCACTAGGACTCCTTGATCCCTATCTTGATTTTCAAGCAAACTCCAAGATATCTTCTAGAACCTTCCGGAACATTCCGAAACCTTCTAGAATCCTCATACAAACACTCCGGAACATTTCCTAACTTAGAAAATGATCCCCTATATATGAATCTTATTCTCCGGACCATTCCGGATCTCCTCGTGATGTCCCGAATCCAATCCGAGACTCCGAACAACATTCGGTCTCCAACGCACATTCCATATCTACTTAAAACAATTTCGAACCTTAAGTGTGTCACCCTACGGTTCGTGAATATGTAGACATGATAGAGACACATCTCCTATCAATAACCATCGGCGGGATCTGGAGATCCATAATGGCTCCCACATACTCAACGATGACTTCGCGATCGATTGAACCACTTACATATGAAACCAATTCCCTTTGTCTCGCGATACTATACTTATCCGAGGTTTGATCGTTGGTATCTCCATACCTAGCTCTACCTCGTTACTGATAAGTACTCTTTACTCGTTCCGTGATATGTCATCCCTTGTGACCTAGTCACATGCTTGCAAGCTAACTAGATGACATTCCGACGAGAGGGCCCAGAGCATATCTACCCGTCATATGGATGGACAAATCCCAATCTTGGTTCATGCGCTTCAACACATACTTTCAGAATACCCAATGACACTTTTATAACCACCCAGTTACGAAGCGGCGTTTGATGTCATCAAAGTATCCATCCGGTGATGGTGATTAACATAACCTCATGGTCGAAGGATTAGGTTACTATGCATTTAAAAGCTTATAGAAATACGAACTTAATGACTTGATCTTATGCTACGCTTACTATGGGTGTGTGTCCATCACATCATTCTCCTAATGATATAACCTTGTTATTAACGACATCCAATATCCATGATCAGGAAACCATGATCATCCATTAATCAACAAGCTAGTTTAACAAGAGGCTTACTAGGGACTCTTTTATGTTTACAAAACACACATGTATTAGTGTTTCCTAATAATACAATTATAGCATGGGATGTAAACATTTATCATAAACATAAAGATATAATAATAACCACTTTATTATTGCCTCTTGGGCATATCTCCAACATTTGTATTTTGAAAGTTTTTGAGTTTGGATCCATGGTGATCCTAATATCCATGCCCTTGGTTGTTTTGGGCCATCTGAGCTATCTGATGCAATGTTGCTAAGTTGTCCCGGTGCTCTGCCCTGCTTGCTTCACTGTATGCAACTAACATCTGCATAATCTACAGCATTGGGTCTTGCGATGAGCTGCTCCCTCCTTGGTTTCCACGAGTCATCTGAAGATTGAGGTAGATAAAGGGGTAAGAGGGAAAGTTCTAAGGTTCATGGTTTTGGTTTCAAGCTAAAACTGAGTTTGACTCAGGTTTTTGCAACTAACTCCACTTCATTCATTCAAGTAGCACACGGTACAAACACACACCACAACAATAAAGGAAAACAGATGGTTTTAAGAACCATTCTGCAAGCTACGATACAGTGAGACCGATACATCTCATGCTACGACAGTGCTCTAGTGCATCTAATCATCGTCGATGAAGTCGGAGTCCTCATCATCCGTGTAGAAGTCCACGACATCCTCCTCCAGAAAGTCGTCATCATTGCTGAGGTAAGAATCCATATCCCCCTGGATGTCTTCACCTTCCTCTTCTTCCTCCTTTGCTGCAAGTTGAGCTTCCTGCTCCTTGACGGTCTTCTCGAGGTCGGCCACCTTCTTGCGAAGACAGGCGATGGTGCGATCCTTCTTCTCGCGCTGGAGGCGAAGAGACTGACGATCCTTGACAAGCAGTGAGAAAGTCTGGGCCTTCTAGGCTGTGATGGCACGGTTGTGGTTGGCGAACTCCCTAGCATTGTCCAACTCCTTCTGATGATCGTACAACAGGAAGTCGAGGTTCTCCACTTGGCGCTTTAGTTCTGGATGACTTGGCATCTCCATCAGCATTCCCATGAAGTCATGTCTTGCGTAGTGAGCAAAACGGGTTCCTTGGATTTGGCTGACGCTGAGGGCACATAGACGTGCAAGAGCTTCATGCATTTCCCTGGCTAATCCATCTAGCTAGTTGTTCTCTCTCACGAAGAACTGGATTCTCCCGGACGTTGGTGCTTCGATGCTTCCTCAAAGATCAGTGCTGACTAACCACTGCAGATCTCCCCCTGGGGGTCCTGGAAGTTGAGCTCCAAGAAACTCCGGATGTGGGCGTCCCAGTAACTCCGATAGTGAATCCAGATCCCTCTCGAAGATCAGCTGACTTCTGTTTCCCAACTGGTAGAACTTGCTGAACTGAGTCTCCAACTACAAGAATTAAGGATGAGGAAATTAGTGAAGTGATCAAGTGTGTCAAATTTTAAGTAGTAATATAAGAATTTGAGGAACATGAATTTTTGAGAAAGAATGAATTCCCAAGGATAAGAGAGGAATTAGTTTTTCATAAATACTCACTTTGGTTTGGAAATTAAGTTTTTGTTCGGACATCCATTCTAACTAGGGTCTCCTACGGTCAGGATGGCTCTGATACCAACTTGTCAACACCCGGATTTTTAATCCCAAATGCCTGTTATGCCATACCTCGCAATCCCAGGATTACCATTTTTGCGAGACATAACAAATTGGATATCACAGTACATCATCCATTACAAACCATACATAAGGTCTTGCACAAATAAAGGATCTCATGATCCAGCCTTAATACAACAAGTAGCGGAATAAAAGATAAGCATAGCGATGGGGTCCATCTTCAGGGGCACATGCAATGCTGACGAAGGCAGATAGTCCTAGTTATCATAGCCGTCCTGCTGGCCATCATCTTGGTAGTCTCCTTCATAGTCTGGCCATGAGAATTGCCAGGGACAAAAGCCATGAGTACTCTTTAAGTACTCGCAAACTACCACTAACAAGTGGTATAATTCTAAAGTAAAGTGCTAACTCTAAGTTTAACTATCAAGTTAAGTTTGAAACCTAAGCTGAGTTCACAAGCAAAGAAAGATAAAATAAAGTTCTAGAATCACTTAGGTTGGGAAGCTAGTGTCATAGTCACAACCCTGCTGTGGTCAAGTCAAGATTCATCATTCATTTCATAAGTCATTTTGAAAACATCTAACAACGAAACAGTATGGCCACTCCAACTGTCCATAACCGCGGACACGGCTATTCGAATAGTTTGACACTCTGCAGAGGTGGTACACTTTCACCACAAGATTCGATACATCTGTCAGGGATAACCCTGAATCATCATACTTAGTATGCAGATAATCAAACATAACCTTCCCTTTACACACCCTAGTATAAGCACCTCTCCTATGAGCATGGCCTCCCAACCATGACCATCTGTCATCTTGGGCATTGCATAGGTGGACAAAATTGAGAGGTCGCCTCAGCTCAAACCTCTCCCACGAGGGAACTAATACTAATGCATATAAACTTCCGGCTAAGCCTTACCCAATTCAGGTATTGTGGTTGTACGGTAAATTGGGAATAGTATCACATCCGAATCCAACCATCAGTTTTGTAAAAGGGTTAAGGCTCATGCCTCAACATTTTCCTCATCATAAACCATTTGTGTTTCTCAACACATGTCAAAACATCTCAATAGAATGACTCATCATTCTAAGGTTTTCACAATTCATTTTCACCAAGTATTCCCATCTAAAAGTGACTCAAGTTTTGATCTAGCTCTAATCTACTAAGTTAAGAGTGTTCACTAAGGTGGAAAGATGGGATCAATCTCATGCCATAGAATGACATCTAAAGATATCTAGATAGGCCAAGTTTTATACTCTTTATGCTACCTTCAAAACAAGTAAAGGACTTTGGGTAAAGTAAAGTAAGTAAAACTTGGAAATAATACTTGGGGTAAGTAATAGTCAAAGTGGTATAACCAAAGCATGCCTAATGCATTTTCTTAGATTATTTATCTTGCAAGGGTTAACTTGCATTGTTAGTGATGGTTTGCCTTGTGTAGTGCAGTGGTTGAAGTTTTCTTCCTCCTCTTGATAGAACTCCTGCTCCTCGAAAGCTTGGTCGGTACTATCATCTATAAATACATACAGAGTACACAATCACCAAACAATACTTAACTAGTCTAATTATCACTCTAAGGCACACATTTGATGATCTATTATTATCACAAGCATCACAAGGTTTTATTAACTAGTTTCATCCTTTTTATTTAAGAAAAGTAATTTCTACTCATAGAAATTAACTAAGATTTAATATTCACCACTTAAAATATGGGATCATATGGACACATGTCATCACCACATATTCTAAGATGTGGGAATGTAATTTAAGGGTTGGATCACATTTACTTAAGTTTAAGTTTATTATTTAATGATTTAAAGTGACTAGAAATGCCTATATAGCATTATTTTGGTACTAGTACAAAGTCACTGCATGTAAACCTTAATATTATTACATATTCAGATAGGTATGGTTACATGTGATTTTTCAGAGTTGGAATCATTTCAAAAGCTATTTTGGTTGATTTTATAAAAATGTTTGAGTGTGCAAAAGCTTCTGTCTTGTTATTTTTCCTAGGAGAGATCTCTAAATCTAAATGAATTAACTCCAATGGGCTTGGATAGATCTTTTCAGAAGCTTTCCAACACAATTGGAATCACTCTATTTGGATTTGTAAATCTCTCTGAAATGATTTTCAAACTAGGGGACATAACTAAGTTCAAACTTTAATAGAAAAACCTAAATTTGAATTCGTGGGCTAGCGCAGGAAAGAAAATGGGCCGGCCCAGTGGCGTTTCGCGGCACAGAGAACATCTGACAAGGGGTCAACCGGTCAGTGGGTCTTTACACGCGAAGCGGTATGGGGCGATGTGGGCCGTTGGATTAAAAAGGAGATCTATGGCTGAGGGGCGTCGTCTCCAGCGAACTGTTCGCCGGCGGGAACTAACCCTAGCGGCTCGGTGGGGGTGCTCAGGGGGCATACCAGGGCTCCAGCGACGACGGCGAGGCGGGCAAACGAACTAGTGGACGATGGCGGACTCAGGGGTGGTCCCGGCAGCTCCTAGGGTGGACGAAATCGACGGCGCCTTCTCCTCCTCTAAAGTGAGCTCCTCCGACCAAATTCCGGTGAACCCAGGCTCGAGCGGCTCTGGTGAGAGGTGGGGAAGGGTCAGTGAGAAGAGGGGAGTGGAATGGTGTGAGTAGTTGGTGCGGGGAAGGGCTCCTTTTATAGGCGCGGCTAAGCGGTAGAGAAGCATGGGCGGTGCTCGCGGTGACGACGACATAGTGAGCTAGAGGCGTGGGCGGTGCGCTAGGACGGTGGGCGGTGCCCTAGCGAGTTCACGGCGGTGAGTGTGCAGTGGTTTGCAGTCGGGGCAGTGAATGGCACGGCGCGCACTAAGTCTCTGCCGACAGCGAGTTTCACGGCGGCCGGCGACTACGGGGCACGGTCGAGGGAATGGGCGTGTCCGTTAGCTTCCTAGGCCAGTGGGGATCGTGTAGGCGGGCGGCTGGAGCGAGGCAAGGTCTGGCTGTGCGGGGACAGTGCGTGCTCTGCGGGCGACATTGGCATGGTCGACAGACTCTGGGCACGGTGGTTCCTGGCCGTTCTGGTCGCTATCCTTGGTCTGGGGCTGGTTGGACGGTGGAGGTGGACCACGGGCTACCTCCTGGACATGGTGGATGGCACTGGCGGCGGCTGTGGCATGCTGTCGCCGGTGAGGTGCCCAAATGGGGGCTCGACCTTAATGGCAATGACCATTTGGTCGTGGCACAGTGAGTGGCTGGGCTAGAGAGGGGTAGGGGAGTGTATGGGTTGGCTGTGGTTGCAAAATGGGGAACCAATTTGGATCAAACACTGCTCCAAATAGTGTTTTCTTTGAAATCTGCCCACCAAGTGTTTGTGAAAATGGCCAAAAGAACTCAAGTTTGGAAGTTTTGGATGATTTTTGGTGGGTTTGCTAGACACATGCTTAAGCCTCTGTGGTTGCTTGGGTTTTGAAAATGGAGCTCATTTGAGTGGTTTTTGAATAAGTAGGATCTTGATACCTACACTAGATTCAATTTTCAAATGCCTTTTAAATTTAGTGTTTGAAAGTCTATGGCAGATCAAAAAGTGGGCCTTGGTACACTACTATATGTACTAGCAATGGGTGCAAAGATCCAAATTTATTTCTGTTAAGAAAGGAGTCCTTGGAATAGCCAAAGTAGGCATGTTGATTAAAATGGCACAAATGACCATTTCTTTCTTTTATTCATTTTGATTTGTTTTTCTTTGGGATTTGTTTGGGGATGTTTATTTCACCTAAGAATCATTTTACAAGCAATGGATCACTTAATCATGGAAATTCAAAACAACTCCTATTTAAATGCACACACATATGAATGCTTTAATAATTTAAATTGGAAAAGTTTTTGTTAACCCTAATTTTGATGATTTGGATCTTAATAACCTTGGATTAAAGTTTTGGGATGTTACAACAATGCTCGATTCGGCCGTTACCTCGGAGCTAGCCTTGCTGCGTGCAAATGGGAGAACACGGCGTTGGAGCTTGTGTAGGTAGGAAGACGGCGGGAGGCCGTGCGCGACCGCAAAATTCCGGCAAGAGGAATTCGCTCATCGTCCTCCTTCTCCCCACCCTATGTAGAGGCGTCAGTGTTTCGCCCCCAAAATCCAAATCCACCATTCCACCTCCCCGTCGATTTTTTCACACATCAGATCTAGATCGATATCGTTCGATTCTTCTGCATCCAACACGAAGACATTGGTCCTGCCATCTTCGTCGGCGAGCACGGCGTCAGTTGGCCATCCTGCTTCACCCCGGAGCCAGTCTTCGGCTGTCCTTCTAGCTACTCCAGCGAAGGCGGCCACGGTGAGCTTGCCTCCAACAAAGTCGGCCGAGGCGCCTGTCGGATTGGTGGCAACTTTGTAACAACCTCGGACCCTACGCTCTAAGTTCAAGCCTGTATGAACCGAAAGTGGTTAAAATAGTACAGCGGGGGTCCAGGGGCCACCCACGTGTAGACCCGTCGGCCGTCCTAACCACTTCCAAGACATCGGGACATGAGCGAGCGGCGTAGGCAACAGGCGAAGAGATCAAATACATACACAAGGGAGTATGTATGCAAGCTACCATACAACAGTTCTCAGAGCCATTCCATCTAAAAGAAATAGAAATATTGCAACGCCATACGGCAAGATCCAAATATCCTAGATAGAGATAATAGTGTAGGATAGCTCCTCATACATCAAACATTAGAGTATCAGGCGGAAGCGGAGAACAAGATCCGAGTACGAATAAGAAGCAAATCGGCATAAGATGCCACATAAATAAACACATCCCGCCCACAGATCTCGCGGATCCCCATCCCCAGAATCTCTACACCGCGTGATCGTTGCCAACATCATCTATCTCCTCCACCCAGTATCCATCTTGGGAATACACCTATTCATCTGAATCAAACAATTTATCGTGTGAGACCCTAGGGGTACTCCGCAAGTCTTTATGCCTCTAAAGGGGACATATACCTGGGTGACGCAATTGCGGCGAAATATAATAACTAACAAGTCTATATATACTCGCTAACCATCCGCCTAACCAATGATAGACGGATGTCCGTTAATTACGAACAATGGTATAACAGTATAAAGTAACAGATCCATCCTCCTTCTCGCTTACCAACGAGAAAGCGGACGAACAACCCATCCGTTGGTAGTTTTATTAACCATTCCATGAGTATTGCGCTATTTACTAGTCAGTTATTTAGTCAAATTTAAAGCGGTACTTTAGTTATACTTGTCTATGATCGAGAAACTGTGCTCCAAGTCGTCCATAACCGCGGACACGGTTTTTAGAAAGATTTACCCTGCAGGGGTGCACAAATAGCAACACACACTCGATCAACCTCGGAAAAACCAACTCAAAACCCAACGAGGCATTCACGACAAAGCGATCATAGGATTCAGAAATATTTCAGGGGGCCACCCCAATAAGCTATCCGCAACGAAATCGGCCGTCTCCGAGACGGACCCAGGGTTTGCGACGACGGCTGTAAACGACTGGGAACCCGAAAATGTGACTGGGCTTGTCGATACCGCGTAAACATGGCGATGGTAATGGCTCATGGGATGGAGGAACAAGCTTCGGTGGGGTTTAAAAGTAGAGGCTATGCAGTACTTGGGATTCAATTTAATGCAATCACGACTCAATGATGCAAGAATAAGATAGAGGCAATAGGTACTATATGTATGCAAGCATGTGGTAGTGCTTGCTTGGCAGCTCAGTTGAAGCGGGAGACGGATCTGGGTAGTACTCTTGGGATTCCTAATATTTCCCTTGCTCGGCGTCTATTCGAAGAAGAACCAAACAAACAAGGGCCAACATAAATAAAGTGCACAAGCATATGAATAAAATGCGACAAGCAATCAAGCATGCTATGATGAATGATGCACAATTTACATGGCAATAATGTAGCATGGCATGGGTGATGTGTGGGGTACAAGAATAAAGCATTTTATTAAGTTTTAGTCATGTTTTGCTCCCATAACACTTTCTGTCCACTTAATATTTATATGATGCATGGTGCAATTCAGAACATGGGATGCATAGTTAGAACGGGCTCGTCGTGCTGATCGATATAGACATATTATTTGTCAAATTTGGAGTTGTGGATTTAAAGTTATTAATTAATTAGGAAGAGGCATTTTTATTGCAATTTAATTATCTCGAAAATTTAAAGTGGTCAAACATTATTTTGAATGGCATATTTGAATTCCTCACATTTTTCTAATTCAAAAACATATATTATTTGTATTATTTGGAATTAGCAATTAAAAGTTATTAAAACAGAATTTAAATTCATATTTAAACATTTCTGAAATTCATTTTATAAAAAAAGAGATAAATGCAGATACTTTTTCCACCCGGAGAAACCTAGCCACAGACACAGATAGGTGGGCCCTGTGCTGTGCTGGCGAAAACGACGCGCGAAACTTTTTATACCGCGGGGGAAGTGAGCCACGGCGACTGACGAGTGGGGTCGGCGGTTGAGCGGGCCCACGCGCCAGCGGGTGAGCAGGGCGCGGCCACGTGGCGCAGATGGGGGACTGCGGGTTGAGGATTTGGAAACCCAGGTATCTTTCTGTAAAACAGACTCAGCCGCCGATAGGTGGGCCCTGGAGGGAGCGCGGGTTAAGGAATCAAAAAGGTTGGGGGTATTTGCAAAGAGGCCAACGCTACTGTTTTTCTTCCAGGGGCACTTGTCTGACGAAACTGACAGCGCGCACCGCGCGTCGCTGCGGGGGAACGAACCCGTGAGCGATCGCTCGCGCGGAGGGGCGGAAGCCACCGCGGCTGGCTGATGTTGTTGGAGGGACAGGGAAGCGCAGCTAGGTATGGTTTTACGGTGCTATGGCAGGAGAGCAAACCGCGACGCCGGCGCACAGAGGCCATTCGACATGTGGTCCGGCGAGAACAAGAAGCAAAGGGGAGAGGGGAGGTGTCTCGGAGGTACGGTGGCTCACCGCGAGGCTGTCGGTGAGGTTAGATCGGCCGGGGAAGTAGCGGTTCGTTGGGGTAGCAGGAGGCCGGTGGAGCTAGGGTTTCATCGGCTTGTTGGCGTTCAGCGGCTACCGGGGCTTCTCCTCCTCGCTATGGTGCACAGGGACGGCGCCGGGGTTCACGTGGCCTTCCTCGACAGCCCAACGACCGCGCCCGCCGCCCGATCTAGAGGATGGTGGTCGATGCCGACGGTGGCCGGGGTTTGGAGAAGACGTGGTGGCAGGGAAAAAGGAAGGAAGGGGAGCAGAGCAGCGGCCTGGGGAGGGATCTGGGGTCTGCACGGTAGGGGGAAGGGGTAGATATGTAGAGGGGAGAGGGAGACGGCGGGGGTGGCTCGGGTGGATAAAGGTGGTCGGGTGGCCACCTTTTCCTCCTCTCCCTCACGTGCTCGACGTGGACCGGGGCTAGGGCAAGGGTGGCTGCAGCTGGGACCGGCAGAGGGGAAGGAGAGGCTCGGGTGGGGCCTGGTTGCAGCGAGAGAGAGAGAGAGAGAGAGAGAGAGAGAGAGAGAGGAGGCTTGGTAGGGTTTAGCTAGGGTTGGAGGGGTAGCTCGGGTTAGGGTTGTTAGGGTGGCATGGGTTAGGGCAGGAGGGTGGCTCGGTAAGGTGAGGGTAAGGGAGATGAGGGTTTAGGGTTTTGAGAGAGGGATTAGAGAGAGAGGGTAGGGTGAGTTTAATAAAAAGGAATCTCCACTTGTGTATGCATGCCCTAGGCTCAACAAAAACAAAAGTGGAAGTGTCCTAAGAATGGTGGAGAAAAAGAAAAGAGCACACTTGGCTTGATCCCCAAAAGAACATGACCCACTCAAAAATCCAAGAAAAACCAAAGAAAATGGGATGGTGGTGATCTTGCATGGCCCATGCATAATCAATAAATGACATGTTTATTCTTGTGAAAACAATAGCAAATCTCATGGCATTTATTCACATGCATTCCCACAAATATGGGTCTAAGTCCAAGCCCAAAAGAATTAAGGTAGATGTTCCATGTGGAGTAGATGGAGGATGCTCATATTTGAATATACTTTGAACTTGCTAGTGTGTATGTTCCACTAGATGCTTAATAGCCTCAAAAATATCCCAACATGAGCATACCTTCAAAATAATCCATAAGGAAGCTTGACAAGGGATTTCACTCACAAAGCATGCAAAGGTGGCCATGTGGCTCTCATATACCAATAATGTGAAAACAACATGGTGCATATATGGGAACATGTGGAATTGTAAGTGGACCCATCCCAACCCACATGAGCTAGAGGTAAACCCAAATAAAATGCAACGCTCACATTTAGTTGGATGGTGGAATTATGGGGTGGTGACAAAGAAAGGTGGTGGAGTTGAAAAAGATATGCCCCCAACTCAATTTGGGCATTAAGAATATATCAAGAACCAACTACAATGTACCAAGAGGCAAATACAATTAATAAATGCATATGAGATAAGAACCAAATGAAAAGGGGTTTTACATGATGCTCCTTGCAAGGTGGCATGATGACATGAGCATGATATAATTATGGTGCAACAATTATATGTAGGAAGTAGCATTTTATTATTAGACCATGTAGCATTGCAGATGTTTGACAGATGGGATGCTACAACTCTCCCCCACTAAACAGGAATCTCGCCCCGAGATTCTAGGAAGAAGAAGAAGACACGAAGAGGGTAGGATACTTGGGATGGAGCTCATCCTCGCGTTCCCAAGTGGCTTCATCAACGGAATGGTGCGACCACTGCACCTTGCAGAACTTGATGGACTTGTTGCGAGTCCTTTCTACGACTTCTAGGATTTTTGTGGGGTGTTCCTGATAAGACAGATCTTCTTGGAGATTGATGAGTTCATGGTCCACGGTCCTGCCGGGATCCTTGAAGAACTTCTTGAGTTGAGAGATATGGAAAACATCATGGACCTTGAGTTTTTCAGGGAGCTCAAGAGCATAAGCGACTTCTCCTCTTCTTCCACGAACTTTGAAAGGACCGATGTATCTAGGAGCCAGCTTTCCTTTGCTACCAAAACGGTGCATGCCTCTCATGAGTGTGACACAAAGGTAAACGAGATCACCAGGGACATACTCCATGTACGTGTGCTTCCTATCATAGTTGCTCTTCTGGCGACTTTGAGCAACCTTCAGGTTTTCAAGAATGATGTGAACCTTCTCCTCCGCTTGAGTTACAATGTCGGGACCAAACAATGTTCTTTCACCTGCGCCCGACCAACCAATCGGAGTTCTGCATTTGCGGCCATAGAGAACCTCAAATGGTGCCATCTTTAGACTTTTCTGGAAGCTGTTGTTGTAAGAGAATTCAGCATAAGGAAGGCATTCTTCCCACTTCATGCTGAAAGAGATGACGCAAGCACGAAGCATATCTTCCAGAATCTGATTGATCCTTTCAACTTGTCCTTGCGACTGAGGGTGGTAAGCTCTGCTGAAGTTCAATTTTGTTCCCAAAGCATTTTGGAAACTTCCCCAGAACTTGGAAGTGAAGATGCTTCCACGGTATGAACTGATCTCAAGGGGAACCCCATACAGAGAGACAATTCTGTTGATATAGAGCTCCGCCAACTGAATTGCAGAAATTGTTTCCTTGACGGGAAAGAAGTGATCCACTTTAGAAAGCCTGTGATGACAACAAAGATTGCATTGTTTCCCTTCTGCGACCTTGGAAAACCAGTTATGAAGTCCATCTCAACTTTCTCCCATTTCCATTCCGGAGGCTTCAATGGCTGTAGAAGACCGAAAGGTTTCTGATGGACAACTTTAACTCTGAGGCAGACATCGCACTCGGAGACATACTTGGCACAACATTGTTTCAACCCAGGCCACCAATATTGTGTTTTCAGGTCCATGTACATCTTTGTGCTGTCAGGATGGATAGAAAGAACAGAATCATGCGCCTCCTTAAGAACTTGCTCTCTCAATCCCGGGTCGTTCGGAACGAACATCCGGTGTTCAAAGAATAGAGCTCCTTGATCATCGACGTGGAAGGACTTATACCTCGGCAGCTGAATGTTGGAGATGATGTTTTTGGCGTAAGCATCACCTCGCTGACTAGCACGAATCTTTTCTTCCAAGAGAGGGGTTGCCAGAAGATTCAGAAGATACCCTTGATCCACAATTTCAAGGTTGAGTTGGCTGAATTCCTCGCACAAGAGAGGCTGTTGTTCTTCCACCATGAGGTTGTTGACATAAGCTTTTCGGCTGAGAGCATCTGCCATGACATTAGCTTTGCCCGGAGTGTAGTTGATTGTGAGATCGAAATCATTAATTGCTTCAATCCACCTCCTTTGATGAAGGTTGAGATCTGTTTGTGTGAAGATATACTTGAGACTCTTGTGATCAGAAAAGATCTCACAATGGTTGCCAAGCAAGTAGTGCCTCCATACTTTCAAAGCGAAGACAACTGCTACGAGTTCGAGGTCATGTGTAGGATAGTTGATCTCATGCGTCTTCAACTGTCGAGACGCATAAGCAACAATTTGTTTTTCTTGCATAAGGACCGCACCCAATCCTTGCAAGGAGGCGTCACAGAATATCTGGAAAGGCTTTGATGTATCTAGAGGAATCAAGACTGGTGTGAAAGTGAGCTTCTCTTTGAGTGTTTCAAAGCTTGCTTGACATGCAGGAGACAAAAGGTATTTCTTACCTTTCTTGAGGAGATCGGTAAGAGGCTTCGCAATCTTCGAGAAGTTCTGACGAAGCGACGACAGTAACTAGCCAAACCAAGGAAACTCCGGACTTCTTTGACATTTTTGGGTGGAAGCCAGTCAACAATTGTCCGAACAGTTTCTGGGTTGATGGCAATGCCCTTGGCAGAGATGACGTGACCAAGGTAGGGACTTCCGGCAGCCAGAACTCACACTTGGAGAACTTTGCATACAGGCGGTTCTCACGAAGCTTGTTTAGGACACACCGAAGGTGTTCTTCATGTTCTTCCTTTGACTTAGAATAGACTAGGATGTCATCCAGATAGACCACAACGAACTTATCAAGATACTCCATGAAAACCGAGTTCATAAGCCTCGAGAAGGTGGCAGGTGCGTTGGTGAGACCGAAAGACATGACCGTGTACTCATACAGTCCATAGCGGGTGGTGAAAGCTGTTTTGGGAACATCTTCCTTGCGAATCTTGATTTGATGATATCCATTTCTCAAATCAAGCTTAGAGAATACCACAGCTCCAGCTAGCTGATCGAAGAGATCATTAATCCGCGGAAGGGGATATTTATTCTTGATGGTTTTAGCATTGGGAGCCCGATAGTCAACACAAAGTCTATCAGTCTTGTCTCGCTTCTTCACAAAGATGGTTGGGCTACCCCAAGAAGAAGTATTGTGCTGAATGAAACCCAACTTCTCTTGTTCATCAAGCTGACGTTTGAGTTCAGCCAATTCAGCAGGACCCATTTTATAAGGCCGCTTGGAGATAGGAGCGGTACCAGGTCCAAGCTCAATCACAAACTCGACCTCTCGATCAGGAGGCATACCCGATAACTCTTCAAGAAAAACATCTGGGAACTCACAGACCACCGGAACACTCTGAATAGCTTCCATAGCATCATCATTCAGAGCCGCCAAAGAGAAAAGCTGAATTGTAGGAGTCAGACTTGGGGAATAGACTATATGGCCTTCCGGAATTTTCAGAGAAACCGAGCATTCGGCACAATCAATCACAGCTGCATTTGCTGTGAACCAATCCATGCCCAAGATAACATCAATGTCAGAATTACCCAGAATGATTAAGGAAGCCAGGAACGAAGAACCAACAATCTCAATTTCATTGCCATGGCTGATTTTAGAAGCCCTCATGTTTGATCCAGGAGATTACACCATGAGGCGAGTTGGTAAAGCATCAGAAGGTAACCCATTACTCTCCACAAACTTGTATGGCACGAATGAATGTGATGCACCAGAATCAAATAAAACTCGTGCAGGAACTAAGTTAATAGGAAGCATACCCATCACAACTCCAAGTGCATGCTCGGCTTGAGCGACGTTGACACAGTTGGCACGAGCAACAGTAGACCCGGGCATAGTGTTGATGTTGAGAGCCCGAGGTGGAGGTGCATGAACCATAGAAGAACTTGCCGCAGGTCTTGGAGGTGGTGGAGGAAGAGCTTTGTTGTTCATGGGACAACTCCAGTGTTGATGCCCAGTGTTCCCACAGGTGTAACAAGCACCTGGTGGACGTGGAGCAGCGTAGCCAGGGACTCCGCCAGGCGCTCCAGGGTAGTTGTGGTTGTAGCCCCTAGGAGCCGCGGTGAAGGAGTTTGGTGGCCTTGCCGCGTAGCTTGACGGTCTTGGTGGATCCGGGAGCGACGGTGGGGTGTTAGGAACCCACACGCGGCGCTTAGAAGGAGCTGTCATAGCTGAAGAGCTTGCTGCGTCACGGCTATGATTCTTGGACTCCTCAAACACTTGCCTACTTGCTTCCTCCTGTAGAGCTGTATGCTGGAGTTCTAGAAAAGACCCCGGCCTTGCATGAGTGATTGCATATTTGATAGATGCATTGAGCCCTTGCCTAAACCGCTTTTGCTTCTTCTTGTCATCAGAGATCTCATCGCCACCATACCGAGAAAGATTCATGAAGTTTCTGATATAGGTATTGACATTGTCATTGCCCTGCTTGAGGTTGAGAAACACTTCTTGCATCCTTTCCATGACAATGTCTAACAGGTATTGCTCTTTGAAAGCCCTAGTGAACTGCTCCCAAGTAGGCTGAAAACCAGAGTGGTTTCCCTTCAGGTAATTCTCCCACCATAGAGCTGCGTCTCCCTTCAGAAGGTGAGTGGCATATTTTACCCATTATTGCTGTGGAACATTAGTAGTCATCACCAACCTTGACATCTCACACAGCCAATCATCAGCGTCCAGTGGCTGATCAGACAACTCAAAGTGGCGCGGGTTGAACTTCAGAAAGCTTTTGATGTCTCCTCGCTTGGGAGGTGGAGGTAGCGGAACAAACTCATTCCTCCTAACACTTTCTTCAAAACGCTGCTAGTTCTGCTGCATTGTTCCCAAGGCATTTACAATACTTGCCAACGCAGCCCCCAGTTCAGGTGGTATGTCCTCCTCATTGTGGCGTAGTGGTGCCATCCTGGGATTGATATAGAACTCAAGCCAGTACCATAATGAATAATAATAATAATCTAAAATAGTACCAAACTGGAATTAACCAAGATTAAAGGATACAAATCACTAGGATGATATTAAAATATCAACAAAGTTCAAAGCACCTAGAAGATATTAAGCATATCGCACACGACTGAACAAGGAGTGTGGTACACAAATCTATCAAAGAAATTTTTTCCGCAAATTTCGGCATTAAAATACCACTATATGCGCAAAACCACTTAACGAATCAAGATTAGTAACTCTACCAATTCAATATACAAGAGCGAATGATAAAAGTAGTGGTATGGTCGCGACTCCATCCCGCACTCAAATCATTACTCCGCACATGAATAAGTAAAACACATATCCCAACTTCCTTCCCTCTTAAGATGAACCTAAAGATTAGCAACTACGGAAACAAACACCCCTAACAAGATTAGCACAACGAATCAGATAGATCACGTCGGTTTACAAAGGACTGTCGGTATGGAATGTACCAACAGTTGATAACCAAAGGCAGATAGCGATAGCAAGTTGAATGCAACAGATAGACACGGAATTCACACACACACACACAACCTATGGTACTGCGGAACCCAGAACATGTGAATCCTAGTTTGAATTTTAGAAGAGGATTGAAAACGTTACACTTCCTTACCAGAAAAGGGTGGGTGGGTGGGTAAGAAGAAAAAAATGGAAGCAGTCCTACTCTCACGTTTTGTTTTTCCCTAGTATACATAGCTACCAAAATATTTGCTAAACTGACAACGACCATTTGGCTGAGACCCTGAAGGGCGGGATGGATCTGATACCAATTGTAACAACCTCGGACCCTACGCTCTAAGTTCAAGCCTGGATGAACCGGAAGTGGTTAAAATAGTACAGTGGGGGCCCAGGGGCCACCCACGTGTAGACCCGTCGGCTGTCCTAACCACTTCCAAGACATCGGGACATGAGCAAGCGGCGTAGGCAACAGGCGAAGAGATCAAATACATACACAAGTGAGTATGTATGCAAGCTACCATACAACAGTTCTCAGAGCCATTCCATCTAAAAGAAATAGAAATATTGCAACGCCATACGGCAAGATCCAAATATCCTAGATAGAGATAATAGTGTAGGATAGCTCCTCATACATCAAACATCAGAGTATCAGGCGGAAGCGGAGAACAAGATCCGAGTACGGATAAGAAGCAAATCGGCATAAGATGCCACATAAATAAACACATCCCGCCCACAGATCTCGCGGATCCCCATCCCCGGACTCTCTATACCATGCGATCGTTGCCAACATCATCTGTCTCCTCCACCCAGTATCCATCTTGGGAATACACCTATTCATCTGAATCAAACAATTTATCGTGTGAGACCCTAGGGGTACTCAGCAAGTCTTTATGCCTCTAAAGGGGACACATACCTAGGGTGACGCAATTGCGGCGAAAGATAATAACTAACAAGTCTATATATACTCGCTAACCATCCGCCTAACCAATGATAGACGGATGTCCGTTAATTAGGAATAACAGTTATAACAGTATAAAGTAACAGATTCATCCTCCTTCTCGCTTACCAACGAGAAAGCGGACGAACAACCCATCCATTGGCAGGTTTATTAACCATTCCATGAGTATTGCACTATTTACTAGTCAGGTATTTAGTGAAATTTAAAGCGGTACTTTAGTTATACTTGTCTATGATCGAGAAACTGTGCTCCAAGTCGTCCATAACTGCGGACACGGTTTTCAGAAAGATTTACCCTGCAGGGGTGCACAAATAGCAACACACACTCGATCAACCTCGGAAAAACCAACTCAAAACCCAACGAGGCATTCACGACAAAGCGATCACAGGATTCAGAAACATTTCAGGGGGCCACCCCAATAAGCTACCCGCAATGAAGTCGGCCGGCTCCGAGATGGACCCAGGGTTTGCGACGACGGCTGTAAACGACTGGGAACCCGAAAATGTGACTGGGCTTGTCAATACCGTGTAAACGTGGCGCGATCCAAAATAGTACAGGTGCTTCACGCACAATCTTAAATAAAGCGGTAAAGCATGGCATAAGTACAGGATAGTAATAAAACCCCAAACTAGTTTGTGGCCCCAAGAAATAGAAATGAATCAAGCTCTGGCTCAGGAGGGGTCCACGGCCTCCCGGATGTGGATAGTGCGAATAGTCAAGGAACAGGAATCAAGTACTCGGGGTCCTACGGGACACAAGTGAGCATGAAAAACCAAATAGCAGATATTGCCCACCGGTGCCTCTTTCATTAGTTATCCTATTACTACTCAGGTTAAGTTGTTTAGGTACCTCGTTATCCATCAGACACTCACATACCCTACACGTGCTGTTCTAAGACTTGCATGGCTCAAACAACTCCTGTAGTAATGGCTCATGGGATGGAGGAACAAGCTTCGGTGGGGTTTAAAAGTAGAGGCTATGCAGTACTTGGGATTCAATTTAATGCAATCGCGACTCAATGATGCAAGAATAAGATAGAGGCAATAGGTACTATATGTATGTAAGCATGTGGTAGTGCTTGCCTGGCAGCTCAGTTGAAGCGGGAGACGGATCTGGGTAGTACTCCTGGGATTCCTGATATTTCCCTTGCTCGACGTCTATTTGAAGAAGAACCAAATAAACAAGGGCCAACATAAATAAAGTGCACAAGCATATGAATAAAATGCGACAAGCAATCAAGCATGCTATGATGAATGATGCACAATTTACATGGCAATAATGTAGCATGGCATGGGTGATGTGTGGGGTACAAGAATAAAGAATTTTATTAAGTTTTAGTCATGTTTTGCTCCCATAACACTTTCTGTCCACTTAATATTTATATGATGCATGGTGCAATTCAGAACATGGGATGCATAGTTAGAACAGGCTCGTTGTGCTGATCGATTTAGACATATTATTTGTCAAATTTGGAGTTGTGGATTTAAAGTTATTAATTAATTAAGAAGAGGCAATTTTATTGCAATTTAATTATCTCGAAAATTTAAAGTGGTCAAACATTATTTTGAATGGCATATTTGAATTCCTCACATTTTTCTGATTCAAAAACATATATTATTTGTATTATTTGGAATTAGCAATTAAAAGTTATTAAAACAGAATTTAAATTCATATTTAAACATTTCTGAAATTCATTTTATAAAAAATAGATAAATGCAGATACTTTTTCCACCCGGAGAAACCTAGCCACAGACACAGACAGGTGGGCCCTGTGCTGTGCTGGCGAAAACGACACATGAAACTTTTTAAACGGCGGGGGAAGTGAGCCACGGCGACTGACGAGTGGGGTCGGCGCTTGAGCGGGGCCCACGCGCCAGCGGGTGAGCAGGGCGCGGCCACATGGCGCAGAAGGGGGACTGCGGGTTGAGGATTTGGAAACCCAGGTATCTTTCTGTAAAACGGACTCAGCCGCCGAGAGGTGGGCCCTGGAGGGAGCGCGGGTTAAGGAATCAAAAAGGTTGGGGGTATTTGCAAAGAGGCCAACGCTACTGTTTTTCTTCCAGGGGCACTTGTCTGACGAAACTGATGGCGCGCACCGCGCGTCGCTGCGGGGGATCGAACCCGCGAGCGATCGCTCGCGCGGAGGGGCGGAAGCCACTGCGGCTGGCTGATTTTGTTGTATGGACAGGGAAGCGCGGCTAGGTATGGTTCTACGGTGCTACGGCAGGAGAGCAGACCGCGACGCCGGCGCACAGAGGCCGTTCAACATGTGGTCCGGCGAGAACAGGAAGCAAAGGCGAGAGGGGAGGTGTCTGGGAGGTACGGTGGCTCACCGCGAGGCTGTCGGTGAGGTCAGATCGGCCGGGGAAGTAGCGGTTCGTCGGGGGTAGCAGGAGGCCGGCGGAGCTAGGGTGTCGTCGGCTTGTCATCGTTCAGCGGCTACCGGGGGTTCTCCTCCTCGCTGCGGTGCACAGGGACGGTGCCAGGTTTCACGTGGCCTTCCTCGACAGCCCAACGACCGCGCCCGCCGCCCGATCTAGAGGATAGTGGCCAATGCCGACGGTGGCCGGGGTTTGGAGAAGACGTGGTGGTAGGGAAAAAGGAAGGAAGGGGAGCGGCGCAGCAGCCTGGGGAGGGATCTGGGGTCTGCACGGTAGGGGGAAGGGGTAGATATGTAGAGGGGAGAGGGAGACGGTGGGGGTGGCTCGGGTGGATAAAGGTGGTCGGGTGGCCACCTTTTCCTCCTCTCCCTCACGTGGTCGACGTGGACCGGGGCCAGGGCAGGGGTGGCTGCAGCTGGGACCGGCAGAGGGGAAGGAGGCTCGGGTGGGGCCTGGTTGCAACGAGAGAGAGAGGAGAGGGGAGGCTTGGTAGGGTTTAGCTAGGGTTGGAGGGGTAGCTCGGGTTAGGGTTGTTAGGGTGGCATGGGTTAGGGAAGGAGGGTGGCTCAGTAAGGTGAGGGTAATGGAGATGAGGGTAATGGAGATGAGGGTTTAGGGTTTTGAGAGAGGGATTAGAGAGAGAGGGTAGGGTGAGTTTAAGAAAAAGGAATCTCCACTTGTGTATGCATGCCCTAGGCTCAACAAAAACAAAAGTGGAAGTGTCCTAAGAATGGTGGAGAAAAAGAAAAGAGCACACTTGGCTTGATCCCCAAAAGAACATGACCCACTCAAAAATCCAAGAAAAACCAAAGAAAAGGGGATGGTGGTGATCTTGCATGGCCCATGCGTAATCAATAAATGACATGTTTATTCCTGTGAAAACAATAGCAAATCTCATGGCATTTATTCACATGCATTCCCACAAATATGGGTCTAAGGCCAAGCCCAAAACAATTAAGGTGGATGTTCTATGCGGAGTAGATGGAGGATGCTCATATTTGAATATAATTTGAACTTGCTAGTGTGTATGTTCCACTAGATGCTTAATAGCCTCAAAAATATCCCAACATGAGCATACCTTCAAAATAATCCATAAGGAAGCTTGACAAGGGATTTCACTCACAAAGCATGCAAAGGTGGCCATGTGGCTCTCATATACCAATAATGTGAAAACAACATGGTGCATATATGGGAACATGTGGAATTGTAAGTGGACCCATCCCAACCCACATGAGCTAGAGGTAAACCCAAATAAAATGCAACGCTCACATTTAGTTGGATGGTGGAATTATGGGGTGGTGACAAAGAAAGGTGGTGGAGTTGAAAAAGATATGCCCCCAACTCAATTTGGGCATTAAGAATATATCAAGAACCAACTACAATGTACCAAGAGGCAAATACAATTAATAAATGCATATGAGATAAGAACCAAATGAAAAGGGGTTTTACATGATGCTCCTTGCAAGGTGGCATGATGACATGAGCATGATATAATTATGGTGCAACAATTATATGTAGGAAGTAGCATTTTATTATTAGACCATGTAGCATTACAGATGTTTGACAGATGGGATGCTACAAACATCATGGACCCCAGCGACGATCGACATACCGGCAACTCCTTCGTCCCCTACCTCTATGATGCATCCTCTAGAAGCTGCAGTAAGACACCTCTCACCTTGGGAAAGAACATTTCATGATCTCTAGAGTTTTGTGTGTTAGATAATAATACCAAGTATCATCTCATGTGTGTTGAAGTGCTACAGATAATCTAGTCATTCAGATGTAGCAAAACTGAATGTTGGGGGGCAGATTATCCGACCCACCCTGATCTCAAGAGGAGGAAAGGCGCGTCATGCACTATGGGGGGGGGATATCCCTCAGATTGTTCATCCAGGGCCAGAGTTTTTGCATCGGCCGGATAATCCACCCCTCTAGGGGGGTGGATAATCCACCCCTGAGAAGTTTTGCAAAGGCATGCCAGGCGCGTCACGCAGTATGGGGCGGATTTTCCCCGGAAAATCCGTTTTTGGGGCGGAGTTTTGCCCCGTCCGGATAATCCGGCCCCCACTTGGGCCGGATAATCTGACCCCCAAAGTCTCCAACGGTCGAGTTTGGCAGGGGTATTTATTCCCCATCAACCCCTCCTGCCAAAACTCTTGATTCATTCAAAAAAGCTCAGACCTGTTCTTCAAGTTCCAAGCGAGATCTCCATCCTCACCCACCCAAAGGCTTCGATCTTTGGGGAATTGAAGAAGGAGGACTCAATCTTCATCAACACCAATCAAACGCTCAACTTCCCCCCATTCACTTGGGGAATTCTTGATCTAGTATTTCTTGCAAAAATCTAGATCCTAGTTTTGATTATTTGATAATCCTTGTTCTTGTGGCAGCTTGTTGTCATCGCAGGAGCCTCCAATTCAATTGTGGATGTGTGTCCCGCTAGCATTATAAAGGCACCGGTTCCCGCCTCGAAGGGTACCAATAGTGGAAAGGTGGATCAGGCCTTTAGTGACGAGATCCATCAGAGAATAGGATGAGGCCTATTGTGGCGTGTGATACGTTGCAAACGTATCTATAATTTTTGATGTTCCATGCTTGGTTTAGATCTACTTTCTTATGTTTTGTTCCAACTTTGGAGTATCTTTATACACTTTCTTGGACTAACCTATTAACAAGATGCTACAGTGCCAGCTGCTTGTTTTCTGCTGTTTTTGGTTCCAGGAAAGTCAAAAAATGAATATTCTCAGAATTGGACGGGACAAAATCCAAAGTCAATATTTCACCGAGGGGGACACGGAGCCAAAATACGAGACGGAGAGGGGCCAGGGGCTGCCCACACCACCTGGCTATGCGGCCAGGCCTGACCCGCGCCAGGGGGTGGTGTGGCCGCCTAGGGCACCCCCTCGGCCTCCCTTTCACCTATAAGATGCCTGCGATACAGAAACCCTAAGTACCCTATCAAAAATCGACGAAAGAGTCTATAGCCGCTGTCATCTCCATCCCTAGATCGGGAGGGATCTGAAGCTCTTCCCGGCACCCTGCCGGAGGGGAGAATTCACCCTGGAGGCCTTCTTCATCACCAAGCAAGCCTCCGGTGTGATGCGTGAGTAGTTCATCCTTGGACTACGGGTCCATGTAGTAGCTAGATGGTTGGTTCTCCTCCTTTGTGCTATCATGTTTAGATCTTGTGAGCTCCGTTCATGATCAAGATCATCTATTTGTAATCCTACATGTTGTGTTTCGGAGATCCAATGGATATTGAGATGCTATTTTAGATTGATTATTGATTCTGTCATGTCTTTGTTATTTGTGATCTTGCATGCTCTCCGTTGTTAGTAGATATCTTGGCCGAGTAGATGCTAGCAACTCCAAGGGGGAGTATTTATGCTCGATAGTGGGTTCATGCCTCTAGTAATCTGGGGAAGTGACAGAAATCTCTAAGGTACTAGATGTGATGTTGCTACTAGGGAGAAAACAACAATCCTTTGTTCATAGAACAATCATATTGTTTACTTTACACGCAATGCATAATGAAATTATCTGTTGCTTGCAACTTAATACTGGAGGGGGTTCGGATGATAACCTGAAGGTGGATTATTAGTCATAGATGCAATTGGATTACGGTCTATGTATAATGTTGTAATGCCCAATCAAATCTCATAGGAGTCAAGATGATTAGTATATGCATGTATGCTTTCTCGATGTTTGTCAATTGCCCCGCTATAATTTTTTCACCCAACATGTCATCTATCTTAAGGAGAATCACCACTAGTGAACTATGGACCCCGGCCCTTTCTTTTACAATCAATCTACAATTATTTATTGTTTCTTGTTTACTTTCTGTAAGCTATTACTTTCTTCCACACAATATGTTTAATACTTTGTTTTCAACAAAACCGGTGAGATTGACAACCTCACTATAAGTTGGTGGCAAAGTTCTGTGGTTGTGTTGTGCAGGATTCCAAGTTGGAAACAACACCTTGGAGGTGTTTCCTTGCTCCTACTGGTTTGATAACCTTGGTTTCATAACTGAGGGAAACTTACTGTTGTGCTCATCATACCTTCCTCTTGGGGTTCCCCAATGAGCTCGATATCAACCACGAGCAAGCAGCGTGGTGGTCTTAGAACCGCCCACCCTCCAACGCATACGTACTTCCTTAACAAGGAAGGAACTGCGGTCAAACAAATCCCAGTGTCTCTGCGTGCTCCAGTACGATTTCCTCACTCCTTTATTACATGCTTAGTAGTTAGGTTGGCATATAGGGAAATTCTCGTAATTTCATATCTAGAGAATTTACATTTGTGTCAAGCCTAAAATTGAAAAAGAACTAAAATTTGAAGTAGCACCTATTCACCCCCTCTAGGTGCCCATACGATTCATTTCAATTGGTATCAGAGCCTCGACTCTTTTATTCGGGCTTTACCACCTAAGAGATTATGGGCACTAAGGGAGATGGTAGTGAGGCTATGGACAAGGTAACTATGGATGATCTCAAGACGTTGGAAACAACCTTGCTGAAATCCATAGAGGCCAAAATGGAAGAGGTGCATCAAATGATTTCTCGTCTCTCTCCATCTACAACCCCACCTCCATCTACCTCTGAGTCTACCACTCCTCTCTCTAAGGACAAAGCTAATGCTAACTCCAAGGAATACGAGGTGGTGGGTGATAAAAATAATGGATCCTCCTCCAAAAATGGAAGTGGTAAGGAGGACTATAGTGAGGTCTCTCACTTATATTCTCCCGACCCACCAATCCCTCACCCTCATATAAAAAATAAGGGTGATCCACCCAAGCTTACTGCATCTTCATTTAATCAATGGCAATTCTTAATAAAATCTCATGTGTGCAGTTCGTCTATTGAGCTTTGGAGGATCATTGAAGAAGGCCTCCACATTGGAGATTCCACCAATTTGACAAGAAAAGAAGTTGTGGACAGCCAACTCAATGCAACGACTTTACACATGATTCATCTCGGTGTGGGTCCCAAGAACATTCCCCACATAGAACATCTCAGCACTACTAAGTGTAACACCCTCGAATCGGCCCTATGTAAGTTTTAGCGCTTCCCGCCAAACCCGCATAGAAACGATTCAAGGACGCCCACCAGGCACTTTCGTGCGGGTGGAAAACGAAGTAATACCATTACACAACAGTCCTTGATGGGCCCATAGAACAGATATATATACAACACGACTCCACGAGTCAAGAATACAGATATACAATACAAAGATCCAAATCACCTTGAAATCGATAGGGCGTCCGACTACGGACAAGATGCAAATGGGGCTAAGAGCCCTAAAGAATAACCAATGGCGTCCATAACCCTGCCCAGGCCAAGCCGGAAGGGTAACCCTGCTAACGACGTCAATCTCAAACCTGCTAAAACAAAAGGGGTGCCGACAAAGGGCAAAGGAAAAAGAGGAGCGTCAGTACTGAGGCCAGTACATGGCGAGGCTAGAATTCGGCGGCTCTCGCCTACATAGGTATGGTGGGTTGGAGCGGCAGCGCAGCGGCACTACACAATCTATAGAGACTCGATACAACTGGCGGTTATTAGAGAGGGATAAGAAAGACCTATTCGGATTCAACCTGAAGCTAACACCAAACAAACCCATCCTGGTATTTCCCCCTCGAGACCAAACGAGGAAGTCGGGCCAAGGAACTCACACAGTTGGCAATTTTACTCATTCCGTTATAGTTGCAGCAATTACTAATCAGATATAGATAGCATGAGTCATCCTGAGGCATAAGTAGTGGGCAGTTTTAATTAAACATTTCGTGGTAGTTGGAACATTTACTAGTCAGATATAATTGTCCTGAGGAATCCCAAAACCCAGCAGTTGTTGGCACTTTTATCACATTCCATTGGAGTTACAATACTTACTAGGCATGTATGGTATGACACAGATCACTACAGATCCACCAGCTGTTGGCATTTTTAATATCTATTCCGTTATGCTTGAGCTGATTACTAGTCACATATTAAGTCAAGTTTATAACACTACTTTAGTTATGCTTGTCTATGATCGAGATACTGTGCTCCAAGTCGTCCATAACCGCGGACACGGCTTTCAGAAGTTTTACCCTGCAGGGGTGCACAAATAGCAACACACACTCGATCAACCTCGGAAAAACCAACTCAAAACCCAACGAGGCATTGACGACAAAGCGATTACAGGATTCATAAAATATTTCAGGGGGCCACCCTACTAAGCTACCCACAACGAAGTTGGCCGGCTCCGGAATGGACCTAGGGTTTGTGTGGATGGTTGTAAACGACTGGGAACCCGAAAGTGTGACTGGGCTTGTCGATACAGCGAAAACGTGTCACGATCCTAAACAGTACAGGTGCTCCCCGCATAATCTTAAATAAAGTAGTAAAGCATGGCATAAGTACAGGATAGTAATAAAGCCCCAAACTAGTTTGTGGCCCCAAGAAATAGAAATGAATCAAGCTCTGGCTCAGGGGGGTCCACGGCTTCCCGGATGTGGATAGTGCGAAAAATCAAGGAACAGGTATCAAGTACTCGGGGTCCTACGGGACACAAGTGAGCGTGGAAGAACCAAATAACATCTATTGCCCACCGATACATCTGCATTAGTTATATCTAGCATTTTAATAGTTGTATTTAAAGTCATGATCATTTCCACCAAAAACATCTTCCAGCATTCCATCAACTGTGGTACTCGACAACACGAGATCGCAACTGAGCAAGCAACTACGACTCGCAAGGCCAGCTATCTACCAAACGAAGGTAATAGGAGGTGTCCAAGGAAATATAAAGGTTGCACGGAATTTAACTGGTGTACGGAAATTAAAGCATCACGACACGGATAACAATGGATCAACAGGATGAAATAAAGACTATAAATGCAAAATAGGTAGAAGGGGGAGAGATGCTCGCCTGGGAAACACTGCCGAAGGATCATATCCGGAGAACTTGTCGGTACTCGCATCCACTCATCGGCCTAATCCACAAAGAAGCAAACACTAGAAGAAACACCAGATGCAATATTTAATACTACGGCAGAAGATCCGCCATGATTATGATATGATGCATGGCATGTCACAGATGCGGTGCGATTAGGCAGTATTAAGCGGAACCGGGGTCCCAACAATTAATTACATGGTTCAAGTTATTTAACTACCCCGCAATTTAAATGTTGTATTAACAAGGCAAATCATGGCGTCGGTTCGCTACGCAAGTTTAAATGGAGCTATTATAAAACTAGAAAAGTCCACATATAGCCTCCATATTTAATTTAATTGAATCGGCTAAAAGCCCCCAAACAACCACAAACATGTATGCAAGCATGACAATTTAAATGCAACAGATGATTATATATTATAAAAATAGGGGTCTCGGATAAAGAGATCACACATGTCAAATCGAAGATCTTGGGGTTCACCAAGGGGTTTGACGAGATCGGGGTCACGGAACCGTGTAGAAGATCTTTGATCATCGGATCCGTGTCGGCGCACCCGGGGTCTTCGGGTCCAGGAAGGGGTCTCGAGTGTCACCATGTGCGTCCCTCAGACTCATCGGCATCGAGCCGGTCTTGTCGGTCTTCGAAAGATGCTCGCCTGACTCGTCAAACTGAGCTTCGCCACAGATCCATCGTCACACGGTCGCCCTAACAAACTTCTCGCGATCAGAAACAAAACGCAACACATGGGACATCCCCACTGGTACTAGAGGAACCCACCAGGGTGGGCACCAACACACCATGGCAACATACACAAGTACAAGGATGAGGAACGGCAAGAGGGGGTGTTTCTCATGGCGATGCAGCGGCACGGCGAGGCAACGGCAAGCGGCGGTCCCTAGGGCTCGGGCCAGCAGCGGCGTGGGAGAGGAGCTCGGGCGGCAACGTTGGGCCAAGCACGGGGCAGACGATGAGGCGTCCAGGAGTAACGGCGGCAACGTCTAGGGAGGTCGAGCCGGTCCAGAAGAGGTCGGCACAGGAGGTAGAAGGAGCTCCGGGCGATGACGGCTCGAGCGGCGCGGACGACAATGTGGCGGTCGTTGACCTGGGAGGAGGCCAGCCGGGCGGGGACTGGCGCAGAAGAAGCGGAAGGCGGCGGCGAAGCCGCGCGGCAGCGGTCCCGCGGGGAGCTCGAGGTCGGGGCAGTGGGGCGATGGCGTGCAAGGACCGGCGAGGAGAGGACCCGGTGACGGACGCGGCTCGGCTCGAGCGTCCGTGGCGGCGGCGGGGCGAAGGGAACCGCGGCGGCGGCGGCGGACGGGAGCCGACGCGGAGCTCCCAGCGGAGGCAGGGTGAACTCGGCGGCAGGCGGTCAGCGAGGAGGGAGCGAGGCACACGACGCTGAGGTCGAGGCCGGCCGGTGCTGGAGCAGGAGAGGAGGAATCCGCGGCGAGGTCGTCGGCGAGGAGATCGGCAGGTGCTCGCGCGGGCCAAGGAGGCGGAGGGAGGCGGCACTAGGGGCGGCCAGGGCCGGCCTGGCGGAGGGGAGAGGTGGCCGGAGGCGGGGCGCGAGGGAGGAGGAGGCTGGCGACAGCGGTTGCGGGATCAGGGCAAGGTCGAGAGGCGACAGAGGAATCGGTCGAGGGAAGGTGGGGTTGGGGAGAACGACGAGCGGAGGAGAGAGAGGGAGGGGAAAGCGGGAGGTGGGGCGGGCGGGGGCTGACGTGGCCGGGTGGGGAGGTGTGGGGTGCGTGTCCACTGGGTGGACCGGGTCGGTGGGGGTAGGTGGCGTGGCTGTCCATCCCGGGAGGGTGGGGCCCGCGCGGGGTTGGTGGGGTGATGCGGCGTGTGTGCGTGCGTGTGTGTGGCGTGGGTTTGGACGGGGCAGGGGCCAGGGGTGAGGTGGCGAGTGTGAGGGGAGGTGGCGGCTGGTGGTTGGCTGGAGTGAGGTGGAGGTGTGAGGTGGAGGGAGGGGATTGGTCAGGGTGAGGTGGAGGAAGGCTGGGTAGGATAGGATTAGGTAGAATTAGGATTAGATATTTTTAGACTAGGGTTTGGAGGTGGCCGACCGGGCTTCCGGGCCTAGCGGGCTGCCTCTCAAAAATAAAAGAATAATTTTACTTGTTTAAAACGGGGCGTTTGAAATCTTTTTGTAGACGAAACAAAATATTCCGGAGTCCCGGGTTTTAATTTGAATAAAGAAGGGAATATTTAGAAAACAAAACTAGGCGTTTCGAAAATAGTTTAGACAAAAACCATGCCTGATGATGACGATGGTCAAATGCAATGTGGCATGATGACATGAGCATGCGGTCATGATGATGCAATGCACAAAAACACCACGATTTTCTAGTAGTGGTTTTTGCGGGATGCCACACTAAGGAAGCTTGGGATGCCCTCACTGAACTCTTCATTGGGAATGAAAGCATGAGAAGGAATAGGTATGATGCACTGAGTAACCGAGCTGAAGGTTTTTGTATGATGGATGGCGAGGATCACGAGGATATGTATAGAAGGCTCAAATCAATATCCACCACATTTAGAAATCATGGTGCTACCCACATTGATGACGCTGGGATCAAGAGAAAGTATGTTAGTGCTCTTATGCCTTT